>CM042697.1:451707712-452907712 GCA_023614405.1 Avena insularis | reverse complement strand
GCGCCACACCTAGAGGGACAGGAGGAGCCGGCACGCCTCCGGCACTCAGCATCCAGCCGACGGGGACACAGTAGCCCGACGGGCAGGGGTAGTTCGAGGCACAAAGCGCCTCCACCTCCCTGGGGGTTAGTTCTACGGTGGAAGCCATGGGAAAGAGTGATGAGGTTGCAGATATGAGTTTAGAGATGTGAAATGACAATGTAGGCCAACCCTACATATATATATATAGTGTGAAATTGCTGGAGGGAAGAACTGGCGAGAAAAAATGGCGGAAAGAAAAATGGCGGGAACAAAAATGGTGTGAAAACGCTTTGGCTCATCGTGTGATGTATCTGTTTGCTTATTTTTTCTTTTTTTTGGTTTGGTAGACATGTCCTTCACATAGAAAACCTGAGCCACATCATTGGCGAAGACGAATGGTTCGTCTAAGTTCTTGTCTACCTTCATAAGATTATTGAGATCCACTGTTGTCATTCCGTACTTCTTGTCTACCTCAACCCCTCCTCCTTCTTGACGATACACTAGGTACACAACCTTCTTACATTTATTCAAATATACACTTTTAGTCTCATCTAAATAGTGTGTGCATGCATTGTATCCCTTGTTTGTCTGCCCTGAAATGTTACTAAGAGCAGGCCAATCATTGATGGTTACGAAAAGCAATGCTCATAGGTCAAATGGCTCCCTTTTGTGCTCATCCCACATACGTACACCTGGTTTGGCCCACAGCTGTAAAAGTTCTTCAACTAATGGCCTTAGGTACACATCAATGTCGTTGCCGGGTTGTCTCGGGCCTTGGATGAGCACTGGCATCATAATGAACTTCCTCTTCATGCACAACCAAGGAGGAAGGTTATAGTTACATAGAGTCACAGGCCAGGTGCTGTGACTGCAGCTCTGCTCACCAAAAGGATTCATGCCATCTGTACTTAGACCAAACCTTATGTTCCTTGCGTCACGTGCGAAGTCCCCGGGTACTCTCGCTCGACTTTTCTCCACTGTGACCCATCAGCGGGGTGTCTCAACATCGCGTCTTTCTTACGGTCTTCCATGTGCCATCGCAACAACTTGACATGCTCTTTATTTCTGAAGAGACGTTTTAACCGTGGTATTATAGGAGCATACCACATAACCTTGGCAGGAACCTTCTTCCTAGGGGCCTCGCCCTCAACATCGCCAGGATTGTCCTTTCTGATCTTATACCGCAGTGAAGTGCATACCGGGCATGCATCCAAATTCTCGTACTTCTCACCGCGGTAGAGGATGCAGTCATTAATGCATGCATGTATCTTCTGCACGTCTAATCCTAGAGGGCAGACAACCTTCTTTGCTTGGTATGTACTGTCGGATAACTCATTACTTCTTGGAAGAAGATTCTTCATTTTTACCAACAACTTTGAAAATCTTGTCATCACACGTTCTCTGCCTTCCATTGCAGCAAATCCAGTGTGGTACCTAGCTTTTTGTGGCCATCTTCGCAAGTTGGGTACAACAATGTTTTGTGATCCTTTAACATCTGCTCCAGCTTCTCCTTATCCTTTTCAGTTTCACATTCTTCCTTTGCATCAGTAATGGCCCGACCAAGATCGTCATCAGCGGGCCCATCTGCTGCCTCTTGATCTTCATTATCTACCCCGTAAAGATCATCATATTCAGGATACATATTATGATAGTTGTCATCATCCTCTTCTTCTTTGTTGTCTTCCATCACAACCCCTTTTTCTCCGTGCTTGGTCCAACAATTATAGCTGGGCATGAAACCGGATCAAAGCAGGTGGGCGTGAATGGTTCTGGTATTTGAGTAGTCTTTCTTGTTCTGACAGTGAACACACGGACATCACATAAAACCATTGTGACCACGGTTTGCATTAGCCACAACGATAAAATTTTGGAGGCCCGTAATGTACTCGAAAGTGCGTCGGTCACCATACATCCACTTCCCGGTTCATCTCCATTAATATATAGTATATATCAAAAATTAATAGGGAGATGACCATTTATATATTGTACATCAATGACACATGAAAGGATAGTTGCCGACCTCGACCGAGAAGGAAAGAGGAACGAGAAAACTTATTTTGAGTTCTCAGGCATTTCACCGAACACCTCTTGTGCATAGAAAAAAACACAAACTAGCACACCTCACACCCTCTTGCTAGGCTCCAAAATGAGAGAGTGAAAAAATGGAAGAGAGGGGTGTGGGTTGCGGTGTGTTATATAGCCCCCCCCCCCTTAACACCGGTTCAAGCCACGAACCGGTGTTAAAGGGGGGGGCTGCGCGGGCCACTGGTGCAGAGGCTTTTAACACCGGTTCGTGCTACGAACCGGTGTTAAAGGGGGGCTCCTTTTTGCTACACGGGCCCCCCGAAGAACCAGTGTTAAAGCCTATTTTCAGCCTCAACCAAAGGCCTCGTTTCCACTAGTGGAGGAACACAAAAGACACCGTTTGTTAGTCGGTATAGCACTACCTAGTTCATGCATGGTAAAGATCACCATCATCATCATCTAGAAAATTAAAGATTACAGAGTATTAGGTTGTGTGCGCTCCAAATGAGAAGATGGGGGAGGCTACAGGACAAATGCTCTCTCACCTGATCTAGTAGATGCAGAGTGTTGTGGTCCTAAATGCAAAGGCATTCGCATTTCAAGTGGCTTGAACTGGACAAAGCCGGTGTCATGTACCGTACCTCAGAATACAGTTTTCTAGTACAGCCGTACCACTACCAATACGAGAGAGATAGAGAGATTGGTTGCACATCACATGCGAGCTATGTTAATTAACTCGTGTACCAACTTGCGAGGATGGGAATCACTGTATCATGTTATGCTTAATCAAAGGCTAGATTAAGGTACATACGAGATGTGATCAGGTAGTAGAAAAATTACAGTAACCGATCTGCCTCGGTTCATGCGCCGAGAGAGAAAAGGAATCTTACTCGTACGACAACAATCTCCCGTACCGATCTGTACTGTAGTAGTAAATGTGTATTTTGACTCAGCCAGTGCCGAGTGGTGAGTAGGTGGATCAATCTTGACCAGGTATGCACATTCAAATCACTGCTTAATTTCTTACACATTTGTGTAGGTGAAACATAAGACTAACTGTCATTGCTTGTAGTTGGGGCTCATGGGCTTTTTGCTTACCTTGACGATGATTCATAAATCCAATAATGCACTATATGAACTTAATTATTGTATATAGACTTATATTTTCAGGCTAAGGTAATCATAAATGTACAAATTATTGAAATATGGGATATGATTATAACTTATAGGGACGCCTTATGTTAGTATGGACAATAACTATTGCTATTGCTCAGTTGACTTAGAGGTTAGAAAGATTTCTTTATTAATTAGTGGGCATTGATAGCCATCTAATCAAGATCTTCTCATCTCTTTTGTTCTTGCACGAATCTCGTGAAAGATGAGTCTTAGCGGTGAATTAGAAATAGTCATTTTCAAGCCACGCAAGAAGCTAAATCCGAACCCATAGCAAGGATCATTTGGATCACATAGGGTGGAACATTGATCACATGGATTTGATAGGATACAGTATTTCTACGAGACATACTCGGCTCTCTACCCATTTCTTTGAAATGGAAAAAAAAGGAATACACCATTTGCTTACATGGAAATTGGAGAGTACTAGAATTATAATTGCGAGGGAAGAGGTAGAAGGGAAAAATCTGCATCAATACACATACACTTAATCTTAGCTAAACCAGTAGTACATTGGGACCTATTGTGGCAAACCATATGCACATGGCAGATGAATGAAGATATGTAGACTAATTATGTCCTTGGATGCTGATTTGCTTAATTCATTTTTGGGCCCTTCTGCTCATGATTGCGTGGTGGGGCGAAAGAATCTTCCACCAACTTGGGTGTACTTGCAACCTTGAACAAATAGTCAATAATCGGTACTCACATGAACTTGGAGGAACACTAGGAGGAGACTAGCTAATACTATGTGGGTACAATCAAGAAATATCTCATTCGTTGCTTTCACACCTGGCCCCGCATCTTCTCCCATCACCTTCGTTTTAAAACAAACTGAGAAGTCTAAATGCATACCATCAAATAAGTTACGACCGTTCGGCTTCCCACACGCGTCAGCACAATTAGGCGACGTGGTGCTGAGGCAGTAGCAACCAGCAGGTTCGGATCATGAGCGCCATGAATCGGTGGTGAAGAAGCCGCGGCTCGCTGTGCGCGGCAACACGCTGGTCGACCAACCCGGCGTGCGAGCAGCCACCCTTTCGCTCGCGATCACCATCCAACAAAGGGTATATGTTTGGAGGTCGAGCTATATATATATAGTGAACAGAACACCACGACCACGGAAATCGATCACCATTTGAGCAGAGTGCATCCGTACTGTACACGATTATGACCCGTCCATGCGACTAAATCCGTCAATAATACGATGAATTTTATTTGTACTGGCTCCGTCCTAAAAGAACATCGCTTTCGCTTATTTATCTAGATTTGTGTCTAGACGATATTGTGATGTATAACACTTTTGCTTCGGTCCCCTACCCCCTCCCCCTCTTTCAAATTTTGATAAACAAAAACTCGATTCTGATTGTTTAGAGGATCGTACAGACCCACCTGAACTCCATATGGTCCTCTTAGACGTATACTCACCATATACGTATGCTTATGTGTCTGCGGAAGGCGAAAATCAGAAGATATATAACAATAACAAAAAAAATTAAAAATATGACATACAAAGACGTAGATCGCGATAATAGGAGGTGAGATCGGCCGATCAGAACGTGGATTATACCCAATTCAATCGAGTACACATATACAAAGATATACGTGATTTTGATATGGGTTTCGACCGGTCAAAAAAATAACAAGGCCCATGTAGCTTAAGTTTAGGGGTGGGGGACCGAAGCACACCTCGATGTATAAATACTTGCGAATTTAAACAAATTTGCGACGTGCTACCGATGACCACGGGAGTACTCGGTAGGCATATGGCATGGTGTTACAATTGCGACAAGAAGATAACGAAGAACGAAAACGAAAAACACAGCAAGGGGACACAGATTTAACGTAAAAAAACCTCTCCAACAAAGAGAGAAAAAAAACCACGTGCGCCAGCCAGCGAAACTTCACTATATTAAGAAGTGTTTACAAACGCCGGGGATTTCACAGATGCAACTCATCCCAACCGGCGGCTTATAAGGGGTTTATATATCGGTTAAAACCTAGGTCTTCGACGATCTGTACCATACCGCGGGGGGCTATCGCCCCGCACCCCTACAGGCGTTCCTGTTAGGCACGGTATGGTACTATACTTTGTAGAATTTGGATCACCGTATAACACATGGTGAGAGCAATCGTCGATCCGGACGCGAGTACAACAACCGTACGTTATGTACCTTACCGCCGTCGTGGCGTCCGTCCTTGACATGCGTGCATGTATATCGGCTGAATCTGTCGGTCTCTAGTGACCAGCGGTGAATCTAGCCACTCGTTGTATGGTCTAGTACAACTGTTTGCTTCTTGTTGTCGATGGCCGGCCGTCGTGGCTTTATGTGCGTGCATTGATCGCGTTGGAAAACAAGAAAACAAAAAGTGCATCTACAAAACTTTCCTATAGGACCTATCTACTCGGCAATTAATGTTCATCCTCTGGAGTCTGGATTCCAACGACCCATCGGGCTGGGCAAGCCTGCTAGCTTCGATCTTTGGTGTTATCTTTGTTGAATATAAATACACTGTCTAGCCATTTTCATTAGATCGGTCTTTTAGGATAATTGGCTAGTGCATAAATCCTTTATGGTATCAGAGCCAAGAGGTCTTGACTTCAAGACCCTGCTCACGCAGAATTTTAAAAAAAAGGAAAAAAAGATTTTATGGCCTACTCCTATCCCACGCTAAAGCCTAAATAGGCTAGACGTGAGAGGGAGTGTTGAATATAAATATACTGCCTAGCTCTTTCCGTTAGATGGATCTTTTAAGATAATTGGCTAGTACATAAATCCTTTAATCTTGGCTTGGCTAGGACGGAATCGTTGTACTCGATCGTAGAGGTCGATCAACTTGGCCCGCCTGCTCTCGCGACCTAGGTGAGGTGCTCCGGCTGCAGGCGCCGCAACTTGAGGGTCTCACGTAGTACATCGACAGCAGGCGGCAACCGATCGACCTAGGATGCTGCTGAAACTATTTTGAGTTCTCAATCCCCATATATTACTCCTGGTGGGCATGTGAAATGCTGACTTTTTAGTTATCTGTTTACCATATATACCAGGAATAATATGCCGGGAAAGTAAAACGAAATGGCATGTAGTACTCCGGTTCTAGATGCGTGTGCAGCAGCAACATCAACATTAAGGGGTGTCAAGTGTTACATACGTACGGTGGATTCGTGGGCAGAAGGTACATGGGGAGACAGTCCACACAATTAATCTTCCAAATAGCGATGCGAGTTCAAGTACTTGCTGCAAACTTCGTATATGTATGAATGAGGTGTTTTATAGGCAGAATGGACAAAAATAACCCTTTTTTAAAAGGATTTCACAAAATGACCCATCTGAAAAACTATTTCACTGGCACTAACACTTTGGGTAATGTCCAACAGCTAGGCGCTACACTCTACAGTGTAGCGCCTTTCAGCTAGGCGCTATGCCCCCTGCCAGCGTGGCACCGTCTAGCCCCTCCCTGGCCCCACCCAGAGGCATAACGCCCAGACGCTATGCCTGGGGCGAGCTATACTTTAATGTGTAGCGCCTAGCAGATAGACGCTACACTTTGGGACTTAGTCAGCAGCTCGCAGCCCCCCTCCCCACCCCTCCCCATTCACTCCCAGCTCGACCCAAGCAAGAAGAACAACAAGGAGGCACCCCCTTCTCCCCTCTCTTCTCCCCCCTCAAATATCTCACATTGGAAGCTTTATTTGGTGGATTTGTGCCTCTCCCCAGCTGCTAGAGGTACCCTCCCTCATTCTCCTCCGTTTTGACCTCTTGAAATCTTTCATTTTGGTTGGACTTGGCTTGAAACCCTAGAAATTTGATTTGGAGAGAAATGTTTGGAAATTTGTTAGATTCATTGGCCAATGTTGGTTATAAAGATGTGTATGAAGCATTTAGTTAGGTTTAGGGTTGTTGAAATGACATTGTTTGGTATATTGGAATGTTATGGCTAGGGTTAGGGTTTGCTTATGTAAGAGAGGGTGTTCTTGTTAGCTTTATGGTTTGGTAATGCGTCTAGTATAGTTTTGTTTATCTTGTCATGGTTAATGAACATATTCTCCTATGTGTTAGGGATGGCAAGAATTGTTCATGTTCATCATGTGGACAAGGATGCTTTTTGAAAGGCAACATAGAACCGGACCCGGATGAGCTAGATATTGTGTTTGAGCGTAGTCCCACCTATGCCGAGGTCTTGGAGCAAGTGAGGATTGAATTGAAATGGATGGACCCATATGATGTTGTTGAGTTGGAAGGAAGACATAATGTGGGTTTTGGAATGCATATCCGTTGGAAGACCATGCGTATCTTCTCTGAGGCTCGTTGGCTTGCATACAAGGAGGTGGTGGCCGAATCACTAGACAAGGCTCTTGAGCTATTTGCCACCAATAAGGTTGATAGTTCATTGCCTTTGGACTTGAACCGTCGTGCTTCCCCATTGGATAGTAGGAGTCCTCCACCCGTGGAGCAAGAGCTATGGATTGAACCTCCTTTGAGCCAAACATTGAGCCCGATTTCAAGACACCAAGACGAAGTGTTGGAAGAGGACAATGATGATTGTGAGGGTGAAGATGATGATGATGTTGAACTCCATGACAACAATGTTGGTGATTTGGAGAAATATATCACTCATCATGACATGGACCGTGAACTCCCGTATTCTCGAGGCTATGCTTCGGACTCGGATGATGATGGTCCCGAAGAAGAAGTTGACGAGGAGGGGTTCACGGCTAGAGAGGCTGAAATCCACCATACCGTATTGGGGCGGGACCATCGGGTGCCTTTGTTTTGTGATCTTAGTCTCATGGATGAAGCCACGGTTGATGGTGGCAAAGGCATAGTGCTTGGACCAAGGACAAGTTCTTACCGGGATGGCAATGAAGTGAATAATGGCTTTTGCAAAGGATCAAGGTTTAAGACCTTGTTGGAATTTAAGCAATGGATAAAGGACTTCTCGGTGAAGCATCATCGTCCTTACACGGTCGTGCACTCGGGCATCAAGAAGCGTTACACGGTGAAGTGCGAGGAGGAAGGATGTCCTTGGATTGTGCGTGCTAGACCATTCAAGGGAGGTACCGATTGGCACATATCTAGTTGCGTATCAACTCACATGTGCCGAGGCCCGGTGGTGGATGGCAAGGATGCAAAGCATGAGCACCGGCAACTCACCTCCGAGTTCCTCGCTTATAGGCTTTCCAATGACATCGCGTCGTTTCCAATAATGAGCATCAAGCAGGTCATGGAGTTTGTGAAAGCCCTCTTTCACTATGAGGTGAAGTACGGGAAGGCATGGAAGGCTAAGCAAGCCGCATTCAAGATGTTATACGGTGATTGGGAGGAATCTTATAACCGAATCCCAAGGTTGTTGGGAGCGATGGCCGATGCTAACCCGGGCATGGTTCATGTGGTTGAACCTTTGGGGAACAAGAAAAGGATTGTAAACGGAAGAACCGTTCGAGTTTTTGGCCGTGCATTTTGGGCATTCGAGCAATGTGTTCATGCATTTGAACATTGTAGGCCGGTCATCTCCGTTGATGGCACCTTTTTGACCAGTCAATTCAAGGGCACTATCTTGATTGCAATAGCCAATGATGCCAACAACCGGTTGATTCCTTTGGCCTTTGCTTTGGTAGAGGTGGAAAACAATGATAATTGGGAGTGGTTCTTCCATCTTTTAAGAACCAAGATATTAACCCCTCATAGGGAAATATGTGTCATCTCGGCTCAGACCGTCATCAAGGAATTCTTAAAGCGGTGGACCAACATATTCCCGGGCATGCTCCGTTGCACCATCGTTGGTGCATGAGAAACTTTTGTTCAAACTTCTATAGGGCATGCAAGAGCAAGGATTTGGCCGATGATCTACAAGATTGTTGCCTCGCTTTCACGGAACGTTGTTTCTCAAACTTTTACAACAAATTGCTCTTCAACAAAGAGCTCAATGCGGGTGGTCGAGAGTTTCTCGATAGGAGCATTGAAGAAAGAACAAAGTGGGCACGAGCTTTCGATGACGGTGGCCGGAGGTATGGCCAAATGACAAGCAACATGGCAGAGGCCTTCAACAAGTTGCTCAAAGGTGTCTGTGCATTGCCCGTCACGGCAATAGTCTGTTATACATTCGACATGATGAATGGGTATTTTCTTAAATACTCAGAGGAAATGGACCGGCAGATTGCGGGGGAATACAAGAACAAGTACAAATACAAGTACCCACCTAAGGTTGATGACTGGATGCAATTTCAGTCAAAGAAAGCAGATGCCCAAGTTGTCACGGAGTATGATAAAGACGAGCTAATTTACCAAGTTACGGAGCCCGGAGGTACAACGGCTGATGGTCTCCAACACGGAGGCCGAGCTTATTTCATTGAATCAATTATTGTTCACATTCATGCATCCTTTACTAACTTGTAGCTTTTGTTCTTATAATAGGTATGGCGACTCAACCCAACAAGGGCAATGATGGGGACGGTGTGAACTACTCGGCTATCTGGGCGAATGCTATGGAGGTGGTGGAGAAGAGGAAGGAAGCCGAGGAAGAGAGGAAGAGAAAGGAAGCCGAGGAAGAGAGGAAGAGGAAGGAGGAATATGAAGAGAAGAAGAGGAAGGCATTTGAAGAGGTAGTTCAACTTGCTCGAGACTTGGCGAAGAAGAAGTACGAAGAGGACGAGAGAAAGAAGAAAAAGGAAGAGGAAGAGAGGAAGAAGAAAAGGGAGAAGGAAGAGGAAGAGAGGTAGAGGCAAAAGGAGAAGGAAGAGGAAGAGAAGAAGAGGAGGGCCAATGCTAGGCCACCTTGCGTCGACCAAGAGGAAAGGCCACGGAAGGCGTATCGTACTTCTAATGCCCATGGGAAGGAGGTTCCTATTTGTTGGTGTGGAACCGATTGCACTGTCAAGAAATCCGAAGACTACTATTCCGATAGTTGGGGAAAGAAGTTCTTCATGTGTGCCAACTATAATCGCTCTCCCGAGCGTAGCCGCAACCCATACGACACTCCACGGGTATGCTCAAAGCTTTTTAGTTCTTCATGTGTCCCAAATTATTCCATATCATATCCTCTAACATGCACTATTTTCTTGTATTCTTCCCCTCCGGTATGCAGGTACTACACTTGGATAGACCTTGAGCAACCTCAATCCAACAAGGCTATCCAAGAGATCGATTTTGCCATAAGAAGAAGGCGCTACCAGGAAGGGCTGCGTGACGAGGAGATGGCGAGGAAGCGCAAGGAACGTAATGACGAGCTCCGCAAGAAAGAGGAGGAAAAGGAGCGCGAAGCTAAGGAGGCTCGTGCTGCGGAGAGGGAAATGCTTCGTCAAGCGGCGTGGCGTTCCATGGAGGAAGAGGAAGAGAAGAAGATAAAGGGCAAAGGGCCTATGCTTTAGACTTGTAGATGGAGCCTCGTAGCCTATTGAGCATGTTGTGAACTTTGAGCACTGTCGAACTATTAGTATGTAAAGCCCCTTAAGGGCATGAACACCATGTTTGAGATGCTTCTATTCGAGTATGTCATGAACTGCTATCCCTCGTCTTTTATTTGCCTTGTGTCATATTTGTCTTGTTTTAGTCTCAAAACAGGGAAATGTTTGATCTGAACACAGTTTCAAGGCATAGCGCCTAGCAGAAAGGAGCTACACAAGCATAGCGCCTGTCTACTAGGAGCTATGGTACCAGATTTTGATTGACCCCAAACTAACAGAGAGCAAATCGAGAGTTCGCTGGCGGGGGAAAACTCTAAGTCAGAGTGTAGTGCCTGTCTGATAGGCGCTACACCTCAGAGCATAGAGCACTTGCTCAAGATGCTCCTTAGTTTTGGGGCAAACGAATTCTGCTAGCATAGCGCCTAGTAGACAGGCGCTATGATGTGTAGCGCCTTTCTGCTAGGCGCTATGCTAGCAAATTTTGTTTGCCCCAAAACTAACAGGAGCATACTGAGAGCAAACCGGTGGTCGCCAAGGGAAAACTCTAAGTCGAGTGGCGTCTGCTAGGCGCTATGCTCTGAGGTGTAGCGCCTATCAGACAGGAGGTACACTCCCGAACTGCACTAGTTTCAGCTGATTGGCAGCACAAGTGCACATATACTCAAACCTAGTGCACATATACTCAAACAACATCAACATAGTCTCAAACAACATCAACATATTGTCATACATCAACAAAGTCTTAAACAACATCAACATAGTGCCATACATCAACATAGTCTTAAACAACATCAACATAGTGCCATACATCAACCCATACATAGTCTCAAACCTAGTGCATTGTCATCAACATTGTGCCATACATGACCTATTTCCGTCCACGCGTCCTTGGGCCTCTGCCCCTCCTTGGAGGTATCTTCTTTGTCACCTCCTCTTCTTGCGACTCATCTTTATCATCATACCGTAGGCCTCTCGTCCTCCTAGTCGCTCTTGATCTCCATGGTGGCTCGTCCTCGACAACATTGGCCTTTCCCTTGTTACGGAAGTCGTCCGACGTCCAACAATTGAATTGTTTCCTTGGCTTCAGCTGGTATGCGGAACGAATCCGGTACTCCTCCCCAGTCTCATTCTCCATATGAGGCAGCTACATGTAAGATTGTATGGCTATGAGAAATGCATAGGAAACAGAAATCACTAAATGCATGTAAGGTCGTCCCATACCTCATCTTCCGAACGAATCGCCGAAGTGGTGTCATCCTCAACATCATCCTGAAGATGGGCCGACGGATCAGTAGTCGACTTGGACCTAGAACCGGACGGGGTTGTGTACTCGGGATCGCGGCAACCTAGCACGTTAGATAACCGACGCATCTTTTGGGCCGAAATCAGAACAAATAACAACATAAGTCAAACCAAGAACATGCCTATCTTGAGGAAGTCTCGCATCCATACCTTAAGGAGGTTTCGTATCATGCCTTCTCCCTTTTTCCCCTTAGGGGCAGCAAAAAGAATCGCCTCGGCATCGTCGGCATATTTCTTTACCTCCGTTCTCTACAGAGTCAAGAACAAGAACATGTTAGGCAAGAAAGAGATGAGAGTGCAAGGAAATTAATGCAAAGGCAACGATAACTTTACCGCAAAGTTGAGTGAGGAAGAAAGCGGGATGTTGGTCCCCTCCCTGACCTGCCGGTTGTACTGAGTGTAGGCAAGGTCATCGAACTAGACTGGCTCGTCCAATATTTCTTCCTCATAGGACGGCGGGCAAATGGAGACAAGGGTACTACCAAGAAACCAATGGATGTAGTTGTTAAATGCAACTGGGCAATGAGCTCTTCCACTATTCCATTCTGTTCGTCGAGCATTCTCCACACAAATGAGGAACTCCATGACGTGCCTCCTATGATGGTGATCCCAATTCTTGATCTTCCTCTGCCTCTTTCTGTCCAACCTGAACAACAACAAAGAACCATGTTAGTACCATCCAAAGCAATTGAGCACAAGTTCTCATGCTAACTAACCGATGAAGCTCCTTGTCGGTGTCCTTCCACACGGGAGGGTTGCACTGAAACAACCCGAACTGCCTCATCACCCGTTGTGGCATATGAAACTCAACCGCCCAATTGCAAATCAATGGGCAGCACATGAGACAGAGAGATTGTTCCTCCAAGCACTTTGGGTTAATATCAAACCCGGGAGCAATACCAAACTCGTCCCCACAACCATAAGGATCCCACTCCACCTGCAACATATCACAAGAACATGTTTGGTATCGATTTTGACTCATGAAGTAAATATTATGGATAGTGATGTATAGATAAACATCTACCTGCTCGGGTGTAATCGCATCAAACTCGTTCGTGTACTTGAGGTACATGGCATCGGCATCGCTTTTCATCTCCGATACCACGTCCCACTTGTAAGCCCAAGTCGGAAGGCGTAGAGGGTTTCTATTATACGCTGGCCAAGGATGGTGGCCCACCTCTTTGGGACGCCCAACTGGTAAGCGTTCCCAGCTCCATATCGAGAGAAGAACCATAGCACCACCTATTCCGGCATTTTGGCCTGCCCTACGACAGGCATCGTCCAACTACAAGTGAACAAAAAAGGGGTCAGTATAGCATATGTGTGGACTCGACATATACACATGAATGTAGAGTGCACAGGTGATTACCTGCCGGTACAAGTAGGCAAGAGCCGCCGAACCCCAGCTGATATTGCTATCCCAGTTTGCTAGTGCCTTCAGCCACATCCACTGAACGGTCCTACCTCCGCTGTCCGCAAACAGAGTCCTAGAAAGGACATACCACACGTACACACGAGCATGTGTCTCGATCACCTCAACCTCGGCGGGGTTCGGGCATTCCGCAAAGTTCTCCACGATCCACGCATATGTCGCGCCTGCTGGGACTCTATCTTTGATCTTATCTTCAAGTTCTTCAGGAGCCATGCCAATAAGTAGCTGCATCGCATTGCGCCACCCATCGGAATCTGTGCTCATACAGAGAGGCTCCCTCGCGATAGGAAGTCCAAAGATCATGGAAACATCCTGAAGAGTAGGAGTGATCTCGCCGGTCCGGAGGTGGAAAGTGTGTGTCTCCGGCCTCCACCGGTCGACAAGTGCGGTGATAGCAGCCGCGTTGAGGGTCGGCGTCGACCGGCTCACAAGCATGATGAAAGGGAGGAGGCCTAGCCGCTTGATGTACTCGGTGTACCGCTCGTCGTACGGCATGTCATTCGAAGACGCGCCATGAGACCGAAGCTTGAGGGGACGAAGCCTCTGCATACATACAATATCAAACATTATGCTTTTTCCAACACAATTGAATCAATAGAAAAAAAAAAAAAGAAGTTCAACCATGGTTTTATTACCATATGCTTCTCCGCCATCAAGTATACCTGGTGTTGATGATCATAGTAATCCTCAAGTAGCCACACCATCCTACATATATATTCCAAACATCAATAAAATGTGTGTGGTATGTGGCCATTGTTTCAATTTATACAATAAACTACAAAGAATATGGGAGCATATTATTCACACATCCATACAAATCCATATACAACCATCATACACAATGCAAATCAACAACACACTTCCATTCCCCATAAAATACATCTAATATATAACTACCAGTTAACCAAAAACATACACAAATAGGTCATATTATAAATCCAACTAGACCTAGGGTTTGAGGATAGTGTGCAAGATTCATTGGATGAAAGAGAGGGAAAAGGAGGGGATTACCTTGAGGAAAGGATGGGGGAGAAAATCCACGGTGAAATCCCTCAGATCTGTTGATTTTTGCTAGGGATTTGAGTGGGAGGGGAGAAGGGGGCAGGAGGGCGCCCCTCTGTCTGTTCTTCAAGCTGCCTGGGAGTGAATGGGGAGGGGTGGGGAGGGGGCTGGGCGCGATAGGTTAAGTCCCAAGGTCTAGCGCCTATCTGCTAGGCGCTACACATTAAAGTATGACGCCTAGCAGATAGGCGCTGCACCTTGTGCATAGCGTCTAGGCGTTACTCGCCCCAGGCATAGCGCCTGGGCGTTATGCCTCCGGGTGGGGCCAGGGAGGAGCCAGGCGGTGCCACACTGGCAGGGGGCATAGGGTCTAGCTGAAAGGCGCTACACTGTAGAGTGTAGCGCCTAGCTGTTAGGCGTTACCCAAAGAGTTAGTCCAATGAAATAGTTTTTTAGATGAGTCAGTTTGTGAAATCCTTTTGAAAAAGGGGTTATTTTTGTCCATTCTGCCGTGTTTTGTAATTGTCGACGTAGATGCTGCGTTTAATCCTGAGAGTCGCCCAGGAGCAGGAGATGTTGCAAAGGTGATACTCCTTGAAGAAAATATAACTTTAATGTTGAATTTGCTATTGATGTAGCGCGCGGCAACACCGATCGAAGCCCTGGCTGGTAGTACGCGTAAGGTTTGTATACTTGGCAAATCAATTGGGATGCAACAAGACTATAATCCAATCAGATTGTTTGGAGGTCTTAGAAGCTCTGAGGGCAGAACGCATTGCAGATACTGCGAGGTTGTGCCAATAATCGAGGATATTTATATCCATGCTACTAGCTTTTCTAAAGTTGAGTTTGTGTTTTTTCCTAGCTAGGCATTCAAATTGTGTAGCTCATAATCTAGCTAAAGAGCGTGGAACTCAGCGTGGTGTTTGGTTTGAGGATCCTCCAAGTTCTAATCTTTCTAGTATATTAATTCACTAGTGCAGAGCCCCCCCTTTAACTCCGGTTGGGAGGGCCCTCTAACAGCGGTTCCCCAACCGCTGTTGAGGGTTCGGTGTTAGAGGGGGGGGGCCTTTAACACCGGTTCTTATACGAACCGGTGTTAAAGGGTGGCGCACGGGGCTGCCGCAGCTCAGCTTCTTAACACCGGTTCGTATCTGGAACCGGTGTTAGGTTCTTCATGGCGAGATTTAGGCCGTTTTGCTGCCGCGGCAGAAAACGCCTAAATCGCCAGGCATTTCTGCCTGCTCGGGCGATTTCTGCGGGGGGGAGCGAGGAATCGATCGAGCGGTATACATAAATCGTCATCGGTACATACGAGTACATGAATAATTAAGCAACTATTATTATACACAAACATCGTCATCGGCACATACATCGTCATCGGCACATATACATCGTCATCGTTCATTTTGGTGGATATCTAAAGAGTTCTCCGCCAGGCGTGACGACCTCATCAAGTATGAACCCCGCCAATTCCTCTTGAATGGCTCGTATGCGTTCAAATGGTAGTAGTTGGTCCCATCCGCTCGATCTGAACATATATGAAGAATGGGTCAATATATATAAGAATAAAACTCAACACAATTGATGGTAATAAAATAATGTTGTGGACTTTGTTTACTTACTCTAAGTTGTTCTAGTGCGGCTTGGCTGTCGACATATCGTGGTTGAATGAACTCGCAAACATAGTACCCACATAAGTTATTGCCATGTCCCTGATGCGCGCACTTTACGAGAATAGAGAGTTCAATCAAAATAATAATCAATAAAGCATGATATAATGGAATTGGAAGCTAGCTAGTATTACTTACATTTTGGTCTACAAATTTTAGTTCTTCTGACCATTCACCCACGGCCCTGCCCGTGAACCTTTTCCAAACCCTGTCCGACAAAGAAAATGGATAAAGGAGTAATTAATTACTTATTGTCACGAAAGTTGCCGATCTAGTGCGATAATATGATTGAAATTACCTCTGGAGCATCTCTCTAAAGTTTGCCCATATCTCTTTTTCTTTTCGTAACGAGTCCATGATAAGGACTTTTCCTAAGTCGGGTTGAATGACTAGCAGAATAAAGTGGAACCTACGCACGCATAACTCATCATCAGTTACACTTAACATCGAGTAAGCTGAAATAGAATGTGTACAAGAGAGAGGGTAACAATACTCACGAGAAATTGTAAGGCAATAGTATTTCCCTTTTGGTTTGTTGTCTCAGTAAAGACGTTAGCAAGTAATCTTCTGTTTGCCCGGGTTTGCTTTCTACCACTTCTTCATGAACTCTATTTGGGTCAACGAACCCAATGTCAAAAGGGCCTCCTTTCCTGCATTCCATAACCTTTTTCCTGCATAATAGTATATACATATATGGTGAGCATACATATATACATGCAATTAATAAAGTGAATGAGATGAGATATAAATTATAGAAATAGTACTTACACACAATAAAGGATGATGGCAGCTTTGTCGAGTTCCTTCTGATTGAATAGAAAATGCAAGTCTTGAATGTTGAAGTCGATCGCGTCATCTCCGCAGAAGAAAATATCATCTCTTATATGCGCCGTGATCCATTCTAACTTTCTCGTCTTGCAGAAATGAAGGTACCACTTGTGCAATTTTCGCATCTTTGTTGGTAGAGTCTTGAGCTCCTCTTTCTTGTGAGATTCTTCCCATACTTCCATGGCTGTATGGGGTTGGCATCGCATTTGGGCAAGTTGTCTCCCATGACGCTCAAGTATGCAATGTAAGTCATCCCCATCTCATTGGCCTTTCTTTGTAGCTCGCCTCGTAATCATTTACGGGAGGAGCGTCCGTGTCGAACATTTGGAGCGGGCACATGATTGGTTTTCCTGCTCTCCGAGCATAGGAACTGTTTTCGGGTGCCTCACGATCGCTACTTTCAGTCTCCCTACGGCGCCTTGCATCCGCCTTCAAAATCTGGCGCTCGTAGTCCGACACAAGTGGGGTTTCAGGTTTCGAAAGATTTTTGTAAAACTTCTCCACCACCGCCGGATCTATTTTCTCCTTTGGCTCGGCCCGTCCAGGTGCAAAGAATTTCTTGACCTATTCTTCCGAGATCCTATTGGTCTCCTCACCGCGATTCCACGGTAAAACCGCAATGGCTTGGCGGAAGGCTGCGACGTAGTTTTTGAACTCTTTGGCGACGGTTTCTCATGGATTTCTTTGTGGCGTTACCGATGCTCCTCGTGGCAGTGCTCTTCCGCTTCTGCTGAGGAGATGGCTGAAGCACGGAGATGGCCGACGGGCGGAGATGGCTGCCAGCAGAGATGGCTGACGGGCCGGAGATTGCTGCCTCAGAGAGATGGCTGCCATGGCCGAGATGGCTGCACAGAGATAGCTGAAGCGGCTCACCGACGCTATGAGACGGGGGTGCAAGTGACCTCCAATTTGGAAGCACAATGTGTTCCTTCTTCCAAAGAATGGTTGTTTTCACTGCAAATTTGAGTTGAGTTTCCCCTTCACCTGTAGCATGGTCAAGCTGTGCTTCCTCATATTCCTTCACAACCTCATCCACCCCGACAATAGCATAGCCATCTGAATCGGTCGGCAGTGGTAAGTTCCACCAGCTACTGGAGGTAAGGCATAGCCGATACCACCTTAATGGATAAGCCCATTAATCTCACATGCAGCTCAGCGTGTTCGCTCTCCGTGATCTCATCCACGGGTATCGAGGACCCGTCATTTCAGCGTGGCTGCACGTTCTCCGTGGAAGCCACACCGCTTCCGGCAGAGTCCGAATGGCAGCTTCCAATGCAGGCTCTTCGTACGCTGAGATGGGCGGTAGCTTGATGGTTTTCTTGTGCATTCACTTGCCGCAGCCGCAAGTGCATGTTCTATCTGTGTCATCCGCTCAGACGCTCTTTTTATTTTCTCGCCGCCATCTGTAAGAGTCGCCCGATGCAAACCCATCCTTCCACGCCATACCCCCGTGCCTCGTGCATGTCCAGTGGTGTTCTTTTTACCGATGGCGTGTGAGCTGGTCATTCTCTCTGTCAAGATGGAAGGTCTGGCGGATGTTTCCTCGTATGCCGTGATGAGTTCAAGGACGGGTTTGGCAAGGAGGGTTGGGAAGATACACAATCCTATTTCGGGTCCAACCTTGCCCGATTCCGAGAACCAAGTCTTTGCGTAGGTCCCACCGATCTATGCAGGGTGTGATCCTCTCGTCAGGAGGCCTTCTCAGCTTCCTCCCACTTAGGCCTCTGAGATATGTAGCCACATGACCCTGTCCTCTGGTGATATTTCTTCTTCAGGGCATTAAGCGTATTGGTTTCTGACCTCTTTTTAGCTATAGCACTTTTTTTATATGTCTCAAATTCGGGCCAGTGAGGTCTTATCTTCGCATAATATGCGTCTTCGAAATTTGTAGTCTCGCCACTTTGACAAATTTGTTCAATTTTGTCTTCCGATTCTGGAAAGCGTCAGCCATCTTCTTTAGAGTCCACTCTTTGACCTTTTCCTTTATAACCGGGTTGTTTTCATCCTCCTCTGGCGGAAGGGTGAAATTTACCAACAACGAATTCCAAAGCGTTTCTTTGGATCTGTCATCGACAAAGGTACCCGCCTTCTTCTTGGCTTATTCCAATTTTCAATTATGATTGGGATTTGGTCCCTAACAAGAACTCCAGCCTGACGTACAAATTTGTCTGCGGCCTTCTTGGGCTCCATCGGCCTGCCATCAACACGGACTGCTTCGATCGTGAACTTTGCACGATCTTTCAACCGCTGGCTCGCGCCTCGCTTGCTCTTTTTCGTAGAAGAAGATGGTTGCTGGCTGGTCGATCCAGAGGGCTAAAAGAAGAAAGAAGCGTTAATTAATTAATACATGTAGAACAAGATTGTTGGTGGAAGTCAGCAGAGGCTTCATCAATGCATATACCTCGCCGGACTTTGTAACCATTAAATTGTGTTCACCGGAGTCTTCATCTTCTCCATGACTAGTACTTGAGCTGTCGTCATCATGTCCCTCCAAGTTCAGATATTGTGAGGTGTCCTCATCAATAATGTTCTCCATTATTTCTTCTTCTTCAAGGTTTCTACTAAGTGGATCCATAGTTTCTAAAACAATAATATTATCTAGAGTAAGAGTGTAAACATTCAAGTGGACTTGGATTCATACACAAATATACATATTATTCATACAAAAATACACAAATGAAATTAAAACCCTAAGGATGCTTGATCATTTTAAACGAGTTCCGAGGGGTCGAAACCCTAATCAGGATGAAACTATGTTGCCCGCGAACCTGCCTCGCTTGACACCCTATCTATACTACTACTCCCTCCATAATTACATGCCATCTTAGTTTCGAGTTTCCCGATGTTAGTGAGATGTGCAATGATACACTATATTAAAAAAGACAAGCAAGACTGGTGGGGAAATGGTTGCTCCTGTTGGACTGACGACATGGGGGAACTACTTCGTATCGCGGCGGCTCCGGCGAGGGCGAGGGCTCCCGTGCTCTCTGTTGTGCTGCCTTGTGATGTGATGGCGGTGGCGGTCTTGGCGCGGTGGCGGTGGCGTGGCGGCGAGACGGCGCGGCTCTCTGTGCTTGGCAAGTGTGATGTGATGGCGGTGGCGAGACGCGGCATGGCGGCGCTTCTCTCTGGCCAAGGTGGCGGTGTTCGATCGATCTGGCTGCTCTGGGGGGAAGAAAGGCGGGGAAGGTGAATTAATACCCCGACATCGATGGCATACTATACCGCCATGGCCACCACCGGAGCTCGCACCACCTAGGCCGCCCCTGCAGCCGAGAGGGGAGGTCGTCCCCGTACACTAAACTACACTAAATAACCCTAAACTAATACTAACTAATTAACTAAATAAAATACTAACTAATACTACTAATAATTAACACTAAACTAACCCAAAAAAAGATACTAAACTAATACTAACTAATTAACTACTAATAATTAACTACTAAAAAAGATACTAACTAATACACTAAACTGCTAATAATTAACTAATACTAACTAATTAACACTAAACTAACACAAAAACTAACAAAATAAAATACTAATAAAAACTAGCTAGTACTAATTACCTCTACGGGCGGGCCGGTGGCGGGGCAGCTGGGCAGTGTGGGGCGATATGGGCGCCGGGGCGGTGGATGGCGGAGGCTGGAAGCCTTGGGCACAAGGCAGAATCTTGGCTGGCGGCGGCTGGCGCGGGCGGAGGCGGCGATGAGAGACTTCGGGGCGGCGCGAGGACGACGGATGTCGGGGCGGCGCGAGGACGACGGACGGCGATGAGCGACGTCGGGGCGGCGCGAGGACGACGGACGCGGCGGCGGACAGCGCACAGGGCGGCGATGGACACAGCAGGGCGGCGACGGAGGCGACGGCGCGCGCGCGAGCTCCTCTGCTTCGAACCGGTTCGTGGGGGAAGAGAGAGGAAGGGGAGAAGGCGGGCATTTAATACCCCCCCTTTAACACCGGTTCCAGCCACGAACCGGTGTTAAAGAGATCCGTTTCAGCATTTATTACCCTTTAACACCGGTTCCAGCCACGAACCGGTGTTAAAGGGGAGGTATGAAGGGAACGAATACGTTACCCTTTAACACCGGTTCGTGGCTGGAACCGGTGTTAAAGGGGGGGGCATTTATTTCATGCATTAAAGGGGCATTTTTAATTCAAAAAATATGATATGAATTTAGAAAATTCATATCTTTTTCATTTCAACTCAGAAAAATATGAATAATATATCATAATTTTCAGAAAAATAATATCTATCCATTCATGTAAATCATTTTATATTTACTTTACATGAAAATTTTCAAAATAATTAAAACACTTACATATAAATTTTGATTATTCAATTCAAACAAAAATAAATTGTTAAATCCTAAAACTTTGAACATAAGAAATATTAAGCATCTAAAAAATGATTTTTATTAGATCAAATCATATTTTAATGCATCTTTGTATTAACATTTTGAATTGATTAGATATTTAAATGTCATCTTTTGTATACACATGAATCTCACCAAGCCTCGCTCAACTTGCATTGTTTTTGATAAAATAGCATATTGTGAACCTAAAAATGATTTTGTAAAAATCATGAGCATCATATCATGTACTTGTAGTTCATATCTGACCCACTTCCTGCCGATTCGGTAGGAATTTGTCTTTTTCACCAGAGGTGGACGGAAAGGTTTCAGATCCCCCTGTTGGTACATAAAAGAACTGAAAATTAAGATACATGGCCAGATTAAGTAACAATCGGCCGAATCGAACTGAAAATTAAGATACATAAAAGAACTGAAAATTAAGATACATGGCCAGATTAAGTAACAATCGGCCGAATTTGTTTCGGAATGTTGGAGTGATTCAGTCATGCTCCTGCCTATACCTGTAATACTCGCCATCGTAGTCGTTGCATTTCGCCGGGCCGTCATCGCTGCCGCCGTCGGGTCGCCAGAATTGAACCTCTAGAGAGTACGCGGGCTGGACTTGAGGGTAGCGCGTGGGCTGGACTTGAGGGTAGCGCAGACGGGGGTTAGAGTCGGCGGCAGTGTCATAGCCATGACGCTCTGGAGAGTCCGACCGCGCCACCATAGCCGACGGCCGGCCTCGTTGAAGTTAGGAGGAGGTGGGCCGTCCTCCTCGTGCCTGGCGAGCGCCCTCTCATGCCGATCCACGAAGAAGGCTTCCCAAGTAGGGAAATAGTCGGGATGCCATCTGGGATTCCTCCGCTGCTCCGGCGTGAGCTCGAAGTAGTAGTGGTTCGTGATTGCCATCCGGCGCTCCACACCTAGAGGGACAGGAGGAACCGGCACGCCTCCAACGCTCAGCATCCAGCCCGGCGGGCAGTGGTAGTTCGAGGCGCAAAGCGCCTCCGCCTCCCTGGGGGTTAGTGCTACGGTGGAAGCCATGGGAAAGAGTGATGAGGTTGCAGATATGAGTCTAGAGATGAACCTTTAGTCCCGGTTGGAGACACCAACCGGGAAAAAACACGAGTCAGCACTAATAATAGGGGTGAGTGTCGACATTATTTTGTGCGGCCATTAAAACATGAACTAGAGTTACATAATATGAGCATGAACTTTTTGGCATATGTCCTTCCTTATGATCGCTTCAGACGTAACCATGGAGCATCTTCTTTACTTAACGGAATGCTTGGGTCAGTTTTCACTGTGAAGGGCGGAATTTCATCAAACTTATTATAATCTTCGACATGTCATCTTGTCCTCGATTCCCACGATGTTTCTTTTCCCTGAAAGAACTATGTGACGCTTTGGCTCATCATATGATGTATTCGTTTGCATATTTTTTTCTTTTTTTGGTCTGGAGGACATGTCCTTCACATAGAAAACCTGAGCCACATCATTGGCTAGGACGAATGGTTCGTCTAAGTTCTTCATAAGATTGTTGAGATCCACCGTTGTCATTCCGTACTTCTTGTCTACCTCAACCCCTCCTCCTGTTAGCTTGACCCATTTGCATCGAAACAAGGGGACCTTAAAATTAGGTCCATACTCAAGTTCCCATATCTCCTCTATGAACCCATAATACGTGGTCTTTTGCCCATTGTCTTCTGCTGCATCAAGCGGACACCACTTATTTTGGTTGGTGCTCTTTTATCTTGGCCTATCGTGTAAAATGTATTCCCATTTATCTCGCACTTGGAAAGTACATACCGAAGATGGTGTCCTGGCCAACAAGTACTGATCTAGCAGTGGTGTTATTCGTGAGAAGTCTTTGCACCACCGCCAAAACTTCGCCATGTGTTCACTTATAATCCATTCATCGACCGCCCGTGTTTGAGGCGTATTAAATTCTTGTGTTCATTGATATACGGGCAACCAAGATAGATCTTTGTAAAACCGTAGTGTGCTTGATTGAGAGAATGCCGTCCTACATATCATTGCTTTACATCCTAGGGTGCCTTTTCCACGCAGTCTCCCCTCATGTCGTGATTACGGAACACCAATCGCCTTAAGGTCGGAATAAAATCAACACAGAACTCAATGACCTCCTCTGTTACATAGCCCTTGGAGATGCTTCCTTACGGCCTAGCACGGTTATGAACATATTTCTTTAAGACTCCATGTACCTCTCAAAGGGGAACATATTTTGTAGAAATACAGGACCAAGAATGGCAATCTCTTCTACTAGGTGAACCAAGAGATGCGTCATAATATTGAAGAAGGATGGTGGGAACACCAACTCAAAGCTGACAAGACATTGGGCCACATCTTTGTAACCTCGGTAGGCTTTACGGATCGATTACCTTCGAGATATTGCATTGAGGAATGCACATAGCTTCACAATGGGTACTCGAACATTTTCGTAGAATCCCCTCAATGCAATCGGAAGCAATTGTGTCATAATCACGTGGCAGTCATGAGACTTCAGGTTTTGGAATTTTTCTGCCATATTTATTATTCCCTTTATATTCGACGAGAAGCCGACGGGACCTTGATACGCTAGACATTCAAAAGATTTCCTTCTACGCTTTGGTAAGAGCGTAGGTGGCGGAGTTAAGTGGAATCGTTTACCCTTCTCGTTCTCGGGATGCATAGGATCTTGAGGGCCTTCAGACGTTGCTGGTCCTGCGTGCTTCCGTGTATCTTTGTCTTCCCATACACTCCTAGAAAGCCTAGCAGGTTCACGCAAACATTCTTCGTCACGTGCATCACGTCGATTGAAGAGCGGACCTCTAAGACTTTCCAATAGGGTAGGTCCCAAAATATAGATTGCTTCTTCCACATGGGCGTGTGTCCGACATCGTCATTGAATGATAGATTGCCAGGACCTTTTCCAAAGATTACTTCTAGGTCCTCGACCATACCAAATACCTCCTCACCGTACGGAGGACAGGCTTCCTCTGGGTTACGCGGGACGTTTGAAATGCTTGCCTTTCTTTCTTCTTGGATGAGTTCGGAAGAAATCGGCGATACCCTAGGTACACAACCTTCTTACATTTATCCAAATATACACTTTCAGTATCATCTAAACAGTGTGCATGCATTGTATCCCTTGTTTGTCTGCCCTGAAATGTTACTAAGAGCAGGCCAATCATTGATGGTTACGAAAAGCAATGCTCGTAGGTCAAATGGCTCCCCTTTGTGCTCATCCCACATACGTACACCTGGTTTGGCCCACAGCTGTAAAAGTTCTTCAACTAATGGCCTTAGGTACACATCAATGTCGTTGCCGGGTTGCCTCGGGCCTTGGATGAGCACTGGCATCATAATGAACTTCCTCTTCATACACAACCAAGGAGGAAGGTTATAGATACATAGGGTCACATGCCAGGTGCTGTGACTGCAGCTCTGCTCACCAAAAGGATTCATGTAAATGCGTACTTAGACCAAACCTTAAGTTCCTTGCGTCACGTGCGAAGTCCGGATACTCTCGCTCGACTTTTCTCCACTGTGACCCATCAGCGGGGTGTCTCAACATCGCGTCTTTCTTACGGTCTTCCATGTGCCATCGCAACAACTTGGCATGCTCTTTATTTCTGAAGAGACGTTTTAACCGTGGTATTATAGGAGCATACCACATAACCTTGGCGAGAACCTTCTTCCTAGGGGCCTCGCCCTCAACATCGCCAGGATCGTCTCGTCGATCTTATACCACAGTCAAAGGTGCATACCGGCATGCATCCAAATTCTCGATTTCTCACCATGGTAGAGGATGCGTCATTAATGCAGCATGTATCTTCCGCACGTCTAATCCTAGAGGGCGACAACCTTCTTGCTTGGTATGTACTGTCCAACTCATTATTTGTTGGAAGAAGATTCTTCATTTTTACCAACAACTTTGAAAATGCGTTGTCACACACCATTCTCTGCCTTCCATTGCAGCAAATCCAAAGGTGGCACCTAGCTTTTGTGGCCATCTTCGCAAGTTGGATACAACAATGTTTTGTGATCCTTTAACATCTGCTCCAGCTTCTCCTTCTCCTTTTCAGTTTCACATTCTTCCTTTGCATCAGTAATGGCCCGACCAAGATCGTCATCAGCGGCCCATCTCGCTCCCTCTTGATCTTCATTATCTACCTCCGTTGCATTATCATCATATTCAGGATACATATTAGGATAGTTTTCATCATCCTCTTCTTCGTTGTCTTCCATCACAACCCCTTTTCTACGTGCTTGGTCCAACAATTATAGCTGGGCATGAAACCGGATCAAGCGGTGGGCGTGAATGGTTCGGTATTTGAGTAGTCTTTCTTGTTCGACGGTGAACACACGGACAAGACATAAAACCATTGTGACCACGGTTTGCATTAGCCACAACGATGAAATTTTGGAGGCCCGTAATGTACTCGGAAGTGCGGCGTTCACCGTATATCGATTGTCGATTCATCTTCATTAATATTTTTTATATATCATAAAATAATTGGTAGATTACAATTTATATATATAGTACATCAATGACACATTAAACTATAGTTGAGCCTCGACCGAGAGGGAAAGAGCAACAAGAAAGCTTATTTTGAGCTCTCGGCATTTCACGAACACCTCTAGTGCATATGAAAAAACACAAACTAGCACTCTTCACACCCTCTTGCTAGGCTCCAAAATGTGAAAGAATGGAAGAGTGGGGTGTGTGGGCTGGGTGGTCTTATATAGCCCCCTTTAACACGGTTCATGCCACGAACGGTGTTAAAGGGAATACCAACCTGCTGTAGGGACCTTTAACACCGGTTCGTGGCACGAACCGTGTTAAAGGGGCTCCTTTTTTGCCGCAGGGGCCACGCTGGTACGGCCCCCCCTTTAACACCGGTTCGTAGAAGAACCGGTGTTAAATCCCCTTTTCGGGATCAACAAAAGACCTCGTTTCCACTAGTGCCTCTCTCGCGCAGGGCCTTCTCAGCTTCCTCCCACTTAGGCCTCTGAGATATGTAGCCACCTGACCCCGTCCTCTAGTGATAATCCTTCTTCAGGGCATTAAGCGTATTGGTTTCTGACCTCTTTTTAGCTATAGCACTTTTTTTATATGTCTCAAATTCGGGCCAGGGAGGTCTTATCTTCGCATAATATGCGTCTTCGAAATTTGAGTCTCGCCAGATTTGACAAATTTGTTCAATTTTGTCTTCCGCCATGGAAAGCGTCAGCCATCTTCTTTAGAGTCCACTCTTTGACCTTTTCCTTTATAACCGGGTTGTTTTCATCCTCCTCTGGCGGAAGGGTGAAATTTACCAACAACGAATTCCAAAGCGTTTCTTTGGATCTGTCATCGACAAAGGTACCGTCGCCCTTCTTTGGCTTATTCCAATTTTCAATTATGATTGGGATTTGGTCCCTAACAAGAACTTCACCGACGTACAAATTTGTCTCGGGCCTTCTTGGGCTCCATCGGCCTGCCATCAACACGGACTGCCGATCGTGAACTTTGCACGATCTTTCAACCGCTGCTCGCTACCGCTTGCTCTTTTCAGAGAAGAAGATGGTTGCTGGCTGGTCGATCCAGAGGGCTAAAAGAAGAAAGAAGCGTTAATTAATACATGTAGAAGAAGATTGTTGGTGGAAGTCAGCAGAGGCTTAATCAATGCATATACCTCGCCGGACTTTGTAATCATTAAATTGCGTTCACCGGAGTCTTCATCTTCTCCATGACTAGTACTTGAGCTATCGTCATCATGTCCCTCCAAGTTCAGATATTGTGAGGTGTCCTCATCAATAATGTTCTCCATTATTTCTTCTTCTTCAAGGTTTCTACTAAGTGGATCCATAGTTTCTAAAACAATAATATTATCTAGAGTAAGAGTGTAAACATTCAAGTGGACTTGGATTCATACACAAATATACATATTATTCATACCAAAATACACAAATAAATACACAAATGAGTCAGAGGTCCAATTTGTATACAAGTTTTAATCTATGCATGTAGTACAATTTATCGAGCAAACAAGTTTTAATCAGGATGAGTCAAGAATCATACTCGCGGGCGGTGTTGTGGCTTGGATGATGCGGCGGTCTCCGGGCGCGGCGGTGTTAGCGGCGGCTCACGGGCGGCGACGGGCGGCGGCGTTTAGGCGTGGCCTATGAGCTCCGAAGCGGCGGCGGTGAGACGCTCCTGCACGGGGAATAAAGTGTGATATTATCAAAAAAAGTCAGGGCACAGGACCGGCACGGCACGACGTGAGCTATACGGGCCGAGGCTCGCCGGGGAAGACGACGATGACACGAGGCCGAGGCTCGCCGGGGAAGTATCCCTGTCTCCATCGGCCGGACAGGTTGCACGACGCGGGCAAGGGGGGACTCCCTCCTATCCTGCTCGCCAACATGGACTCGTCGGCCCGCAACCCGACGAGGGAGCCGCGTCGCCGTCGCCCTCCGCGTCGGTTCCGGTGTGGCGTCGGCCGCCCCGGCGGAAGTTTCGCGAGCGAAACCGTGGCTAGGCGTGGAGGCAAAGGCCTAGAAGCGGCCACAAGCGTTAAGCGTTAGAGGGCGTCCGAGGGTGAAAACCATAATTCGGGGAAACTCCGGAAACACATGACAGGGGTTGATTTTGTTCTCTAATTAAACTTGTCATTTTAGTTGTTGATCAATGCATGATGATAGCTTAAATAGCTAGGTTTCATTTTTCTGAACATTTTCATATATTATTTGTATTTTTTGACTTATAATTAATTAGATATTGAATTTACAAGTTTATAACATTTTCTGAAAATATTAAACCTAATTATTACCTCAGGCTGACGCCGATAACCCTAACCCTAATCTTTTGCACCGCAGACGATTTAGCCTCGAGGTGGCAGGTGGGGCCGAGGCCACGCAGACACCACGTGGGCGCCACGCAGAGCCACGTCGGCTCGCCAATGGGCCAGACGGCGGTGGCAGACGGCGGAGGAAGGCGTGTGCGCTTGCGTGCATGGGGGTGTTAGAGAGAGGGCGACGCGGGCTACCTAAAGATGGTGGCGCCGCTGCGGAGTGGTCACCGAAGACGCATCAGCGAGCGGCGGCGACAACGGAGCTCGCAGGTTCTTGGCGGCGGAGCAACAGAGAGCGAGAGGGGAGAGAAGAAGGGGTCCAGGAGGACCAGCGGCTCATCGAAAATTAGACGGAGTCGATGGCGAGGAGAGGGGCAGCTGGACGGTGTTGGCAACGTCCACGGCGACGAACGTCGGTGACGGGAAAGAATAGGGCGATGTGGTCGATTAGCGGTGCCCGAGCTCGATTCCGTTGGCGAGGAGGGATCTGACATCGCGATGGTGCTCATGGCGGTCTCAAGTGGGCGAGGGGAGGCCGAAAACGGTGGGGCGACACGGCGGCCGGAGCTAGGGGAAGGATGCGGGGAAGATAGGGTTGGGGGCGGCGGACCTCGAGCTCCGAAGCGGCGGCGGCGAGACGGCGGGTCGGGGGCGGCGAGACGGAGGACCTCGAGCTCCGAAGCGGCGGTGGCGACGCTTCGATCTCTCTGCGGCGGTGTGTTCGATCGATCTGGCTCAGTGGGGAGAAGAAAGGAAGGGGAAGGTGAAATAAATACACCCCCCCTTTAACACCGGTTCGTGGCTGGAACCGGTGTTAAAGGGGATTGCTTCACAAGATGATATTCTTTAACACCGGTTCGTGGCTGGAACCGTGTTAAAGGGGTGGTTGAAGGAAACGAATAATGCTCTTTAACATCGGTTCTATCGAACCGTGTTAAGGGGGACATTATTTCATGCATTAAAGGGCATTTTAATTCAAAATATGATATGAATTTAGAAAATTCATATCTTTTTCATTTCAACTCAGAAAAATATGAATAATATATCATAATTTTCATAAAAATAATTTCTATCCATTCATGTAAATCATTTTATATTTACTTTACATGAAAATTTTCAAAATAATTAAAACACTTACATGTAAATTTTGATTATTCAATTCAAACCAAAATAAATTGTTAAATCCTAAAACTTTGAACATAAGAAATATTAAGCATCTAAAAAATGATTTTTATTAGATCAAATCATATTTTAATGCCGCATGTTTTGTATTAACATTTTTGAATTGATTGGATATTTAAATGTCGCATCTTTTGTATACACTTGAATCTCACCAAGCCTCGCTCAACTTGCATTGTTTTTTGATAAAATAGCATATTGTGAACCTAAAAATGATTTTTGTAAAAAATCATGAGCATCGTATCATGTACTTGTAGTTCATATCTGACCCACTTCCTGCCGATTCGGTAGGAATTTGTATTTTTCACCAGAGGTGGACGGAAAGGTTTCAGATCCCCCTGTTGGTACATTGTGCATATAAGGTGGTCTAGTATTTTTGTAAAATGTGTTGGTGGTTTTTTGAATTAGCCATTTGGTGGTTGCTTCACAAAACCGTTCGTTTTTTATGCTCGGAAAATGGAAAATGCCTTTTTGGTGCGATAAAAAGGAAAACTTCCTCTTGCAACATTGTTTGCCATGCCATGATGCACATGTATGCACAATATGGCCATATTATCATAAACTATGCCTTGATTCTAGCCATAACATTGGTCATTTGACCCGAAAGCCAAGAAACCTCGAATGAGATAGGTCATTTTGAGACAGTTACATAAAGCCGAACTGGAACTGAAAATTAAGATACATAAAAGAACTGAAAATTAAGATACATGGCCAGATTAAGTAACAATCGGCCGAACTGGAACTGAAAATTAAGATACATAAAAGAACTGAAAATTAAGATACATGGCCACATTAAGTAACAATCGACCGAACTTGTTTCGGAATGTTGGAGTGATTCAGTCATGCTCCTGCCTACACCTGTAATACTCGCCACTGTAGTCATCGTACTCGCCGCCGCCGTCATCGTTGTCGTCGTCGGGGTCGCCGTAATTGAACCTCTGGAGAGTACGCGTGGGCTGGACTTGAGGGTAGCGCAGACGGGGGTTAGAGTCGGCGGCAGTGTCATAGGCCATGACGCTCTGGAGAGTCCGACCGCGCCACCATAGCCGACGGCCAGCCTCGTTGAAGTTAGGAGGAGGTGGGCCGTCCTCCTCGTGTCTGGCGAGCGCCCTCTCATGCCGATCCACGAAGAAGGCTTCCCAAGTAGGGAAATAGTCGGGATGCCATCTGGGATTCCTCCGCTGCTCCGGCGTGAGCTCGAAGTAGTAGTGGTTCGTGATGGCCATCCGGCGCGCCACACCTAGAGGGACAGGAGGAACTGCGCCTCCGACGCGGCATCCAGCCGACGGGACACAAGATGGGGTAGTTCGAGGCGCAAAGCGCCTCCGCCTCCCTGGGGGTTAGTGCTACGGTGTAAGCCATGGGAAAGAGTGATGAGGTTGCAGATATGAGTCTAGATATGTGCAATGACAATGGAGGCCAACCCTATACATATATATATAGTGAACTAGCGGGAAGAACTGGAGGGAAGAACTGGCGGGAAGAAAAATGGCGGGAAGAAGAACTGGCGGGAAGAAAAATGACGGGAAAAATGGCGGGATGAACCTTTAGTCCCGGTTGGAGACACCAACCGGGACAAAACACGAGTCAGCACTAATAATAGGGGTGGGTGTCGACATTATGTCGTATGGCGTGTACCTTGTCCCGGATGGTGTCACCAACCGGGACTAAAGATGAATTTAGTCGGTTGGAGACACCAACCGACAAAACACGAGTCAGCACTAATAATAGGGGTGAGTGTCGACATTATGTCGTATGCGGCGTGTACCTTGTCCCGGATGGTGTCACAAACCGGGACTAAAGATGACCCTTTAGTCCCGGTGGGAGACACCAACCGAGACTAAAGATGAACCTTTAGTCCCGGTTGGAGACACCATCCGGGACAAAACACGAGTCAACACTAATAATAGGGGTGAGTGTCGACATTATTTCGTAAGTGTCAACACTATGTCGAGCTGCTTGTACTATAAATAGGCATCCTTGTGAGTCTAGTCCTCCAGCCAGTTTGAGGCGAGGACACCACTACGGCGATTTCGGGGAGATGCTTGAGCCCGGGCCCTCCGGCATCTCCGAGAAACTGGTCATAGAGGCACTCCTAATATGTGAAATTAGTTAGCTCCTGTGTATTGATCTAGTTAGAGAAGTTACAAAGCTGCAAGATGGTTTCGAGAGGGACACCACTACGGCCGATTTCAGGAGATGCCGACGAGCCTAGTCCTCCGGCATCTCCAAGAAACTGGTCATAGAGGCACTCCTAATATGTGACTGCGTTTGGAGATCAGATCTTAATGGTAAGTACGAATCGACAACTTCTTCTCATAGTACCGGTCCATCCACAAAACATGACTAACACTCAAGACATGTATTAATATTAAAACATGAACTAGAGTTACATAATATGAGCATGAACTTCTTGGCATATGTCCTTCCTTATGATCGCTGGACGTAACCATGGAGCATCTTCTTTACTTAACGGAATGCTTGGGTTAGTTTTCACCGTGAAGGCGGAATTTCATCAAACTTATTATAATCTTCCGACATGTCTGCATCTTGTCCTCGATTCCCACGATGTTTCTTTTCCCGAAAGAACTATGTGACGCTTTGGCTCATCATATGATGTATTCGTTTGCATATTTTTCGTTTTTTGGTCCGGAGGACATGTCCTTCACATAGAAAACCTGAGCCACATCATTGGCTAGGAGAATGGTTATCTAAGTTCTTCATAAGATTGTTGAGATCCACCGTTGTCATTCCGCATTTCTTGTCTACCTCAACCCCCCTCCTGTTAGCTTGACCCATTTGCATCGAAACAAGGGGACCTTAAAATTAGGTCCATAGTCAAGTTCCCATATCTCCTCTATGAACCCATAATACGTGGTCTTTTGCCCATTGTCTTCTGTTGCATCGGCGGACACCACTGTTTGGTTGGTGCTCCTTTTATCTTGGCCTATCGTGTAAAATGTATTCCCATTTATCTCGTACCCTTGGAAAGTACATACAGTCGAAGATGGTGTCCTGGCCAACAAGTACAGCTGATCCCCAACAGTGGTGTTATTCGTGAGAAGTCTTTGCAGCCAGCCGCCAAAACTCGCCATGTGTTCACTTATAATCCATTCATCAGACTGCCCCGGGTGTTTGAGGCGTATTAAATTCTTGTGTTCACGATATACGGGCAACCAAGATAGATCTTTGTAAAACCGTAGTGTGCTTGATTGAGAGAATGCCCGTCCCTACATATCATTGCTTTACATCCTAGGGTGCCTTTTCCACGCAGTCTCCCTCATGTAGTGATTACGGAACACCAATCGCCTTAAGGTCAGGAATAAAATCAACACAGAACTCAATGACCTCCTCTGTTACATAGCCCTTGGAGATGCTTCCTTCTGGCCTAGCACGGTTATGAACATATTTCTTTAAGACTCCCATGTACCTCTCAAAGGGGAACATATTGTGTAGAAATACAGGACCGAGAATGGCAATCTCTTCTACTAGGTGAACCAGGAGATGCGTCATAATATTGAAGAAGGATGGTGGGAACACCAACTCAAAGCTGACAAGACATTGGGCCACATCTGTCTGTAACCCTCGGTAGGCTTTACGGATCGATTACCTTCGAGATATTGCATTGAGGAATGCACATAGCTTCACAATGGGTACTCGAACATTTTCAGGTAGAATCCCCCTCAATGCAATCGGAAGCAATTGTGTCATAATCACGTGGCAGTCATGAGACTTCAGGTTTTGGAATTTTTTCTCTGCCATATTTATTATTCCCTTTATATTCGACGAGAAGCCAGACGGGACCTTGATACTGCTCAGACATTCAAAAAAGATTTCCTTCTCTGCTTTGGTAAGAGCGTAGCTGGCAGGAGTTAAGTGGCATCGTTTACCCTTCTCGTTCTCAGGATGCATAGGCTCTTGAGTGCCTTGACGTTGCTGGTCCTGTCGTGCTTCCGGTGTATCTTTTGTCTTCCCATACACTCCTAGAAAGCCTAGCAGGTTCACGCAAACATTCTTCGTCACGTGCATCACGTCGATTGAAGAGAGGACCTCTAAGACTTTCCAATAGGGTAGGTCCCAAAATATAGATTGCTTCTTCCACATGGGCGCGTGTCCGCATCGTCATTCAAAGCAGATAGACTGCCGGACCTTTTCCAAAGATTACTTCTAGGTCCTTGACCATACCAAATACCTCCTCACCGCACGGAGGACAGGCTTCCTCCGGTTACGCCAGACGTTTGAAATGCTTGCCTTTCTTTCTTCGGATGCAGTTCGGAAGAAATCGGCGATACCCTAGGTACACAACCTTCTTACATTTATCCAAATATACACTTTCAGTATCATCTAAGCACAGTGTGCATGCATTGTATCCCTTGTTTGTCTGCCTGAAATGTTACTAAGAGCGGGCCAATCATTGATGGTTACGAAAAGCAATGCTCAGGGTCAAATGGCTCCCCTTTGTGCTCATCCCACATACGTACACCTGGTTTGGCCCACAGCTGTAAAAGTTCTTCAACTAATGGTCTTAGGTACACATCAATGTCGTTGCCGGTTGCCTCGGGCCTTGGATGAGCACGGCATCATAATGAACTTCCTCTTCATACACAACCAAGGAGGAAGGTTATAGATACATAGGGTCACAGCCGTGCTGTGACTGCAGCTCGCTCACCAAAAGGATTCATGCCGTCTGTACTTAGACCAAACCTTAAGTTCCTTGCGCCACGCATGAAGTCCGGTACTCTCGCCGACTTTTCTCCACCGTGACCCATCAGCGGGTGTCTCAACATCGCGTCTTTCTTACGGTCTTCCATGTGCCATCGCAACAACTTGGCATGCTCTTTATTTCTGAAGAGACGCTTTTAACCATGGTATTATAGGAGCATACCACATAACCTTGGCGGAACCTTCTTCCTAGGGGCCTCGCCCTCAACATCGCCAGGATCGTCTTGTCGATCTTATACCGCAGTGCGAAGGCATACCGGCATGCATCCAAATTCTCGTACTTCTCACCGCGTAGAGGATGCGCCATTAATGCAGGCATGTATCTTCCGCACGCCTAATCCTAGAGGCGATAACCTTCTTTGCTTGGTATGTACCGTTGGGCAACTCATTATTTCTTGGAAGAAGATTCTTCATTTTACTAACAACTTTGAAAATGCTACCGTCGGTCCACCATTCTCGCCTTCCATTGCAGCAAATCCAGGTGGCACCTAGCTTTTGTGGCCATCTTCGCAAGTTGGATACAACAATGTTTTGTGATCCTTTAACATATGCTCCAGCTTCTCCTTCTCCTTTTCAGTTTCACATTCTTCCTTTGCATCAAGAATGGCCCGACCAAGATCGTCATCGCCGGGCCCATCTGCTCCCTCTTGATCTTCATTATCTACCTCCGTTGCATTATCATCATATTCAGGATACATATTATGATAGTTTTCATCATCCTCTTCTTCTTCGTTGTCTTCCATCACAACCCCTTTTTCTCCGTGCTTGGTCCAACAATTATAGCTGAGCATGAAATCGGATCGAAGCAGGTGGGCGTGAATGGTTCTGGTATTTGAGTAGTCTTTCTTGTTCTGACAGTGAACACACGGACAGCACATAAAACCATTGTGACCACGGTTTGCATTAGCCACAACGATGAAATTTTGGAGGCCCGTAATGTACTCGGAAGTGCGGCGGTCACCGTACATCCATTGCCGATTCATCTGCATTAATATGTAGTATATATCAAAAAATAATAGGGAGATGACCATTTATATATATAGTACATCAATGACACATGAAACTATAGTTGCCGACCTCGACCGAGACGGAAAGAGCAACAAGAAAGCTTATTTTGAGCTCTCGGGCATTTCACCGAACACCTCTAGTGCATATGAAAAAACACAAACTAGCACTCTTCACACCCTCTTGCTAGGCTCCAAAATGTGAAAGAATGGAAGAGTGGGGTGTGTGTGGGCTGGGGTGGTGTCTTATATAGCCCCCCCTTTAACACTCATGCCACGACCGGTGTTAAAAGAAATCTTGTGCCCTTCTGCAGGGACCTTTAACACTGGTTCGTGGCACGAACCGGTGTTAAAGGAGGGCTCCTTTTTTGCCGCAGGGGCCACGCTGGTACGGCCCCCCCCCTTTAACACCGATTCGTAGAAGAACCGGTGTTAAAGCCCCTTTTCGGGATCAACAAAAGACCTCGTTTCCACTAGTGATTGACGATGTAAGTAGGCCCGCTGTCTCCTTCCCGTGTCGCCTCCTCGCCTGACCTGGCCATCACCCCCAACCCCCTCCCCCTCTAGCCAATGACGCCTCGGCGTTGCCCAAGATAGGGGCGATGTGTGCGGGCGGTTTTTTTTGAAAAGAGTATATATTAATATCATAGGGATACCAATTACACCCAGCCTCTACAACAACGCATGCTCTAGTGGCCCTACGGATGCACACAATTTAGAAAAAAAGAAAGAAGAATTATAAAAAAGAAAAGTCCCGCTACAGAGAACTAATCCTCAAAGCAACGACACTAACACCATCAAAACAACACCAGTAGTCCTCCACTCTAATAACAACGTCTTTAAGAAGGAAACAATGTCCAAGCGCTGTCGTTGCCCGATCAAAGATCATAGGTTTTCACACTGGAGAAAGTCCTCGCTCACAAAACAATGCCTTCAACAAGATCAATGCCAGGCACAATCAGTTAAGGCCAGACCTTGGATTTTCACCCTGCAAGGTAAGACTGGAAACTCCCCCTGTGTTGTCTTCCCGCATCAACTGTCGCTGCAACGAGTCTCATATCACGCAGTCAGTTCTCCGTTGCCAAAAGAACAGAAATCACCATCGCTACCCTCATATTTCCGCTTTCCTGACATTCTCCATATCTGACTTCACCATGGCTCTAAGTATGGCACTTGGTGGGAACAAACAACAGAGCTTCGCAACGCTCCCGCTGAAACCAAACGGCCAAAAAAACAAGGTGCGCACGACCGAATACCTTTCGATCCAGCAATCTCCAGGCATGATACGCCCATGGGAGTTCGTCGACGGAGCCTTCCGGAACCCGCCTCTCCAGACCAGATCAACGAGGGCAGACATCAAGTAGATCTTCGTCTTCGTGCGAAAGAAACCAAAGGACCACCTCCTTTATTAGATCCGACACAGCGATCCCCACACCGCCGGCCGGTTTCCGAAGAATGGATCGAGCAGGCCAAACATCGGTGCCGATGAGCACGTAGGCTTAGCACCGCCACTAAGGGCGCGTCATCGTCTCCATTTTGCAGCACCACGTCCGCCGCTTCCCCCAGATCCCGTCCAATGCCGCCCACGGCCCTCGCCACCCCGGTCCAGCAGCCGCCGACCCCGGACACGAAACCACCGCTCCGTGCAGCCCTCCTCGCCACAGTAGGGTGACGCCACCACGCCGAGTCGCGCCACCTAGCCAGACGCCGCCGCGCCCCGCGCACGCGCGCCGCCACCGGTCATCGATCTTGGCCCGCGCCTAGATCTGGCGAACCAGGGGGAGAAGAAGGGCCCCGCCGCCACCGACGTCGAGCGGCTTTGCCGCTGGCGCGTCCCGGTGGCGGCGAGGAGGGAGGAGCGGAAGAGGAGGGCGGCCCGGAGGCGGCGGTGGGATTCCCCCCGGTCGCTCGCGGGAGCGACGCGGGCTGGCTTGCATGACGGGGGAATCTTTCACCAACTTGGGCGTACTTGCAACCTTGAACAAATAGTCAATAATCGGGCGCTGACATGAATTTGGAAGAACATTAGCCAGGACCCAGGAGTAGACTAGCTAATACTTTTTTTTGCAGGTAAAACACACTCCATTAATCAGCAGAAAGGGTTACAGAGAGGTCGAGCTCCAGCAACCGGATGGCATCCTCCGGTCCAGAACTCAACCATGTCATGGTACGGCCTTGCACTCTCGCAAAGTTTGCCAGAGAGTCGCTAACCCTAACCTGCATACGGTCTACTTTTACAAAAACACACTGTCTATCTTGTTTAGCTAAATCTCTAATCTCATTCACTAAATGGACGAATGGAGAGCGGTCTGGTGACGAGGAGTTTATGGCTTTAGTTACCAAAGATGAATCAGGCTCCACTATGATAGGCAATGTCGAGAATTGCATAGCTGAACGAAGACCTTCGAGACATGCACGGAATTCAGCTTCAAGGGGATCCTCACAGTTTGATAGATGACTGCATGACATAAATATTGAAAGTCCATCCGAGTCTCTCAAGACCATTCCTGCACCAGCCAAGCCATTAACTGTGCTAAACGAGCCATCAACAGAAAGCTTCACCCAACCTTGTTCTGGCTTCGACCAAGATTTAGCTGGCTGTACCACCGGTACAGAGTAATTGAAGGAACCCACTGGTATCGCTGGTTCCTTCCCCTTAAGAACAGCACTCGTACTCATAGTTTTGATCCCTGTAATAAGCTTCAGGTAGCCACACAAGAAACGCCTGGATCCCTCTACCGTAGGTAGGGGTTTATCATGAGTTGCTTCGTTCCTGGCGTACCATGACCGCCATAAAACAAGCAGGGTACAATCAATCATGTGATTCGGGGTACATTTAATCACCATCTGTAACCAATTGTCAGAAGGCTGTAGCAAGACCCTCTCCGACGGGAGTGACCAGATCCGCTGCATTTCCTTCCATAGAGCATGGGCATGATGGCACATATAGATCGCATGAAGATCATCTTCCTCAGCCAAGCCACAAATATTGCAAGTACCAGTTACAGGAATATGATGATTAGCGTTTTTTGATTTCGGTAGCAAGGGCCCTGAAGCAGCCTTCCAGGCAAACAACTTAACCTTGGGTGGAACATTTGAACCCCAAATTTTAGGCCAGCAGGGATGTTCGCCCCCTGGATGATTACTAGACGTGCCAAAGGCACATTGATCTTGCTGCTCACTCAATGCCAATTTATAAGCGCTGCGAACAGAGAAGAGGCCAGACTTTTCAGGTTGCCATGCCAATACGTCATTAAGAAGTCTTCTCGATGGTTTGATTTTCAATATAGCTTCTGTATCAAACGGCATAAAATATTTTCGGATTATACCAGTCCTCCAAGAGCCATTATCATCTAAAAGATCAGAGACCTTCCATAGTCTGCAATTACGTTTCGGTGAAAGAACTTTGAAGATAGACTCCCGAGGGATCCAACCATCTCTCCAGATCCGCACACTTTGGCCATTGCCAATCCTCCAAATTAGACCTTTCTTCAACAAATCAAGACCATGGGAAATAGCAGTCCATGTGGAAGAGGGATTACCCGTCAAGACCGTGTCATATAGGTGACCGTTAGGGTAATACCGGGCTTTCAACACCCGAGCATAAAGACTCTCAGGATTTAGAAGCAGTCGCCATGCCTGGCGAGCTAGAAGAGCCTGATTGAATATCCTCATATCACGGAAACCAAGACCTCCCTGATTTTTGGATCTGTTTAGCCTAGCCCAACTGACCCAATGAGTTTTCCTCTTGCCTCTTTCCACACCCCACCAATAGTTCCGAATGAGTTTGGTCAGCTCATCACACACTGACAACCGGCAGCTTAAATACACTCATGATATAAGTAGGAAGAGCCTGTGCCACAGCCTTAATGAAGACCTCCTTCCCACTTTGTGCCAACAGATTCTCTCCCCAGCTGATCAAACTCTTTGCCAATCTAGTTGGCAGGCTCTCAAACTTCCCTTTATGCATTCTCCCTTCAGGAGTAGGCAGGCCCAAATATTTGGCTTCAAAACCCTCTTGATCCACATGCAAGATGGTCCGAATGTCCACTTGTGTTTGTTCAGTACACGACGATCCAAACATAATTGAACACTTTGATTGGTTGATTAACTGACCCGTAAATGCAGCAAAGGTATCAATAGTGTTTTTGACACATGTAGCTTGTTCCTCAGAAACACGAAAGAACAACAAAGTATCATCAGCAAATAATAGATGGGACACACCCGGGGCTCTCCTACATACCTTAATAGGAGATAATCTATTATGATTCACTTCATTACTCAGCAAGGTAGACAAGCCGTCCGCCACAAATAAGAAGAGGAAGGGAGAAAGAGGACCCCCCTGCCTTAAGCCACGAGATGGAGAAAAAGCTTCCAATAAGGTTCCATTAAATTTAACCGAATACTTCACCGAGGTAACGCACGCCATGATCCATTGTACCCACCGGTGAGAGAACCCCATCTTTTGCAATGTACTCTCCAAATAGTGCCAATCAACTCTATCATATGCTTTTGACAAGTCCAATTTATAAGCACAAAATGGTTCAGATGATGTGCCGTGCTCCATAACATGCATACATTCGAAAGCCAAGAGTGCATTATCCGTAATCATACGGCCTGGAATGAAAGCACTTTGGTTCTCCGATATAATATCACCAAGAAGAGGGCGGAGCCTATTAACCAAGCACTTTGACACAACCTTATATAAAACATTGCACAACCCGATGGGTCTATAATCTTTCAACTCCATCAGATTGTCAATCTTCGGAATAAGGACAATGGATGTGGCATTGACACCATCAGGCATGACTCCCATCAGAAAAAACTTTTGTACAGCCATCACAATATCACCTCTCAAAAGGCCCCAATTGCGTTGATAGAATCTGGCATGGAAGCCATCCGGACCCGGCGCTTTAATTGGGCCAATCTGGAACACAGCATTGGAAATCTCTTCAACTGAAAAATCGCTGCAAAGTTGATCATTCATTGCCTGATTAATTTGTATAGAAGTCAATTTAATTATAGCCTCTGCATGCAAAGATGGATCTCTAGTATAGAGTGATTTGAAATAAGACACTGCCATCCTTTGCATATCCGTGGGGACAGTCTTGATGACACCATTATCATCCCTTAGTTTTGAAATTTTGTTTCTTCTAGCTCTCCAAACAGCACGGTGATGAAAGAATTTTGTATTGCGGTCGCCCTCTCTAAGCCAGTCTATACGAGACCTCTATAACCAAATCATCTCCTCCCGATATAAAATATTATTCATCAGCTCGGATGTAGCTCTAATCTCATCTCTAGGAGCCCCGTCCGCCTGCAGCTGACCAAGTTTTGCTCTCAGTTGTGCCAACTGACGAGTCACATTACCAAAATGAACACGTCCCCAAGCCTGCAACTTGTGCATCAACGTGTCTAGCCCCTGATTAACTGACCCCAAATCTGGCATAGTGCCAAGCAGTTTCCACTCACGCTCAATTAATTCTTTTAGAGCCGAATCAGTTTCCCAAGCTATTTCATATTGCATGGACCTCTTAGCTGGACGTTCTCTAACTTCTCTATCAAGACACAATTTTATAGGAACATGATCAGAACAAGGGGTCACCAAATGCACCACTGTAGCAGCTGAATAAATATCCCTCCAGGAATCATCTGCCACAGCCCGATCAAGTCGTACTTGAACGTTGTGAACACCAGCTCTTTTATTATCATAAGTGAAAGGGTTACCAGAGAACCCCAAATCTTTCAGCTCACAAAGTTGAAGACAATCCCGAAATGCTGCCATCTTTGACTCCGTCCTCGGGGTAGTCGAAAAATGTTCATGTTGCCAAAGAGCCTCATTAAAATCTCCAAGTACCACCCACGGAAACAACGAGGTGGCCTTTAGAGCTGCCAATTGATCCCACATACGATAACGGTTTTCAACTCTGGGTTCACCATACACAAACGTCGCATGAAACAATAGCTCATTGGGTGCTATTCTGATGAATGCATCAATATAATGATCAGTCGCCTCTTGTATGTCAACAAAATAACTCTCATGCCAAAATAAAGCCAAAAAACCACTCATACCCTGACTGTCAACACTAGTAAAGCCATGGAGACCGAGACGACTCCGTAAACGCCTAAGACGATCACCACGTTGCCTAGTCTCGCATAGGAAAATCAGCTGGAAACGGTGTGTCCGTTGAAGGACACAGACATCACGAACTGTCGGGGAGTTTCCGATCCCGCGACAGTTCAGCCCACACCAATTCATTGGTCCCGGCGGTCGTCCTCGAGGGCCGCCGCCGATGATGACATAGAGTGTTCTGCTTCGGTGGAGCCTGTCTTCCGAGCCTTTGATTTGTCTCTAACTTTCACATACATTGGTTTGGGAGGTGGAACAGACAATTCTGCACCAACAGCTGCAGGTAAACCATCCTCGACAAGCTCTTGTCCTTCATTGGCCAGCATATCCAAGGATCTCCGAGCAGAATTAACCACAGCTTCTACCATTGTAGTATCCGTCACTGGTTTGACATGACTAGTGCCTGTATCAGTGAGATCATCCTCCTCTAACTCTGCATCCTCTGAAGATCTTTTTTTGGGGGCATTAGGGAATCCAAAACCCCTCCCCGACCGTCCACCTCGTATGGGATCACGAGAAGCGAAACGAGTCGGAGCAGGAGCAGGCTGATTTACACGGCGCGTAGCCAACATCCATGTACCATACTGAAGCTGGTTATCCTCCCAAGCACCGTCACCACACTCTTCATGATCGTGCCCCAATAGACCGCAATGTTTACAGAAAAAAGGCATCTTCTCATACTTCACCTGCAACCTCTTCCTCCCTTCTGGCAACGTGAGCAAAACAAAGCGGATAAGGGGCTTATTGATGTCAATACGAACTCTGAATCTCACATAATTTCCTTCAAAGAACAGCCTTGGGGAAAGTTGCACCTCTTTCACCTTGCCCACACGGCGTGATATATCATCAATTACCTCAGTTTTCCTATAAAGCTCAGGAATTCCATGAATTTGAGCCCACACTTGCATAACATCAAAAACCACCTGTACTGGGTCACATAGGCCATCAAAATCTTCAATGAGCAATCCCTAGCCACGGAAGGTCCATGGTCCCTGATGAACAACTTTCTTCCAATCACCCAAGCAATGCATACGGATTATGAACAAATTCTCACCCGCCTCACGAAAATCAGGATCACGAGAGAGGTTCCAGATGCTCCTCATCTTTTCAAACAAAGCCTCGGCGCTAAAAGACCTGGTGGTCAAAACCTTGCCGATCGCCATCCACCGAGCCTCCTTCTGATACTCCTTCGCGGCCTCAACGCCCACGACCACATCGTCCAGCTCGTCCTCGTTCAGCTCCAGGTGGCTAAACATGTCTTCGATAACACCTTCCTTGCCTGCAGACCCCGAGGAAGCTGCAGCAGATCCCGACGCCATGACCACCAAACCCTAGATGCGTTCCGGGGAGGAAAACACCAACGGGTAGAGCAGACCGCACAGATGAGATCCCCGAACGTACCAGAATTGGAAACGGATACTCTCGGATAGTAGAAGGTCGGAAACCAACCCAATCTCACGGAGGCGCCAGAATCGCCGCCGGAGCACTCAAACCCTAGCTATTTTTTTTAAATAATACATTTTTTTATTCATTTTCACAAATAATACGCAAATTTGGCAATTTGCAACTCTGTCGGTCCGTCGTCCGTTCAACGGACGACACAGCGGGTTCGTCGGTTGAGAAGACGACCAACATGTCGTCTTTTGTTCAAAAGACGACCAAGTTGTCTTCTTTTCTTCAAAAGACGACCAACATGTCGGGTGACAGGGGGTCAGCCACGTCGGTGGTTGAACGGACGACGCAGCCACGTCGGCGGTTGAGCAGACGGCAGCGTTTAATCCGTTGAGCAGACGACGCGCAACTATATCTCTTCTTCGCTGCCGTGCCCGTATCCTTCCCAGCTAGCTCCTTCCCAGCTCGCGCGCCTCCTCTCTCGCTTACTCTCATTTTCTCAGCTGTTGCACCGATTTGTAGCCTAGATTTCTATCCAAACTCGCTGCTCTAACACATTAGCAAGCTAGTAGAGTCCCGATCTACTAATGGGATAGCCTGGTGTAGTGATTTGAGGCGTTTTGGTGGAGGGATCTGGTGGTGTTCTTGTTGAGCAATGGCCATGGTGGAGGCTGGTGCTGGGACTTGAGGAAGGTGCATGGTGGAGGTGCTGATCCGTTGACCTGAGGCAGCTGCACGGCAGGACTTCGCACGCTTCAAGGGTAAACCCTAATTTCTTTATAATTGCAGTCATGTGTGTATGTTTATAGGTAGCCTTTGATGGGGTGCATAGATGCAAGATATTTGTAGAGTATTATGTGTCAATGTACCTGTTTTTGACTATTTTTGGTATTTTTTAGGTCAAAAATCATGTCAAATAATGTACTGTTTAGGTTCTTGTATGGTCCTGGTTTCGTCAGAATAAACCAGAATGGAGTTGATTTGAGCGAGTTTAGATTTATGGATGAAGTGCTTCAGAATCCTGAAACAGTGCCCGTTACTCAGTTGAAGGATTGGTTATGTGTTCGTTTAGGGCTCCCTCCTACCCATACTGTAGGTGTGCATGCTTTATGGACTAAGTCAAGGCAAACCCCTAATTTTTATTTAAGCCAATAGAAGCGCAACAGAAATGGGTTAAATTTGTGCAAGCTTGCCAGAAAAGAGAAGTTAACCCCAGTCTCTTAGTGTTACCTGTGGCGAAAGAGGCTGGGTATGATCATGGCCATAGTAGTCAGACCGGTCATGCTGGAGGTAGTTCTGATCATGGCGGAGTAGTCGACCGGTCATCTTTGGAGGTAGTTATGATCATGGCGAGTAGTCGGACCGGTCATCTGGAGGTAGTTATGATCATGGCGAGTAGTCGGGCCAAGAGGGTGGCGGCGGATATGAATCAGGTCACGTAGCTATACACACCGGGGTGATGGTTATGTATCGAGGACGATGGTGAAGGATTAGGGAAGACATATTGATGGAAGCTGATGAGGACGAGATATATGATGGTTTGTTGCAACATCAAATGGAAGCGAAGACTCGAAGAAACAGCGGTGATACGGCTGATGATTCTGGCGAGTCTGATCAAGAAGAGATCGGCCAACCTATTCTGGCATCATGGAATAACGACAACACATCAGCAATGACTGTGAACGATGGGCATGATTCGGTGTGGCATTATCACGCGAACAACATCTCTCTGGGTGCATTATATCCTAGCAATAGACATCTGCAGGAAGCAATTGTTGAGTGGTCAATGTCCATGCAACGGGTCTTGAAAATGAAGGTGTCATCACAACAATATTTGACATTGGTTTGCGAGGAAGCTGGATGTCCTGCAAGGGTGCATGCCCATGTCCCTAGGTATGACACAAACTGGAAGGTCACCGATGTTGTGATGCACACATGCACACTTGAAAGTGTCCTTCAGGACCATCGTAACCTCACGTCAACCCTCCTGGCTAGATTGTTGTACACAGAGATAGTGGAGGGCAAAGCCATGGGGGTGAAAGCTATCATTAACAAAGTTTCTGTCAGATTCCGCTACAATATTTCATACGGGAAGGCTTGGAGGACTAAGCAAAGGGCCTTTGGAGGCAAGGTTTGGTTCGTTTGAGGCGGTATGGTATGTTGTTAGGATGCTCCAAACACTGCAGCTAGGAATCCAGCACCTCGTGGACATCCAACACTTTACATTGCCACATGAACCTAATTTGAGGGTACTTCATCAGTGTTCTTCTCATTTGCTATATGCATAGAAGCTTCCACTCACTGTCGACCAGGTCATCATGTGGATGGTACATTTCTCCTTTGGCAAGTATAGGGGTTGATATTGTTGCCATAGGCCAAGATGGAAACAATCAAGTTGTTCCACTTGCTTTTGCTTTCGTGGAGAGCGAGAACACCGAGAGTTGGGTATGGTTTTTCAGGCAGCTAAAGATAGCAATTGTGAGAGATACACCGAATGTATGCGTGCTTCATGATAGGCATCCATGTATACTAAGCGCGATAAAGAAGCTCACACAGCCCACTCCTGATGAAGTAACTCCATGGATGGACATGCAGAGTCGTTGGTGCATGCGGCATCTAGGGGCCAATTTTTTCTCACAGTTCAGGAACAAGGCTCTTATGAACCTATTCAAGAAGCTTTGCAAGCAGAACCAAGAGTGGAAGTATATCAAGTGTCGTGGCTATCTTGATGACTTCACTAAAAAACATGTGACTCAGAGGAGAGCAGCTAGAGCAGCAGCGGTCGCGGCTCATGCAGCGGCGTTAGCTGCACATGCAACAACAGGAGCAGCACCACCGGAGGAAGAACCCATTGCCCTTTGTGACTTGCCAGGATTTGACCAACCCGGTACTAGGAGAAGGCCTGGTAGAAGGATTAAAATTTTTTAGGAATGGATACAACACGAGCCTGTAAAGAGGTGGTCTCTGCTGCATGACACTCATGGTGCTAGGTTTGGCGTCATGACTACAAATCTGGCTGAAACTTACAACTTTGTCTTGAGAGGAAGTAGGGCTCTACCATTAACAGCCATTGTGGAGTGTATTTTCACCGGAACTCTGAAGTATTTCAGAGACAGACTCCAGATGGCTCAGATGCATATCATGAACAACCCAAACACGAGGGATCGCGGAGGCGACGTGCCAGGAAGAATGCACACAGTGGAGTTGGGGTTCAGCTGTCTTAGCAGCTACGTACCGAGGTATGTGCAATGCTTGCCAGTTAACCAAGGACAGTTCTGTCTTGCTAGGATGCCCATTGTTGTTGCAATTGTGGTCATGGGAGAGGTTCCCTTTCGGCCGTCCAGAAGTAAGTGTCAACCAAATAGTCGGCAACCAGGAACATCAAACAATTGTCTACCACTCTGACCTGCTGTTCGACGAAGAGCAAATTGACTTGCCTACATTTGGCACTCACTGGACCCGTCGCAAGGTCAGTGTAATGTCTTAATAAATTGCACTTATGGTACTACAATATGAAAGTTACTAACAACTATTTTGTCATGCAGTGTCGTTTCGCGGGAGAGCAAGTCGTTAGATGCTATCCATCGTTCAGCGAGCAGTTCGACACACTGAAAGAGGATGTCGTGATTTGGGAGCCGTACACCCTGCAGACACGACACGCACGATATCCCGACGGGTTATCTATTATGTGCACTAGAGATCGAGAGTACTGGCTGACTACATCGAAGATCATCTTTGATTGCCAAGTTGAGGAGATGTCTCAACAGAGGGTCATGCGGCAGTTCGGTCTTTGCCAGATGGTAGATCCCCCGCGTCCGGATGTTCCCCTTCCAGATGTCGTGCACGCGTAAGTAAATATATGTACATAAGGAATGTGTCTTATACTTCATCTATGTTCTTTAATGATGGTCTAACAAATTCTAATGACAGGTACTCTCAGAAAAGTAGCAAGACCGCCACTCAATGGCTCCAACGGGTGGGGATTTACGTCAACGAGTGGCAGAATGCACCAACACAAGTGTGGCACGCTAGCCCGTTTGATATGGAGCTATTCCACGGATACTTACAGAGGTACATGTCGATGACACGGCTACGTCCCATTCCACACGCACATGACGATGAGATATACCCTAGCCAGTCAACACTGGAGTCCAGACAGTGAACGGTAAGTACTTTATTTAGAGCATAATCAACATGAGTGCCTATGTAGTGCATACCTAACTATGAGACAAATGCAGGCCGATATGACGTGGGAGCTACAGACTGAGGTGGCTCAGTACGGACGATCGCTTTCGACCGTTCCTCTTGTGCCCCGTCAGCAGGCTCAGTCCTTTGCCCGGCGGGTCGAGGAGAAGCTGCGGCGTATCTACGCGGCCATCACGTGCACCAGCGTCTCAGACGTTGTTCAACACCGAGAAGCACAACGCCCACTGCGTCACTAGGTGGAGGAGCGCGCCCCACGTCGATCCACGCAGCAGCGCCCACCGCGTCACTCGGTGGAGGAGCGCGCCCCACGTCGATCCATGGAGCAGCCACCTTCTCCAGACCATGCTGGAGGCTCAGGATGGCACGAGGAGCATATTTCTCCACCACTCCGCCACGGGCCTCGTCCACGACTCTCACAGCAGGTGCCGCCAAGAGCACCACCTCCAGACCAGGCTGGAGGCTCGGGGTGGCAGCAATCACAGTTTACTTCTGACCCGTGGCAGCAATCGCAGTTTAATATCGACCAGTTGCAGCAGAACCAGATTACTTTCGAACAATGGCAGCATCAGCAGCCGATACCCTACATGGACTTCGCTTATCGACCACAATCTCATCCTCATGGTAAGCGTGTCCCTTCCTACTATTGTTAGGTGCAGTATGCCATTGTTCAGTACTTAATTTCTTGTACACTAGCAGGAGACTCCGTTACATGGGACAGTACTGACGACCGTCATCAGCAGACACAGCACGAGCAGGTAGACTGGTTTAGCCAGTATCAGCCAGGTACTCCACCACCTATCCCCACACAGGATACACAGGATCAAGGTGAAGGGTCAACTGCACCTCGCCGTGATGTGATGCCACCCCACAGATATGGATGGAGTACACCGAGGCCTCCGCCACCTCGTCGTCGACACCAGTGATATCTACTTATGTATCAGTCATTTACCTATCTATGTATGAGACATCATTCTATTATTTCATGATTTTATTCGACAAATTACTCAACATAACTTGCAACATAGTTCAACATAACTTGCGGTATATAAATAAGAGTCCTATCTATCCCTAGCATGATGCCTTTCCCTTTCCCTTCGATGATGCCTCGCCCTTTCCCTTGGACGATCCCTCGCACTTGCTCTTCTTGGCCTGCGCTTTCTTCTTCTCCTGCCTCTTGTCCCACTCAGCTCTCGCCTTGCTTCCAACGGGTGGCGGCATGAAGATATCATCCTCATCTTCGCTCTCTTCTATCCAGGCCCTACGTGCCACAACCTGCTCCGTCATGTCAGCTTGACTCTTCTTGGCCTGCTCTTTCTTCTTCTCCTGTCTCTTGTCCCACTCAGCTCTTGCCTTGCTTCCAACCGGTGGCGGCATGAAGATATCATCCTCATCTTCGCTATCTTATATCCAGGACCAAGGTGCATTAGCCCGCTCCATCATGCGAGCTTCACTCTTGAAGGTGAGCTTGTCCCACCTTGCCTGGATCCTGAGAAGCTCTGCTCGTACCTGATTTGGGGTCTTCAGTTTCCACCCTCTTCGATGAAGTGACTTACCAAGTATAACGAGAGCATCATGGTTCGATACCAACGTATCCCAGTCGGCTGGTTTATCGCCTATCTCAACAGTTCTGGCTATGAAGAAAAGCCCAATGGACATATCTACAGGCCAGGGAGACGCGTCGGTCATAGTGGAGAGGAGTGGAGGGAAATGCGAGAGCAAGAGGAGAGGAGGAAAATGAGAGAGTAAGAGGAGGAAGAGATAAACTGGGTTAAAGGATACATCGCGTTGCCCGGATTTATAGAGGCACCGAACCGAATATGCGGGAAAAAGGGCAGGAAGTCGTGGCGGAAAAAAAGGGCGGGAAGTTGTGGCGGGAAAAAAGGGCGGGAAGTCGTGGCGGGAAAATTCGGCGGGAAGGATTGGCGAGGAAAACATCGGCGGACGATTATTTAGCGGCAGTACTGCCGATCAGTGCAATTTTGTATGAGCAATGCACCCTTCGTCCTTCCAACAGACGAACAGTGTCGTCATCTCCTCATCGGACGAAGCACTGAGCCGTCGTCTCCTCAACGGATGACACCTCCTGTCGTCTCTTCAACCAACGAAAGTGCTCTGTCGTCCCTTCAACGGACGATGGACCGACAGAGTTGCAAATTGCCAAATTTATGTATTATTTGTGAAAATGAATAAAAAAATGTATTATTTTAAAAAATTAGCGAATCTGTCTCTCTCACCAGCACTGAATCTGGCCATTTGCTGAACTGTTTCGATCGCTGTTGTGGCTTTACGTGCGTCCATCGATCGCGTTGGAAACTGGAAATCTAAAGGTGCATCTACAAAACCTTCCTAGGAGCTAGTCTAGGACGACCTACCCGGCAGTGTTCATCCTCTCGAGCCTGGATTCCTTCAGGCCAGGCCGGGGCGGCTAGCATTTGATCTGGTGTTTTATATATATATATATCTGGTCCTAGCTTAGCTATTAGGGACAGAAAGATGTTCTTTTTTTTTTAAACCCAGTATAGGCATGGACGTTTTTTTAAGATAAAAGACGAAGGTTTGATAAAGAAGATCCCGCAACAGAGCAAGGCAAATAAACCGACCGTCCATAAATACATACATATATATTTATCCCTATAAACGCAAACACTAGGAGCATCTCCAAAAGAATGAGCTAGTCTAAGAGAATGATCCAGTGGATCTTGAGATTAACGAGAAGCGCGCATCGAAAGGGTAGGAATTTTGCCTCGCTGCTCGGGACGTATATGTGATGTGCTCCGGGTGCCGCAGGCGCCGCAACTTCAGCGTCAGGTAAACAACGGACGATGAGGTCGACATGTCGGAGAAGCGGACGAAAAAGACTTAGCATAGAGGATCTCGACCGAACGGAGTAGGCAGCGCCGCTCACCTGCTCGTCGGTGAAGAAGATGATTTGAAGGGAGAGCTCGAAATGAGGTATATGGTGGCGCGAAATTCAGCAGTGAGGCAGAGCGGTGTAAATAGGAGTGAAACGGTGGGTGGTGACCCAATTTCTGTAGTCGGATTTTCGCATATATGGCCAAGCTCTCGTCATCCCGATCTCGCACGCCCGTGTGCATTGATGTCCCTAGCAAGCGCGAGAAGAAATCTGCTTTATGAAAACAGTCAATTTAAGTGTTCCTAGCTCCAAAATCAGTCTGAGGAGTGTTTTAAGGCCCGTACGTGTGGTGTAAAGATTTCTTTTCGTGTGGGGATAATCGACCGTTTTTCTTTCGGCAGACACCTCCGTGTGCATCCAAACATGCTCCGTGTGCTAGCTAGAATTCAGTCGTGATACATGATCTAGATGCTAAAAGCATATTTAGTTCTCAATCCCCATATATACTCGTACTCCTGGGCATGTAGAAAGCTGACTTTTTAGTACTCCCTTCGACCCATATTAGTCGACTTGGATTTGTTCAAATTTAAATGAATCTATATACGATAGTGTCTAGATTTATCCAAATTTTAACAAATCCAAGTCAACTTATATGGGTCGGAGGGAGTAATTTGTTTACCAGGAATATGCGGGGAAAATAAAATGAAACGGCACATACGCCGGTTCTGTATGCATGTCCACACCAATGTTTCACTTCTATTCTTTCTACTCCCTCTGGCCCATATTAATTGACTTAGATTTATTAAAATTTAGATAAACCTATATACTAAGATAAACCTATATACTAAATAGTGTTTAGATTCATTTAAATCTAATAAATTTGAGTCAATTAATATGGATCGGAGGAAGTAGTAGTAAGCTAGTGAAAGTGAGACTTTGGTGAAATCCCAATTGCATCTCTACGCAGCATCGCCGGATCTGGGCGCGATTTGTCTACGGCGCCGGCGCCGTTTGCTTCGCATGTGGCTCCATCATCTTCATCGTGCAGCCCGCTCCAGCTGCATGCATGTATGATGCCTGCCATGGATGTGTCCAGCGTGCTAGTTAAGCCAGTGGCCATGTGCAACGGCGCAAACATAATGCAGCCCAGCAGGTTTTAAAAAAAGCGTGGTTACCGACAGTTAATCATGGTTCGTTAGTCACTTTTTCTGGGGCAAGTCATTCAGACACATGCTATAACTGCTACAGATTTATGAAGGAACAGAACAACACTTTTGGGTAGCATTAGGAAAAGTCATGAGTCTACCTAGTTCATGGCAAAGATCATCATCATCTATCTAGAATATGTAAAGATTACTAGGCCGTGTGCTCCCATGTGAAGGTGAAGCTACAACGACAAATTGATGCTCACCTGATCTGAAGATTGATTCGCCAAATGCATGGCAAGGAGCTAGGTGTAGAGGGTAGAGTGTTGTGGTCCTGACTGCAAAGGTATGCACATTTCAAGTGGCTTTAACAAGACAAAGCCGGTGTTCCTTTGCCGTACCTTATAGTACATTTTTTTTCTAGAACAGCCGTACCCTCTTATTCAAATAGAAAGCCTCACAATAGTATGTCGAGCTTCACCAAATATGCACATCCAGATCTCCAACTGATATTCTTTCTCCTTGGTCAAGCATGCACATTGAAATCTCAACTTGATTCCTTTCTCCTTGGTCAAGCATGCACATTCATATCTCCAACTGATTTCTTTCTCCTTGTAGGTGAGAATTTTGTACTATTTAGCAGCTCACGCGATCTGAAGAAAACAAACCGTCGTCGTCCCCGCGTCGCTCCCAGGGGGGTGGCTCGGGCGACCGTCCCCAAATCCCCGCCGCCACCCCCCTCCACCTTCGCCCGCTGCCGCCGGAGGACGCCGCCGGTCGAAGGCCGGGCGGTTGACGGCGGCAGCTGGCCTCCCTCCTTTTCGCGCGATGGGATCTGGGCGGGGTTCTTCTTCCCATCGAGCGGCGGGAGCTCTGGCCGGAGCGGTGCGGCGGCCCTGGACGGCGTGGCGGAGTTTGGGGCGTCGGGGCGGCGGCCCCGGTTTTCCTCGGCGGTGCGGCGTCTGCGGTGGCCGCGTGGGCGGCTGGTCCTGGGAGCTCACGTCTGCGGCCTCGGCGTTTTGTCCTTGAGCCCCGCGTCTGTGTCGGTCGGTGCCCTCCTCTTCGTGGCGTTCTGGCAGCGCCCTCGGTGCTCTTCAGCGGTGCGTCTTCGGCGGCGGGCTGGTGCGGCCCGGCCTCTCTTCTCTGTGTGGTGCGGTTTGTGGCGTCCTTGGTCGTGGGGCTCTCCCGTCTGGTATGATGGTGGTGGTGGCTGCTGTGCGGCGTTTGGCACTGTCAGCGTGGCGAGGTGGAGGATGGTGGTGGCTGTGGTCTTCGTTCCTGTATACGGCGACAGCTGCCCGGGTTCGCTCTGGTTGCTTCGGCAGCCAACTCGCGGGCAGCGGTGATGATCTGTATGGCGGCTTCTGTCGCAGCGACGGGGAGCCTAGGTGTGGCGGTTTGCAGGCGGCCGGGTCCAGCTACCTTGTCCGATGGCTTTGACGGTGGACGTGCGGGAGGGTGATGGTGGTCTGGCCGGCCTCGAGTGGCGGGTGTGAGGTTCCAACTTTCTGTCGGGCGAAAGCCTTGTTCTGGCTGCGGCTGGAGCTGACGGCCGCGACGCCTTTTGGCGCCGTTTTCCTCCTTGGGGGCGTTGTCATGGCGTTGTTCTTGCGCCTCCGCCCGGGTTCTCCGGTGGAAACCCTGATCCCTCGCGGGATCGGGCGAGGGCGGCACTTTCTTGTGTCGTTTGGCCTCCTAGGTCCTCGCCTGTTGGAATTATGCCCTAGAGGCAATAATAAAGATGTTATTATTATAATTCTTGTTCATGATAAAGTTTATATTCCATGCTAGAATTGTATTAAGCGGAAACTTTGATACTTGTGTGGTTTATGAACAACACCGTGTCTCTAGTACGCCTCTATGGACTAGCTCATTGATTAATGATGGTTAAGGTTTCCTAACCATAGACATGAGTTGTCAATTAATAATGAGATCATGTCGTTGGGAGAATGATATGATGGACAGACCCAAATCAAGCAGAGCAATTAGATCGTGTCATTGTGTTCATCTTTGCGAAGCTTTTTCTTATGTCAAATATTGTATTCCTTAGACCATGAGATAATGCAACTCCCTGGTATCGGAAGAAAGCTTTGAGGTCATCAAACGTCATCCTATGAGAGGGTGATCATAAAGGTGTCTCTCAGGTGATCGGAAAGTACTTGTTGGGTTGTATGTATCGAGATGGGATTTGTCCCTCCCAAGTCGGAGAGATATACTTCGGGACCACTCGGTAATCGATATCAACACCGCTTGCAAGCAAGTGGTTAAGGAGTTAATCACAAAGTGATATCGGATTACGGAACGAGTAAAGTACTTGCTGTGAACGAGATTGAACTAGGTATTCCGATGCCAACGATCGAATCTCGGGCAAGTAAAATATCGCGTGACGAAGGGAATATATATGGGATTAATTGAATCCTGGCATCGTGGTTCATCCGATATGATCATCGATGAATATGTGGGAGTCAATATGGGTTTCCAGACCCCGCTGTTGATTATTGATAGAAGATCATGTCTGCATATTCTCGAACCCGTAGGGTCACACACTTAACGTGTCTCGACGCTAGGATAGAATGGATAATTGGTTTATGAGTTTTTGTTCGGAGTCTCGGATGAGATCCAGGACATCACGAGAGGTTCCGGAATGGTCCGGAAAATAAGATTCATATAAGGGAAAGCAGTTTTTGAATTTCGGAATTGTTTCGGAATGTTCGGTATTGTACCGGAAGGTTCTAGAAGCTTCCGGAGTGGGACCAACGTGGGCCCACTTGTCGGGAGGGGGCGTGGACCTACGAGGGAGTGCCCTGGCCGCATTGGTCCAGGGGCACAAGGCCCCATAGGCCCAGCCGGCCAAGCCCTAGGGAAAACCCTAGGGAGAGCTTCTAGAAGGGGGGGAAACTTGCCCCCCACTCCACCCCATGTGGCCGCCGGCCCTAGGGCTTGGAGGAGGGGCAAGGGCAGCTGGCCAGCCCTCTATATAAAGAGGGCAGGGGCGCACCCTCCCCCCACACCTCCTCCAACCCTAGCTGCCTACCTGCTGCCCTCCTCTCTCTCTCTCTCTCTCTCTCTCTCTCTCTCTCTCTCCCGACTGCGCGTAGGCGAAGCCCTGCCGCAGAAACTCTCCACCTTTGCACCACACCGTCGTGTTGTAGATACAATCTATATCTCCACCCCACTTGCTGGACCGATGAAGGATGGGACGTCGAGGTGTCGTACGTGTGCATCTCTCGGAGGCGTCGCCACTTGCGGCGTTGGATCGGATCGGATCGCGAGGAGGAGAAGGCTAGTACGACTACATCAACCATGTTCCGTTGAACGTTCTGCTGTGCGATTTCTTCAAGAGTATGAAGATCTCATCTATCCACCCTCGTTGTTTGCATCTCCTAGATTAGATCTTGGCTTCCCCGTTCGCATCCGTAGAAAATTTTGATTTACTATGCTGCGAAACCCTTCATCGCCTTGGATGCTCCGTCGGCCAGAGGGACTTGCGGTTTGAGTTGGTTGCTGGCGCCGGCGGGCTGTTGGGCTTCCTCGTCTCGACGGTCTGGCGGACACGACTTCGGTTTGGTGTGCTCCGGGTGAAAACCCTGCTCTGGCCACGGCCGATGCCAGTGATGGCGGCGCTCTTGGTCGTCGCTCCCCTCGTTGGAGGCATCACTGTGGAGGCCCTTTTCTGTGTTGGTGTTCGGTTTGTCTGTCTTGTCGGATTTTCCCTTGGCCCGTTTTCGGCTAGGTGGTGCGCGGCCCTGGGGTCGGCGTGGTTGTTGGAGCGGTGGCTCTGAGTCTTTGCCTCCGCCTTGTTTGCGTTTTGAGGTGTTTTGGGTGTGGCCTTGGCCATTTGGGTGGCTAAGCCTTCGGCTCGTGTGGTGCGTGGCCTCGGAGCCGGTGTGGGGTGTTATGTTGTATCGGTTTTCGGCTGGTTTTTCTCATAAACTGGCCATCTCTCTTCTACTATATCAATGAATGGCAAGCCTCTTGCCTAGTTTCAAAAAACAAATTTGTACTATTTAGGTTTTGGTTCTTGGCTTCTTATTTAGTTTGTACAAATTCAAGATTGTACTGTATCTCAACTTGATTATCGAAAACACGTCATGGCACCCGAAGCAAACATATAAAAATCAAACATTTAAATTTTATACTATGATTATAGTTTGTATTGACTTCCGACCGTAATGCCCTTATATATATGGGAAGCGACTATAGCTTATTAAACTTAGAAATGTTTATCTAGTGGTAAGCATTTCTATAGCCATCGAGATCTTCCCATCTCTTCTCTGCATGAACTAATACATGCATGTTTAGAGTGGATGATTCTTATTGGTCTCTTGGAAATAGTGATTTATCAGTTGCCTCGACATAGCAAACCTGTGAGTACATTTTTTTTCGATTGAATGGGTTTTATATAAAAAAAATTCAATTTTAGTAGATCATTTTTTTTGTGAGGCGCTTTAATTTAGATCAAAGGGAATGAGATCACCAAGACTACAATTTCTTGATTTATTTCACATCGATTTCACATGATAGTTACTTAGCAAGAGGTTAGACCTCACACGTTTTTTTCATATATATCTTGCAAGCATCGTTTATTGACTTCGACCTTAATGCCTTATACATATGGGAAGCGACTATAGCTCATTAAACTTAGAAAAGTTTATCTCCGGCGTTAATGGAGTGTCTGGCCAGAGTCCAGACGGTTTCCGATATGGGTTACCGCAAGCTGTCACCACATCGACAACTCGAGGTATGACCCAAACCGGAATCTCCGACGTTGTCACACCGAAGTCTCCGGTGCATTCCGACCGGAGTCTCCGTTGAACTCATGTCTGACAATCTGGTTTTCGTAGACAAAACACCGGGATAGCCAGGGGTCTACTCTACAGCCTTCCATTGAGACCCCCTCTTGCCATACTTGAACACCAAAACTCACGCTGGAGTCCCATGGCACTTTTGCACTTGATTCTCTTTACACTTTTGAGGGAGCAAACATAGACTTGTGCTAAAACAAATTATAATTAACCTGGAACACTTAGCACTCGATTAAGTCTTACTTAATCTTGTCAACAAACACCAAAACACATTTAGTAGGAAAATGCCCTTTCACTAACTGTCGTTGCTTGTAAGTTGTGGCTCTAGGGCTTCTTGCTTAATTACCTTGACGCTGATTCACAAAATCTAGTAGTGGACTACAAAAACCAGTAGTGAGTATAGACTTCTATTTGTAAATCAACTTTGTAATGGATCTAGTCTAGATTTATCAGTAGCACTATACTTTACCTTTCTAGATCGAAACAGAGAGAGAGAGAGAGAGAGAGGAACTACCTGCTCCCTGGCTCGACAGACATGAGCCAGAGGGGATGCCGGAACTAGTCCCGGAGCTGGACCCGCCGTCGTTGGCCATGGGGAGAAAGGGGGGCGACGGCGTGGGTGTGCGGTGGTGGCGGTGCTTCCCGTCGGCTCGTGCTAACCCTAGATCGGTAGGGATGTAGGTGGGGTGTTGGCACAGCGGCGAACCTCGTACCGTGCGCTGCCAGCTCCCCACCACTTTATATAGCGCGGCGACAGGGGCCCACCAACCAGATAGGGTTAGCGCCCGATCGAGCGCGAATAGGCGTGAGCGTTGGGGAATCACGTTGAGATCTATCTAACATTCTCCCCCTAGATCTCGACTTTACTTTTAACTTTGTACTTTACTTATTTCATCACAGAACAATACATAGAGCATGTTTCATCGTCCCAGCTCAATTGCCGATAAAATCAGACAGCCACTATATACCTTCATGTTTTGAAACAAATCCTTTTACTTTTGGGCCTCCGTAGTCCAGGAATCATAAGCTTCCCATTAAACCCATGCCGGCTATGTGTTCCTTAAACACATTGGGTGGTAAGCCTTTCGTTAGCGGATCCGCAAGCATATTCTTTGTCCTTATATGCTCGAGTCTTATAGTTTGATCCTGGACTTTGTCCTTCACAACATAATACTTTATATCTATAGACTTTGTACCATTACTCGACTTGTTGTTGTGAGCATAGAATACTGCGGGCTCGTTGTCACTGTACATCTTTAGTGGCCTGCTGATGCAGTCAACCACTTTCAAGTCGGGTAAAAATTTCTTTAACCATAACGCCTGTCCCATGGCCTCATAACATGCTATAAATTCTGCATACATCGTAGATGATGCAACTATTGACTGTTTGTCGCTTCTCCATGAAATAGCACCTCCTGCGAGAGTAAAGACATACCCTGTCGTGGACTTTCGGTCGTCTTTATCTCCTGCAAAATCCGCATCTGAATACCCTTTTATCTCTAGGGAATCAGATCTTCTATATGTTAGCATGAGGCCTTTTGTGCCTTGCACATAACGCAAAGCTTTCTTTACCATCTTCCAGTGCTCTATGTCTGGATTCTCTTGATATCTACCGAGTACCCCGGTGATAAAAACTAAGTCAGGGCGAGTGAACACTTGTGCATACTGTAAGCTTCCAACAGCCGAAGCATATGGTACTGACTTCATTTTATCGATCTCATATTGATTCTTTGGACATTGGGATTTCCCAAAACTATCGCCCTTGACTATGGGAGCAGGTGTTGCATTACTCGCATGCATATTGTATTTCTTTAAAATCTTTTCACAATATGCTTTCTGCGACAGTCCTAACACTCCATTTTTTCTATCTCGGTGAATTTCTATGCCCAAAACATAAGAAGCTTCACCAAGGTCTTTCATGTCAAAATTTGATGACAAGAATTTCTTTGTCTCTAGTAGTAGACTAACATCACTGCTGGCAAGCAGAATGTCATCCACGTACAGAATTAGGAAAATATATTTCCCACTTTTGAACTTTGCATAAATGCAGTTGTCCTCAACATTTTCCTTGAAACCAAATATTTTAATGGTATCATTAAACTTTAAATACCACTGCCTAGAGGCTTACTTTAACCCATAAATGAATTTCTTTAGGCGGCATCCCATATGTCCCTTCCCCTCCATGAAAAAACCCTTGCGTTGTTTCATGTAAACATTTTCTTCTAAATCTCCATTTAGAAATGCCGTCTTAACATCCATTTGATGCAACTCTAAATCAAAATGTGCAACTAGTGCCATGATGATTCTGAAGGAGTCCTTACATGAGACCGGAGAAAAAGTCTCATTGTAATCTACGCCTTCTCTTTGCGTAAAGCCTTTTGCCACAAGTCTAGCTTTGTACTTTTCTACATTCCCATTGGAGTCATACTTTGTTTTGTAGACCCATTTGCATCCTACTGTTTTGGCTCCTTTAGGAATTTCCTCTAAGTCCCAAACATTGTTGGAACTCATTGATTTCATTTTATCTTCCATTGCCTCCACCCACTTGGCTGAGTGAGGGCTACTCATGGCTTCTTCATATGAGGTAGGATCGCCCTCCATAAGAACTACACTGTAGACTTTGTAAATTTCTTTAGAAATGGCTGGTCTTTGTTCTCTTTTAGACCTTCTGAGTTCATCAGACTCTTGCTCATTTCTTGCCTCGGGTTCAGGCACATTTACAGTAGGTGGCTGTTCTGGCTCCCTTTCGTGCTCAACAGTGGGTTCAGGTGGCTCCTGATGGACAGGTTCCGAACTTTCGCCCATTGTTGTCACGTGTGGAGTCACAACAGGTGCCGGCACCACAACCTCAGGGGTTGTAGATGGTGGCACAACAGGTAGCGAGAAAAATGGCTCATGAGTCATCGGATTAGGTGCATGCACCCTCTTCTCCTCAAGATTAATTTTCCTAGCTACCGTGCTCCCCCTCATCAATTCGTCCTCCAAGAAGACTGCATGTCTCATTTCTACAAACTTTGTGTATCTGTCGGGACAGTAGAAATGATAGCCTTTTGACTTATCTGGATAGCCAATAAAGTGGCAAGATACTGTTTTGGGGTCTAACTTTGCAATGTTTGGATTGAAAACTTTTGCCTCAGCTGGGCTCCCCCAGACCCTCAAGTGGTGCAGAGAGGGGACTCTGCCTGTCCACAATTCATACGGTGTTTTGGGCACGGTCTTACTTGGTACTCTGTTGAGAATGTGAATGGTGGTTTTAAGCGCCTCCATCCACAATCCCAATGGGAGGGTGGAATAGCTCATCATGCTGCGCACCATATCCATAAGGGTATGGTTACGCCTTTCAGCTACTCGCTTTCTTGAGGTTTCGACATAGAATACTGGGCGACTATTCCATTTTCTTGCAGGAACCTTGCAAAGGGTCCTGGTACTTGACCATATGGAGTATGCCGACCGTAGTACTCCCCCCCACGATCGGACCGAACTATCTTAATTATTTTACCATGCTGATTTTCTACTTCAGCTTTGAAAATTTTAAATTTATCCAATGCTTCAGATCTTTCTTTAATTGGATAAATATAACCATACCGGGAGTGATCATCCGTGAATGTTATGAATGAATCATAGCCATCCACACTTTTCACCGGAAACGGTCCACAAATATCCGTGTGGATTATTTCTAGTGTAGCTATGCTTCGGTTTGCACCCTTTTTAATTTGTTTGACATACTTTCCTTTAATGAAATCTATGCATTGTTCTATGTCTGAGAACTCTAATGGAGGAAGAATGTCATTTTTAACGAGGCTTTCTATTCTTCCCCTCGAAATATGGCCTAATCTACAGTGCCATAACTTCGATGAGTCAAGAGTTCGCTTTCTTTTCTTTTGTTCTTTGTTTGACAAGGGAACTTTTTCATTCACATCACACATAGAAAATACTTTCTCATGCAAGGATAATAAATATAGCTTATCATGTAAGGTAGCAACACCCACACAAATATCTTTTAACCAAATGGCACATTTACCATGTCCAAAATAACACTCATAAGAACCTTTGTCCAAGCACGACACACTTATTAAATTTCTATGAATTGAAGGAACAAAAAGAACATCCTTAAGCAAAAGAGAAGAGCCATCAGCCAACTCCAGAGGGATGTCACCAATGGCCTCCACTTCTGCTTCAATCCCATTCGCCACTTCAATGAGTCTTTCTCTTTTTGGCAAAATCCTTGTCGAATGGAACCCCTGTAAAGAGTTGGCAACATGAACAGTTGCACTAGAATCAATCCACCAAGTAGATCTAGAAAAATTTTCATACAGAGATTCATTAACAAAAGAGACTATATCTTTACCGTTTTTGGCCATAATGTACTTCAGCCAAACTAGACAATCCTTCTTGTAGTGGCCAACCTTACTACAGTGGTGGCACTGGTCTTTTTCCCCAGGGGTAGACTGCTGATGCTGGTACTGGTGCTGCTGTGGGCCCTTGCCATGTGGCTTGGAGGGTGAGCCACCATGGTTACTATTGGTGAAACTTCTCTTCCTATTGTCCTTCACGAAGTTCAAGGAACCTCCGTGAAGGGCCTTCAGCCTTTCCTCCTCTTGGGAGCACATCCCAATGGTCTTTTCTATGTCCCACTTTTCAGGGGACATGTTATAGTTTATTACAAAGTTCTCGAATGGCTGTGGAAGAGAGGCCATCACTAGGTGCACCAAAAGTGCAGGCTTTAGATCGAGGTCCTCATCCATGGGTTTCAGCTTGGCTGCCATGTTTGACATCCTCAAGATGTGCTCTCTTATTCCGTGTGGCCCTCCCGTGTACTTTTCAGTCACCAGCTGTTTTAACAGCTGGGTCGCATACATCTTTGAAGAGCCAGTAAACTGGCTCTTTATCTTGGCAAGGTATTCGCCCACGGAGGCACACTCTCCAATTGAGCCCACTATGGCGTTCTCAATTGTGTTCTTTACAAAAGCCAAACATTTCTTGTTGGCGTTCACCCACTTTTGATTATCAATCGAGTAGGCCAGCTCCAATGGAGCATGGTCCCTCTTCCTTTTCACAAAGGCTGCACTTTCCTCAGCATCGCCTCACAGGTCGAAGCTTGACTGGTTGCTTGGTGTCAACCACCCAGTCCACTTCGGCGCATACAAACGCCAGATCAACCTTTTTCCTCCATTTGGAGTAGTTGTCCCCCCTTAGCAGCGGGATGTTCTTCAAACAGCTCATGAGGTTGAGACCTCCTGAAAATCACAAAAGATGTGAGATCACCAAAGAAAACAACTGTATGCATTAATTCAACGTTGGTATAAATTATGCATGCAATTGTTTGTGCTATTTAAAATTACATCACCGTTGGGTAGAAATAAAGTTAAATGCACCTTTAATACTCAATGAAAACGATCATGATCATGTTTATTAATAACGTTGGTTAATTAATAACATGGGACACAATCATCTTTAATTACTTTGTCACATCTTTATAACAAAATTTAAACAAACTTTATTGCATTATTACAATTTAACACAACTATTTGCAGCGGAAACTTAATAATGACTTTCATGATACTTTGAACTTTACAGAAAAAATTCTGTCTTTAAATCATTCTCTAGTCAAATATTCACTGAAATAAAAGACTAGGAAAAAACTATGCAAAAAAACTGTCCAAAACTTGATGAAAAACATCAAAAAATAATTTCTGTAAATAGAAAAAACTAAAAACAGAGAAAAACTCATCTGGGCAGCCCTCTTGGGCCTATTTATGGGTGGCTGCAGGTGGCCCTGCCTGCTCCGCCCAGCATGGCTCGCTATGACCGCCAGCAGCCTGCTTGCGCGCTGCCGCTTGGCCAGCCTGCCCGCCAGCCCCCCTCGCGCAGATCGCCCCCGCCCATCTGCCTACCCTAGATCGGACGGCCACCCGCGCGCTTCGGAGGGATAAAACGCCCCGCGCGCAGCCCCCCGCAAACCCTAGCCCGTTCTCCCCCAAACCCCCCACGCGACCCCTCTCTCTGGCGGCGGCTGTCCTGCGCGAGCCCGAGGCGAGGCGGCGTCCTCGGCGCGCCCCTCCCTCTCCCTTGGCTCCGGTGGCGCACGCGCGCGAGTCGGGCGAGGCGAGGTGGCCGCGACGGCGTGCCCCTCCCTCTGCCCCACGGGCCCGCGAGCTCCCCTCCTCTGTCTCTAGCAGCTGGCGGCGAGGCGAGGCGCCGCGCCCGGCTGCCGTGGTCCCCTCCCTCCCCAGCAGCCTTGAGCTCCTGCCCCATTCTTGGCTCTCGGTCCTAGCCACTTCCCCCCCCCGCGAACGGTGAGATGGTTGGTGGAGGACGCACGGCGCCCCCCTGCCCCCATGGGCATGGGTGTGTCCACCCGCGGGGGGGCACACCTTATCAGCAGCGGGCAGCCATGGCAACAGCGGCCGGTGAACCCTTTTTTTGGCTTGATTTTTTCTCTGTTAAGTAGGGGCTTTGGGGATTTACCTTTCTTGCGGGATCTGGGGAGGAAAAAAGGGTTTGATTCTTTGGGGCTTTAGATCTGGGGATCTTGGGAAATTTCTTTGACTTTTCCTTTGCCCCGTTAGAGGTTTGTTCTTCTTCCCGACCTCGGCTTGCCGATGCGTTGGGATCGAGAGGAACCGCGCGGCCAGAGGGGCAAGGGGCACTCTTAGATCTAGGGTTTTCTTTTGTTTTGGACTTATGCTTTCTACTTTTGTACCGAAAAATCTAGCAACTAAAAGCGCTCTGATACCAATGTAAATCAACTTTGTAATGGCTCTAGTCTAGATTTATCAGTAGCACTGTACTTTACCTTTCTAGATCGAAACAGAGAGAGAGAGAGAGGAACTACCTGCTCCCTGGCTCGACAGACATGAGCCAGAGGGGATGCCGGAACTAGTCCCGGAGCTGGACCCGCCGTCGTTGGCCATGGGGAGAAAGGGGGGCGACGGCATGGGTGTGCGGTGGTGACGGTGCTTCCCGTCGGCTCGCGCTAACCCTAGATCGATAGGAATGTAGGTGGGGTGTTGGCACAGCGGCGAACCTCGTACCGTGCGCTGCCAGCTCCCCACCACTTTATATAGCGCGGCGACAGGGGCCCACCAACCAGATAGGGTTGGGGCGCCCCCGATCAGGACGCGGATAGGGGCGTGCTGGGCCGTTGGGCCCAGTCACGTTGAGATCTATCTAACACTATTTCCATGCTAAGGTAGTTAAAATTGCAAACGATTGAAATATTGGCTATGATTATAACTTATTCTGACCTCTTACCTTAGTTAAATATGGGGAGCGACCGTGGGGAGTATGAACTTCTATTTTCAGGCAAAGGCAATCATAAAATTGCAAACAATTGAAATATGTGCTGAATTATGTGTATTTGAATGCTGATTTGCTTAATTCTTGTTAGGTCCCTCTTGCTCATGAGCATGGTTGGGGGAATCTTTCACCAACTTGCGACCTCGAACAAATAGTCAATCGGTAGGTACTCACATGAAACTGGAAGAACACTAGGAGGAGACTAGCTTATACTATGTGGGTACAATCAAGAAATATCTCATTCGTTGCTTTCACACTTGGCCATGTATCTTCCCCGTCACCTTCATTTTAAAACAAACTAGGATGCCTAGATATACCATCAAATAAGTTAAGATCTTCTGGATTCCCACGTCAGCAAATAGGCAACGTCGTGCAACCATTCGCTCGATCATCCTCCAACGGTATATATATGTTTGGATAACGAGATAGAAGAGACGCTACATAGGGAAATCGATCACCATTTGGAGTACTCCGTATGCATGGCATGGTTTAGAGATAGCCTTTTTTCAAATAATAAAGTGTCTATTTATCTAAAAAATTGGTGAGAGAGCACTCATCCGGACGCAAGTACAACGCGTAGTACGTGACTTACCCCCGTCCTGGCGTCCTTGACCTGCGTGCATGTATATCAGCTGAATCTAGCCACTTGTTGTGTGGTGTAGTGCAACTGTTTCTTGTTGTTGTCTATCGCCTGCTTCTGCGGGCCGTTGTGGCTTTACGATGCATGCATCGATCACGTTGGAAACAGGAAAACTAAAGGTGCATCTACTTCCTCCATTTTATATTAATAACCTTAACATTATTTAGATACAATCTAATCTAAATACTTAACTAGATATATACGCAATATAGATAAAATTAAATCAATTAATATGGACCGGAGATAGTACAAGACTTTCCTACGCCCTGTCCTACCACCCGGCAGTGTGCACCGATCATGGGCAGGAACTTTGCCCAGTCTGCTCGCGACGTACCTGATCGACGTGCTCCGGGGGCCGACCGCAGGAGCCGCAACCCGCAACTTCAGCGTCACGTATGTCGATCGGCGGCAACCGACCTTCCGTACACAGCGGATCCTTTAGGATGGATGAATCAGCCGATCTACAACGACAGGTTCTTTCTGATGCTGTCAAGATGCTAGCTATAGATTCAGTCGTGGTACGTGATCTAGATGCTAAAACTATTTTTAGTTCTCAATCCCCATATACACTGCTACTCCCTGTTGGGCATGTGGAAAACTGACTTTTTAGTAATTTGATTACCGGGAATATATCTCGAACCAGTTTTTCGCCCCGTTTTATATATAACACATTCACGGCCAAATCGATACATTGTAAAAAGGAAACCCTCTTACAGAGAAGATAAAAATAAACAACAAAGTACATGAAAGATCAAGACTTACCACCGAAGACGGAGTCGAGATCCGAGGGAAAGGAACTCCATGTCAACAACCCCAAAAAGCTAACAACGTTGCACGCCCACCGTCAACGAGACTAGGATTTTCACCTAGATCTCTCACGCGGAAGGTACCCACAACGGCGACCCGGGAGGGCTACAACAACAACAGGTATCACCGCCGTCAGCACCAAACACGGGGCTTTCGTCTGGGAAAACCTACACACATTCCCCTAACGGACCGCCCGGCACCTCCGAGCCCGGTCTTCAGAGCATGATCTGGGAGATGAAGAAGCCGAAGCACCGCCACCACCAAGGTCTCCTGCTGTCCGCTCCTCGCCACCCTAGTGATCAAGGGACAAGACCATCACCGTTACGATCTTGAGTCCACACCACGTCCAACATCACACCGAAAGGCCGCCGGATTGGGCAAGGTGAGCGGGCACAAGATACCGAAAATGCAACACCACACTTATGTTGGGGCCCCGACATCATCGTTACCATTGATTTGTTAGAGATTCGTGCAAACTATTTTACATGAAAACCCTTTCACATCAGTCTAGATTCATACGAGATTTATTAGAGATCTGAAACTGATTGAATATTGCAGACACATAAACGATTCAATAGCAACTGTAGAACAAATAGGAAAACAACCAAATTAACAGTAGAAAATATAACCAAAATTAACAAAATTTTGAAGATATATACAAATTTCAGCAGATCCAGTCAAAAAATATACAAGTTTCACTGCTAGGTGGAGCTCGAATTGTTTCCAACTTTTGGGGAGGGGGAGGCTTAAGGGCAAAGGTGTGGCGGTTGTTGACTTTGTGGACTCTGCATGGATCTCCAACAATCATAGGGCATATGTGATGCTGGGGGCCCAACTTACTTGCGGTAAATCCGCTCTCTACAAGATACTATAGACATTAGGCCGTGCAACAATTTAGATGAGGTGAACTACCCACATCCACCTGACGTGGTCGCTCTCTGGACGCGGTAGCAGGGCCGGACAGCCTAGATCAAGCCTAGACCGGGCCCAGATCAACCCTGTTGCTGTGCCTCGGCCGCCGCCTCCGTCCATGTACGAGAGAGTGCCTCCCCAACCCCTCCACCACCGAGCACCTTCCGCCGCCGTGCTTCGTCGCCATAGCCTCGCTTCCCCAAGCCGACCCGAAGCGCCCTCGAGGGCAGTACCCCCCCCCCCCCCCCCCTAAGTACGCAGGACGGGAGGAGGGACTAGAAAAACTTTATGTGGGAATATGCGGGGAAAATAAAACGAACCACATGTGCGCCCGTTCTGCATGCTGTGTAGTGGGATTCTACCAATGCCTCACTTCTATTCTCCTAATGAATTAGAAGTGGGATCCTAATTTCATCTCTAGGCATCGCCGGATCTGGGCGCGATTTGTCCATGGAGCCTTTGCATCACATGTGGCTCCATCATCTTCATCGTGCAGCCCGCTCCACCAGCATGCATGTATGCCTCCAATGTATGTATCCAGCGTGCTAGTTAAGCGAGTGTCCATGTGCAATGGCGCAAACATAATGCAGCACATCATCATCATCTAAGCGTGGCCAACGCTTACCGACAGTTAATCATGGTTCGTTAGCCTTCTTTTTTTGTTGCGGCAAGTCACACTTTACCTAACCGTAGTTCTTGATCTATATATGATTCAAACACATGCTATGCATGTATGTACCTGCTACAGATTTATGGATGTATCTATGGAGGAACAAAACAGACACTTTTGGGTAGCATTAGGATGAGTCATGAGTGTACCTAGTTCATGGTAAAGATCATCATGATCTACAATATAAAAGATTACTAGGTCGTGTGCTCCCATGTGAAGGTGAAGCTACAACGACAAATGCTCACCTGATCTGAAGATTGATTCGCCAAATGCATGGCAAGGAGCTAGGTAGAGGGTAGAGTGTTGTGGTCCTGACTGCAAAGGCATGCACATTTCAAGTGGCTTTAACCAGACAAAGCCGCTGTTCCTTTGCCGTACCTTATAGTACATTTTTTCTAGAACAGCCGTACCCACTTATTCAAATAGAAAGCCTCACAATAGTAGGTCGAGCTTGAACAAATATGCGCATCCAGAGATCTCCAACTCAATTTGTTTCTCCTTGGCCAAGCATGCACATTCAAATCTGAAATCGATTCCTTTCTCCTTGGTCAAGCATGCACATTTTCATATCTCCAATTGATTTCTTTCTCCTTGTAGGTAAAATTTTTGTACTATTTGTGCTATTTAGGTTTTGGTTCTTGGCTTCTTATTTAGTCTGTACAAATCAAGAATGTACTGTATCTCAACTTGATTATCGAAAACACGTCATAGCACCCAAAGAAAACATATAAAAATTTGAACATTTATATTTTCTACTATGATTATAGCTTGTATTGACTTCCGACCTTAATGCCTTATATATATTATTAAACTTAGAAATGTTTATCTATCCGTAAGCATTGGTAGCCATCTGATCGAGATCTTCCCGTATCTTCTCTGCATGAACGAATACATGTTTAGAGTGGATGGTTCTTATCGGTGTCTTGGAAATAGTGATTTATCAGGTGCCTCGATGTAGCAAACCTGTGAGTATATTTTTTTTATTGAATGGGTTTTATATGAATTTTTTTTCAATTTTAGTAGATTTTTTTAGGACCTTTAATTTAGATCAAAGGGAATGAGATCACCAAGACTACAATTCCTTGATTTATTTCACATCGATTTCACATGATAGTTACTTAGCAAGAGGTTAGACCTCACACATTTTTTCATATGTATCTTGCAAGAACCGTTTATTTTCTCTCTTTATATTCCTAGGAAATTCCTATGGAATGGCGCCATGAGTATATATATTCTTGTATTATGGTACCCCACAAGATTTGGGAAGTCATGATGTCTCAATAGTGTTTTATTTGTTGCTATGATTTTAGAGTCCGTTTTAAAAATTAACAAGCCAAGGTAGGTCCACTCTAACTTATGAGACACAAGATTTTTACATGATTTCGCCTGAAAAAACATTTTTACGAGAAAGGCGGGCACTAACTCTATCCATTTCATTAAGATGGAAAATAAAATAAAGGAATAAAACAATTATGTATACACAAAAATATACAAAAGTTCCCAACAATACATTATGGGAAAGGATCTTGGGATTAAATTAGGAGGGAAACACAGAAAAGTTGATCGAGTTATGGATGATTTATGGAAGCACAAAAAAGATGATTTTATAGCAATGCACACAACAGTTGATTTGTAGTAAAACCAGTAGTACTATACTACATGCAACTTGCAAGTTACATGAGCAATTCCTAGGACTTGGCTAGTCGGCTGACCCCTTTCCTATTATCGATGCAAATCATATGCATAATGTATTAAGAAAATCAGCATCCAGAGGTACACTAATTAAGTGATTATAAGTCTTTGGATGCTGATTTGCTTACGGAGTAGTGCTTATTCGGCCCCTCCTGCGCATGATTGCCTGGTTGGGGAATCTTTCAACAACTTGGGTTGTACTTGCAATCTCTAACAAATAGTCAATCAGCACTCACATGATCTTGGAAGAACACTAGGTGAGTACAATCGAGGAATATCTCATTAATTGCTTCCACACACTTCATCAACCCGGGCCTTGCATTTTTTTCTGCATCTCCATTCTAAAAAACATTAATAAGAGGACGTTAATAAGAAGTCTAAATTACCATAAAAAATTACTCTCTTCGTTTAAAAATAACTAACTTGAGTTTGTCTAGATATGAGCATATTTATACACTAAAATCTCTCTAGAACTCTATATACACTACGGGACGCGCGCGCTATGCCGAGGGCAATAGGCCGTCGGCGTAGGCCAAAATGCCCTCGGCGTATACCAGGGCTGCCCTCGGCGTAGCCTCCTCGGCAAAGATCTCCCTCGGCGGAGCATACTCAAGCTGTCGGCGTATCAAAATGCCGTCCGCGTATACTACGCCGAGGGCTTTGCCGTCGGCATAGCCTGTCGACCGGTTGCAAAAATATTTTTTTTTGAAAAATAATAATTTTATTATTTTTTTCCTCAATTTTTTTATTCTTTGAATGGTTTCACTTGTTAATCTCCTACTTTGTACATTTTTAACACTAATTATACTTACTATTTGATTAAATTTCAGTCTTAGTCAAACTTCCCAGCAGGTCACCCATCCTAATACTACTCCAGCTTCAGCACGCTTAACTTCCTCGTTCCTTCAGAATTCGTTTCCGCAAAGTAATTCATACATTGATGTCAATACTATGATATCAATCCTATTAACTCTTATATCATCATGTCACATGTTTGTATTTTTTGAAATTACAAACAATTATTTAAGTAAATATTAATGAATAAGTAAAAATATTATTGAATTCAAATAAAAATATAATAATTTTATTTTTTTGTATTTTTCTATTTAATATAGAATAATTAATATCTTTAAATCTGTAAATCGAAATTCAACAAATAATATGTTTAAATTGATCAGAAAAATGATAGGAATCCAAATATGATATCCATATCAACTAATCACAAACCCTCCATTTTTGAATTAGCTATTTGGTGGTTGCTTTAGAAAATCCCCTTTTTGTGCTCGGATAATAGAAAATGCCTTTTTGGTGCGATGAAAAGGAAAACTTGCATTGGATCTTTGATAAAATAGCATATTGTGAACCTAAAAATGATTTTTTTAAAAAAACATGAGCATCGGATCATGTACCTGTAGTTCATATCTGACCCACTTCCTGCCGATTCGGCAGAAATTTGTCTTTTTTACCAAAGGTGGACGAAAAGGTTTCGGATCCCCCTTTTGGGACATTGTCCATATAAGGTGGTATAGTATTTTTGTAAAATGTGGTGGTAGTATTTTGAATTAGCCATTTGGTGGTTGCTTCACAAAACCGTCAGTTTTTTATGCTCGAAAAATAGAAAATGGCTTTTTGGTGCGACGAAAAGGAAAACTTCCTCCTGCAACATTGTTCGTCATCCCATGATGCATGTGTATGCATAATATGGGCACATTATCACAAACTATGCCTTGATTCTAGCCATAACATTGGTCATTTGACCCGAAAGCCAAGAAACCTCGAATGAGATAGGTCATTTTGTGAAGATTTTTTTGAGACATAATCAATATATCAAGTTTGCTATTTTTACTTATAAATATGTCACATAATATGACACCACGCGAAGGTTTCGCATTGTTTTGATCGTTTTTGAATATTTTATGCCCGTTTTAAACTATCGTCAAACTTTGTCGAACGGCGGACATAAAGATTCTTAGCTCGTGGCAGAGCCTCGCTAAACTTTCATTAGATCTTTGATAAAATAGCATATTGTGAACCTAAAAATATTTTTTGTAAAAAAACATGAGCATCGTATCATGTACCTGTAGTTCATATCTGACCCACTTCCTACCGATTCGGCATAAATTTGTCTTTTTCACCAAAGGTGGACGAAAAGGTTTCGAATCCCCCTGTTGGTACATTGTCCATATAAGGTGGTATAGTATTTTTGTAAAATGTGGTGGTAGTATTTTGAATTAGCCATTTGGTGGTTGCTTCACAAAACCGTTCGTTTTTTATGCTCGGAAAATAGAAAATGGCTTTTTGGTGCGACGAAAAGGAAAACTTCCTCCTGCAACATTGTTCGCCATCCCATGATGCATGTGTATACATAATATGGGCACATTATCACAAACTATGCCTTGATTCTAGCCATAACATTGGTCATTTGACCCGGAAGCCAAGAAACCTCGAATGAGATAGGTCATTTTGTGAAGGTTTTTTTGAGACATAATCAATATATAAAGTTTGCTATTTTTCCGTATAACTATGTCACATAATATGACACCACGTGAAGGTTTCGCATTGTTTCGATCGTTTTTGAATTTTTTATGCCCGTTTTAAACTATCGTCAAACTTTGTCGAATTGCGAACATAAAGATTCTTAGCTCGGGGCCGAGCCTCGCTAAACTTGCATTGGATCCTTGATAAAATAGCATATTGTGAACCTAAAATAATTTTTGTAAAAAAACATGAGTATCGGATCATGTACTTGTAATTCATATCTGACCCACTTCCTACCGATTCGGCAGGAATTTGTCTTTTTCACCAAAGGTGGACGGAAAGGTTTCGGATCCCTCTGTTGGTACATTGTCCGTATAAGGTGGTATAGTATTTTTGTAAAATGTGGTGGTAGTATTTTGAATTAGTCATTTGGTGGTTGCTTCATAAAACCGTCCGTTTTTTATGCTCGGAAAATGGGAAATGGCTTTTTGGTGCGACGAAAAGGAAAACTTCCTCCTGCAACATTGTTCGCCATCCCATGATGCATGTGTATGCACAATATGGGCATATTATCACAAACTATGCCTTGATTTTAGCCATAACATTGGTCATTTGACCCGAAAGCCAAGAAACCTCGAATGAGATAGGTCATTTTGTGAAGGTTTCTTTGAGACATAATCAATATACCAAGTTTGATATTTTTCCTTGTAACTATGTCACATAATATAACATCACGCGAAGGTTTCGCATTGTTTCGATCGTTTTTGAATTTTTTATGCCCGTTTTAAACTATATATAATGTTTTATGTTTTACTTAATTTTTATTTATAAATGTGTAATATTTGAGTGCAGATAGATAGGTCTTATTTTTCTACAAATTTTGATATATTATTTGTATTTTTCCGAATTAGAATGGTTTAGTTATGATTTTTCAAAGTTTAATGAGATAAAATAAAAAATAGCTACACCGAGGGCAGCCGTCGGCGTAGCATAGAATATGCCGAGGGCAATTTTACGCCGACGACTGCTTGGCGGGGCTGGCCTGGACGATGGCTACGCTGACGGCCCCGACGTTTGGCCGTCGGCGTAGCGACCGGCCGTCGGCGTAGCGACCGGCCGTCGGCGTAGCTTTTCATTCCTGTAGTGATACGTCTGAATCTAGACAAATCTAATTCAGTTATTTTTGGAGGGAGAAAGTACTAAGATCGTCGGGCTTTCCACTTCAGCATACCAGACTGACGACGGAGATATTGGTCGAGCATGCGCGCGACCGACGATGACGATCTTGTGAGAGGATGCGTAGACCGACGACGGTGACCTTGGGCGAGGAGCCGACGACCGGCGACGATGATCTTGCCATCTTGGAAGAGGATACGACGACCGGCGACGACGATCTTACTATTTGGCGAGGATTCGACGACCGACGAGATACGGTAATTAATCTTCAGTCAGGAGGCAGTTAATTACTATTATACTCTAGACTAGAAAAGTATTTGCTCTCTTTTCTCCATTTTGCTTAGGTATGAAGTAGGACTTGTTGAGCTGATACCATGTGAGGCCTCGTCTCGATCCTCACATGCAGGCGTGCAGCTCCCTCCACACTCTCCAGAGCTGCCACGCATGTTCTCGATCCCATGAATGCATGCACGGCACGCAGTTTGAACTCTGAAGCTGAAAAGAGGAAGTCCCCATCAAGCTAGATGAAATGAAACGATATAAACTACTAATGCAGTCAGAGGAATCTTTTTAAATTGAATCAATCTACCGATGCATCTAGTAGATGACGAGTTGAGAGCCTCAGGAGATGGCAGTCTGGCTCTGCATTATTGGAGCCTAGCTGATTAGATTATCACGGAGCAGTTTGTTTTGGCTCTCCCATTGTTTTCACTCTGCCTCAGCAGCTTGTCTTTGGCTTGCATTAGTTGGGTACACGTAAGGCAAAATGATTCCCTCAACCTGAACCAGTCGAAGTATTAATTTTCTTGTTCAGGTGGACATGCAGCCAGCAGGTACTCAATATATGGCAGAACAAGTTATTTAAAACAGAAATGAGAGTAGTTAGTGTAAGTTTATCCCTAGAAAGTGTAAACATGTAAGACTAGTTGTACTAGATTTTACTTTCTATAAAAAAGCAGGGTCATTTGGCATTTCACTCTTACCTCTGCACAATGACGAAGCAGCAGTACTCCTCAAAAAAATGAAGAAGTAGCGGTGAGCTGGCCTTTGGGAATCTAAAGAGGACTTGTTCTCTGGTGAGCTGCAGTTGCAGCATAGCATTCTGTGCAACAGGAACATGAGTATTTTAGTAACTGTCATATCTTCACAGAAATCAATGGTGGGGGAGATAGATTTTTTGCTGTTTGGGGTTGTTAAACAATAGCCCATCTCATCAGAGATCACAGCTAGAAAAAAAAGGCTTCTGCAAAACCACCAGGAAAACAAGTTTGTGTGGTGATCCTTCGATCCATAGATTTTTTTTCGAGGAAGAAAGACCCTCAGGCATTGCACACAACCATATATTATTTATTTTTATTTTTTAACAGGAAGACGGGTTTAGAAGGACCTCGATAGCTGCAGTTATACCATCATCGGTGGAGCAATTTTTACATGGAGGACATCGAAATAAAAGAAAATTATAACTTGGTCCCTAACTTCTGCACTTAGACCCTGGAGGAAAATTGAAAAATACAATCAAGTCCGGACCTTTTTCCCGCTCTGTCTCCAATGATTCTTGCATGAAGCAACCAAGTACGGTCGACCGCAGCACCACCAGAGAGCCTGCCACTTGCTGGGGTGCAATGGCGGGAGCAAACTGCCTCGGAGCCACAAGGCCTCCAACATGGCACAACAACTTGGAGGTTGAACAACTCCCTTCACTAGCTTGATGGTGACAAGGGTGGGAGAAGCTTCCCTACGGCCATTATTCAATAGCTTGACGATAGATGTCCATCATAGAAGCGCTACGAAGAATAAACTCCCAAATATGCGCAACCAGGATTTCCCCACCATTCTCCTGCTGCAGAAGCCGCCACAACATCCCACTTTCTCCCCTTGAGCCGAGGCCGGCCAGATAAATTTTACCAACACCGCATCTCCACATCGAGAAATTGCACCAAGCTGCGGCTTTATTGAGGGATACATTGGCCTTCCCCTCCACTCTCACCTCTGACCATAGGAGCATTAAAGCAAGAAAGAAGAACTCTAACTCGCCCTAGATCTGGCCGCCAAGATCCAGAGCTCCTCTCCATACTACGTGCATGAATCCCACAACCGGCGGACCGTCGAAGCCCCTAAGACTACTCTATACAGCCCGCACGAACCTCCCAAATCCATGCATGACAACATCACCGCCGGGGGAGAAGGGAGGCCGAGGCAGGGGCTCCCTCACTACTCTCGAAGGGAGGGAGGGAGGAGAGAGAAGGGAAGGGGGAAATGAGAACTTAGCCCTTTATTATTCAAAATCTAGGCAAAACCAAACAACAGTTGCCGAACCCAAGGCCATATGACTAGACACAAAATATCCACAAACCTAATTAACACGTAGCCTATGATAAGTGACAAAAACAAGCAAAAAATACATAAATCTTGGGAAAAGCCTTCAAAACCAGTGACACTTCAACTATGGTAGCCGTAGATGTTTCGTGCATGACATGATTACCATATCTTTATATGGTGATGACCATCAGCTTCGTTTTATCAAGGATGATGGCGGTATGGGTCACTCTCTTCTTGGACCACAACAATTCCGAGGCCGGTGGTTGTACGGGACTACCCCTCCACCTCCAGATCGGGTTCGATCTAGATAGATAGTGCTAAGGACGAGTATATTACAAGGGCGTGAAACTCATGTTTGTTTCCAGTAGGTGCTAGGCATGACGTCTCATGTGAAGGTGCCAAGTAATTCCTATTTCCCATAGGTGCTAAGCATGGTGTCACCAGTTGAGGCATAAAGTCATCCATATTGTTGCAGTTTATCACTAAGGGAAGTGTTGGCATTAAGGTTAACGATGATATAAATCATTATTTCTAGACAAAGAAGGGTTTGCGACAAGGTGATACATTATCACTGATCCTTCTTTATATAGTGGCTGATGTGTTAGCAATTTTAATTGCAAGAGCAAAAGAAGATGGTCAAATCGATGGTCTCACCCCCATCAAGTCCAGGGTGGGGTCTCAATTCTTCAATATGCTAACGATACTATCATTTTTATGGAGCATGCATGATCTAGAGAAAGCTCTGAATATGAAGTTGATTGTGTGTATTTTCGAACAACTATCGGGACTTAATATCAATTTCAATCATAGCGAAATCTTCTATTTCGGTAAAGCAAGGGAGGCAGAGGAACAATATAGAACACATTTCAGTTATGAATCTGGGTCTTTTCCTTTTAGGTATATGGGAATTCCTATTCATTTAGCAAATTTAAAAAATGGTGAATGGAAACAAGTTGAAGATCGATTCGAAATAAAGTTGGCGAGTTGGTTAGGTAAGCTACTCTCATACGGAGACATGCTTATTCTCATTAATTCTGTCCTCACCAGTTTTCCCATGTTTATGCTATCCTTTTTTTTGAAATACCTCAAGGGGTACGAAAGATGCTAGATTTCTATGGATCATGTTTCTTTTGGCAAAGTGATGGAAATAAGAAAAAATACTGGCTCACAAATTGGAACATAATATGTAGGCCAAAGGACAAAGGGGGTCTCGGGGTGGAGGTTTTGGATTTAACGAACAAATGCATTCTGCATAAATGGCTTTTTAAAATATTAATTGAAGAAGGGGTATGGCAGGATATCATACACAATAAATATCTACACTTAAAAACTCTATCTCAAGTTAAAATCAAAACCAACCGATTCCCCCTTTTGGAGAGGCTTAATGAGAGTGAAAGATGACTTATTTAGTAAAGGCTTCTTTCGAATCGGAAATGGTGAACAAACTCATTTTTGGAAAGACACTTGTCTTGGATATAGGCCATTGTCTCTCCAATGTCCTTCTTTATATAACATTGTCCAAAGCAAAGAAGTCACTGTGGCTCAAGTTTTGTCCCGGATCCCTTTGAATATATCATTTAGATGGGCTCTAACAGGTAACAAATAGACCGGATGGCTGCATCTAGTGCAAAGGCTAATGGATGTTTGCATATCTAATCAACCAGATGATTTTGTCTGGAAGCTAACTATATCCAGCTCTTTTACGGTCAAATCCATGTATCGAGATTACATGAATGACAATACAATTTTTTTACGCATATACATTTGGAAAATGAAGATACCACTTAAGATCAGGATTTTTATGTGGTTCCTTTAACGAAAAGGGTTGCTCACAAAAGATAATTTGGCCAAAAGGAATTGGCATGGTAACACAAAATGTTGTTTTTGGTGATCAAGAGAAGACAATTCAACATTTATTCATCTCATGCCCCCTTGCAAATGTTTTTTGGCATATTGTTCACATGGCATTCAACTTAATATCCCCAAATAATATAACGAATTTGTTTGGAAATTGGCTAAGGGGTGTTGCAAAAAATGACAAAGTACACATCCGAGTAGGGGTTTGCATTGTACCTTGGGCCATATGGAACATTCAAAATAATTATATCTTTAACAATGCTAAATCATCTTCTTTTATATAGGTTATCCCCATGGCTACCACTGGATCCCTATGTGTTCCTACCTGCAATCAACGGACAAGCGTCAAGCTATGAATATTGGGTGCAACCGGTTGGAAATGGTTGCACAGGATTTGTAAAGTCGGTTCAGCTGGCGTTTTGATCATACGATAGTATATTGATGCAGAGCCACTTCATGTTATCACTCTTTTTTAGACGGTTGATACTTGTATCGACCCTGTGTGACATGTGATGTAGTCTTTTGTAAGCAATGAACACTAAAAAGTAATAAAAAGGTCGCATGCATCTGTCTATGCAGAGGCCAGAGCTATTTCTCCATTTCGAAAAAAAATCCATGTTGTTGCTGGATCAAAGATGGTGCGACAGTGACTACAAGTGAGACGGTATTGGAAATCCACGACTTCAAGTTACCCCTCCGTATCCCACAAACGAGTCATCATTAGAGATCAAGTGATGTTGGCCGATGCGGCTTTAACCGTGGGTATGTGCATTCTGTTGGAAACACAAGATCACTAATTAGGAAATGTCGATACACACATGCATCGTGTCCATGTTAAAGGTGGTGGCTCGAATCTCAGCTTTGGAACAAAAATATAAGGTCGTCTTCAGTGGTTCATGCGGGCTGATATCTTATTGAAGGCTTAGTCTAAGAGTTCCGTACTTTTCGTTTGTTTTGGTCTTTTAGGTTAGTGGTAGTCTGATGGAGTTGTTGTTTCTGTTGCGATCGAAGCATGCAACCTCGGGGTTTTTTCTCTCTTCTTTGAGCCGACTTATTCAGCTTTATTGTCTAGCTTTGCGTATATTAGATTTTACAATCAACTCTTGCACCTTAATGCTTATCCGCCGGTCATAAAAATAATCGTAACATAATTAAAACAGAGGAATTTGGCAAATGCATGAGTGCAATATGTCATGGTAACTTGACTCTTACAAGATTACCATAGATTCACCGGGTTTGTACCATAAAAAAAAAAAGATTCTTCTCAAGTGGTTTATTATAGGATCAAATCCTACAAATCAAATAAGTGGCATCTGATTTTGTTTTAAAATCCTTTAAACCCTAGTAGCTTGGCTTTGTTTTCCGCCCATGATTCCATGAAGGTTTACCTGTATGTGGCGATGCGGGGTAGCGCACAAGGAAATCAGTGAACTTTAAACATGACCTTCGGTGGTGCGTAAAAGTTATTGGATGAATGGTCTGTGAAAGTGGTCACCACGGACACTAAAGCCATTTTCATCGGCACGATCCAAATGGTTCTTGCTTATCAGAACCCATCCGCGCAGACAGGAGGATAGCGTAACCATGTTCTAGTGGTGCGGTTCAAATGGATTGACTTGTGTGGACCGACCCATCCGTTCACCAAATTTATATTGCGGATGCGTCTACCCAGACAACGCACTTGTCCTCCCGCGCCCCTGGCAAACTTGGCCCTACCGCCAGTGTCACGGAAGGCACACACATGAACCTCTTTGTCCCCCAAACCTCGCCCGCCATATCGGCCGCCATCCCAAGCCGCACCTTCTGCGCTTTGTGTTGTCGTTGCCCTTGCCACTTTCGAGTGCACCATGCTGGCCAGAAGCCAGTATCTCTTTCCGCCACCATGTACGAGCTAGACGTGGCCGGTGCCCTCGCCATTTGCGAATTATGTTTGATTGTTTGTGGAAATCTATGTGGCCGTGCACTATTTATATTTATGTACTACTTCTATTTTATTTATTTCTCTAATTTTGTTGAAATATGTATGCCAAAATGACTGCGCGGCGCTGGCCACAATGGCCAACGTGGACCAAATGGGTCGTCCCGCTGGATGCACCGGCCTGGTCAATCGGATCGTGACCGAATTTCTATACAGGGCTCGATCCAAATAGACTAGAATAGACCATTTGGTTGTTCTAAATAGATCATACCGCTGGAGATACCCTAAAACAGCCAACCAAGCAGTTATCTCCAAATCTTCCTAATCATGAGAATTTTGGGCAAATAACCAAGCAGTTATCTCCAAATCTTCCTAATCATGAGAGTTTTGGGCAAATAACCAACCATGTGGGGCCTTAAATTAATATTCTCTCCATTTCATATTTTAGTAAATCAGTGACAACTAATATGAAACTTAGTGAGTACTATAGATAATAGGGGCCATATTTTTTTGTGATGTACTGTAGAAAGATCAAATTTGTAACATAGTTTTAAAATTATATTATGATTCAAAATTGGAAAATTTTAACTACAGAACTACTCCCTTCGTCCGCAAATAAGTGTACTTCTAGCTTTTGTCTAAGTCAAATTTTATCAAATTTGACCAATTTTATAGATAAATATAGCAACATATATTACATTAAATTGATATATTATGAAACTAAATTTGAAAATATATCTATCACTATAAATTTAGAGTCATAAATATTACTATGTTTTTCTATAAACTTAGGCAAACTTTACTAACTTTGACTTAGGACAAGGCTAAAAGTACAATTATTTGCGGCCGGAGGGAGTATTCGTGAAAAAATGCATTATTGCCCTATTCGTTCTACTCTTTAACCCATATAAATTTGTCTATATTCGATTTTATCTAGCACTAAAATATGTCTAGATATATTTAAATATAGACAAATTCAATTCAACTAATATGGGTTGAAGAGAGTAGTCTAGCACAACAATAGGTATCCATGATTCGAAAAAAAAAATAGGTATCCATTTTTGCCTAGGAAAAGAATCTATTGCCTCGAACAGAAAAAAAAATTAGTGCATCGATTTGAGCAATAAACTAACCGAAGAGACTCAGAGGTCACGAGGAGGTGGCTCACAGGCAGAGGCAACCACCACTAGAAGTCTCCCAACCCTGAACTCGCCTCTATATATACACATCCCCAGCCGCATTCTTTGCCCTACCCAAACCAAACGAAGCCAAACCATCATCAGCCACAAATCCGCAGTCTTTTCGGCGCTCGATTCACCCAGCAATGGAGGAGCAAGGCCGGGCGAGCAACAAGATCAGGGACATCGTGCGGCTGCAGCAGCTGCTCAAGCGGTGGAAGCGGATGGCGGTGGCGCCGGGCGGCAAGGGCGGCTCCAAGAACGGCGGCGGCGGCGGCGCCGTGCCCAAGGGGTCCTTCGCGGTGTACGTGGGCGAGGAGATGCGGCGGTTCGTGATCCCCACCGAGTACCTGGGCCACTGGGCGTTCGAGGCGCTGCTCCGGGAGGCGGAGGAGGAGTTCGGGTTCCGGCACGAGGGCGCGCTCCGGATCCCCTGCGACGTCGAGGCCTTCGAAGGCATCCTCCGGCTCGTCGCTGCCGGCAAGAAGGACGCCGGCGCCTCCATGTGCGACTGCTCCTGCTCCTCCGAGACCGAGATCCTGTGCAGATGACGGCTGACGCGGCGATGGACTCGGAAGGAGTTCTTGCTTGCTTGCTGCCTGCCTGCCTGCTCTGAAGATTTCAGTCAGAGATCTTCATTTTTTCCCTCTCTCTCCTTTCTTGCGTTCTCCCGTTCTTTCTTCTCGGTTTTAGCTGAAGAAAGGGGAAGAGGTTGCGACTACTTTGAGTCTGTAATTTGTACACCGGGAAGAGACGATGAAAGATTGTGTTCTAATGCAAAAACAAATCTTAGGCAATTGATCTCTGTTGCTTACATTTTCCTGCTTGTTTCATTCATAATCTGAAACAAAGCAATCGAACAGTGTCTTGTACTTCAGAGCTCAGACTTCAGATGTTCCCTTTGCTTGATTGTTCAGCAATCGAAAACCAATCCGGCATCTCACTGCAGATAATAATAATAAATCGAAATAAAATGATAGTTCATCGTTGGGCACCAGAGTTTCAGCTCAGCACATTAGTAGTAGGTCACAAGAGTGTGATGGAAGTACAACTGTATTGACATTACTTTTGTAGAGGCAAGGTACTACGCTGCTTTATTACATAATTAAATAAAAGAATATCATTTTCAGTTGGATCATGGCCTACCCATGCACTCTGCCTATTCCATTGTTAATTAGTGGTGGGATGGAATCAGCATATTTTGTGAATCATGTTACAACTTGATATGGTGTCCAAGGGTTGACAGAAAAACCAGATTAAAAGGAAGATTGTGTAGTACATGTTCACATGGGGCACACCTGGCCTCAGAGGCGGAGCATCATCACACGAGGGGGGAAACTCTCTGCATCTTTCCCTGAATCTCGCGTGAGCTGCTAGAATCAAAATGGAGCAGCAGGAGCAAGTTGCCATATGTATCAGTTCATTTATCTGTCTTTTTTTAAAACAATCATCGGGGCGAAAGGCGCACTACCTGAAGGGAATATTACTTCAAAATAGCAGGTACAACAAAGTTTTCGGCATGTCGCGAGGAGAGGTAATCATGCCACAGTCCTTACATCGGTTAGTCCAAAATGTTTGATCATCTACTAACATACTACCTCCATTCGATAATATAAGCCTTTAAAAAAAGCTGTTTTAGCTTGCTAAAAAGGCTTATATTGTGAAACACAAAGGTAGTACTAGATACTGTTACGGAAGAGTTTTGATTCATCTCTCTGAAGCCTCCCAGATTTTCCATATGATGATCAGTACAATAGATGTCCATACGGAGCTAGGTAGACCAACAGGGAGAGCAGAATTCGAAATGTCAAGAGAAACAAACCATAGGAGGGATCAATTCCGAGTCGTCTCCAAGCAGACTGCGAAGACAGCACACACTGCTTGTTGCCTGAACTCTGAAGATACAGCTGAAAAGAGTCAGTCTTGATGGTGGACTGACATGGTGTGATCTGTAATTTGCGCACGGAGAATAGATTTAGGTGTTTGATCTTGCTTCTGCCATTCTTTGCTAGAGATAATAGCTGTTATGAGATTAATTTTGCAGGGGAGTGGTACGGTTCCACTCAGAATCAAAAGAACCACTCTTATTCAGCTAGATCCACTGTCAATAAGTGTGATCGATGGTATCAGCATATTCCTGCAAGAAAGATTGTGTAGCACATATTCATAGGCACACCAGACCTCAGAGGATCAACACATGAGGGGGAAACACTCTGCATCTTTGCCTGAATCTTGCAAAAGCTACTAAAATGGAGTAGCAGGTACAGCCCTACAGCTAGCCGTAGCTCGGTTCATTTTGTTGGTGTCTGAACTCCGAAGACAGAGCTAAAAAACAAGCAGTCTTGATAGTGGAACTGAACTAATCTATGCACTTGCTTGGTACGAAATGCATCACATGATCCAGTGTATCTCTTTCTCCTGGGAAAACAACAATAATCTGTCAGAGATTTCTGCAAAGGACATTGAGGACAGATCAGGTGAAACTGGAACTCTTTCTGATCCCTACAGCTGAGGTAAGTACATTGATTGGTAAATTTTGCAGCACACTACCTGAATCCGGTAATACCCAAGTGCTGGGAATTACAATCTGCAGAGATAAAATCACAAAGTATCGATGGCACCAAACATCTTTCCCGACTATATATATTCATTCAAGAAGGAGAACTTGAGATCCAGATCCAAGCCTACCATGCTGTTCGACTTAGATCAGCAGTCCGTTCTGCACTTGTTCGCACAAATTACAATAACTAGGGATGCTACGAAATGCGTAGCCCATTCATTTTTAAATGGGACAAGTGCAACAAGCATCCATGGGGCTGAGTTGATGGATGGGATGCACGGCCCCATCATTTCCAGAGAACAAGATTAAATCCCGCTAGTTATGTATACATGGCCCAAAGTTTCAGAAACTGCGTCTGAAAAGAAGTTTAGAAACCGAAAAGTCGTCACAAGTGTCTAAACCAAAACATTTTGATTGCTAGTTATGTGAGAAAAACAAGGCTAAATTCCCCTTTTTTACGCCTAGACTCCTAGTTGTGACTCTCTTGAAACAGGTTTTCGTCCCGATACAAGAGATCGAACCAAAGCAAATATTGGCAGCAGCACAAAATGCCAAAAAGAAAAGAAATGAAGACAACGGCGAATCGACTTGTTGTCACACCAAAGATTCATTGGCCCTCCCATAAAAGCTTCAATTTTGATAGGAGGCCTTTCATCCACATCATCTCACTCAAACACATAGACATTGCTCTATACTGCACTTCGGCTGTTGAACGGGAGATCACCAGCTGCTTCTTGTTCCTCCAAGATACCAAGTTTCCTTCAACAAAGATGCAAAAGCTAGATGTTGACCTTATGTTATCAAGACAACTAGCCCAATCAGCATCACAATAGCCCTCAACATTCAAGTGCCCATTAGCCTTGAAACATAGACCTTTTACGGGACTCCCTTTTAGATATCGCATAATTTGGTGTGTTGCCTCTAAATGTCCGCTCCCTAGTTCATACATGTAGTGGCTCGCCACACTCACAATATAGGATATGTCAGATCTTGTGTGGCACAAGTAGATGAGTCAGCCTACAAGCCTCTAGACTAGAATTTCTGTTTTCGTCTAATATGAAATTTCTGTTTTAGGGTTGATGTGTATGCAAAAATCCAACTGACCAATTATATGATCTTATCAAGCTAAACTTGCAAAGCTTTTCATCCCAGAACCGGTGACCATATAATCCCTTCATGCATTTGAGCAGGCTTTCACGATTTGATCTGTCCCTTATTACCTTATAAACCTAGAAATATGCTATAAGCAGGGCACAATTTGCCTCCCCAAGCCACATCACCACGCCGCCTTCAAACCCTAGTCGTCGCGCGTGCCGCCCGTGCATCGTTGTCGCCGCCCTCTGTTCCTACCTCCTCCATGACGTGGACTCAAACCCTAGGGCGGGTGTGCCCAGGGCAGATCCAGGATTTGACCATAGGGGGGCCGAGATGACATCGACGATAAAATATGTATATAACAAAACTAAGTCAAATCTTAAATATATATATATAGTTTTGTTATCCGAACACATGTTCTATAACTAAAATCTTTATTTTTTTATTTACGACTATAAACCCATCAAACAAGTTTATGATCTTATGAACGGGTAAACTTATAGAAATTTGCTTTATAAATATGAATACTGCATAAGGTCGTATAAGAATACGAAATAAATCAAGGGGCATGTCTAGTATATGAGCATGTGGGGAAAAGAAGAAATTCATCATAAAAGTGATAAACATGAAAATATATCAAGTCTTCTAGTGTAAAATATTGATATAAAACTGTAACATTATATGTTTTGCAATAAAAAGCAAGCTATATTCTACTAGTTTGAGCGTAGGTCTATGTCCAGACCTATCAAATAGATCAAACAACTCAATAATTTGTTAATCACTAAATAATTCATAAAAAATGCTGGTGTATATAATCCACAATTGATCTGACAAAATAATTTCTATAAGATGGGGCAAACAAACTAGCAATTCTAGTAGTCAACGTCCAATATATTTGGAATCATACCTTAGGGCAATCAATTCACCAATTGGCCATGTCGTGTGGCGGCGGCATATGTTGTATTTGATAGTTCACAGACGTGTGAGAGTTGTGCTTTGTGCCTTCTCTAATTGGTAATCACGAACATGACGACACCTGAATACAAAATCTTGATTCTAGTGATGGCGCTCAACCAACGACACCCTAGCCAGAAATAAGCCGACTAGATCATCGTAGAAAGCCGGGTAGAGCACAAACGCAGATGCGTCTCATGGATCAATTGATCGAGCTTTGCTCTTGCTGATGCTTAAATAGGTAATTATCATCTCAATGATTCAACAGTTAGCATATTGCACACATTGGTCTATGTTGAACAAAGTATTACGATTAGGAGTACATCATAAAAAATAAAGCTAGCCCCCACTATATATCCTTGAGGGGGGCCTGGCCACCCCTCGCCCCTCCCTAGATCCGCCTCTGGGCGTGCGCTAGGTTCTTCATCTACTATGACGCCAGAGCGTTGCCTGAGTTCTACCTCCGTTTGGATCTAATCTAGAAGGGACTATGGAAGAATTGCCAGATATTTGTCGACATGTTCCCGCTTCGACCGTGTGTTCTTGATCACACCTTGATGCGGTGTCGCTGATCTTGTATGTGTGGATACTGGTGGAGGTGAGACAATTGGAGCACTTGATCATGCAGATCTTCACAAGGAGAAATCTTCTCGTGACCAATCGACTATCTGCGGGAATCGACGCATCGACTATTTCGACAATGACGTCTTCATCGGAGCATGTTCATGGGAGCCGTTCATGGGATAATACATCTTCTCGCGACTCTCTAAAACTTGTTATAGGGATCGACGCATGAACAACATCGTCATCGACAGACTTCCGCTAGCTCGATCTTCGAGGGTATGATCCATTGCCTCTTCCCTTGCATATGATTATGGTTATGCGCTATTTTTTTTGTTTTGCGTAGTGCGTTTTCCAATAGTGGTATCAGAGCGGTCTATACGTAGGCACATGTACGAATAGAGGAATCATTGAATTCTGGCATTATTGATCTTGTTATGCTTTCCAATTGTTGCAATTTTGATCTCGGCGGTATTGTGTGATTAGTGTCCTAAGCCGACTTTACGATCTTTGGATCGAGACTGGTTTGTGGAGTGTACTTTGGGTGCATAAAACAATTTTGTCGGGCGCCTGTTTTTCCGCAATAGCATGAGAAAGATATTTTGTATGTTGGGCTTCTGCGGAGTTGGTTGAAATCCGCATGGGGCTTACGCGTAAAGACGAAGTCTGGTAAAGCTATAGTTGCTATTTGTAGAACTATGGGGACACACCCCGAGTAAGTTAAATAGAAAACAATTGAAATATGGTGCTTTCTTACCACGTAGGTAAAGAACGATTCTCTTCACAACCATAGAGCCCCGTATCTAGCAAAGCGCGTTAGAGACGTCTAACTTGTTTTTGGAGGAAAGTGATGTGGTATTGCAATGTGATGTATGAGATGTGTTATATTGTAATCTCGTTAGGCAAGAGTGGATGGAGTCACGATGATTTTTATAATATTATTGTAATAGCTATAGTTATTTTTTATTAGCTAGAGTAGCAATAGTTGTAAGAGCAAGGTGTGGTGACGATGATCAAGCAACAATGGACCTCGATGCTATACCCATGGCACATGAAGATGTTCTCGGTGCCATAAGACGTTTCTGATGGAGATCGTTGATGCAAAGTCCTATACAATATTACTATATGAATTGCATATGATGTTAATTCTTTTATGCACTTTATTTGTTTCGTAGTAGTCGTTATAAATAGGGTAAAAATTATCAAGTAATCATGTGTTCTCCCTAAGTTAGGCACCACATAACATGGGATTTGAACTAGTTTGGGTCATGTAATATGGGTGCACCTAGCGACGTTCATAATGTGAGTGCGAAACTGTCGTACTGCTGGTATACTAAGGTTCACTTGACATACTACCTAGAACATCTAGAGTATGTAACACAATAATCAAACGATTAACAAGTCATATGTTGATATGATTGGTATGATTACCTACCGGTCTTATTCACCGGTGTGCGATGACATTGGTGCTGGGAAAATAAGTTTGTGGATCTTGAATCACTAAGTATCAATCATGAGAGATATTGATTTTAGTGGGAGCTACAAAATAATTAAGTTGTTAATTTTGAGTAGTTAATTAATCATGAACAATTAATCAAGAAAATTTGCATATTTCGTAGTAGTCATTGGCATCCACTATCTACCTTTCACTTAGTTTGTTAATTGAGATAACAGAACTATAGAGTGACAATTAAAGATTGAGTCCTATTGCAAACTTTTGGTAAATCCTCCCGTGCTCCATGCAATTTGAGCATAAAGAAATGGTTCCAATTAGTATCTACATCATGCTTGCCTACGTGAAACTTGATCTTGAAAAGATGTTTTGAGAATCTAAGTGTTCCAAAAACTAAAAAGATTGTTTAGAAACATGCAAGGAGTGAAAGATATTTGATATCTAAAACCTTATTTTGTTGCAAGATGATTGAGAATTGTTCAGGTACTACATGTGCTCATATTGTATGGGTGTATGCAAAGATTGAATACCCTAGGCGCCTAAATCAATCAAAAGTTGAACCACTAATCTTGTTCTCATATCCGTCCTATCAAGATATAGTAGCTTCATTATGAAGTAGTCATAATGGGATGGATAAAAAGGTATGGGTAAATTGTTTACTATACTTCAAGATTTCTAGAAGTTGAATCCGAAAGAACGCTTGTCATGTGATGATGGTGAATAAAACATAAACTTAGAAAGTGTTAATCCAAGGGTGCTAGCACTTTACTAACATGCCTAGGATCATTGTGCTAATGAAGCTGACACCACTATTGATGTTTATGCTTATTTTACAATAAGAGGAAAAACCGAAAGAAAATTTGCAAAATTATATGGCAGAAAAGAAAGTCTGGAAATGTCATGCTCGTGAGTATATAGATGATATACAAGTTGTGGATGTATTCTTTGCTAGTTATCAATATAATTCTTGGGTATTGGATACCAGATTGGTTGGTTTGAGATGTCATACAAACACAATGTAAGAACTATAATGGCTGAAGTAACTAGCAAAAGGACATGGTGATGTACGAACTAAATAAAGTGTTATTGTGTTCTCCGTCGGCATCTCACCTAGCCCTTAAGATTTATTATAAAAGCTTAGTAATTGTTGCATAGCTTTAGCTTTATAAGAACAATGGTTGTTCAACTTTAAGTTGCAATCCATAGTGGATGGATTAGTTATTATAAATCATGACGGTGATACACACATCATAACACCGATGGTAAAACTTCGCAAGACAAAGATTGAATTTTACTTAATTGTAACGCCACCGTTTAGGTCATATTAGAAAGAAACATATGAAGAAAATCCATGTTGATAGAATTTTGGAGTCATTTGACTTTGAATCAATTGACACTTGTGAGACTTATGTAAAATACCAAAACTCCATTCAAAGGCCAATATTGAACGGGCGGCTAACTTGTTGGAGATAATACATGTTGATGTGTGTAGTCCATTATGTGCAGGCGCTTGTTGAGGATTCGTCTACTTCATATACTTGCACTGATGATTTGAGCGGATATATATATATATATGGTTATATCTATTTGATGAGAAAGAGGTATGAGACATTTGAAAAATGTTCAAAGTGTTTTGGCATGAAGTGGAAAATCATCATAATAAGAAAATCAAGAGTCTATGATTGGATCATAGAGGAAAAATATTTTGAGTTACGAGTTTATCAAGCATCTAAAGAGTTGCGGAATTGTTCCACAACTTGCACCTCTCGAAACACCACAAGAGTGTGGAGTGTTTTTAAGATGTAATCAAACCTTGTTTGACATGGTTGGATCTATGATGAAACAAATAAAAATTGCCGTTATATTTTTGTGGATTATGCTTTAGAGACTACCGCTTTACACCGAATAGTGCGCCATCCTAATTCGTTGAAATCACACCATATGATTTATGGCATGGGTTCAAACCCAAAGATGTCTTTTCTTAAATTTTGGCATGCTAGGTATATGTAAATTGTTTACAAACCAAAATAGGATGAATTTGTCTTTGTAGGTTATCCCTTGGTAACATCTGGAGATTCCTTCTACCTTGAAAGCAAAAGACAAAAGTGTTGATCGCCAAGTTCGACATATTTCTCGAGAAAGAAGTTCCTCGTAAAAGTTTTTGAGTGGGAGGACAATAGAACTTGATGAGGTTATTGAATCTAAGCAAGATGAGCAAAGTAGCCCAATACCGGAAAGTGTTCTGGAGATGGCTATGGTGCCTGAGGCTCCCGCATCTACAAAATGTTGTAGTCCCAAAAATGGAAGTTCCTATTGAACCAAATAGGTTGGATAAACTTTGTACTCAAATAGTAGGATTTGAGGACAAAATATTATTGTCGGACAATGATGAACCAACTACAAAGAAGCAATGATGGGTCCTAACCCCGTTAAATGGCTAGACACCATAAAATCCGGGATAGTATCTGTAACATCCCAGGATTAGCACCTCGAAATAGACATGACACATGTTTGTGAATTGCATTCATGCATAAAAAAATCCGGGGAATTTTCGCGCAAAACTAAAGAAGCTTTAGAGGGATCGAGATCTCTCTTGTTCTGATGGAAATATCAGGACAGGTGCGATGGATTTTGACATGACCTCTATTGTACTTTTGTGTTTGAGGGGAAGGAAATTCAAATTTGAAAATTCAATTGGTGAATTTGAATTCTAAAAGAATTTGAAATGGAATAATAATTGGAAACTAAATTGTAATAGGAAAGAGGTGAACTCTTATTTATAAACAAGGTATAATATTTTATTCAAATAGAAAATATAGTGGAAATTTAAATAAAATGAAATGAGTAAATGAGTAATGTAATATGATATTACAATAATGACATAATAAACAAGAATTGATAAAGAATAATCTTATTTACATTACACATTATTATATTATCTTTACAATTATGAACCAAAGGGATAATAAGATAATGAAATAGAGAGGAACCATTTTATTATAATAATACAAACATTTCATATTTTTATTAAGTTCCAAACAAATGAAGAATTACAATAATGAATAAAAGAATAAAAGTGCACTATTATAAAACAAATAAATATAAAAAAGAAATACATAAATAAAGAACTAAAAAGATTCTTATTACAAGCAGATATAAATATTACATTGTCTTTGCAAATGTATTATAAAAGAAAAATAAAACTAGTATACTTTATTGAATAAAATAAACAATACAATATTCATTACAAAAGAAGAATGAATAAATAAAAAAATAATTCCTTTATTACAATGCTTTACATTTCACAAAAGAAAAATTAGATTACAAAATAATAAAGAAAAATTTACAACTAAAGTCATCTTCATTTTCTTCATCTTCTAAAATCCACTCTTTATATTCCTGATTCTTGATCCCTACAAAACAACACAAAATATAACAAAAAAACAATAAAGAATAAATAGTTTTGGGGGTTAGTGATACTCTCAGAGTTAGCTTAGTAATGCTAAGCTATATGTCCTCATCGAGTATTCAAGAAAAAAGGGTCATTTCAGAATCTGTTCATATCCAAAATTTGGCCTCAGACTCATGCATCACTGGCCTGGGCAAGTTTCACCATTTTTAGTACCAAGAAATAGTCTGAATAGGATAATACCCAAATCAGCCGAAGTGATCCATAGACACAAGTTTCAAGGGTTGAAACTTGCACCACATCAGGCCCACTTGACAGCAGCACTGCCATAACATGCAAAGTAATGTGTTGTCGACACAGGAAGCTTCACTTGGAGCACAAACGAGAGCACAGCCGTAGCACTCACTAGTAGCACTAGATAGCATAACACCCATTCTCTTATCTCCTTTCTGTTTATCACACCTCAAGAACAAATTGCTCTCATAGCACCACAAGAGCCACCTAGATCACCACCACACCACTTGTACCATGGTTGCTTTGAGAAGCCATCCAATGGCAAGGACAAGGTGGAGAAGGCCAGGCTATAGCTGTTGTAGTGGGTGGAGTAGTAAAAGGAGAGGGGAGCAGGATATCAAGATACAACAGCAACCGATCAAGGTCCAACAATAGAACAAGCTCCAGGAAGCCAAGGTAGAGTAGTAGAAACTTTGGAATAGAAGTAGTGTATTCATATTTGTTTATATCAGCACCAGAGACTAAGGAAAGGAATTTTTAGAGAAAGATTTTCTCAGTTTTGCAAAGAAATGCTTTGCAAAATCATCATAGAAATCTTGAGGTCAACACAATAATTTTTTCCATAAAATGGTCTCAGCCTTAGCATAATAGACATGGATTCTTTCCAAATATTTCCATCATTTAATCATAGAAAGGATAGTCCCATCTAGTACAGCCAAACAGATAGCAGCAGATCATGCCACCTGAAGGATTGTTGTGCACCTTCCAAAAGGAGGCACCACATCAAAAACCTCCAGGTAGCAGAAGCCACCAGAGGGATCTAAATAAATATTCTGACAACCAGATCCAAACTAGTCTGTAACTAGCAGATTTCTAGCAGATAAAAGAGGCCACTAGAACCACCCAAACACATATCTACTCATAGCAAGTCAGGTTACATTATACCTGATGATGTGCACGCTCCAAGATGGAGGCTCCATAGCATCTAGACCTGCTTAATATAGTTGTCAACAGATGATACATCAAGTTCCTTTCAACTTAAAAGGGCTATATTATCTCTGCAAGAATGCATGGTAACCACTTTAATCATTTTCCTAGTCCATTACCTAGGAATCATTGAAGAGTAAGTATCACATTATCAATATAAATTCAGAATCATCACTGAACTTTAAACTCAACCATGCACAACATTGAACCAAAGATTCAGTTAAGCTAACAAATCACTGGTTCAAAACAGCACATCATGTTGTCAAGAGTTCACTGTTGTGTACACTCTCACTGAGAGGCATCACAACAGTAAACATCTATCAAAACAACAGCTATTGAGTGTTTGGAACAAACACATCCTCAATCATTAAATCATCTTCCTGAATGCTTTCTTCAAGAAATCATATTTAACTCTAATTGTTGTCAACATGGATAGCCAAACATCATCTACCTCACTGCAAATTCAGGAATTAAGCACATATGTACTCACTGCCCCAAAATAATAGGAAGCTATAGTATTATCAAATTATTCTTATTTCTCACACAGCTGAGCATAATAGTGACAGCCCAGGCACAATTGTATATGCTTAGAATAGAACAATCAAAGAGGACCACTTAATTATCACATGACCTTTATCTCATAAACCATAACAGAAATCTAAACACAAGCATTTGACATTAGTGAATCATCATTGGCACCCTTTAAAGGATCTGACAGATCAAAGATAAGGAGGATGTCACCACATAAAGTTTCAGCAAATATTATTGGGTATCTAGGATATTCAGTAGAAATGGGTAACAGAAAGAAGATGTAAAGAGAGGAGAAGGAGCACCTACCTGGGGCGAGTCCTAGCTCGCCGGAGAGGAGACAGAGGCAACTAAGTGTAGCAACACGGCGGCACGGTGGGCACCGAGGCGCCTGCACCATGCCGAGCCGTCCCCACAGTGGCTGTAGCGCGTGGTGAGTGTCGTAGCCAAGCAACAGCACCGCCGGAATCAACCGCGGCCATACCAAAGAAGAACTAGGGTTTCAGCCAGTCGCGTGCGAGGCCACGCTTGAACCTAATCGACAAAGAGAAGGGAAGAGGAGGCAGTGGCGAGCCAGTGCCCACACACGGTAGTAGCCGGTGGCATGGATTTGGCCGACGTTGGTCGGGGAGGCACCTGCGGTGGCGTGTGCGGGAGGAGCAAAGGAACAGGGAAGAGCAGGGGTGTGTGTGTGCGTGTGTGTGGGAGATAAGAGGGAGGGGTGAGATAGGCTGTGGTCTGAATGAACCGAGCCAGGTCCAATTGGGCCAAGCAGGCCCATGCCAACCAAATAGGCCAAGTTAAATAAAGTAAGAAAAGAAAAACAATTAGAATTTTCCAACATAACCCTACAAATTTCTAAGAGTCCAAGAAAATACAAATAAAATCCTAAAAATATATCAAAATGTTCACACAAATAATATCTACCTAAGAAAAATATAAAACTAATTGTTTAAGTTAAATAAAATACCGTTAAATGTTAAGGTCACTGGAATTCTCAAGAAATTATAGTAAATAAGGAAAAAATCCTAAAAATAATTTTTGTGTACAAAAATAAATCCACTATTTTATAAAAAATACTAACTCAATTTTTTTATAAATAAAATTTGAAGTAAATATTTAAACACATTTAATGTTTTATGGAATTTTATAAACATAAAAATAATACTTAAAAACAAATAAAAATCATTTTTAAGATCTTGAATAAATATATTACACTAGAAAAATATTAAATATATTATTAGAAAAGTTTTTAACATTTTAAAATAATAAATCCTTATCTATTACTTATTTTGTACATTATTTAAAAACAATTCATAAGTAAGAAATAATCACATTTTTTATAAAACCTTGATCAATTAGTGTCAAAGTACTAATCCCAAACTCACAACTTAAATTCATACTCAACTTAAGTATAACTTTTAACTTTAAGGTATTCTTTTAAAAATCTTATTGGGTATCACTCATATATATAATATGATGAATAATCATTATATCTTAACCATTATTAACATAACTTCAAATTCTAACAAATTACTAAGATCATCTAATTATGCTTCCATTAAATAAATACATATTATTTTCTTAATAAGCAAAACAAATTTAATCTAATCATTCACTTAGATATAAAGTGAATAATTCCACACCTTAGTTATACCTATCATAAATCTAAAACTTGGGAATAATTAAAATATATTACATCTTAAGTTTACTTAACCTTTTAAAGTTAACTTTAGTCTCAAAGCTTATAAACATCATTTCTAATAAACCACTTATGCTTTATAGTTAACTTTGGTCTATTTAACTTAAGACATAAAGAATCTCAAGTCCAAACTAATAAATCAAACACCAAAAGACATTGATCATGTTCTATTAACAATGATGATTGTTTAAACCTTAGAAAGGAAATCTTTCCTTCAAATGTTATTCTTTTTGCCACTTCAAGCAACAACTCTAGGATAGTTCTTTCAAACCTTAGTAATCCAATACATAGACTTCCATCCTAATCACCAAATAGCAACTAATCTAAATCTTAAATTACTATTGCACTCTACTTTTATATCTTGTATATCAAAACTTAAAATCCCTATAGATGCACTTCATGTGAAGTAAAAATTTGAAGATAAACCAACTCTTAAAGGAATCACCTAAGTTCACTTCACTTACAGTATTGGGGATTCACTTTGGGGGTTTTACAAAATGCATAGCATTACTTATGCACAACAGCATATTGATTCTTTAAACGTTAGTCCTTACCGGACCAATGATGCAAATTTCAAATATTGGATCTTATGTCGTCTTGAAGACCGTGAGTGCATAATCTTGCAATCACAAAAGGCAAGTTCACACTTACTCATGTCCTTTGATTATTTTCTGTAAAGTATTTTGCAAATCCAGTGTTGTCATCACCTGCATTTGAAAAAGGTTGGAAAACACTATTTTCATAATAAATGATTATAGGTTATTTACCATGAGGTAATAACCTACTATGAAAGTTTCGGTGGTAAATGAACATATTATCTAGGACTTAACAACCAATGTCGCTAGTGATTCTTGCGCCGTATATAATGCGTTAACCATGATATTTGGAATGAGACGGAGAAGTCAGCTGTATCCTTTTCCTCTCGTATGGAGGCAAGACGACCTTAACGTGACGTTGTGATTCCTTGTGCGGATCCAACATATGGGTGGGCACCCTTATGCCCCACACTTTTGGTGTCTAGATTATCTATGAATGGTGTTTAGGTGTATAGTCCATTAAAAGGGTACTTGCCTGGGCATCACCAGGTCATAGAGTCTTCGGGAACTCATCAGGGTTTTAGCCTACCCGAAAGGGGGCTTAACGAAGGTGAGCCGGCCCCGAAGGATCGTGCAGACATATGAGATCGCGGAGAGGGCAGTGATTGGCTTGGATCTTAGTCTGGGCCTCATACCAAGGAAGTATGAACGGGTTCGCGGCCCAGACGTGCAACAAAGCTAAGATCTCTCATGGGTAAAGTAACGCACCTCTGTAGAGTGTAAGAACTGTAACTTGTTACTCCCTGTTCCGGGAAGGAGCTGCGAATGTGGCGGGAAAGGAACTCCATGAAAGTTCTGTAAACCCGTGAAGGCTGACGTACATAGCTTTTCAGAATAAAAGCAACCTTTGAAGAAATGTTTACAAAAACCTGCATTGCCTACGACCAATGGTCTATGGCTGTAGATATAGTGCATCAAACACTCCTTTTCTAGTGAACTTGCTGAGTACGCTCGTACTCAAAGTATCTTCTTAACCCTTGCTAGGTTCTAAAGCCAGTACAGACAATGTCTACATCAAGTTATGCTCCAGGAATCATCATCAAAAGCTAAAGTTCTTCAATGAAGTCAAGGAAGTCAACATATACATCAACTCAAGTGAATACAAAGTTATTGATTAGATAGGAATACAATCTCTATCCATAGAACTCATTTCTGTAGTGTATTGCAATAACATCAATGCAAGCCCCAATAATTTAGATACTAAACTTATTAGTATGATGGATTTGGAGTTGTTAATCTTTGATTCTTCTTGTAAGAAGTTTCTTTATCTCTCTTTAACCTAGAGTGTTCTCTGGATCTTGTGTAAAGAGTTGAATTGTAACTTATAGTCATGTCTTGGACCTGCTGTGTTTCTGTTGTACCACTCTGAGGGATGTAATACTAGTGAACGGTGTTTCATTGGTGTTATGTCAACTACTATAGTGTACCACATCATGCAGTGGTATGCTGGGTCACCACAGTATCCATGTATGAAAATCAAGTTTTGATACTTGGTAGACCCTCTAAAAGGCATTAAGACTATCGAACGTATATGGATCTATAAACAGATAGACGTGGATGTTCACATCCAAAGAAGCTAGACTTGTTGAAAAGGAGTTTACGACAAAGTTCAAAGAGTTGACAACGATAAGATTGGATCTTCCATAGAGATGCTTAAGTCTATTAGGATTATTCTAGTAAACACTACATATTCACAAGATATGGTAGCTGAATAACAAAACAAAGTTCCTTTCAAGGAGTAGTAACCTAGGACGTGTATTGACACGACCCAAGGGATTTATTAGTTCAAAGGATGCTAGAAATGGGTGTAAACTTCATTGGTAGAAGCTGGCATCACAGAGTTGGAATCTTCACTTTGATAAAATTGAAAGATTTGGTTTCATCAGGAACTGTGAAGATGCTTGTATGTTTACAAGAAATTAAGTGGGAAATCTAAGACATATTTCTAATATTTTATGTGGACGACATATCGTTGATTGGAAATAATGAATATTTTCTTCACACAAGTAAGGTTTCACTAAAATTAGATTTGTGTGAAATTCTTAGGAAAAACGGGAATATTGAAAATCAATATATATAGATAGATTGAAGGCGCCTAATATAGTTATGCCAAAGTACATAGATGAAATATTGAATTGGTTCAATATGGAGATGACAAGAAAAATTTCTTGCTGTATGGAAGAGGTTGAAGCAAGAATCAAGTATTTGACACTTGATGAGTAAAACTGCATGAACGATTATATCAGTCATATACGAAGTGAAAACCACGGTGACGTGACGGAGTTTGTTTAACAATTCGTTGTTTGTCAGTACGCAAAACATTCCAACCTGTTCACCTGTGTGGGCATGAAAACCACAGTGACAGAGTTTGTTTAACAGTGTGTTGTCTGTCAGTACACAAAACATTCTAACCTGCATCCGCAAGGTCTGCTCCAACCACTTTCGATACCCATGGGAGCTTGGTGGGACTGCACAATTTATTTCGTTGAAGGGATGCCAACGTCATAAGGGGAAAATACAATCATCATCGTCGTGGACAGATTAACGAAGTTCGCCCACTTCATTCCACTAAATCATCCATACTTTGTTCCTCAGACCACGTGATTGTTTGTCAATTCTATGGTCAAATTACATGGCATGACACACTAGATCTTCTCTAACCGCAACAAAATCTTCACCAGCATCTTCTGGTGTCAACTATTTGCAAAATTGGGCACCAAATTGAAGTTCACGACGGCTTACCATGCCCAGACCGACGACCGGAAGGAAAGGGTGAACGAAAGCTTAGAAATGTTCCTCCGCTCAACATTCAAGACAAACCCAAGAAATGGAAGAGTTTGTTGCCCATGGAAAAATTCTGGTACAATTCCTCGTACCACTCTTCCATTGATTCTTCTCCGTTCAACAGTTCAAGGAACTCTATGGGCACGAAGTAAATCTGGGTGCTATGCTACTAGTGGCTGATGACACCGTCACTCCAATGTCTGAACTTCTGGCAGAGCGTGCAGCTCAAGTGGAATTGCTGAAGAAACACCTAGTTGTAGTGCAAAATCGAATGAAGCTCAAGCCATATCATAATTGCATTGAGAACAAGTTCTAGGTTGGAGATCGCGTTCTACTGAAGCTACAACTGTATGTGCAGACACCGGGAGCAAGTAAACCGTATCCGAAGCTAGCATACAAGTACTTTGTACCATTCGAGATTTTGGAACGCATTGGCAACGTTGCCTATCGACTTCAACTACCTCCAAATGTATGATACATTCGGTGTTTCATGTGTCCCAGGGCGAAGCCAGGAAAAAAATTCACCGGTGTCATTGCTTTGAATTTACCGGTGTCACTTCGAATTTCTAAGAGTACTGCTTCACAAAGGAGATTTGTAAAATTACATTGGTGTCATTTTACACCAATGAATACATGCTAGATTCGCCCCTCCCAACTCAAGGAGTTCAAGCCAAATTATAACCCTATTATTGTGGACTTATCAAAGCTACCAACCACTGGACGCAATTGATATAGTGCCAGAAAGCATACTGGACCCACACATGGTAAAGAAAGGAGGTGTTGCAATTACACAAGTATTGATCAAATGGTCTAATTGTATAGCAGAGTCATACTTGTAAAGACTGGGATGTTATAAGCTCGAAGTTTCCTTAGATGCTTGCTTGGGAACAAGCAACAATTTCTTCGGGGTGTTGTCACGCAGGCAGCAACGCCTTAGTGTCACAAGGGACACCACCAGGGTGTAACTTATTTTTGGGGGTGTCAGGTGTAACTTATTCTTGAACTGAGGAAAATAAACTTGATCATCCTCCCCTCTCTCTGATCTGTTTCTTCCTCCTCTCAAAAGACATCTGAGCCCATATCTGGCAATCACACTATATCAGGCTGAGCACACTTAGACTGATTTTTCTGTAGCTTTAACTTTGTGAGTATTCGAAAAACAAAGTTGTTGTTTGTTGTATCATAGAGTTGGTTTTCCAGATAGCAGGACTAATCAACAGTGATTAGCTGATACATGGCTAAACATCGGCGGCGCCAGTAGGGGTTTGAGGTGGGTCGGTCGACCCAGCTTAGATTAGCGAGAGAAAAAATCAGGCCTTGCGATGCGTCGAATCGGCACACGAGAGAAGAAAATTTTGCTCCGTGCCCAATCTTTTTTTGGCAAACAGTCATATACTTGTATTCTCGTCTGATGCGCACTGCATCCAATCCCTAATTCCCCACAGCCCGCTGATGACTGCAAGTGCACAGATCGTTTGTAGCTAGTTTAGAAATAAAAATATCGATCCCACAGAAAGCAGGAGTCTGAAGTCTAATAACTCTTGAATTAAATGCTAAAATAGAAATGCTAAATAAAGTTCTAAGTACCAAGATAAAATGCAAGTGTTGTGTAAAAATATGTTTTTGGGCTTTTTGTATGAGAACAATAATTAAAGTAAACAAACTCAATACAGAAAATAAGTATCGCGTATGTAAAAGAGATGTGAAACTACAATGGGAAAAGGCGTTCTCAGGAAGTAGCGGATACACCCCTAGCATTTATAAAGAATCTAAGGTAAATATTATTATCATGAACATTTTCAACTATGTATGTGTGGGAGGAACTCCGTATTTAGGCGAATAGGCAGCAACCACTGCTCACATCCCCCTCATAACCATAACAGACAAACAATCAACATCAATCGAATTACTACGCTATTAAGAGACTTTACCCCGTAGGATATATCCCATGACATGGATAATGTTCCGTGAGTTTTCTCGGTTCCCAAGTTGATACGTAAGGAGTGCCAACAACTTTATAGTCACTATAAGTGCTAGTGCACCTCCGTCTATCAACAAGTAGTTCCCTACATCAAGTCTCCCCAAGAGGCAAATATTGAGAGGTCGACTTCTCCTAACATCAAGATGAAACAATCTAACACATGGTCACAACGATGAATATCATAATAAACTTGATCTTATTTCAATCTCATGCTAGGATTTCTCCATCTCCCCAAGAACTAATGATCTTCTCAGACATGGAGGCAATCAACATCATGGAAAAAACAATGGAATCTATCAGAATAGTACTTGTATAAATTCACAATGAGTACGGAAATTACAACAAGATCTAGTCAAGATGTAGATGGGATGGATGGAGATGGTAGTGATGCAGCGGTTGATGATGAAGATCGATGCCTTAGCCTCCTGGATCTGTGTAGGGCGAAGATGGATCCCCGGCGGATGAGTCCCCCTCCAAATCCCTTCTGGAGGTGAGGTTTCGGCGATTTCTGGTCGTTTTGTATGTCGTCTCCCTGATCTAGTTGCACGGGGTGGAACTATTTGAGGAGGCGGTGGTGGCGCCAACTATATGGCAGAAACTATACAGCCGGAGAATTTATTCCTTCCGTATAGTTGGTCGTTAAACCTTCTGCCTCCTTTGCTCGTTTCAGGTTTTCTTCTAGTATTATTGATATTTCCCAAATTAGCGATTTACATTTTTTTGGATCTTTTTCGCTCCAATACAACTGGTCGAAGAGTTATGTCCATTGTATCCATCATCTGTCCTGATCCTGGTGAAAGTAAACATAAATAGTGCACGCGAACACCGTAAAATACCAAGATCCTACCACTACAATGCAAAATAATAATATAAAATATGATGCAAATATGCACTCATCAACTTACTCAAGCTTAGACTCTTGCTCGTCCCGAGCAAGTTTAGCTTAATGGATGTGATCCTCATATTCATGAAGGTGAGTTGATAAAATAAATGAGGCAGTTGCAGCATGTGTTTGCCATATATGATACATAGGAATAAGTTCATGAATGATACCTTACTCGAACCATCTGAATAATATTAGCAGGCTTCCACACCTTAGCATTTAACAGTTCACAAAAGATTACTCTCAACATGATGTAAAAGTATTCGGTTTGACCGAATGAGTTAGCGAGGTAGTTCCAAGTGTTCTATGATTAACATATTCACTTGGGATTAAAAATCTCAAACATCTCTTTGTCTTACTACAATATAATGGTATATGCCTATTTGCTCTTTGCACATTTTCTTTTATCTTTTTTTATATATGCTCACACTTTTGTTTAAGTGATGTGCAAAAGATCTAGCCATACATTCCACTTCATGTAGGAATTCAAAGTTTAATGATCTCAATTACAAAATTCCAATTGTATATGAAGCATATTTATAGCTTGAATATTCTACCTCGAATTGTCCTCACTCTAATTTGATAACATTTTTAATTTTCCTTTGTTCAAGGTTTTCTTTCTCAACTTTACTGATTAGATAATTTTTCCTTTGTAAATCAAACCACGAACTGACAACATATTGACCAAATTATCTTTGTATGTTCTATCAATACCAATGGTGTGGAAGAATCCTATTGCTATAATCAAGTGCAAGTAAAATTATACTCAAGCCATTCATATATCTAATAAGACAAGCACAAACTCAATAATGCTCCATATATTATAATAAACTCGTAATTTTATAAAAGGGATCGACTATTCCTGAAGGGAATTCTAATGATGCAAAATTTATTTCTAAGATCAAACTAATGCAAAACTAAAATAATAATAAAAACTTATAAGATAGGTTAAAAGGTCTTAAAGATCTCCCCAAGCTTGGAATCAAGCCAGGCGGGATCAAATAATCCCTCGCGATTATTTGATATCGTGATTATTGTAGATCACTGTGGCGCCCTGGCATGTAGCACCGTGGTGCGCAACTTCTTGTTGGTATCCTCCAAGGCAGTGATGCAGCTGTAGCACCTGCGCAAATTAGATTGCAAAGTATCCACCTTATCTACGAGTTTAGTCACCTATGGGAAAAGATCATCCTTCTTCTCTATCTCCTTGATACGGTGACGGACTTCAAATCGATGGAGTAACTCCTGCTTCTGATATATCTCCAGTGCTCGCACGCAGTTCTTGGTCCTAGGGACAACTTTTTCTTCCCCATATATAATTGATGGACCAGGGAAGTAGAACCTGTTCCTCCACTCTTCTTGAGGATTCACCCTCATACGAGCACCAATGGTAGGCTTTGAGTGTGGTGCCATCACTTCCCTACTAGAACCTGCACCAATATTAGGTAATTCCTTACGCTTGTGCATCCTGGTGTCCGTGGTGATGAACTTGACTGTCTCCCCACACCATTTTCCATGCGGCCTGTGACCCTCTCTCTCTTGTTGAGCTCTCTTCATCGCTGCCCAGTTGATCTCTTGGGATCATAGACATCACGGATAATGTAGACGTCGCTCCAATCTTCATCAGGATCGATGTTGTAGAAGCTTGGCTCGACGTACTCCTTGTAACCTGAGCTAAAACTTTCCAGCTCCTCGTTGTCGTCTTCCATGGATGGGCTGCGAGAGAGTTCCCTGGGAGGAGCAATGAGCCACGGGGGTTTTCCATGGCCTGGGACGGGATAGAGCATGGCTAGATTGGTTCCTGGTGATTATGATTAGAGAGAGACGCAATGACAGTTATAAGAGGGGTAAGAGGTCGGTAAAACTCGCGAGAAACACCAATTTCACGCCCAAGAAAAGAATCTTAAGGGAACAGGGAAAGAAATCATGATTTTGGAGAAGTCCTTCTGTGTAATGCCCAACTATACGATCGTGGCCCATATAGTTTCAGCCGTATAGTTGGTTCCGGACAGATATTTCCAAATATCTCGAGTCCATGTCGATTAGGTTACTGACTTGGAACAAACAAACTCATTTTTTTAGATGAATAAAAATGAAAAACAGATCGAAAATGCTAGAAGCTTTAATGACCAATTATATGGCGGGAATAAATTTTCCCGGCCGTATAGTTTGGTCGTATAGTTTCGAAACACCAAAAAAAATCCGCGAAGGGGATACAGTACGTTTAACGACCAACTATACGGCGGGAGATTTTTCTCCGGCCATATAGTCGCGCCCGTATAATTAGTAAACACCTCGAAGAATTTAGGAAAACAAGAGTAATTCAAAGATGAAAATTTCAGGAGCATAAATTGTGAAGACAAATCACTTATTAGAGAAAGAAAACTTACCTTGCACTTACCATTTATTTAGTTGGGAATGACAAGCTCCTCCAACAACAAGGACTTCTTCTCTTTTGGGGGAATTGACCTTAGCTCTTCTAATAATTCTCGTAAACTAAAATCCCCAGGACTAAAGTTCCTCTCAATAAGATTGGTGCCTTGCTGGGCACATATAGATGTCGCATCCATTATCTTTATTTCTTACCTCTACATGATCCGCAACTCAAACTCTTGAAGTAAAAGGATCCAATGAATCAGTCTTGGCTTATGATTTTTCCTCTCAAGAAAATCTTTTAAACCATCACGATCTGTATGAACTATTACTTTTGCATCAACTATATAAGAACGAAATTTATCACAAGAGAAAAATACAGCAAAGAGTTCTCTTTCTTCCTTAGGATAATTCTTTTGAGCACTATTAAGAGTTATACTAGCATGATGTATAATATTAAATCTACGACCTATATGTTGTCCCGAAGTTACTCCTATAGCATCATCACTAGCTTCACATATTAAATCAAAAGTCATATCCCATATAGGTGGTTTAATGATAGGAGCATGGGATAAAGCATATTTAAGTTTATCAAAGGCAACAAGGAATTTATCATCAAAATTAAATCTTACTCCCTTTTGAAACAAGTTAGTTAAAGGTTTAGAACTTTCGAAGAAATTCCTAATGAACCTTCTATAAAAACCAACATGACCAAGAAAACTTCTTATAGATTTTATGTCCCTTGGTTGTGGCATTCTCTCTATTGCTTCAACCTTAGCCCTGTCTACTTCAATACATTTACCTGATACCTTATGTCCAAGGACTATGCCTTCTTCGACCATGAAATGACACTTCTCCTAATTTAGGACAAGATTGGTTTCTTTGCAACGCTGCAAAACCCTTTTGAAATTATCCAAGCAACTAGTAAACGGAGTTCCATAGACGGAAAAGTCATCCATAAATACTTCCATTATTAATTCTATGAAATACGCAAAAATAGCAGTCATGCATCTTTGAAAAGTAGCTGGAGCATTACATAAGACAAAAGGCATGCGTCGGTAAGAATGTAAACCATAAGGACTAATCAAAGTTATTTTAAGTTGGTCATCAGGATGAACATCTATTTGGGAAAAAAGAGAGTATCCGTCCAAGTAGCAAAAATGAGTGTGGTTTGCTAACATCTCTAAGGTTTGATCTATGAACGGTAAAGGATAGTGATCTTTCCTAGTTTCTTTATTCAATTTCCTAAAATCTATACACATCCTATGTCCAACAATAGTTCTAGTAGGTATCAATTCATTGTTTTCATTAGGAATAATAGTAAAACCGCCCTTCTTAGGAACATAATGAACATTACTTACCCATTCACTTTCTTTTATATGATAGATTATACCCACATCCAGTAGGCATACTATTTCTTTTCTTACCACTTTTCATTTTGGTCTTCAGCCGTCTATTAAATTCTGCAACTGGTTTAGCACCTTCCTCTATGAATATTCGATGGACGGTTATCATGGGACTAATGCCCTTCAAATCATCCATCGAGTACCCAAAGGCCTTGTGATGATCTTTAAGTACTTCCACGAGTTCTTCTTCTTCATCATCCCTTGAAAGTTTAGCACTAATAATAACAGGGAATTTATTTGTATTGTCCAAAAATCTATATGTTACATTACCTGGTAAAGTTTTTAATTCAGGGGGTGTTAATTCCTCGTCCCCTCTCTTTTCTGGCTCTTCAAAAGCCTCATAAGTTTGAGGTCCTAGAATGGGAAGCGAATCGAATTCACTTACTAATTCTTCTAGGGACCTGTCCTCCATAATTATTTCTTCATAATTTGAGTCTTCATTTGCTTCTTCTACTTGATTACTAAAGAAAAGAGCTGACATCTCCTCAATAGTTTTTTGCTTTCTCTTCTTCTTATATCTGTGGAGGTCTGTCTTTAGATTTGGAAAAATGGAATTCTTTTTCCGCTTCCCCAAGATTAAGACACACAATCTCCTTTTTGAAATCAATTGTGGTACCTACATCGCTCAAAAAGTTTTTTCCAAATATAATTGGGCAAAGAATGTCAGCTGGCATATCAACAACTACAAAATCGATAGGAATTTTTTTTATTGCCAATTGTGACAATTGCATCTTCAACTACTTCCATTGGAATTCTAAGAGTTTTATTGGCTAACATGATTGTCATATCAGTATTCTCTATTGTAGCTGGTACAATCTCTTCTTTTATTTCTAAATAAAAATCGTAAGATATAACATTAAATTTGGTACCAAGATCACATAAACCATAATGTAAGGTTTCTTTAAATATGCAGGGAAGAATATGCTTACCCACATCTTTTACCTTAGTTTTACCTTCAACCAATACGAAAGTCTCTTTATGAAGCTCAACTATGTTGCAGTGTGCATACATAGCCATAATTGCTTCCTTAGTTATCTCTTCATCTTTAGTTTCATCCAAATGTTCTTCAACTTTTAGCACACTTTCCTCTTTTTTTGTACTGCTTTAACCTGCTCATATTCCAAAATATGCTTATGCGCAATGTTAGGAAAAGGTATCTCATATATTGGTTCTAGGGAGACTAGTGTTGCTTTAACTTCTCTTTTCTTCTCAAGTTCGGGTGGTGGATCATACTTGACCGAGCCCTCTTTTAGAGATTTGATGTGTCCTATAAAAGCTTTAACAACATGCAACACAAGATTTGAATCCAAATAAAGTTCTTTGGATAATTCATTAACATGGCCCTTTTTATTATAGTCGTGAAAACAATCATAATCTATTTCTATGCCTCCTTCGCTTTCTAGACCAAAATTCCATGAAACTCTATGATCGTGAATTCTATTAAGTAAAGCCCATGCTTTAGTTATGGGTAGATTCATAAAAGCTCCTCTCGTGCAAGAATCTAGTTCAATTTTATTAGGTTCAATTAGACCGCCATAAAAGATATGCAATAAATACCATTCAGGCAAATCATGATGAGGACATTGATTAAGTAAATCTTTAAATCTTATATAAGCTCTTACTAGTCCTTCATTAGTACGGTTGCTCCAAGTCATTATAAGACGCCTGATTTTAAAAGATTTTGATAAAGGATAATACTTGGATAGAAACTCACAAGCTAAATTATCCCACGTAGTAGTGGCTTCTGGGGTAAATCTATACCATGAGAGAGATGTGCTGGTCAAAGTCTGACTAAAGAGTTTCAGCCTTACCTCATTAGCAGTATACCTCGGTAATTGGAAAGTGACGCATATATCTTTAAAACATGCAATATGCTCATATGGATCTATGGATCAGGATCTTCTTCATATCCAGTAAATTGCTTCTTGTATAGAATACTAAGTAGTAGAGGATTTATTTCAAGCCCTCTTGTCTTCTCGTTGGAGTTGTCTCTTTTATTCATATCATAGGGCTTCCCAAAGTGGCCGAGTGAGTTAGCACTAGTCAAATGCTCAAACTTCATCATGTTGGTGGAAACCTGTAACTCAAAACAAAACTTAGCAAGAATAAAATAAATAAGCAAAAAATGAAAGACCTACATCGCTTAGCTCCCCGGCAATGGTGCCAGAAAATAGCTTGATGACTGCAAGTGCACAGATCGTCTGTAGCTAGTTTCGAAATAAAGATATTGATCCCACAGGGAGCAGGAGTCTGAAGTCTAATAACTCTAGAATTAAATACTAAAATAGAAATGCTAAATAAAGTTCTAAGTAACAAAATAAAATGCAAGTATTGTGTAAAAAGATGTTTTGGGGTTTTTGGTATAAGAGAACAATAATTAAAGTAAATAAACTGAATACAGAAAATAAGTATCGCGTATGTAAAAGAGACGTGAATCTGCAATGGAAAAAGCGTTCTTAGAGAGTAGTGGATATACCCCTAGCATTTATAAAGGATCTAAGTTAAAGATTATTATCATGAACATTCTTAACTATGTATGTGTGGAAGGAACTCTGTATTTGGGTGAATAGGCAGCAACCACTGCTTACATCCCCCTAATAACCATAACAAACAAACAATCGACATCAATTGAATCACTATGCTATTAAGGGACTTTACCTCGTAGGATGTATCCCATGGCATGGATAGTATTCCGTGAGTTTCCTCGGTTCCTAAGTTGATACGTAAGGAGTGCCACAACTTTATAGTCACTATAAGTGCTAGCACACCTTCGTCTACCAACAAGTAGTTCCCTCCATCAAGTCCCCACGAGATGTAAATATTGAGAGGTCGACTTCTCCCAACATCAAGATGAAGACAATCTTACACATGGTCACAACGATGAATATCATAATAAACGTTATCTTATTTTAATCTCATGCTAGGATTTCTCCATCTCCCCAAGAACTAATGATCTACTCAGACATGGAGTCAATCAACATCATGGCAAAAATAATGAAATCTATCATAGATGAATTGTACTTGTATAAATCCACAACGAGTATGGAAATTACAACAAGATCTAGTCAAGATGTAAATCGGATGGATGGAGATGGTGGTGATGCATCGGTTGATGATAAAGATCGATGCCTTAGCCTCCTGGATCTGCGTAGGGCGAAGATGGATCCCCGGTGAATGAGTTCCCCCTCCAGATCCCTTTCGGAGGTGAGGTTTCGGTGATTTCTGGGTGTTTTGTATGTCGTCTCCCCGATCCAGTTGCACGGGGTGAAACTATTTGAGGAGGTGGTGGGGGTGCCAACTATACAATGGGAACTGTATGGCCGGAGAATTTATTCCCGCCATATAGTTGGTTGTTAAACCTTATGCCTCCTTTGCTCGCTTCGGGTTTTCTTATAGTATTATTGATATTTTCCAAATTAGCGATTTACGTTGTTTTTGGCTCCTTTTCGCTCCAATACAACTGGTCCCAGAGTTATGTCCATTATATCCATCATCTGTCTTGATCCTGGTGAAAATAAACATTAAAGATGCATGCGAACGCCGTAAAATACCAAGATCCTACCACTGTAATGCAAAATAATAATATAAAATATGATGTAAATATGCACTCATCACCCGCTTCTTGCTCGTCTCCGCCCCGCCTGGCGCCCGTCAGAGCCCATGAAGTGGTGCTCCTCTCACGTCGCCACCGCCCATCCCCAGCGCAGCCCCGGCCCCGCCCCCACGCACCAACCCCCAACTGAACGGTAGCATCTCTGAGCAGGAAGCTCCGCCCTGCTCTGCCCAACTCTGAGCTGCGATGGACGCTAAGGAGGAGGCGTCCTGGATAGAGGAATAAGAATCATCACTGGTGGCTGAACAAGAGGCACAGGCAGGGAACAAGAGGGCACGCCAAGAGGTGAATTCCCCCTCCCCCTTTAATTTCAGTTTTTGTTTTTAGTTTTGATGTTTATTTGTCTGTTAATTAGTAGCAGGGGACTAATTAATAGTATATATGCAGAAGAAGTGAGAATGTGAGATTACTCACACTTTGTTTTCATTTTCAATATTGTAGGCAAATGTTTGTGAAAACTTTGATCTAGAAAATGTTGGTGCCGATCCTGGAGTTCGAAGATCAATTGATGAATATGGTACCCCTGAAATTAGAGATAAAATGAGATGAGATATTTGTCGAGAGTGACGGTCTGGGTGATCTTGCTCTCAAGTTGGTTCGGAAGAGACAATATTTTACATTTTCATTGGTCTATCACCTTATTACACTTGATTTGACATTACCTGTGACAACAACACCAGTTGAGAGAATTTGCTCAGCCATAGATATTATAAAGACAGATCTTCGAAACAAGATAGGGGATGATTGGCTCAATGATTTGATAATTTGCTATGTTGAGAAAGAGATATTTGCAAAAATTGATGCACAAGAATATTATGCTACATTTTCATTCCTACAAGGACCGTCGAGGTCATCTTCCTCAACAATTTCTTCTTCCTAGGATGGATTCAACTTTTAATGGTATGATGCTATTTTATCAAAATATAGCACTATTTTGTATCTAGTTCTTGTTCTTTAGAGCCAGTTTGTAGTTGTACTTGAAGAAATATGAAAATTGAACTGTTTGGACCATTTTCTGTTGATTACGCTTCACTTTTTGCCTAAATTTTTTTAAAGCTTATTTATTTGACCCGGCTCATTCAATTCCTGGCTGGAGCTAAACCCAAAAGTTGAGACTTGGACGACTGACGGGATTGTATGTAGACTTGTATAATTTTTTCATTCTAAGCTGAATGTTTGTACACGCAGGTGTTGTATTCTGCAACCTGTCCATATGTAACATATGTAGATGCAGTTCAGTAGCATTATTTATAGACTTAAGCGTGGTGAGTACGGAGCGATTTGAGGCTATCTGCGTGCGTGCTGCAACTATGCGCGAAACAGCTGGCGGCGGTGGGCGATCGATATTCCTCTAGCTGTGCGAGAGGGTGGGTGTTTTCTTTTTGTTTTTTTGGCGTCTGGTTCGTGGTCCCCGTTATGTGGACCCAGGTTGTCAATGGCGGTGGGTTCCTTTCTTCCAGGTGCCTTTTCTCTGTTTCTAACAGGGGTGGAGAGTTGCTTTTTCTGGTCTTCTCCATCGTTTTGACCTGCGTGGGCGAGTTGGATCTTCGGCAGTGGTTTTCTGGGGTGGTGACTTCTCCCTGGCCGACACGGGGCGTCTCGCCGTGGGTCGCCGTCTCTGCTGCGCGATCGCCTGTTGAAAGGTCAGTTCGTCCCTACCTTATCGATTGCTCAGACTAGGCACAATAGTTAGGGAGAAACCACCGCTTGGCCTGCAGCAAGTGGGTCGCCGGGTACAGGTCGCCGGGCGGAGGTCCAGCAACGGTAGCTACGGGCGGCCATCAGGGGTACTAGCCGATGGCCGGAGATCCAGCAACGGGCAATGGCGGGCCAGCAGTTGTGAACCTATGACCAGCCATCAGATCGATTTGTTTCAGTAGCTGAGCAGCTGTCCCATCCATTGTATTGTTTCAGTAACTCCGCCGCTTCCTCCTATCCATGGACTTTCCCAAATCAATTGGGCAGTACCGGTTTTTTTTAGTGCGGTTGGGCCCTTTCTGATTTTTCTACTGCTAAGACCCCGACACACCATATTATGGAAAAGTGTTAACTGCAGGGTTGCTTAGACAACAATTTTGATATATAGCCATCATTATCAGAGATCTTACTATTTTTCTTGGATATGATTTAGTTCATTTTTCTTAGCCTCTAACACATGTGTCTCCACGCATAAAGGTTGCAGTCTATCCTCTGGAATCTTCAGAGTTTGCTACCGACAAGACTGATTGTGGTCGTCGTGGTATGAAAGTTGATTATCCTACTTAGTAGACTGAATATTTTAAATTTTGACATATGCTTTTATGAGTTTTGTTGTCAAAAGTAACCTTTTCTCATAGCAAGATACGTAAAGTGGAGATCAGTGCAATTTTGTGGCACTTTTTATTGGTATGTACAGTAATATAGATATTTGGATGCAAATTTGGAGGATATTATTTCCCTTAACTTAGTGCCAAAGTCTATTAGTCTTTCATCTATATATACATCTGATTTGCGGTCATGTTGGGATTCACATTTAATCAAAAGATTTGGCATTTAAGACAACTTTGATATTGTAAGTTCATAAAAAAGAGTAATTCACTCTTACCCTGTTAGGTGTGTATCCATAGTATTTTGATAGTTGGCAAGGGTTTTCATAGGTACAAAACACGGGCAATTAATTAAACTTAAAATACTAGCAGTATACAATATGACTCTTTAATTGTCAGTTTGACATAGGGGATCAATAGTTTCCATGCTATCTCTCTCTTAGGTAACATGTCTGGATAAGAAAAGGAACATGCACATGGTGATGCCAGATTTTACTCTTATTTTGTGCTTCCATTTTTTTCTTAGGAATAGAGTTAGAGCAGTCTACCATAGTTCCAAATACTAACCAATGATTGGACTGCAGGAATATAGTCAGTTTTGCATGCTTATATTTAGACGTTTTTATTTTATTTAATTGAAGCTTGACTGTTAGTGTCACTGTGAAACTCTATGGGAAGCTTCAGGGGAGAAACACCATGACATCAACATACTGTACCGGAGAACAATGATGACCTGGTTGGGGTCCTATATCCAACATGTTTTTAGTCTGGCTCTTTTGGTTCTTATCAAGAACATATGCTTGGCTTGGTTTTGGTACTTCCTGGTGCAAATGATGGTTCAAAGAGGTGAAATACTTATTTCCAAAAGGAGAAGTGAAATACTACATAGCAAGAAGTCAGGAGCCTCTTTTCTTGCTGAGGTTGCCTTGCTGAATTCAGATAATGTTTTTTCTGAAGCCCATGGTGCTCGATGCCTCTGGTTTGTTCTATTACACAAATTGCAGTCTTAGAGGTTGAGTGTAGAACTAGAACTTCTGAAAGTACATGAGGAGCAAGGCATCACTTTGTTTTATATTACTATAACAACTAATTTTTCTTGGACAAAATTATAAGCTGGAATTTTCTTAAAATTTATATCCTTCAATGCTACCACACCGGCCACGCTGTGTTAGGACAAAATGCAAGTGACACGGCGAAGCCTGCGTGCTCCAGTAGTGTGGAGGATGGCGTGATGCGATCCTCGTGTCACGCCCTCATGTGTAAGGGCCTCTGCTTCACTATTGGAGACGGGCAGGGGGTGCATATGTGGCTTGACCCTTGGCTCCAGTCGTCCCCGCTGTGCGAGCAGTTCCGCGCACTTTTCGCCATCACCGCCTCCCCGACGATCCTCATGGAAGAGGCCTTTCGAGAGGGTCGCTGGAACATCTTATTCCGGCGATCCTTTAGTTTGGCCAAGGAGGAGTACCGGTGCCTCACGGAGGCCCTCCCTGGCTCCTTATCCGAGGAGCAGGACTCGGCATCCTAGCGCCTGACCGCATCGGGGGAGTTCTCGGTGAACTCGGCGTACAGGGTCCTCTTCTAGGGCCCGGGGCTGTGGTGGACCTCGCCCCCGTGGAAGGCCCATCTACCCCTTAGTATTCGCATTTTTGTCTGGTAGCTTCTTCGCGGTCGCTTGCCATCAGGGGTAGAGGTGGCGAAGCGGGCAATGGCATGTGTTCCCTATGTGAGACCTTGGAGACATGTGCCCATATTATGTTTTTCTGCACGGCGGCTCAGTTTCTTTGGAGCTTTGTTCGGGAGGCGCTGGGGCCAGCCTAGCAAGCCTAGGAGCTTGGCGAGTTCCTACAGACCGAGGCAAGCCGGGCTGGACGGAGGCGTCGTCTCTTCTAGCTTGTGTTTGCCGCTTTAGCCTGAATCCTGTGGACCGTATGGAACAAGATGGTGATTGAGCGGATTTACCCCACCCGTGCCTCTAACTGGATCTTTTCTCTGCTCGCTTTCTTACAACAATGGTTTCCGTTGGTGCGGCAGCGTGACCAGGAGGCTCTCGACGACACTCTTCGGGCCATGAAGATGGCGGTGCTACCCTTCTCGGCCTCAAATCACTCGCGATGATGGCTTCCCCCTTGGTAGCTAGAGTGTTGTTGGTGTCTCCCTTCCTTTTCTCCTTTTTGTTTTGGGTTTTGCTGCGCTGTGGGTCCAGCGGACGTGTGCACATTTTCTCTTTTTTGTTGGCTTTCGCCGGTTGTGGTGTGTGTGGATGCTTGTATGGATCTGGATTTTGCTTTATTTATAAAACGGCGCGAAAGCCTGATCCGAGAGGAGTGGTTTCCTAACTGTGCTGCTAAACTCCAACTGCCACACTTTGTGTTATGCGACTTTTTACAATTATTTTGAGGTACGTGCATGAAAGGAATCAAGGACTCGACAAGCAATCAATTTATAATTTTGTATTTTTCTGTTTTGTGGATCCATGAATATAAATTAATCAATATCTTGATGCCTTAATTTAATGTTAGACCAAATGTTTTGTTTAGGTTTTATAAAAAACACGTATGATCCACGCGCGAACGAAGTGAAGGCGGCGCGGCGAAGCGCACATCTTCGTCTAGTACTATATATGGCCAAACAAATGAGTGCACAGTTCCACTCCCACGTCGAAAATGACATATTTGAAAATGTCCGTTGAAAATGAAACCCTGCCGCAACGCTGTCTGCACAGTTCCACTCCCACGTCGCAGAACAGTAAACTGATTGCTGAGGTACAGGCAAGCTAGAGATATACCGTAGCCAAAGTGAGATAAAAGTTACCGTGAGCGGTCTCCTCCCAAAAAAATAGAGGCGGCGGTCTAGGATTTTTACCCTAGCCGCCGCCACCATTTACCGGCTTCTCGCCGTCTATGATCGGAATCATTAGGTCCCTGCTTCCTCTGCTTGTCATCCCGGCGGTGGGAGGGGGTGGGGACTTCAGACCTGCGCTCGACGTTGTTGAAGGGTTTCTAAAGTTAGATTTTGGTCTACCGGCATCAACCTTATGATGGCTATGGAGGCGTTATGCGGACAAGAATAAGTATACCCGCTTTCTCTTCCACCTCGTCGGTGACGATCTTGCCGCTAGCGTTAAGGAGGGCGGAAATTCGTCTGGTCGCCACTTCGATAGAGTGGTAGACCTTGTTCAGTCTACGTGTGTTTTAGGTTTGATGTTATAAGTTTCAGATTAATTTAAGGGGTTCAATGGCGATGGCTTCAGCTCCGGGACACCGGTCTTTAGAAGCACGTGTACGAAGACTTCTCGACTGTCATTAACAACGTTAGGCCGACTCCGGTAAGGGAGCGGCAACAACGGCGCCTCGACGGCTCGCTCTGGCGATAGTAGTGGTCATTATGTGTTCTTGTGATATTAATATATACTCTTTTCAAAAAAAAGGTGGTCTAAAGATCTTGATATAATTTTTATTATGTTTAGGATGCTTTGTAGTTCTCGTAAACTCATGAAATAGATCCAAATCTTTTTCTGAAAAAAAAAACTGTAGGTGAACATATACGCCAATGAAACTGCAAAACAATGGACAGCTGGATGCACAGTTTGAGAGAAGCAACGGCCCACCTTATTCCACTTGTCGGGAGCACAATGATGATCACAGCGACCTTATCAGAATTCTTTAATGAAGAAAAATAATTTGCACCGGTACCTGAAAAGAACTTTGGATTTGCAGCTATGATTGTAATAGTGACCTCTGTATCCTAATAATTCTTTCATGAAAGAACTTTGCATTTGCAGATATAAGTATTGCCTATATGTGTTTCCGTTTCCAGTATGCCTAGACTCTAGCGAGTAAGCTCACCATGGACCAAGAATTCCTAATAACCAGACAACCATCACGGAGTCAGCAACAACATGACACGCCTCAAGACCAACTGCTGCAACAATGCGGTGGCGCGACGTCGTCGCCGTCGGACGACCACCAGCGCAGGATCACGCTCATCCCGCTCGTCTTCCTCATCTACTTCGAGGTGGCCGGCGGGCCGTACGGGGCCGAGCAGGCGGTCCGCGCGGTGGGCCCGCTCTTCACGCTGCTCGGCTTCCTCGTCTTCCCCTTCGCCTGGGGCGTCCCGGAGTCGCTCGTCACCGCCGAGCTCGCCTCCGCGTTCCCGGGTAACGGCGGCGGCGTCCTTTGGGCCGACCGCGCCTTCGGCCCGCTCACGGGCTCCCTCCTCGGCACCTGGAAGTACCTCAGCATCGTCGTCAACATCGCCGCCTACCCGGCCCTCGTCGCCGACTACCTCGGCGGCAGCGTCGCCCCGGCGGTAGCGGACCCCGGGCGGGCGCGCACGGGCACCGTGGTCGGCATGACGCTGCTCCTCTCCTTGCTGAACTACGCCGGGATGAGCGTCGTCGGGTGGGGCGCGGTGGCGCTGGGCGTCGTGTCGCTCGCCCCGTTCGTGCTCATGACGGCCATGGCGGTTCCTAAGCTGCGGCCGCGGCGGTGGGCCGAGCAGGTGGAGGGGGCCAAGGACTGGAGGATGTTCTTCAACACCCTCTTCTGGAACCTCAACTACTGGGACAGCGCGAGCACCATGGCCGGCGAGGTTGAGCGGCCGGAGCGGACCTTCCCGCGGGCCCTGGCAGTGGCGGTTGTTCTCATCGCCGTCAGCTATCTGCTGCCTCTTATGGCGGCCACCGGCGCCACGGACGCATCGCCGGATGCGTGGGAGAACGGCTACTTGGCCGATGCCGCAGGTATACCACGTGTTCAAACGTTTACGTACGTACGTCCTTGTATCCATTTGAAATACAGTAGAAACCGTCTGCCTTGTGTAGATCATGGAAATAAGTTTTTTTCTTCGAAATTCACCGGATTTCAGTGATTACGGTAGACACCAAGGTATGATTTATACTGGGATTTTAGTAGCTCGAATATTTACTGAGTCGAGTAGAGTTGGGGTCTAGAACTCGTTTAGTTAATGAGTTGAGACGAGCTGCATTAATTAACGCCTTGAGTCGAGCTAGCTCCGCCAGAAATGTTGTGATTCGTGGCCTACCCAATATGGCATGATTTTTTCGTTGTTTTCTTTCTTTCTTGTTCATGTTTCTTTCTTTCTTTTCCCTTTTCATTTTAATTTATTATTTCCCCCATTTTCTATTTTTTACTTTATTTATTTCTATTTATTTTATATTAAAAAGCTTAGTTGTGAATGAAGTTCATCCTTTTTTAAAAGTTAATGCTTTGAAAAACATCATGTTTTGAAAATAACACCTATATTAGAATAGGTGTTCATGTGGTTTTGAGAGAAATGTTTATGTGTATTATTATATAGGTGAACATTTTCTCATATCTAGGGAAACGATTCTTTTGTATATATGTGAGACATTATGGGTAAAACATACGAGGAACAAGATTATTGTAGTGCCAGTATTGGTGATGTTTGGATTAGAATACGAACATATGGAGTCAAGTATCTTCTTTTGGGACACTATTTGTAAGATAACTTATGAAATAATATATTAACTAGAATCCAAAAATATTTGCTTACTTCTAGCAAATTTGATCCTTACTATGAATCTCAAGTATGAGATAATCATGTGTTTTGTCAGAAAAAATGGTACATTGTTGGATGGTGTTTCTGGCTACCACATACAACCTCCATTTAAAAATATATATATAAGATGTTTTAGACTTTTTCTGAGACTCTTTTAGTGTTTACGTTCACTCATTTTGCTCTGAACTTAAACACTAAAATGCGCATAGATAGACGGGTTTCAGAAAAAATAACTTATATTTTAGAACCAAGGGAGTAGTACATATTACTCTCTTAAAAAATTCAACTAGGAGTACACAAATTTTCTAATGAAGGCAGAATTTTGCTGCATTCGTTGTACTACTAACTCCGTTCCAAAATGTAGTATATTTTGAAAAGTTAAACTAGCCTTTCAAAATTTACTACGGAGTACATTTCGGAACCAACGGAGGTGATATTTATGTATTGTAGACTTTGTAGTACAACTCATTATTTTCTACCATGCATGAGAGATGAAAAGATGAGCAGGCTATACATCTACCGAACTATATGCGCTCTGTGTAATCAGGCATCATCGGGGGCCCATGGCTCAAGTACTGGACGGGGGCCGGTGCGGTGATTTCCTCCATCGGCATGTTCGAGGCCCAGATGAGCAGCGGCGCGTTCCAACTCCTCGGCATGGCGGACCTCGGCCTCCTCCCGGCCCTCTTTGCCCGCCGCGCTGCCCGCACCGGCACCCCGTGGGTCGCCATCGCCGCCTCGACGGCCGTCACCGTCGCCGTCTCCTTCCTGGGCTTCGACGACGTCGTCGCCACCGCCAACTTCCTCTACAGCCTCGGCACGCTGCTCGAGTTCACCGCCTTCCTCTGGCTCCGCGCCAGGCACCCGGCGCTCAAGCGCCCCTACCGCGTGCCGCTGCCGCTGCCCGCGCTCGTGGCCATGTGCGCCGTTCCCTCCGCGTTCCTTGCGTACGTGTGCGTCGTGGCCGGGTCGAGGGTGCTCGCCGTCGCCGCGGGGCTGACGGCGCTCGGCGTCGGGTGGCACGGCGTCATGAGGGTCTGCAGGGCCAAGAAGTTGCTCAGGTTCAAAGGTGCGGGTGCTGCCGACTATACAGAGGGCAGTTAATTTGATCCGGTCGGGAAGAGAAATTGTCGATGGGCAGCCCTCCGCGTCTTCCGGTGGATTTGTGCTTTTTATCCCTGGATACCCAGCCAATCACGTGTCCTCTTTTTAGATCAAAATCCCGCTTTTGCTACAGAAAGTCCCGTTTTTGCTACAGCTAGTCCCGCTTTTGCTACATGTAGCAGAAAACGGTTCGGTCTAAAAAATAGAAAATTAGACTGGACCTCGCCGGAGATTTCGTCGGAGATCTCGCCGGCGACCGTGTAGCAAAAAAATTATGTTAATGTAGCAAACCCGACCTCACCAGAGAATCGCCGGTAGACCTCTCCGGAGGCTTTCGCCGGAGACCTCGCCGGAGTTTCGCCGGAAACTATGTAGCAAAAGAATTGTGCTAATGTAGCAAAACCGGAAAACAAGTGTAGCAAAAACTTTGCGCTATTGTAGCAAAACCGGAGAACAAGTGTAGTAGAACTAACTTTTCACATACATTGTAGCAAACACTTTGTATAATTATAGCAAAAGCATAGAACATATAGCAAAAGAATTATGACATCGTAGCAAAAATCCGACGTCGCTGTAGCACCATCGACGGCCACGCCTGTAGCAAACCTCGACGGCATATGTAGCAGCACCTGTGTTCTTTGGTAGCACCGCCGGTGGTCGCTTGTAGCAAAACCGTGAGAATACGACTGTTTTCATCTACAAGGGCGGGCGCACGCCGGCCGAAGGTTGCATATGGAAACACAGTTGGACGAAGCTTTGCAGAGAGGGGCGCTCGGGGTGGAGGCGGGGGATCCCTGGGGACGGTGTCCATGGCGGGTGGCCTTCATCAACAGGAGCAGGCAGGGCTGCTACGGATTGGAGGCGGAGCAGCGGGACGTCCTAGGCGGCGGCCATGGCCGGTGGCCGCCATCTCCGGCGAGAGGAGCGCGGCGGCATGGTAGCGTTTTCCTCGACAGAGCGACGCCCATAGCTGATGGCCTCCATCAACGGGGGTGGGCGGTGCTGCTGCGGGTTAGTGGCGGAGCAGGCGAGCAACGGGATGCCCTAGGCGGCGTCCATCCGTGGCGAGAGGAGCACGGTGGCGCGGTGGCTGCCGCGCGCACGCGAGATGTTGTACGTGAGAAAACATGGGATAAGGATAAGGTATGGGCTAGCTGAAAAATGAACGGAAGGTTGCGGCGTGGGTCCACCTTACGTACGCGAGCACGATGGAGAGTGACCCGGGGGATCGTTTCGTTCGATCCCCCGGGGGACTAGTATCATTTTCCATTGTCGATTGGTTCGATCTCACGTGTCATGTCTGACGATGTACGTAGTTGCTGCGCTAAAATTTCTTCCGTGTTTTCGACAAGTGAAAGGCGGTTTTCCCCGGGTCCCAGACAACCACGTGTTCCTTATTTTCTGTTTAAATCCCGTTTTTAATACAAAACGTACCCAGTTTGCTACAAAACATTCCGCTTTTGCTTTTCTAGAAAAAACGGTTCGACTCAGAAAATAGAAATAAATCTAGACCTCGCCGGAGATATCGCCGAAGACCTCGCCGGTGACTTTGTAGCAAAAAAAAGTACTAACGTAGAAAAACCAACTTCGCCGGAGATATCGCCGGAGACTTTCGCTGGAAGATCTCGCCTGAGACTTTATAGCAAAATATTTGTGTTGTCGTAGCAAACACATAAAACGTTTGTAGCAAAAAATAGTAGTAACTGTAGCAAAAAAGTTCAGCATCCGTAGAAAAAACGACTTCGCCGGAGACATTGCTGGAAACTTTCACCGGGGACTCTGTAGCAAAAACTACAAGTTATTGTAGCAAAACCAGTAAAATGTTGTAGCAAAAAAATTCTTCTAATTTAGCAAATCCGATTTCGCTTGAGACTTCGTTGGAAAACTTGACCGCAGATAGCAACGCCGTTCCCCGTAGGTAGCAACACCGCTTGCCGCAGGTAGCAACGGCATCCGCCGTATGTAGCAAAGTAGCACCTTGTAGTAGCAAACTGATTGCCGAAGAAAATAGAGGCAAGCTAGAGAACATATAGGCGCGAATGAAACTGCAAGCCAACAGACAGCCGGATGCACAGAATATTGAGAGAAGCAACGGCCCACCTTATCCCACTCTACTGAACTACTCCCTCCGTTTCAAAATATAAGATGTTTTATTTTTGTGAAAGGAGTGTATCTAGACCCTTTTTAGTGTAGGTTCACTTCAAATCCACACAAACCTACACACTAAAATAGGTCTAGATACATTTCTTGGGAGTGTCTAGATCTCAAGTGCATGAGAACTAGTTATGTCTAAGTCGCTGATGTCATCCTAATATTTGTGCTAATTTTTAAATTTATACTAATTCTCAGTTACAACCTAGTTGCAACTCATTAAATTCTCAGTTACACCCAAGTTGCAACTCATGTTAACTTCCATTTTGCACGAATCACGATGTAAATTGAATGGTGAAAAAGGCGACCGAGACTTAAGAAGTTCTCAAGCGCCCGAGAACTAGCAAATCCGTTCTTTTATAAAGCTCTAACATCTTATATTTTGAAACGGAGGAAGTACTTAGTATATGCGTTGTGTCTAAGCAGGCAACATCGGGGGCCCATCGCTCAAGTACCCGGCGCTGAAGCGCCCCTACCGCGTGCCGCTGCCCGCATTCGTGGCCATGTGAGTCGTCCCGTCCGCGTTCCTGGCCTACCTGTGCGCCGTGGCCGGGTCGAGGGTGCTCGCCGTCGCCGTGGGGCTCACGGCGCTCGGCGTCGGGTGGCATGGCGTCATGAGGGTCTCCAGGGCCAAGATGTTGCTCAGGTTCAAAAACGATGTTGCGGCCGACTATACAGAGGGCAGTTAATTTGATCCGGCCAGGAAGAGAAATTAATTATCAATTGGTTCAAAATTTTACTCACTCCATTGTCAAGTTGCAAGTACCGGGATGTGTAATTTGCATTATGGAGAAGAGACCAAGAATGTTTTTAATACTTTCTCCGATTCATATTAATTATCATTAAATCGGATGTATCTAGCACTATAATATGTCTACATACATCTACTTGAGCGACAATTAATATGGATCGGAGGGAGTACGAAAGATTTAGGTATTTGATCTTGTTACCGCCATTTTTTGTTGGAGGTAATAACTGTTCTGAGATTAATTTTGCAGAGGCATGGTCCAGTAAACCAGTTTCATTCAGAAGTATTACTCCTTTGCAAAATTAATAAGTGGTGGATGGTATCAGTATATTCCTACTCATGTTACTTCACTTCATACAGTGTCAAAGGTTAAGAGAAACCAGATACATGAAAGACTGCATTTTTTTGGAAAAGAATGAAAGACTGCATTTCTTTTGGAAAAGAATGAAAGACTGCATATTACATAATTCATATCGCAGGCACACCTGGCCTCAGAGAATTAACACACGAGGGGGGAAACACTCTGCATCTTTACCTGAATGTTGCATAAGCTACTAGTACTACAATGGAATAGCACTAGCAGGTACAGCCGTACAGGCAGCCTTAAATCAGTACAATTTGTTGGTGTCTGAACTCTGAAGATAGAGCTGAATGATGGTGGAACTGTACTAATCTGGGCTTGCTTTGTACTACTGAATGCATCACATAATTCAGTTTACTGAATGGACCACACTACCTGAATCCAGTAATATCAAGTGCTGTGAAGTAAAATCTGCAGAGACAAAACAACAAAGTTGTTCTTCTTCAAGTTCACGGAATTTCCTTCTTCAAATACATCACAGAGTTTCTTGACGAAAGCACAGACCACAGACTCAAGTTACATGGTGTCTCGTGAGCATCTAGACATCCGAGTATCCGACCTTCTCGTCGATATATTCATTCAAGGATAATTTGAGATCCAGATCTGAACCTACCATGCCGTTCGATTGCCTTAGGTCAGTTGTCCATTCTGCCTTTGATGGAACAATTTACAATATCTAGGCATACTACAAAATGTGTAGCCCATTCAGTTTTAAATGGAACAGGTGCAAGTAGCATCGATGAGGCTCAGATTTTTTAAGATGATGTGGCTGAGTTGATGGAAGGGATGCACTGCCCCATAATTTCCAATAAACCAGATAAAATCAATCCCACTACTAGTTACTTAGACTAGTCATAGTGAGAAGTAACTTTGGCAGAGTCATGCATCACCACATTATGTTATTATCGGAAACCCAATTTGGTTCACGGCTGCAGATGAATTCATCGTTTGAAATCATATTTTAAAATATCAAAAAGTTTTAAAAAATAATATTCGCGTGTACATCCGGGCATTGCTAGCACAAAAGTTTTTGCGGGAAAATTAATATTTTTTCAATTCTCATCACTCATGCTAGTGATTTCCATAGTCACAGATCGTTCCATGAAACCAACGATGAGTAATGGCATTAAGCAAAAAGGGATAGATTTGAATGTAAGTTATTTTCGGCCCAACATAACTAGGGAGGTTAAATTTGTCAATTCTCACTCATGCTACATTTCCATAGTCACTGATCATTCCATGAAATGAAACCAACGATGATGAATCAACACACCATGCATGCATCTATCATCTATGACACACATCACGCATGCATGTGGCTGTTTGCACTCTTTGCAATCTAAATTCTAGAACCAAACAAGAAGGGATCTACTAGTTCCAACCTCATCATCCTTTGTACCGTGTTTCCGTTGTACGTAGCACGGCACGGCCTCGGCTGCTGCTGCTGCTATGTCAACGTCCAGGCCATCTAAATGGCCTTCCTCCCCTTGCCGCTGCCGGAGCCGCCGTTCTTGCGCTGGAGCCGGCGGAGCAGCTCCTCGAAGTCCTCCTCGGCGCAGGGCACGTGCAGCCCGGCCGTCTGCGCGAACCCGAACTCGTCGGCGGCTTGCTCCATGAGGTCCCGGAACGCCGGCTCCCGGAGGTACCCCGTCGGCACCACGAACCGCCGCGCGTCCTCCCCGACGTACACCGCGAAGCACCCCTTCGGCAGCGCTCCCTCGCAGCCGCCCGGCTCCAGCAGCGCCTCCCGGAGCCCCGCGGCCTCCTCCTGCACCGCCGCGTTCTTCTTCTTCCTCCCACCGCCCTTCTTGGGCGCCCTGAAGTAGCCCATCACCATCATCTTCGCCCCAAGACCGCGGCCGGCGCGCGTCGTAGCTTCTGGTTGCCCAGCTACCACCGCCGCCGTCCTGCTGTCTTTGTTGTCGAAGACTGGTGTGTCGGTTGGTTGGAGTAGTGGTGAACACGCTTCGTGGTCCGATCGAGAGGGAGATTGTCGGAGAGAAGCTCGAGGTGATGATGGATTAATGGATGATGCAGAAGGTGGAGTTGGTGTAGGGGTGTGGGATTCAGGGAATGGCGCCTGGTCGTGGGTTGTTGGTCGCCATGGTTGATGCTCCTGCTGGGGTTGGCGTGGAAGACGACGTGGTCTCAACCTTTTCTCTTCGCGTTAGCTGCAACTGGGGAATGATTAGGTGGTACGGCGGGCAAGCGGTCGGTACTTTCTTTTATAATGGTTTAGTGGTTCGCAAAAAAAAAAGATAGACAGTTTATTACGTAGAGTAGTTTTTTTTTTTTTGCGAGTATGACAGTTTATTAGTTACTCAATTCAATTTAATTAATAATTAGCTATCACCGCGTAAACGCCCCGATGATAATATTTTTGTACGCATAGGCACGTATTATTGAGAGCTTCAGCTGAGATCTCACGGATCATGTTATTAAAAAACAAAAACGTAGTTCAAGTTTTCAAAAACTCCAAACAAAATCCACGGATATATAAAGATCTTATTCGCAAAAAAAAGGATATATAAAGATCTGGCCTAGATTTTAGGCGCCCGAGAACTACTTATATTTAAGTCGCTGATGTCATCCTAATATTTATGCTAATTCTCGATTGCAACCTAGTTGCAACTCATAAGATTTGTACTAATTCTCAGTTACAACGTAGTTGCAACTCATTAAATTCTCAGTTACACCCGAGTTACAACTCATGTGTAACTTTCATTTTACATGAATCACGAGTTAAATCGAACGGTGAAAGATGCGACTGAGACTTAAGAAGTTCTCGGTCGCCTGAGAACTAGCAAATCCGATACTAAAATCAAGATATTATCCATAAAATTTGTCGCTTTTGTAGGCACGTAGGCACATACTATTGAGAACGTCCATGGGTCACATAGACCGATGTTTAAAATTTTGAAAAATTATTAAATTCTAAAAGTATTTAGAAAAATGCATGAAGATTTGCTCTATTGTCCATAAAAAGTATATTGAATAATACGGTTAATTTGTACATTATACAAAAGGACAACTGTGACAAACAAGGAAAAACGTCAGCTATGTTCCACAATTTTGTCCTTTTTTGGCCACACTTGAAAAGATGTATTAATGGGATTCCATGTGTATATACTACACGTCTATATACATGCGTGTATATATTTTTAAAAATATTTGGAGGTCTCAGAATCATGTTGTACTTGTTTTTTTTTATCAAAAAAGGGCTGCTTGTACCTTCCATCCATTTTGAATTCTCACCAAGGAGGATTATCTTTTCAGCGGATCGAAAGGCGATGCACACGATTAATATCAAAGTGTCATTACTAATTTCATAAATTCTGGCCGAGTGAATCCCCCTTTTACCCTGTAGTTTTGCATTTGCGACACATATTTACCTCATCTAGTGGAACTGCTACCGAAATATCCAATCTAGGAGACTTCAAAGATGGTTTTACTGTAGTTTGGCAAGTTTGCTTGTTTTTGTATGATAGTACCAACATGTTGCATCAATGTGGGTGACAAAATGAGTAAGATGAGGGTGAATGATCCATAATTATGTCCAGACTTCTCTTACCTATCCATCTAATTCCTCATTGTTGTCTCAATATTTTCGAAACCGGATGCTCACCTTACACCTTACCCAATGGACACACATCATAAAACTAGGATCCAATAGCTTCTAAAATGAGTAATCTAGACAAATTTTCACTTGCGTGGTAAATCGTGACACAAATGGATAAACTAGTGGGTAAAAAGTCTGGAAATCCAATTCAGCTCACGGGTGAAGATGAACCCATTGTTTGAAACAAGATGAACCCATTGTTTGAAACCATATGATAAAGTGTAAAAAAAATAGAAAAAATATCGGCACACAAGTTTTTGGGAAAAAATTAATATTTTTTGTATCTCAAGTAAAAAGATAAATTCTTTGACAACCTTTTTGTGTTTTTACCCAAGTCACATAAAATGTTTATTTTTTTTCCAAAAACCTGAGTATAGATACAAAATATCTGGAAGTACATGCAAAATTTATATCTGATTTTTTAACATTTTAAAATTTATGTATTTTCCATAATAGAGTTATTTGCACCCCCGAATTAAAACACCACCTTGGTAAAAAAACGTAGTAGAGTTCTCTCATGCCCGCCCTTCGTTACTTCTAATTAGGTATGTATGTGTAATTAGGCGTGTACATACGTGCACTGAATGTTTATAGAAAGAATTAAAATGATTCAGAGTAGTAACAATTTGCTATCCCAACATGCATATATTCAAGAGAGGCTGCCGTCTACATCAGCAGCTGATGGCCGGCGCGAAAGTGCGGGACAGCCAACATTTGTCGCTACCGTGCAGCAGGCCGGATTGACAAGTTCTGGCTGCCGTGCGTGCCGTTGACGTGGACACACGGAATTAACGGGACAATCATGCATGCAGTAAGTACAAGAAGGTACGAAAAGTTTGTATGGATAGAGTACGGCTTAATATCAGGCTGGCCGGCCACTCTCCACTCTCTCCACCAATCCCCCCACTTAAACGATTGTCTTTTCTTCCACTCTCAAAGAAAAAAACAGGACTAGTTTTATTAATTAACTACGCCATTTCACACTGTCTGGCCTGCGTGGAAGGCACGTATAATATAATCTCCGGTCAAACTTGGCTTGCAAAACTATATATACCAGTGATCTCGATGGGAGCCGTCGCTCTCAAGCTGTACCTTTGAATGTTGATGGCAGTCACGATACGAACTAACGCAGCTGGAACGGTACGTGGTGCACAAATAGGTAAAATCAAGTACTCTCTTTTTGCGCTATTCTTTTTTTTTATCATTCTGTTTACACTGCTCGTGAAGTATATAAACATTGCATTTTAGATAATTAGTTTAAGTGGTAAAAGTGCAAACCAACCCGTGGTTGGGTGGCTAGGAGGATGGTTTTACTCCCAGTCCACCAGTTTAAATTTCAGATTTGACACTGTGTGTTGCATAAAAGATGGAATATTCTTTCAGTATGAGAAGACGTTTCGCCCGTCGAAAGCGAGACGCCCGTGGTGACTTCTGTTACAATTGCGACAAGAAGATAACGAAGAACGAAAACGAAAAAACACAGCAAGGGGACACAGATTTAACGTGGAAAAACCTCTCCAACAAAGAGAGGAAAAAACCACGGGCGCCAGCCAGCGAAACTTCACTACATCGAGAAGTGTTTACAAACACCGGGGATTTCATAGATGCAACTCTTCCCAACCGGCGGCTTACAAGGGGTTTATATATCGGTGGAAACCTAGGGGTTTACACTCGGCCCAAGCCTCCGGCGACGGGCCTCGCTCCACTCGTCAGAAGTTGGCCTATACTTTGTAGAATTTGGATCAACATATAACAACTTCGTATAAGGATATGGTGTGCATGTGTTACATTTATAGAGATGAGTGTATGTACGTCTTGTGAGCGTCTACAATTGTACCGTGTTTCTAAAAAAAAGTGGTAAGAGTCTAGATACTTAGAGCATCTCTAGCATACCCCTTATAACGCGCGGATCCTCAAAATAATCAATGGTTTACCATTTGGGACAAAAAAAAGTGTCCCAACCAAACACCGCATATGAGGTCACACTTTAAAAGAATTGAGGGGGCGGAAAAATCACTGCCCTAACCCGCACATACGAGGGTTTGGTGGTTGTGCCCTCTCTTGCGCATTGGCTTTGGCGGGAGGGACATTTCCGCCGCGCTATTTATCGCTCTCCCTTCCGCCGTCGTTGTCGATCTCCCTCTCCCTGCTCCGCCCGGCCTCCCGGCGCCCCTCCCGCGCCGCAATGGACATTCTGAATTCACCGCTAGTCGCTAGAGAAATCGCGCCGCAATGGACATTCTGTCGTCACCACTGCAGCTGCCTGCGGTGCCAATGGAACTCCTCCGACGTCATTCGCCTTTCCCGCCACGAACCAGCTCAAAGAAGAAGACGCCTACGCCGCAGAGGAAGGAGAGAGTGGGGGTGGCAAAACACAAGAAGTCCTCCGTTCCGTCGCGCATGCAGCCTGCTCCGCCGCAAAATGCTGCTGCCACAGGCCAAGTGATAGAGGATATGTCCATGAGGTATGAACCATTCACCCCTCCTTTGTAATTGTTTCAAATTCGACCATTGCGAATAGTTGATTCGATATGCTGCATTGTAGCTGCAATTTGCATGAAGTTCCTACTTTGTTTGTGAACTTGTTGAATAAAAAATTGGTTGACACTAATAAAATCTTAATCAATGTCTATGTCGGAGATTTGTCTCGTGAAGGAACTAGGGTCCAACGATACCCTGGTTCGAGAGGGGACTAAACACGTGTTCTCAAGGAGCCTCAGCGACGACGGCGATGGAAAAGCAGTAAACATGGCAGAGAGGAGACACGGTGTTTTTTACCCATGTTCGGGACCCTTGTGAGGAGGTAAAGCCCCTACTCCTGCTTGGTTGTATTGCTAGCTTGGCTTCGCCAGGGTAAAATGGAGGATGGATGTCTAGGGTTTAGATCGCTCAGAATCGATCCCTTCTAAGGAAGGAGGAGGAGCCCTTATATAGGGCGGCGTCAGGCCTCTTCCCTAGACTTTGGGCGAGAAGGGCGTCCACAGAGCCGCCCCTAGGGGGACCAGGTCTATGAGGCTACTTTACGTGGACTTAGTCTAGCTCACCCTGCTCCGCTTCGTCCTCCTATAAAGAGTCCTTCCCAGACGTGGCTTGTCTTCATCCGGCGCTCTCTACTTTACACCTTCTATCACCAGAATGGCAACAAAGGCATCTCCCGCCACGAGGTCGATCATCCTTTCCCTGCAAAAAGGGGTGGTGGACCGAGCCTTCTTTTACCGAGGCAGCTAGCGTCGTAGGGACACGACGCTTTCTATCGGGACCATAGTTTGAACTCCGCCAGGAAAAGTTACCATCCTGCCCCGGAGGTGCTCCACGGTATCCGAGGGTCAAGGACGATGTGCGAAGCCATGGCAGACTCGCCTTGGAGGCTTTATCCTTTCACGAGGCAGAAGCCTCGCGTGGTCCGCTTGAACGAGTCACCTCCGGAGGTGCATCGCCTCTTGAGAGTGGGGATCCCCCTAGTGCGGGGCACGCTCAGCGCAGGGACATGGCAGCCCAGTTGCCATGGCTCTGACAGTAGCCCTCGGGCGCTTGACCTGCACGTGTCCTCCTGTGGGATCGAAAGGGTAAGCGACCCTGGAAGGTGGGCAGGCCCCCGTGCCCGTTTGGTCAACAAAGACCTAGCGTACCCGTATCTCAGTCATGAAGCCCAAAGGGCCGCGCATTCTTGTTTGTGGATTCGCAGTGCACCGCTCTTGCCTCGGAAGTTGCTCCCATGACGCGACGACATGGGGACCCCTGTAGTTAATACCGCATGTTGGGCGCAGTGATGTGTCTTTTCACTCGGCCTGGTTAAATCAGGGGGATGGGGAAGGAATCGCTTAATTTCCACGCCACCGCCTCCCCCGCTCTCATAGAGAATTACTTAGGCCATTGGGACTCAGGTTACCCAGGCGACTCATCATAGCTTGCCGATCACGGAGGATTCGGCCTGTTTTCTCGAGGGGAGACTCCCACGTGCACCCTTGTGGGGGGGGGGGGGATTTGTTGCAGGCCACACTCTTGGATAGAGACATGACCTCATGGGGCTAGGGAGCGCCCTTGCATCTCAGTTGTGCAGGGAAAGGTGCTACGTACTTCCTGAGGGAAAAAGGAGCGAGCCTAGGCGTGGCCGCCCAGACATGGGCCCACTGGCAGGGTTGAGCTGCTCGCTGGTCTCCAGGTGGAGTGTTGTCGGGCCGGTGCCTGGCATGGTCCAAGGAGTGGCTATGACGCGGAGGGGCTTTCCCTCGCGTGCCTCGCCAAGGGGCCTCCCAAGGGTATGTCCGTTGCATGAGGATGCCTATTGCTAGGGGACCTAAAAAGGTGCTTTCATGAAGAATTTTGAACACTAGGTCCTACGGATGAGGTAACTTACCGCCTTCTAAGCCTGCAAGTTCAGAGCTCACCCTCTAGGACCTGCGAAGTTACCCGTTGGTGATTTTATCACCAGGTTCGCCCCGTACGATTCTCGAGGAGAAGGCCATAGGAGAAGTGCTGGACCGGCAGGCCTCCCGAGGGGTGGACCAGCGGATGACACGAAGGTTTACCATTTCTTTGAGAGTCAGGAACCGCGGGTGAGGTAACTTGAGGCCGCATATCAGGTTGTAAGTTCAGAGCTCATGCTTGGGTCCTGAAAGAGCTCGGAGGGTCTGGGCCTCGCGAACCGTTTGCGAAAACATTTTACTTTTTAATCTTCAGGAGCGTGGGTGAGGTAACTCGTAGCCGGAGTTCAGAGCTCACACTTTATGTCCTGGACAGGCTAGTGGAGGAACTAGGCCTCCTGAGCCGCCCCATAAGCTTCTCGAGGAGAAGGCTGTAGGGCAAGCGTTTGGACTAGCTGGCCTCTCGAGAAGGGTCCAACGGCCTGCACGAAAGCTCCTTTTTGTTTTTTGAAGAGCTAGGAACCGTAGGTGAGGTAACTTGCGGCCGAGGGACATGCCGTGAGTTCAGAGCTCATGCTTAGGTTCTGGGAGAGCTCGGAGGAATAGGGCCTCACAAGACGTTGCTTAAAAGGAGTTTTAAGCATCATGAACCATGGGTGAGGTAACTCATAGCTAGACCCGGTTCGTAAGTTCTGAGCTCACTGTTTAGGGCCTAGACAAGCTGGAGGAGGAAGAGGCCTCGTGAGCCATTTTTCAAACATCAGGAACCGTGGGTGAGGTAACTCGTAGCCGGACCCAGTCCGTAAGTTCAGAGCTCACGCTTTGGGGCCTGAACAAGCTGGCGGAGGAATGGGCCTCGCTAGCCATTTTTCAAACATCAGGAACCGTGGGTGAGGTAACTCGTAGCCAGACCCAGTCCATAAGTTTAGAGCTCACGCTTTGGGGCCTGGATAAGATGGCGAAGGAACATACCTTGTGAGATGTTTTCAGAAAGAGGGTTTTCCTTTTTGAGGTCCAGGAGCATGGGTGAGGTAACTCGTAGCCGGACCCAGTCCGTAAGTTTAGAGCTCACACTTTATATCTTGGACGACGAATAGAGGGGGATGATCCCTCACAATCTTCCTCATAGACCATTCGAGGAGAGGGCCATAGGGCAAAACACACGTACCGCTGGACCTCAATACATGCACAACACGACGGACAAAAGCACCAGAGGCCGTGGGTGAGGTAACTTTCGGCCGAGGAACGGACCGTAAGTTCAGAGCTCGACACTTTAGGCTCTGATGATTCTGGGGAGTGACCAGTGTTGGGCACTGTGCCTAGCCCCCCGCTCACGAGGTGCATGTGAGGGAACCCAGTTAGGTACGGTTTTTAGAGAAGAGATTCCCAAGGAAAAACCAAATGGCGAAACATGTGCGGAGCACAAGATCCAAAAACTGCCGAGAGTTCAAGCTTATTACAGCATCGCCATGGCTTGCATGAGATCTTACTGAAAGCAAGGCTACAAAGAGGGATGAAAGTTTTTCGAGGTTCACCTTCAAAAAGTCGCGGAATTAGGCGCGTTGCTTGGAGAGGCTCGTACACCTTCCCGCCGCCTTGAGCTACTGCCCGGCCGGTAGTTTGCTGAAGAAAGGATTGGGCCACTTGCTGCAATTATTATTGTCTTTTATTTACTTGCACTTTATTTATCTGCATTATCAAAACCCCCTAAAAATACGTTTGCTAGTATTTACAATGAATTCCTAATCCAAACCACTTGTCAACACCTTCCGCTCCTTGTTGGGTTCGACCCTCTTATTTATCGAAAGTACTATGATACACCCCCTATACTTATGGGTCATAAAGACTATTTTCTGGTGCCATTGCCGGGGAGTGAAGTGCTATTGAAGAGTGGAACTGGTAAAGGAAATTTCTACTGTGCGTATTGTTTTTATTTCTGTTTGCTACTTTGTTTACAATGTGGATAACTCACTTAGTTTCCTATTTGGGAAAGCTACTACCACTACTAAGGTAGTAGATGAACCACCACCTGCTGAGATAGATCCTTTTAAAATACCTACAAAAATTGTTGATCATGTTATGAATAACTACTATTTTGGAGATGGAACTGTCCATCCTTGTGATCATTTGCTTTTTATACACAAATTATGTGGGTTGTTCAAGTGTGCAGGTATTACAACGAAACAAGTTAAGAAAAAGTTACTCTCTATATCATTTAAAGGCAAAGCTGAAGAATGGTATAAGCTGCTGAAGAATGGACAATCTATGGAATGAGAGGAAATTGTACCTCTCTTTTATTCGAAATTCTATCCTCCTAGTGAGATTCATAAAGACCAGAATCAAATATATAACTTTTGGCCTTGTGATGGAGAGAGAACAACCCAAGCTTTGGTGAGATTGAAGTTACTAATGCTCAAATGCCCTATTCATGAGCTCCCCTAATAATATTATTATTAATAACTTTTATGCAAGACTTTCTCTTCATGATAATTATTTATTGGATGCTTCTTGTGATTGATCATTCACACATATGAAATAAGAAGCTAAATGGGATCTTCTAGACCATATTCAAGAAAATACTGAAGCATGGGAGAATGACAAAGAAATAAAGTCAGGTATAAATTATGATTATGAATGCATTAAATCTTTTATGGGAAGTGATGAATTTCATAATATTAGTACTGAGTATGGTCTTGATTCTCAAGTTCTTACAAATTGTTTTAAAGCCTTTGCCTCTTATATTGAAATTCTCAAAAAGGAGTGGAACAAGTACCATGCACCATATAAAGATATTATTAATCATGTTCTAGCTAGAAATACTGAAGTTTATACTGTTGATCATATTTTGCCTGAACCTATATTGAGAAAATACATTTCCCTGCTAAGGTAAAGGAACATTCTATGATAGCTAGTGTGGTGAACAAAACTACAAAGAGAGCTATAGAACCTGATGAACAAATAAATGTTGAACCCGTAGTAGCAATTGTGAAAGACCTTGTCACTAAAAATGTAGAAGATGGACACATTATCTTCTGTGAAGATGCTACTAATATTGCTTCACACCCACTATAGTTTGCTTTCGGTTTTTTTTATTTGAGTCTTGGAAGTTATTACCTCTTTAATAACCTCTCCTTATCCTTTTTGTTTGGTTTTTGTGTCAAGATTATCCTCTATTGAGAAGAAAGTGAGATGTGGGGAAGTTGCTGTCCCGGAACAGATTTTTGTGCTTCAATGTAAAAAAATCATGAAAATCTCAGTACGTTGAATTGAGCTGTAATTTTCTGTGCATGTGCCCCAAGTTATTATTCAACTTTCATTAGTTTTGCACTTTTCGATTTGAGCAACATAAGATTTTCTAAAAAATCAATCTTTACCTATAGGTCTGTTTTGATAGATTTCTGCCATTTTTGCATTTTCCTCTTAAATTGATTTCCTTTTGAATTCGTTTGGGGTTTTTGAAAGGAGTTGCTACAGTAGCTTATGTTTTGATGGACTTCAGTTGAAATTGAACCCAAAGGTTTATTATCTTGCATACACTAATTTTGCAAATGAGGATTGTGTGAAGTCTTGTATGAAAGAGATTTTCAAGTGTTGGGAGAGAATGATGTAAGGAGATGAAGAATGTTCAAAGGCTCCAACATTATATTTTTTGGAGATTCTTATAATGAATATATTGATATTATTAAAGTGGTGACTCCAGAAGAATTTATAAGACCAAATTCAGGAACTTGCAGAGTTCGTTTTCGAATAGGTAATAGTTCTGGTACGAAAAGGTTCGCGAAAAACTTGCAAATTTATATTTTTGCAGTTTTTATTTCATATGGAAGATAATGAGTCGAAAGAGGGAAGGAAACAGAGCCCGGGTGGCCCACACCACTCTGTGGTGCGGGCCCACCTGGCCGTGCCACCAGGTGGTGTGACCACCACGGAGCCTTTCTTCATCCCGTTTTCTCCCAGTACCATCCTTTTATCGTTAAACTTCGTAATATATAATCCCCCGGATCCCCCGAGGTTCGTGTATCGTGTTCTCCTCGTGTTTCTGTTTTGATCTGTTTTGTTGAGATGTCATTCCAGGGTTCGTTTTCAGAGGACTATGAGCCGTGACACCGGCACAAGCTCCTCTGCGACCTTGAACAAGGGACTTTCATTGGATGGGTGGAAGAAGGAAGGATCAAAGCTAGGAGCAAAGTGATGACCCACAAGTATAGGGGATTGCAACAGTCTTCGAGGGTAGTATTTCCCAATTTATTGATTCGACACAAGAGGAGACAAAGAATACTTATAAGCCTTAACAACTGAGTTGTCAATTCAGCTGCACTTGGAAATAGTTCTTGCTCATAGAAGTTTATCAGTAGCAACAGTTTTGTAGTAGCAATAGCAAAGTAATAGCACTAGTAAAATAGGAGCAATAGTAACAATAGTGGCAAACAGTAGGATATGAGCGCGGTAGGCATAGGGATGGATGGACGGGCGTTGCATGGACGAGACTAAACATATAACTTCAAGATCTAGGGAAATTGCAGATAAATAAGATAAAGCATCCAAGTACTAAACAATCATAGACATGTGCTCCATATATAGTCATGCGTGCTTGCAATGAGAACTTTCACAACATCTTTTGTCCCGCCAGCCCGTTGCAGCAGGTCCTCAAGGGAACTACTAGAAATTAAGGCACTCCTTTTAATAGAGCACCGGGCCAAAGCATTAACACTCTATGGACACATGTGATCCTCATATCACAACCATCCCCTTTGGTTTCCCAATTTCTGTCACTTCAGGGCCTTTGGATACGGACAATGATATGTGTACACAACTTGCAGATAAGATCACAAACAATACTATCATAATGAATCAATAATAAGTTGAGATCTGAGATCATGGCACTTGGGCCCTAGTGACAAGCATTAAGCATAACAAGTTGCAACAAAGTCAAATAGAACTAATAGAGATACTAGGCACCATGCCTTAACAATCTTATTCGATTACATGATAGAATTCATCCAATCCCTACCATCCCCATAGCCTACAGTGGGGGATTACTCACTCATGAATGGGGGAAACATGGATGGTTTATGGAGAGGCATTATTGATGATGATGACGATGATCCTCTCCAAATTCCCCGTCCCGGCAGGGTGCCAGAACAGAGTTTCTGGTTCCAAATCGCGGTTTCTAGTGGTGGCGGCGCAGTGGAACTCTTTCTGGAAAAACGTCGAACCCCCTTTGATTTTTAGGTCAAGACGCAACTTATAGGCGAAGAGGGAGGCCGAGGGGGCGCCTGAGGTGGCCACACCCCCTCCAGGCGTGGCCTGGGCCCACCCGCGCGGCAGGGGTGTGGGCCCCTCAAGCCTCCACTTTGTCTCGTGTTCTGGCTTCGTGAGTCTTCTGGTGAAATAGGATTTTTGGCATATTTTTCGGGATTTTTATTGATAGTTGATTTTCTGCACAAAAACTAGACACCAAGGTAATTCTGCTAAAAACAGCATCAGTCCATGTTAGTTATATCCAAATCACACAATTTTAGAGGAGAAACAATATCAAAAGTGTTCGGGAAAGTATATATGTTTTAGTCGTATCACGAAGAGATGGATCAGAGCGTCGAGGAGGAAGTAAAGAACATGTCAGTAGGCCTGAAGGGAAAAATTGCTGCAGGATCAAGGGCATGGAACCCTACTCTTGTAGGGGAACTAACACTGGACATGCTTTTTCTCATAATATGCAGGGGCTAATACCACCAGTTCTAGACCTCAGTTCCTTCCCTGCAGCAGTGGAAGCCCTTCGAGCCACTGATGAGTTTTGTGATAAGTACCAAGTCCTGAGGAGAAAGGTGGATATACTTCAAGAGGAGAATAACAGGCTTCGCAAGATGCTGGAGGAATTCCTCACTCCAATCAAGGAAACACCGCCACCACCGAAGGAGTAATTCGTCATCAGGTTTTGGCATCCCCTTGGTTTGTTCCAAGCTTGGGGGAGTGTCGCGGTATCATATCATTATATTTCATATTTTTACCTTTTTAGTAGAATCATATCATGAATAGAGAAGTTATCATATATGATGGTTTGCATCGTGGAAGTATCATTCCTCTAGTTGGTTATCTTTGTATCCCTTAGTGTGAGTTCCGTTATGGAATATTAATGAGACGTTTCTTCATTTACTTTTTGCACATCTTGTTTTAGTTTGCAATTTCTGTTATATGATTGATCTTGTTGTTAGTATTGGTATCACTTTGGGAGCATCAAGTTAATTTAGTTGGTTTTGGCAAACCTAGCTTTGGTCAGTAGCAACACTATTTGAGGATTGAAAGGAAAAGAGAAAAGTACTTGCAGATTTATTATTTATTTTTCTTTCTTGATTGGCTCATAAGCTTAGTATTCTTTAGTTAATATATTTTGTGTTTTTAAGGAAGATTGCATGATTGTTTCTATCACTTGTATGTTCGTTTGTTTCCTTCAACTCTTATGCTTGCTACCCAGCCTTGCTAGCCAAAAACCTGTACTGAGAGGGAATGCTTCTTGTGCATCCAATCCTTGAACCAAAACCTTTGCCATATGAGTCCACCATATCTACCTATTAGCATTATTGCTATTCCAAGTAAATTCTTGAGTTTTATCTATCTTCCAAATTAAATACTTATTTGTTATGTGAAAACTAGTGATTAAAGCTCTCACGAACTTGATGGCACACCTTATTTTCTTGCACTTGATAAACTTGAACCATTGTGTCATCTATGTTGCTTATATGCTTGCACTTATAGGTTGGGAGTTAGCATAACCATGCTGTCATGGGGAACGCTTTCAACATCTGTACATATTATCCAGTTGATATCATGATCTTTTGTTTACGGATGTCGGCGGTGTGAAATAAAAGGGGAGCTTGTAAGTCCATAGAGTATTGTATATGTGTTAGAGAAACGCCTGGGCAGCTAGCCTAAGCCATTCCTAATCATGGTGGCAACTTGCAGCATAACCATAGTGAGAAATCTGTGAAGCATCCTCAATATAAACCTATGCAAATAGCAAATAAAATGATCGCTGAGATGCTCATTGTCTGTTGCCTTGTCATTTTGATATGGGATAGCTCTTGTGTCATGGGGCAAGGGGTACCCCATTGGCGGTTCTCTATGATACACATATACTTACAATGACAAGACCTTGCTTCTGACTAAAGTTGAGTAGCATGAGGAACGACCCTCGTACTCAAGGGACATGAGATTTCCAACTTATGATTTGTCAAGCATATGATTCATATTTGTTTCACCTTAACCTTAATCACCTCAAGATGCTTATGATAGGGGCAATGATATCTCAAAGCTAGTAAGTACCATAATTTTTGGAAGCTCTTTATGAAACTTGAAATCCCTGCTTCCCTCTGCGAAGGGCCTATATTTTACTTTTGTGTCGAGTCAGTAAACCTATTCATTTCTATCTCCAGCAAGCATTTGAGTTGTTGTGATTCAATCATCCATATGTTGATTTATTCAATCTTGTTTCTTATGTTCCTTGTTTTGCACATTGCTCTTACCTGAATGAATATTACTTTGAAAGCTATCATTGTAAAAAGCCCAGTATGTTTGAGCAAAAGATTCATGCTTTATGAACTCATTTATAAAAAGCTTTGCTTAAAACTAAGTATGATATGTCAACTGTTCTCTGACCAAGAACAAAGTTTGCCATTACCAATTATGATTTTCTTTGTGCATCTTTATTGTGAATCCCATACTCGTTGCAAGTTAAGTTATATAATAGTGAGTTGCTTTCTGTTATGATTTGTGTATTAATAAATGTGATGCTTCTTGTCTGTATTCTTTTTATCGACACTTCACTCCATAAACCCGTGGTCATGTTTATTGAGATCAGTTTTTGCTTAGGGACAAGCAAGGTCTAAGCTTGTGGGGAGTTGATACGTCCATTTTTCATCACTATTTTATATCATAATTTACTGTTATTCATTGATATATTTGAGGTGATACTTATGTTATTTCATCTATTTTGCATGTTGGATGACTTTTGGAGGATGAAATGCCGAAGTCAGGATTCTGATGGAAAAAGCGGTGTCCAGATGCAATATTTGCGAAGATCAGAAAATTCCAGAAAATGTATGGAAATCCCTATTTTTCCAGAAGACGAAGGAAGCCATAAGGGGAAGTGGATATGGGCCACAGGGGGCCCACACAACCCCCTGGCAGGAACCCCTAGGCCGCTCCACCAGGTGGTGTGGCCACCCTGGACCACCTCTGGCATCGCCCTTTCGCCTATATCATCCCCCCAAAACCCTAAGACTAGGAGAGTGACCACAGAAAGATTCCATCGCCTCTGCAGGGCGGAAACTATAGAGAGAGAAAGAGCTCTCCGACAGGCAGAAATCTCCCGAGGAAATTCCTTCCCGGAGAGGGGAGATCGTCGCCATCAACACCGTCACCAAGCTAGAATTCATCGAGATCATCATCATCATCATCTTCACCATCATCTCCACCAGCACCATCACCACCACTCCATCCCGCTGTAACAATTGGGTTGAATCTTGCATAGTTCTTAGGGGAAACTTTCCCGGTGTTGATTACTTATTATATTTGATGCTATTGAGTGGAACCATTGAATTATTGTTTATGTTCAGATTGTTACTCATCATATATTATTTCATCTCTGATCTTGATCCATATAATGTCTCATGAGTAATTCATTTAGTTCTTGAGGACATGGGAGAAGTCTCATGTTGTTAGTAGTGGAATTGTGTTGAGAAATATTCAATAGTTTGATATTTAAGTTGTGGTGTTATTCTTCTAGTGGTGTCATGTGAACGTTGACTACATGATACTTCACCTTTATGGGCCTAGGGGAATACATTGTGTATTTGGCTACTAATTGTGGGGTTGCAGGAGTGACAGAAACCTAAACCCACGTTAGGAAACCTTTGCACAAGGGAGTGTAGGATCTCAGAGTTTAATGTTGTGGTTAGGTTTTTATCTTAATTACTTTATTGTAGTTGCGGATGCTTGCAAGGGGTATAATCACAAGTATGTATTAGTCCAAGTAAGGTTGGTACATTAGCATAGGTTCACCCACGCAACACTTATCCAACCAAAGAAGATTAATCAACTATATGAAGTGAAAGCACTTGACAATATTCCCATGTGTCCTCGAGAATGTTTGGTCCTCATAAGTAATACAACCGGCTTGTCATTTGCTGAAGAAAGGATTGGGCCACTTGCTGCAATTATTATTATATTTTATTTACTTGCACTTTATTTATCCGCATTATCAAAACCCCCTAAAAATCCGTTTGCTAGTATTTACAGTGAATTCCTGATCCAAACCACTTGTCAACACCTTCTGCTCCTCGTTGGGTTCGACACTTATTTATCAAAAGTACTATGATACACCCCCTATACTTGTGGGTCATCACAGATCGTAATGAACCCGTCGTTGCCTCCGGGCATCTTGAGGATGTTGTAGGCGTGATGAGTGGCTGCCATGAACTTGGCCAGCGCAGGGTAACCGAGGATGACATTGTGCGGGAGCTTGATCCTGGCCACATCAAAGTCGACGAGCTCAGTGCGGTAATTTTCAGGCATCCTGAATGTGACCGGGAGACGCACTTGCCCAATGGGGGTAGTGGTTCCGTCCGTCACCCCGGAGAATGGCATGGTCGGCACCAGCCTCTCGTAGGGCACCTGCAGCTAGGTGAACGTATCAGTGGAGATCACGCTCAGTCCGGTGCCCCTATCGATGAGAGTTTTCGTGACCACGATGTTGTTGATGGTGCGGGTGCAGATCATGGGAAGTGTGCCCACTGGTCTGGTGGAGACGGGGTGGTCATGGTCGTCGAAAGTGATCGGGCACTAAGACCACTTGAGCTTCTAGAATGGGACTCCTGGCCTGGTGATGGTGACCTCGCGAGCGATCATCTTGAAGTGCTGGCTGGAGACCAGGGCATGGGAGCCACCGAGGATGCAAGCGACAGCTCCTTGCAGCACTTGATCGCCTCTAGGGTCCTTGGAACGACCCTTCTCCACATGCAGAGGGTGCTGCATGGCATTGGCTTGCTGGCCCATATGCGGGGCGTCGCGGCCTCCAGAGTTATTGTTCCAATGCACGCTCCCGTGGTGGCCTCCCCTGGCCCCACGGCGCTCTCCACCATGTTTTCCCTTCCTCTGGTTGTTGCGCATGTCGCGAAGCTTCTGGAGTTCGTAGCAGTTGTCAGTGGGGTGTCCGTTCCTCTTGTGGAAGTGGCGGTATGTGTTGACGTCCCTTTCTCCTCCGCTGTGCTCCTCGCGAGGACTCTTTTGGTCCAATTCGGCGGCGAGGACGACGGCGGTTTTGTGCTTGGAGTCCTTGTGTTTGCTCTTGGAAGAGCCCGAGGACTTTGGGGTGGTTTCTGCCTCGGCGAGGCCAAACATCCTCCCAGCCTCAGCCTTGGCGCACTTCTCAGCCATGATGAAGAGATCGGCACCCGAGGTGAGTCTCTCACCCCGGATATCGATCTTCTCCCTCATCTTGACGTCCTTGGTGCCCTCAGAGAAAGCGGTGTTGACATTGGAATCCGAGATCTTTGGGATCTTGTTGCGGACTTGGCTAAACCTCTGTAGAAACTTGAAGAGGGTCTCTCCAGGCTCCTGGTGTACCTAGTGAAGGTCGAAGTACGTGAGCGGGCGATCGTAGCTTCCCTTGAAGTTTGTGATCAAGAGGGAGCTGAGTTAGGCCCATGAGTCAATGGACTCTTCTAGCAGGTTCATTAGCCAAGTGCTGGATGTTTCCTTTAGGCACATGGGGAGCCAGTTCGCCATGACGCGGTCATCGCTCCCTGCAGCGTCGATGCCCGTGGTGTAGAGCTACATGAACTCGCACGGTTGGTCATTCCATCATAACGCGTTGGCGTCTCCGGGCGGAACTTGTGCGGCTAGACCACACGGCGGAGCGCCTTTGTGAGGGCGAGGCAACCGTTGGCCTGCACCCCCTTGCCACAGGCGAAAGCCATGCGGTTTTGCTAGCCCGCCGCTATGATTTCCTCAGTGATTCAGTCCTCGCGCCCACACGGCGGGTCCACAACTGCGGGGGGAGAGACGATCTGGCAGTTGTTGGTCGCTGGCGAAGGCGCCTGGCCGGACTTAGGAGTGTCATCACGGCGTTGGGCCTGTGGCGGTCCCCTAGCCCCCAGCACCGTGTCTTCTCCTTGGGCTCATTACTCCTGAGGGGAGAGCGTGGAGATGTGGAGGAGCTCAGTTATCATGTCCCACCGCTTCTCCTCGCCTGGGTCGTCCCATGAGTGGTCCAGGAGATCCTGCACCATGTGTCTAGCTGCTACAGGCGTGAGGTGCTCGTAGTTTCCACGTGTGGACACGGTGCGGAAGAGCGAGGTGGCGCCGCACGAGAAGGACGGGGACTCAAGCGATGGGAGGTAGGTGGAACCTCTGTCATCCTCGGTCCACTGGTCCTGCTCGGAGGGGGCGTGTCACGGGGCTGGCTCGGTCTAGGCCCTGGTCGCCACGCGGCAGAGCACACTCTTGACGCGGGTCTCGGTGCGAGCCGACCTGTGGTCGAGGTTGGTGGAAACCTTGAAAGCGCACCTCAGCCCCCTACTTGGCATGCCAAATGTCGGATATTTGTCTCGTGAAGGAACTAGGGTCCAACAATCCCTTGGTTCGAGAGGGGGCTGAACACGCGTTCTCAAGGAGCCTTGGCAACGACGGCGATGGCAAAGCAGTAAACACGACAGAGAGTATACACGGTTTTTTTACCCAGGTTCGAGACCCTCGTGAGGAGGTAAAGCCCCTACTCCTGCTTGGTTGTATTGCTTGCTTGGCTTCGCGAGGGTATAATGGAGGATGAATGTCTAGGGTTTAGATCGCTAAGGATTGATCCCTTCTAAGGTAGGAGGAGGAGACCTTATATAGGACGGCGTCGGGCCTCTTCCCTAGCCTTTGGGCGAGAAGGGCGTCCACAGAGCCGCCCCTAGGGGACCCGGTCTATGAGGCTACTTTACATGGACTTGGTCTAGATCGCCCTATGCCGCTCCATCCTCGTGTAAAGCGTCCTTCCCAGACGTGGCTTGTCTTCATCCGGCGCTCTAATGGTGGCTCAGATCAATGTAGAGCTTCGTTGGGAGTCCCCAAGAGGAAGGTGTGATGAGCACATAAGCAAGTCTTCCCTCATTAAGAAACCAAGGTTATCGAACCAGTAGGAGTAAGGAAATGACTCAAAGGTGTTTCTAGCAACTTGAAAACCTGCACAACACAAACTCAAGACTTTTCCCCAACGAATAGTGAGGTTGTCAATCTCACTCGTTTGCTGAAAACAAAGGATTAAATGTATGGTGTGGAAGGTAATGGTGGTTTGCATAAAGTAAACAGTAACAATGGAAGATGTATCAATGGTAAAGATTGGACCGGGGTCCATAGTTCACTAGAGGTGCTCTCCTTAAGATAAACAAACATGGCATGCTGGGTAAACAAATTACAGCTGGGCAATTGACAGGACTAAGCAAGGCATAACAATGCAATACTAGACAATCATGATCCTATGAGTTTTGATTGAGCAATACAACAAGATACATAGACCGTCATCCAACTGCATCTATGACTAGTAATCCACCTTCAGGTTATCATCCGAACCCCCTCCAGTATTAAGTTGCAAGCAACAGATAACTACTTTAAGCAAAGTGTGTAAGGTAAACAATCCACTTGTTCCATGAACAAGAGACCGTTGTTTTCCCCCTAGTAGCAACAACACATCTACAACCTTAGAGATTTCTGTCACTTCCCTTAGATTAAATAGTTGCATGAACCCACTATCGAGCATAAATACTCCCTCTTCGAGTCACTAGCATCTACTTGGCCAAGATAGCTAATATCAACGGAGAGCATGCAAGATCACAAACAACACATACATGATGGAATCAATAAGACAAAACCATTAATCAATCTGACATAGTAATCTCAATATCCATCAGATCCCCGCAAACACAACATGCATGATTAGAAATAGATGATCTTGATCATGAACGGAGCTCACAAGATCTAAACATGGTAGCAAAAATGAGGAGAGATAACCATCTAGCTACTCCATGGACCCGTAGTCCAAGGTGGAACTACTCACGCTTCATACCAGAGGCTGGCATGATGATGAAGAAGGCCTCCGGGATGATCTCCCCTCCGACAGGGTGCCGGGAAGAGCTTTAGATCCCCCCGATCTAGGGACGATGGTGGCAGTGGCTACAGACGGTTTTGTGGAATATTGATCGGGTGCTTAGGGTTTCTGTATCAGGGGGTCTTTATAGGCGAAGAGGTGAGGCAGAGGGGGGGCATGACCCTCAGCGGACTAGGTTTAGCTGGCGGCTAGGTGTGGCCCCGTGGCTCCCTCCATCTCAGATTGCCCGTGTTCCCCACGGTAAAATATTGACTTTGGATTTTGTCCCATACAAATCCGAGAATATTTATTTTCTACCTTTTCTAGGACCAAAAACAGAAGAAAACATGCAACTGGCACTATGGCATATTGTTAATAGGTTAGTACCATAAAATATATAAAAACACCTCAAAGTGTAGACAAAGCAAAGCAAATTAGATACTAAACAAGCATGGAACATCAAAAATTATAGATACGTTTCCGACGTATCAAGCATCCCCAAGCTTAACTCCTGCTCGTCCTCGAGTAGGTAAGTGATAAAAAGAATAATTTTTGAGGTGACATGAACCATCAAAACCAAGATCAAACCATTTGCAAGCATTGAAAGTGTAAAATCCCTCCTTTATAAAGGAAAAGGATCCCTGTGATTGCAATGCTAGTACCTGGATCATTGCTAGCATCCACAGTTTAAGATGAAGTACACAGATACAAAGGTCATTTATTACATCCATTCCCGAGATAAACATAGTCTTTACAACTCAAGGCCACAGGCCTAATACAAGAGTTTGAATAAGTAAATAAATATAAGTCTTCATCTGCAGAGGTTGGCTAAGTACTTAGATTTTTCCATGGACTTGGCTAAGTACTTAGATTTTTCCATCTGCAGAGGTTGTGCACTTTCCCCACTAGACTTGGTTTCACCAAGACAGGACCTTTCAGAAGCCTTCCCTTAGACCAAATGGATGCGTTCCAACCTATCATCCCACTACCACCAACTGTCCAAATGGCTAAGTTCTAGCAACCTATGTGATCCAGGCAGAGCCCATATTGCCAAGTGGCTGCACTAGAAGCTTCTCAACACTTGGCCTCTAAAATCCCTTTGTTCCTGGGTGGCTTTCCACAAGTGAGATACACAAGGTAAACCATAGCCATGGGCCTTGTGTAACCACTCAACCAAAACCACCATTCAAGTCCCTTTCCACCCAGGTGATTCATTGACTTAGTTGTTTTATTAGGTAAAACAAAAGTCCAAAGACTTAGAAATATTTTCATCATAGCATGTATATTTCACCAACCCTTGTTTGCTACTAGCTAGGCTAAGCATGGCATAGATAGAAACTTAACTTAGAAATTTCCTAGCAATTCTACAACTACTTAGGATTTCCCATCATGGCATTAGGCAAAAATATTAACATGCAAGACTTAGCAAAATATTTCTAATGCTTAGTATGAAATATAGGGATAGAAATATTCATGAAGTACCACTTGCCTTGGTAGTTGGGAGAGTAGCACTCTTCACAATCACAATCACTAGCACCAAAGTCTACACAAAGAATGGTAGCAACAAATTACACACAACATATACAAAAAAACAAAAAATATATGCATGCATGCAAAATGCTAAGTGATGATTTTTAAAACTCAACCAAGCAAGTGCAAAGTACTGAATCACTAACAAGATAAAAACTTGCCAAACAACCAATATTTAAACTCTAAATTAAATCCTAAACAATTCATATTCTCAAATAAGCCCTACACATGTTTCTGCAATTAAAACCTTTTTAACAGAATCTAAACACTAAACACATTGCATAATCAGAAAGAGATTGCTCTCCTGATTCCAACGGTATAAAATTTGTTAAATTCTAACATGGGGATCAAAAGTTATGGCTAATTCAAAATTGGATATAAATCAGATTCAAATTCTATTTTAAAACCAAACCCTAGCCACGCGTATGATTCCTATTGGTCGATACCGTTTCACTCAGGATCACACTTCCGCGCCGTCAGATCAAGTTAGATCCAACGCGCCAGATTCAAAGAAAACGCTTCGCTCAGATCTAATTTAAGCCGCAAGATCTACATCTAACGGCTGCTGTTGCTTTGACCATAGCCTAGCGGCGCTAGCGGCGGCGACTGGCGGCGGCGTGTCTGTCAGTGGCGGTGCCGGCATTCTAGGTCGCCCGGGGAGGGGAGAGGATGCTTACCAGAACCGCCGTGATGAGGTGAAGCTCAACGTGTCTCTGGTTGGCGAAGGGGCGCTCAGAGTAGTCGCGGATTGCTCGTCGGAGTTCGCGAACGCGTCAGGTACGGCTGCTGGTCGACGTTGGCGAGGTTCCGAGCCGCGCTAAGACAAGGGGAGGGCACTGTTAGACGCGCAAGACACTGGGGATCTTAGGCGTATCAGATAGAGGGCAAGGGGCGGCTGGTACTTACGGGGAGAGGTCGCCGGAGTTCGAGCAGAGAGCGGTGGCGTTCAGTCGTTGTCGTTGCCGAGGCTACAGACCATGCGCGAGCAAAAGGGAGGTGTTAGTAGATGCGCACGGAGCTGCAGAGCATGCTAGTATGAACCATGGACAGAGGAGGACACGGTGCTCATCGGAATTCGTCGACGAGGTCATCGGAACAGCGGCAGTGTCGGGCGAGTTGCGAGCAGCCTGGTGGCGTGGAGAGGAAATTGGGTGAGGGGAAATGGCCGCGAGAGGGAGGGGCTTAAGTAGGTAGAGGCTCGACAAGAAACGCCTGGCGAATCAATGGCAATTACGCCGCGGAATCAACACAGCAACGGCCAGCGGCGACGTGCTCCTCGTGAAATTTGGGGGAAGACGACGATGACGTGGACAGGGCCCGCTTGTTAGCGAATAGAACAGAGAGGGAGTGGGGTCCGAGTGTCAGCGACTCTGGGGGTGCTTCTGCGCGTGAGAGAGAGAGAGGACCCGGGTGGGCTAGCTGGGCTGGATCTGCTGATGGGCTCAAAGTCTGGCGCCGGCCCTTTTCTATTTCCTTTCTCTTTTTCTTTTCTGTTTTGATTTTCTGGATTGATTTTCAAATGATTTCAAAAGCTTTTGAATTCAAACTTTTTCCAGGATTTTGTAGGGTGCAACATTCACATTTTAGGGCATAAAATCAAGTGGTCTCTCTGTTCAAGCTTGGTTCTTTTGAATAAACAAAATAAACAGTGCCATAGCACTTGATTTGCAAATGTTTTGAAAATGGGTTTGAAACCATTTTTATTTTGTAAATTTTTGTTCAAACTCCACACTCAATCCAATAAACAAGGAATCAAACAAACTTGGTTTAAACACTTAAGCTCTCAAGTGGGGATGGTCATTTGATTTAAGTTTGCTCACATAAAATGATAGCACTATGTGCTTCTGTTTTCTTGGAATTGGTTTGAAATTGATCTCAAACTATATGCATGCATGAATGATATGCAATCTTTGAAATCATGATTTTAGGGATGTTACAGAAAGCTGGGATCAAAGAACTCTTAACATGAGCATGAAAGATGGAGTTCTAACAATAAGACAAAGTAACTACCAGGCAACATGAAAGGTTACAAACAAAGATCATGAATAACAATGCAATGAAAGATGTTTGTTTGTTTCACATATAGAAATCATAGCATAGTGGCATTCAGCTTGTCCCTCATGGAGTAGCAAATAAATGCATAGGACACCTTCAAAGTTCATAAGAGTGACTAGATGCAAATAGTTCAAGAACACGCAATATCAACAATATGCATCAATCAATAAGTTTTGGGACAATGCACATCGAACTAAGAATGGCAACTATGCTATCTTAACTGGTGCCTAAGGATAGAAGGTGGAGACTCAATATTGAAGGGTTTCGCGGCATAGTAAATCAAAATTTTCTACGGATGCGAACAGAGGGAAAGCCAAGATCTAATCTAGGAGATGCAAACAACGAGAGAGATTGGATTAGATCTTCATACCCTTGAAGATTCGCACAGCGGAACGTTCGTCGGAACGTGGGTGATGTAGTGTACATGGTTATACCCTACGGGTACGTGACTTCAGCATACCTGGTCCAGCCCAAGGAAGGCCCACAGCAGATATACGCTGGCCCATGAAGATTTTCGGTTGGCCAAGGCCCATGACACCTTCGGATCCTTGGAGAGCAAGACTAACGGAGATAGGAAATTCAAAGGGATAAAACCCTAGAACTTGTAACCGACTAGGACTATGCTCGGGACCTGCCTAAGTCTATATAAAGGCCAGGAGGGCACGTCCTAGATCTCTCGACTCATACTTTCGTACACGCATCCACGCCAGATCGAATCTGTGCACCCTGTAACCTTCGGTTCCGCCGTAATCAAAGAGCAGACAAGCAGGAGTAGGGTTTTCCCTCCGGGGGCCTGAACCTGGGTAAATCTCGTGTCCCCTGGTTGCTTGTGCATTAACTGCCACGATCTTCAGCATCCCCATCTTCTCCAAAACCCAAGTCCATAACAATGGGCATTGACGAGATTAAACCTCGTCAATTGGCGCCGTCTGTGGGAATTGGGGCTGCTGATTGTGCGGTCGTGACGGTTCCGACCCGATCGATCTACAACTCCGCGGCGATGGAAAATCACCTCCTCTTCGGCGCCTTCGACTTCACCGCCCACTCGCCGGCCACCATGAAGGATTTCGAGCCCGTAGGCGACGGACTCGAAATTTTGTTTGGGAGCTTCGCCTGTGTGGACAACCGCACCTCCGCCTCCTGAGCGGGTGCCAGTGTCGTCAATCAGGCCCGCCTCGTGGGATCCACATCCTGCTACGACGTCACCATCGATGATGAGTTCTACAGCGGCAATGCAACTTCGATTCAGGCGATCCACCTTCGGATGAAGGAACCTACGATTCCAGACCCGAAAGTTGCGGCAGCAGCCAACCAATCTGCGAGCGCTATCTATGCGCTGCAGTCATCCAAACCGACGAGGAAACACCTAACCCGCCGCCCAACCGAAATGGCGAAAACAGAAGAAGCCAGTCCCCCCACCCAACAGGGAAAACAACGGCCACGTCATCCAACTTAGCAAAGAAGGATGGGTGCAGGCGCGCCGTGCCGTCGCAGGCGACATCGTCTTACCTGCAGACGCCTCACGTGACCTACTGATGGCATACCACTACCTCCTCATCGAGGAGCACAAGAAACAAGTCAAGATGCAGGAGACGCTCGACAAACGCAAGCAAGCAGCCTCCGAGTCCAACGCGCGACGATCTGCGCTCTCCGCCATGGCACCTGGCTCTAGCACGAACGGAAACCAGGGAAACAAGCACCGCTCTCGGGTGGAGAACATGGATCCAAAAGAACGTCGTGACGTGACCCGAACTCTCCACACATCGTTCATGGATATGGATGCCGACGGCAACATCATCCCGAAGATGCCACAAGCTGCGATCATGGCAGCCACTGTGTATCTCGCGGCTCACCCACCTCCGGAGGGGGAACCGAAAAGGGCCATGCATAGGTCCGCACTTACCGGACTAGGACTAATCGGAGATGCGCTCCACGAAGACGCTCCTGCGGAGCCGAAGAAGAAAGCTCCGGCTAGGCGCGACCGAAGCCCCACCCCCTCATCCGAAGAGGAAGAGGAGCACGATCTTCCTCGAAGGAAGAAGAGCTCGCACCGCCATAAACGCGACTACGACGCCAGAGACAAGCTTACACAGTGCAAGATCGACAAAGCACGCGCCAAACGCGCATGCTCGTCTGAATCCGAGATGGATGAAGACGAAGGAGAATTCTGCGGGGCACGATGCTTCAGCAGATCCGTTCGGCGAACACAGATGCCACGCAACTTCAAACTTCCTTCGGATACTCCGAAGTTCAACGGCACGCAAGATCCAAAGTCCTGGCTCAGCGACCATCTGTCATCCGTCAAGCTTCACGGAGGCAACAAAGAAACCGCCATGCAATGCCTTCACCAATGCAAGGACAGGCTGGTCCGGCTTAGCAGCCTATCATCGATCCATCCGAAGCTGGGAGGAGCGCCACAGCTTCATCCTAAATTTCAAAGGCACTAGCAAGAGGCCCGCCTCAATCGAAGAATTGCGAGCCTGCACTCGAGAACGGGTGAATCTATTCGCCAGACATACTACTACGCTGGTCTACAACCAAGAACTCCACAAGACACATCTCAAGAGCGGGCCATCGACGCCTTCAGTGGACAGCGCAAGCGCCCAGATTAAGGAGAAACTTGGGCGTAAAGCCCAAGACACTCGACCACCTCATGGAAATCGCCAACAAGAGGGCAGACGGCGAAGATTGCATCCAGCGAGCTTAATCGCGAAGAGGACGACTACGGCCGAAGACGTGAACGCCGCAGCAAGAGGAGATCGCGCGTCTACGAGGACCGCGATGGACCCGACATGGTCGCGGCCGGCTACGCCGACCGCCGTAACGACAATAGCCGCAACAGCGGAGGATACCGCGACGGAAACTTCCGCGACAACGGACGACCAACGCAGTCGTGGCAACACCGCGACCGCGACAACGGACCCTCAGCATTCGACAAACTTTCGGGTCCATGCACCATCCACTTCTACATCGACAAACAGGATGGCAAAAAGAAAGCCAGCCACATGCTCAAGGACTGCCGCGAGTTCCAGAAACTCAGCGAAGGCATGGTGCAGATGAGGCAACAAGCCCCAATCCCTGCGTTTGGAAACGCACCTGCGCTAGGTGAAATAGCACACGGAGCTCCTCCACCGCCGCCGATTGGAGGCCCAAATCAACCAGTCGCACCAGCGCAAAACAATGCCGGGGTCGCATACCCTCCACCAAAGGGAGCACTAAATATGATCTAGAAGGGACGCCCCACCAACAGGGTGCAGAAGAAAATCACCCGACAAATCAACTTGGCCGTGGCAACTCACCGCAATCCTCGAGTACCTCGGGATCGGAGTCCTGCATCACATTCACTCACGCGGATAACCCTTGCCAGATCCCTCGCCCAGGTCATGCTGCCCTGGTGCTGGAGGCGCAGATCGGAGGCATGAGTCGCGTCTTCATGGACGGCGGTAGCGGCATCAACCTAATGTTCGCAAGCACTCTAGCAGCTATGCGGATCCCGCAATGCAGCCTGAAACAATCAGACACAACGTTCCACGGCATTGTCCCAGGAAAGGGCATATTTCCCCTGGGCAAAATAGGGCTCGACGTCATCTTCGGGAAGCCGGACAACTTTCGGCAGGAGCGCCTAGAATTCGAAGTGGTGGACTGGCCGTCGCAATACCACGCCATCTTGGGGCGTGTAGCATTTGCAAGATTCCTGGCCGTCCCACACTACGCATACCTACTACTCAAGATGCCAGGACCAAGGGGCGTCATCACAGTCCACGGGAGCTTCACCCGATCGGACCAATGCGACAGGGATTTCAACAAAATCTCCCAGTCTTTCGGCATGCAAGACGAGCTCGTAAGGCTCCGCGAGGTGACGGACAATGGGCTACCCCCAGTCACAAGGCAGAACGCACCTGACATGTCCTTCGACTCCACCGTCAACACCAAGAAAGTGCAGGTCCATCCGACGGACGCCTCCAAGACGGCGCTGATCGCCAATGACCTCAAGATCAAGATAGGAAGGCGCTCGTCGAATTCCTCCGTGAGCGCTGGGAAATCTTCGCCTGGTGTCCTGCGGACATGCCAGGAGTTCCCAGGGAATTCGCCGAGCACGCACTCAACGTCTTTCCAGACACCAAGCCAGTCAAGCAGTCCATCCGAAGACTGTCGGAGCCACGAGCCGAAGCTATCGGCAAAGAAATCAACAGATTACTTGCAGCAGACTTCATCCGGGAAATCAAGGAAAGCGAGTGGCTGGCAAACACGGCGATGGTCCCGAAGAAGGACACGGACATCCTGCGGATGTGCGTAGACTTCACGTCACTAAACAAACATTGCCCAAAGGACCACTTCCCTCTTCCTCGGATCGATCAGATCATCGATTCGACTGCAGGTTGTGAGAAACTCTCCTTCCTCGATGCCTACTCAGGCTATAACCAGATTCGACTCAAGGTCGAAGATCAAGAGAAAACGGCGTTCATCACACCGTTCGGAGTATTCTGCTACAACACCATGCCCTTCGGGCTAAAGAACGCGGGTGCCACGTACCAGCGATGCATGCAGGCCTGCCTCAAAGACCAGATCGGTCGCAACGTCCAAGTCTATGTTGACGACATAGTAATAAAAACCAAGGAAGCAAGGACGCTTATCGACGATCTCCGCGAGACGTTCGACAACCATGATCGCTACAGGATCAAGCTCAATCCGGAAAAGTGCGCCTTCGGCGTCCCCTCGGGCCAGCTGCTCGGATACTTCATCTCTCAACGAGGGATTGAGGCGAACCCGAAGAAAATCAGAGCCATCATGGCAATGGAGAAGCCAAAAAACCTCAAGGGCGTCCAGCAGCTCGCAGGTCGAGTAGCGGCATTAAGCAGGTTCATCAGCCATATGGGCGAGAAGGCCCTACCATTCTACCAGCTGCTGCGCAAGGCAGACAAGTTCGAGTGGACACCAGAAGCCAACGACGCATTCGAAAGCCTCAAGCGGCTCCTCTCCACCTCGCCCGTTTTGGTCACGCCAAAGGAGCGCGAGCCCCTGCTGCTGTACATAGTAGCCACACACCTGGTGGTCAGCACCGTACTCCTGGTCGAATGACCCGAAGAAGGCAAGACCCACGGGGTCCAGCGCCCAATTTACTACCTCAGCGAGGTACTGACACCAACAAAATAGCGGTACCCGCACTACCAGAAGCTAGCCTACGACATGTTCATGACGGCTCGACGGCTGAGCCACTACTTCCAGGAGCATCAGGTGGTGGTCGTCAACGAGGCACCCTTGAACAGCATCCTGAATAACCCAGAGGCCACAGGACGTGTGGCCCTGTGGGGCATCGAACTATCACCCTTGGACATCGTCTACGAGAAGCGACACGCAATCAAATCTCAAGTCCTTCCGGACTTCCTGGTGCACTGGATGGAGCTGCAGCTGCCAGACACCCTAGACATGTCGCAGTCCTGGACAATGCATTTCGACGGCTCCAAACGCCGGCCGGAAGGCAGGAGTCATCTTGACCTCCCGCAAGGTGACAAGATGAAGCGTTCTTGGATGAAATTGAGCCTCCAACAACGAAGCGAACTGAAGCCCTCATCCACGACATGAGGATGGCAAAAATATGCGGCGCAACGCGCCTGGTCATCTACGGTGACTCCAACCTCGTCGTCCAGCATACGATGAATGATTGTGACGCACACGCCGAAAACATGATCGCGTACCGCGCGCTCTACAATGCACTCGAAGGAGAATTCGACGGCTGCGAGCTTCGGCACGTCGGAAGAGAAAGCAACGAGGAAGCCGATAGACTCGCCAACATCGGCTCCACTTGCGCAAAGGTGCCAACAGGTGTGTTCCTCGAACAGATCTGCGTGCCATCCATCAAGCGAAAATTCCCCAAGGGATCACCCGAAGAAGCAGAACACTCGGGGGCTACGCTACCCGAAGGCCATGAAGGACCCGAAAAGCTGGATACCAAAGTTGCCATGGTCAACCTAATGCAGGTCATGGCAGTCAAGGCAAGCTGGACACGTCCATACCTCCAGTTCCTGATAAACGGAGAATTGCCTGACAGCCCGACAGATGCCCGGCGCATATCTCGTTGGTCAAAAGCCTTCACCATCATCAACGGCGAACTGTACAAACGCAGCATTACGGGTGTACTACAACGGTGCGTCACCATCAACGACGGCAAGGCCATACTCCAAGACATCCATGAGGGCATCTGCGGCCACCACGCAGTACCGCCCCTTGTCGCCAAAGCTCTACGGCAGGATTCTCGCCAACGCCATGAGCGACGCAAAGGACATCGTCCGAAGATGCAACGGGTGCCAACGGTTCGCCGACAAACCGCACGCACCTGGGTCCGAACTTAGACCCATACCCATAGCTTGGCCTTTTGCTCAATGGGGCCTCGACATGATCGGCAAACTGCCAAAGTCCTCGAAAGGGGGACACGTCTTCCTCCTGGTCGCAGTCGACAAATTCACCAAGTGGATCGAGGCCATGCCAGTCACCAACCAGAAGGGCAAAACCGCCACAAATTCTTGAATCCATTGTTCATGGTTCGCGTGCCGCACAAAGATCATCATCGACAACGGATCGAACTTCATCTCGAAGAATTCGGACTTCTGCGAAGGCCTCGGGATCAACATCACGTATGCCTCAGTGGCACACCCGCAAACAAACGGGCAAGTGGAAAAGGCCAACGGTCTAATCGGCGCCGGCATCAAGAAGCGCCTCATGAGCTCACTCGAGCACAAAGCTGGAAACTGGACGAAAGAGCTACCGTCATCTGTGGAGCTTACGGACTACGCCAAACAGCTCCACCGCTACACACCGTTCTTCATGGTGCACGGAGCTGAGGCTGCTACCACCGGCATGCGCCACCAGGCTCCACGAGTCGTCACATAGCAAAGCCGAATCCACGGCTGCACTCGAAGATGCCGTCGACACTCGACGAAGCATCGGATATAGCAAGACTAGATCCGCGTATACCAAAGAAAGTCTCCGAATTACCACAGCCGCCGGTTGCGCCAAGGTCCTTCATCGAAGGAGACCTCGTCTTACGACTCAAGCAAAAGCGACCGAATAAACTCGAGTCACCATGGAAGGACCCTATGTCATCACCAAGTCATCCTGTGTGGCGCCTATCGCCTCAAGCACGTGGAGTCCGGAGTCGCATACTCCAACCCATGGAACATCTCGCACTGCATTTATTCTACCAGAAAGCAACCTACCCCTTTACTTTCAATAAGGCTTACGCCAAGGCTACTCAGCCAACCATGTACCTCCTCCATTACGATATAAATAAAGCTAAGTGTTCGCTTCAACCTTCGGTTGACTATTTTTCTGCAACTTTATTACATGCTACAAACACACTCGGGAGCTCCCCCCACCTCACGATTTCATCGACTGAGGACCAAACGTGTACACCTGAGTAGCTGACCACGTCAGACAAACGAAAAGGACACGTACCCAATCAAAGCACTGCGTGCTCACAAACAAGCAAACCTTTACAACAAAGGGCACAAAACGCCCAGCGAAAATATACAAATTTTACATCTATCTGTTTATTTTCAGGTCCTACCTATTCTGAAGAATAACCTGAGCACGCTGCTCAAACAAATCTACAATCTGTTCGGCATACTGCCTTACAGCCGCGTAATGCGGACGCATGTTCCACTCGCCACCATCCGGTCGAAGAGGTGGCCCAGCCGCCACAGCAGCCAAATCTACATCAGGGCGGTGCACCCTCACAAGAGACAAGGCAGCCTTCACTCCTGCGACGAGCTGCTGCCGCACCAGCTCCTTGAGATTGCTGGCACTCCGAAACCTCGACAGAAGACCTGCAAGGGTCGTCGGCACGACATCCAAAGGAAACATGACGTGCAGCACCGAGGAAAGTGATGTCTGCACCTGGCGGAGCACCCGCGAAACTTGATAAACATGATCCTGCATCGTTGCCAGAACCATGGCGCGATCGCGATCCATCCAGAAGAAGCCGCCGGCCTCCATGTCCTGTTGAGTCAAGCAGTTGACCCGAACAGCGACATGCTCTTTTTCTTCCCTCGGAGCAAGATTCGCACCTGCGACAACCGCACAAGACAAGAATAAGGCCAGCAGGCTCATCCGAAGAACTGAGCTACAACCCGAAAGAAGGATCAACTTACACTGCAATTGCTCGGACAGCCGACCCAGCTCCGCCATCAAGTACTCCTCTCTGGCTGCGCCACGATCCGCCTTGGATTTCCAAACGTCGCACGCGACAGAGCCGAGCAACTCCTCTCCGCATCGCACACGATCCCGAAGGAAAGTAAGCTGTGAGGAGTCATCCAAGGATGGACGCAACGGCGTTGCGGATGGGGCGTCAATAGGGTCAGCACCCGAAGGAACCTAGCACGACAGCAAAAGAAAGGAACACAGACATTCAGCCAAGGATGGAGCACAACTCAGAGAAAATTCATTGAATATATAAAGCCACTACGTGGCACAAAGAAGATACTCCTCAAGATATTTACAACAAAAGTAGACTACATACTACCCTACGTCTACTATGCCTAAGGAGCAGGACACTGAGTCGCCTCGGAGCCAGACTGCCTAGCTTTGGCCTCGCCTTGCTGCCGCAGTGCGTATTCAGACAGCAAGTCAATGAGCTTGGGCCCATATCGTCTGCAGCGAGCGGAGTAGGCAGCGAAGGCTACCTCGGATCCATCTGCAGCCGTCGGCATCCGAGAGGTGATCTGGGGCAAGTCCAGCTCCGCTCCAGCCGCCATGGCCATCGCCAGCCCGACGGACGCGCCGATGCCCTTCTGCTTGCGCTTGTACGCCGCAGGCGCTTCGGCTGACAGAGCCTCTGCCAGGGCATCCACATCTTCAAGGGATGCGCCCTTCGGGAAGAGCTCCTGGTAGAAGTGACCAAGTACCTCTTTTGCCTTGGCAAGGGATTTGACGACGGTGCCGCAGCGGTCTTCGACCGCCACAGTGGCATCATCCAGAGCACTCCCGTGCTCCAGAGCACCGCGGTCGAACTCGATGCATGCGGCATCTGAGACAAAAATGAAGAAAAGCATGAAGAAAGGCAACATAGAAGAAGACCCGTAGAAAAGGAAGCAAGTACAAAAATCCAGCACTCACCCGAAATAGCCTTGGCAGTAGCCATGAGCTTCGCCGCCACCCCTCTTTCACGAGCAGCCTCAACGGTGGCCAGCTTCTCCTCACGATCTGCGGCCTCCTGCTGTAGACGCTCCTTCGCTTCGGCTGCGTTCGACAGCTCTAGCTCAAGGCTCTCTTTTGCGCCAACGGCGGCTTCGGCTTTCTGCTCCGATTGGCCAAGGCTCTTTTTAAGAGCGTCGACCTCATGGAGAGAGTCGTTATGCTCCTCTGCATTTAAGACAAGCAAGTGTCAAAGAACAGGACCAGGATAAACAAGAGAGGTACTAAAAGGCGATTTAATACCTTGAAGCGCAGCCAGCCTCCAAAGGCGTTCCTCCACCAGCCGCTTGGCCTCTTGGACAAAAGGCTGCAGAAAAAGGCAATAGCAGTAAGAACAGGACTTGGGGGCTACGCCCAACACAAAGAAGCAAAAACAACATCAGCACACGAAGTCACTCGGGGGCTTCCCCCCGTGACATGAAGCAGAAAAACTTACGTGCTCCGATGGCGACCCCGAAGGCCCGCCTGCGAAATTCTGAGACGCAACCACCAGCCCCTCCCGCACAGGAGGATCTGGAGCGGCGCCACCCGAAGTCGCCACCGTCTGAGGAGGAGGCGACGCAATGTTCGACTCCCCCATCATCTCCGCACCATCACTAGAGCCACGGAGGATTGCCTGCATACAAACCAATCAGCACAAGTGCAAAAAATCATGAAGGGAAAAGGACAACAGTACAACAAGAAAACTTACGAGCCCAATGCGCTCAGGTCGAAGATAGGAGAAGCCCTTCGGGCCCTCTTCTCCTCTTTCTTCTCTTCCTTCTTCTCCTCCTTCTTTTCTTCCTTCTTCCGCTTTGCTGGCGGGTGCGGAGCAACAACTCGCACAGGAATAGCAGGAAGGGGAGAGGAAGAACCTCCATGACCATCACTATGACGCTCAAGGCCCAGAGGATTTCGAGTCTGAGGAGTTGAGGCATCCAAGACTCGCTCAAGCTCCGTGATCGCTATGCCGTATGGTCCTCACTGACTCGGCATCCTCCGCCGGAGATCGCGCCAAGGAAGCTCGGACACGGAATCAACCACTTCATTATCCGGGCATTCGGATACCTTTCGGCAATGGTGGTACCATGCCCGCACTTTGAAGCTCTACAAGATGAGAAGGAACTTTGTTAGCAAACAAAGGAAGCAAACACACACTCAACAAAAAGAGGGAGCTACGCACAAATCTACACCTTCGCACGACCAACGTCAAAGAAAAGGGAGGAGTCGGCGACTTCCCGGATTTCTTCTCCGCCTTGAACTTCAGAAGACGCGAAGATCCTTGTCAAGATTCCCCTCGAGATTTTCTCACCAAACCCTCGTCGGATCACGGCGCCCAGAATAAAGAAACATCGGGTGCGCCCTCGCTTGGAGAGGTTGCACCCGACGCTCAAGAAACGTCCGGATGATGTCCACGCCGTTCACCTCCTTCTCAGGAATCAGTTGGAGATCCTCCACCCGACGGTAAAGGGCCTCTATCTCCGCCACCTCACCGTCTAAGATCTGGTTTTTCCACGACCTTTTCTTCTCAATCTTTTGGGAGGGGTCAAAGGGAACAAGACCAAAATATTGCCCGGGCAAACCGGAGTCGCGGATGTAAAACCATCGCCTCCGCCAGTACTGGACAGATTCGGACATGGAAAAGGAAAAGAATTTCACATTGGGACTGAGGGAGATGATGAAACCCCCAATGGGATACACACCATCTGAACCAGACTGCCTCTTCACGGAATAAAGCTTCCGGAAGAGGCCAAAGTGCGGCTCAATGCCAAGCCAACACTCGCACAATGTGATAAAACACGCAACGTGGAGAAGAGAGTTGGGAGACAGATGATGGAGTTGAACCCCATAGAAGAAGAGCAGCCCACAGAGGAAGTCGTGGACAGGAAAAGAAAACCCGCGAATCACGAAGGCAACAAACATGACCCGGTACCCAGATGGGGGACGGGGGATTACCTCATTGCCAGGGAGTCTCACGGCCGTCGTATCTTGCGGGATCAGGCCCCGCTCACGCAGTTTGCGGAGATCGCTCTCCCGCGTCTCTGATCGCCGCCAGCCACCATCGGTGACACGAGCAGCAGTGGTGCCCTTCTTGCCTCCGGCGGCGCTGGTCCCAACCGCAGATGAAGACTTCTTCGCTTTCCCCATGGCGCTACGGCGGTGGTGGCGTTGCCAACGAAGAAAGAACGAAGGAAATGTGGAAGAAACTCTCAACGCGCAGCAAGAGTCGCTCAAGAACAAGGAGGCGGTGAACAGATGAACTGGTGCGGTGAAAAACAAACGACGATTTCACCAAGGATTATAACAGCGAAGACGACACACGCTGGCCGTCCATCGAGAAGACCTAACGCCAACGGTAGATCTGGCCGCGTGTCGTCAAGATCACAACGAACCATCGTTACCACGCCGTCCACTACGCGCGGAAATCGAGGAGACGCCAGAATCATCTACACGCCGTGACCAGTCAATTCAAAGTCGAAGTGGGACCCACGCTTCGTCGATCAAGTCATCTACGGCGTAGCGACGCTTGAGGTCATCGATCGTCAAGATCGACGCTATCAAAAGCTATACTAGCACCAACTTCGTCAGACAGCTAAGAGTACTCACCGAATCTACGATTCGATTAAATACTGGGCTACTCCTATCGGGGCGCACCGGCCGCGCAGACAAGGAGGATAAAATTACTTCCGAGTCCCACGTCAGTCACGACTCCACTACGGACTCGGGGCTACTCCCATAGGGAGGATGGATTTAAAGCATCCAAAATTCGAGTCCCGGACTTAAACTGAAACAATGCTTGAACTAAAGTCTCCGTCGAGTCTACGCTCAACAGACACTTGGGACTACTCCCATAGGGCGCTAGTCGCGCACCCTATGAGATCTTCGACTGCGATCTTCCGGATCAGCACGCAAAAACTTTTTGGCAACTCTGCCCCAACAAAACGCTAAGTGAGCGACAATCTCCTTGGCCACCCGAAGCACCTCCGCGGTGACAAACATTCGGATGCTGTGTCTGCGACACAAAGATAAGACCTACAGATATCATCTGATGGCACGACAACGACCGATCAAGGCCTCGCTAGTATGAAGCCGTACCAACAGTACGATGAAAAATCCCGACGACGCGTTGGGTACACCAATTAAAATCACTGAATTCCACTCGTAAGTCCTCCGTGGCTCGAGTCGAATTACGCCAAAGATATGTTCCAGTCCGTTGAGGGACCCAAACCTGATAAAGATCGTGTCGTTTCGTCCTAAGACAGTTAACTGGCCCTGATCCGTCGGGTGAGTCAGGCACACGCATCAACAATCCCTACGCATATATACTATTAAAATATAGTTGCACCCGAAGGATGGAAGAGTCCTCAGCCGAATCTACGATTCGACTGATCACTCGGGGGCTACTGACATGGTTATACCCTACGGGTACGTGACTTCAGCATACCTGGTCCAGCCCAAGGAAGGCCCACAGCAGATATACGCTGGCCCATGAAGATTTTCGGGTGGCCAAGGCCCATGACGCCTTCGGATCCTTGGAGAGCAAGACTAACGGAGATAGGAAATTCAAAGGGATAAAACCCTAGAACTTGTAACCGACTAGGAATATGCCCGGGACCTGCCTAAGTCTATATAAAGGCCAGGAGGACACGTCCTAGATCTCTCGACTCATACTTTCGTACACGCATCCATGCCAGATCGAATCTGCGCACCCTGTAATCTTCGGTTCCGCCGTAATCAAAGAGCAGCATAAGGTGAGTAGGGTTTTCTCCGGGCCTCAACTGGGTAAATCTCGTGTCCCCTGGTTGCTTGTCTATTAACCGTGCCACGATCTTCAGCATCCCCATCTTCTCCAAAACCCAAGTCCATAACAATGGGCATTGATGAGATTAAACCTCGTCCGTAGTCATACTCGCTTCTCCTCCTCGCGATCCGATCCGATCTAGCACCACAAGTGGCGGTGCCTCCGTGAGATGCACACGTGCAGCACCTCGACGTCTCCTCCTTCCTCGGACCAGCAAGTATGGTGGAGAGACGGATTGGATCTACAACACGACGGCGTGGTGTATATGGTGGAGAATTTCTGCAGCAGGGCTTCGCCTACAAGCAGTCGGGAGGGAGAGAGGAGGGCAGCAGGGCAGCTAGGGTTGGAGGGGAAGGTGTGGGGGGGTGGTGCGCCCCCAGCCCTCTATATATAGAGGGGTGGGCGCAGCCCTAGTCCCTCCCCCAAGCCAAACCTGCGGCCCCAAGGAAAAGGAGTGGGGGGCAAGGAAAACCCCCTTCTAGAAGCTCTATCTCGAGTTTAAACCTCTCTTGGCCGGCTGGGCCCTATGGGGCCTTGTGCCCCTGGCCCAATGCGGCCAGGGCACTCCCTCATAGGCCCATGCCCCCTCCCGGAAGGTGGGGCCACGTTGGTACCTTCCGAAGGTTCTAGAAGCTTCCGTACAATCTTGATTAACTTGAACAATTAGAACTCCAAAACTGCACCGCCTTTATATGAATCTTATTCTCGGACCATTCCGAACCTCTCATGATGTCCCGGATCCCATCCGAGACCAACAAAAACTCATAAACCAATTATCCAATCTATCCTAGCGTCGAGACACGTTAAGTGTGTGACCTCGGGTTCGAGAATATGCGACATGATCTTCTATCAATAATCAACAGTGGTCCGAAACCCATATTGACTCCACACATTCATCGATGATCATATCGGATGAACCACGATGCCAGGATTCAATCAATCCCATATATATATTCCCTTCGTCTCACGATATTTTACTTGCCCGAGATTTGATCGTCGTGCCGTCATACCTAGTTCAATCTCGCTCACGAAGTACTTTACTCGCTCCATAATCCGATATCACTTTGTGATTAAATCCTTAACCACATGCTTGCAAGCGGTGTTGATATCGATTACCGAGTGGGCCCGAAGTATATCTCTCCGACTTGGGAGGGACAAATCCCATTTCGATACATACAACCCAACAGATACTTTCCGATCACCTGAGAGACACCTTTATGATCACCCTCTCATAGGATGACGTTTGATGACCTCAAAGCTTTCTTCCGATACCAGGGAGTTGTATTATCTCATGGTCTAAGGAATACAATATTGGACATAAGAAAAGCTTCGCAAAGATGAACACGATGACATGATCTAATTGCTTCGCTTAGTTTGGGTCTGTCCACCATATCATTCTCCCAATGATATGATCTCATTATTAATTGACAACTCATGTCCATGGTTAGGAAACCTTAACCATCATTAATCAATGAGCTAGTCCATAGAGCGTACTAGGGACACGGTGTTGTTCACAAACCACACAAGTATTAAAGTTTCCGCTTAATACAATTCTAGCATGGAATATAAACATTATCATGAACAAGAATTATAATAATATTAGCTTTATTATTGCCTCTAGGGCATAATTCCAACAGTCTCCCACTTGCACTAGAGTCAATAATCTAGTTTACATCTGGCAACAATCTCACACCCATGGCACTGAGGTGCTGATCATGTTTTACACGTGGAAGAGGTTTAGTCAATGGATCTGCGACATTCATATCTGTATGTACTTTTCTAATCTTCAGATCTCCATCTGCTATATAATCTCGGATTATATGAAACTTGCGGTTGATATGCTTGGTCTTTGGATGATATCTTGGTTCCTTAGCGAGTGCTATGGCGCCAGTGTTGTCACACAATATCTCTAGTTGGTCCAATGCACTTGGAACCACACCAAGCTCGGTGATGAAGTTCCTGATCCAAACTCCTTCACTTGACGCTTCTGCAGCAGCCATGTATTCCGCTTCTACCGTAGATCCCGCGATCACGCTTTGCTTGCAGCTTCTCCAGCTCACAGCTCCTCCATTCAAAATATACACGTATCCTGTCTGAGATTTAGAATCATCCTTGTCGGTCAAAACTAGCGACGTAACCTTTACGACGAGTTGTTCATCACCCCATAGACTAAGAACATTTCTTTAGTCCTATTTAGGTACTTTAGGATGTTCTTCACGGCTGTCGATGTTCCACTCTGGATCACTTTGATATCTCGCCGTCAAACTAAGAGCGGTGGACACATCCGATCTAGTACACAAAGATGGCATACATGATCGAACCTATGGCCGAGGCATAAGGCACTTTGCTCATAGCTTCCTATCATTTACCATAGCTGGACACTTTGAGCCTTGCTCAATATCTTACGACAACATAGGCACCGAACCTTTCTTTGCCTTATCCATTCTGAACCTTTTCGAACTTTGTCTAGGTATGTACCGCTTAAAGCTATCAGGCGTCTTTGTCTATCTCTATTGATTTTGATGCCCAATATATAAGCAGCTTCACCTAGGTCTTTCATTGAAAAACACTTGTTCAAATAACTCTTCACATCGTTAAGCATGTTGATGTCATTTCCAATAATCAATATGTCATCCACATATAGTACCGTAAACGCCACCGAGCTCCCACTCACTTTCTTGTAGATGCAAGCTTCAGAGCAATTTGGAACAAATCCAAAGCTCTTGATCACTTGATCAAAACGAAGGTTCCAACTCCGAGATGCTTGCTTGATCCATAAATGGAACGCTGAAGTTTGCATACTTTATCGGCATCCTTAGGATCGACAAAACCTTCGGGTTGCATCATATACAACTCTTCATCAATGTTGCCATTGAGGAAAGCAGTCTTGACATCCATCGCCATATTTCATAATCATGAAACGCAGCAATTGCTAATAAAATCCGAATGGACTTAAACATCGCTACGGAGAGAAAGTCTCATCGTAGTCAACACCTTGAACTTGTCGAAACCTTTCGCGACAAGCCGTGCTTTATAGACGGTAACATTACCATTCGTCCGCTTTTCTTCTTGAAGATCCATTTGCACTCAACGGCCTTTCGTCGCTAGGAGGGTCCACCAAAGTCCATACTTGGTTTTCGCCATGGATCCCAATTGGATTTCATGGCTTCTAGCCATTTCTCGTAGTCCGGCTCATCATCGCTTCCTCATAGTTCGAGGTTCACCGTCTTCTACTAACAAGACAGTCAAGACAGGTTGCTGTACCACTCAGAGGGGCACGCGACCTTGTCGACCGCGACGCTCAAGAGCAAAGATCGTCAAGCTTCATGATCCTTGTCATTAGCTTCCTCTATTGTTGGTGCAAAGGCACTGAACAATTTGAGGTGCTGTGCTACTCTCAATTCAACGAAGGTTCAATAACCTCGTCTAGCTCTACTTTCCTCCCACTCACTTCTTTCGAGAGAAACTCCTTCTCGAGAAAGGAACCGTTTTTGCATAAACACTTTGCCTTCGGTTCGTGATAGAAGGTATACCCAATAGTTTCCTTTAGGGTATCCTATGAAGACACATTTTCCGCTTTGGGTTCGAGCTTGTCCGCATCAACTTCTTGACGAAGCTTCAGATCCCCAAACTTTAAGAAACGACAACTTAGGTTTAGCACCAAACCACAGTTCATACGGTGTCGTCTCAACAGATTTAGATGGAGCCCTATTTAAAGTGAATGCAGCGGTTTCTAATGCATAACCCCAAAATGATAACGGCAAATCAGTAAGAGACATCATTGATCGGACCATATCTAATAAGGTTCGATTCCGGCGTTCAGACACACCATTGCGCTGTGGTGTTCCGGGTGGCGTGAGTTGCGAAACAATTCCGCTTGCTTTAAGATGTGTGATAAAATCATAACTCAAATATTCGCCCCCACGATCGGATCGTAGAAACTTAATCTTTCTGTTACGATGGTTCTCCACTTCATTCTAAAATTCCTTGAACTTTTCAAATGTTTCAGATTTATGTTTCATTAAATAGATATACCCATATCTACTTAAGTCATCGGTAAAAGTGAGAAAATAGCGATATCCACCGCGTGTCGAAACACTCATCGCTCCGCATACATCGGTATGTATGATTTCCAACAAGTCCGTTGCTCGCTCCATCATACCGGAGAACGGTGTTTTGATCATCTTGCCCATGAGGCATGGTTCGCATGTGTCAAATGATTCAAAATCAAGAGACTCCAAAATTCCATCAGAATGGAGTTTCTTCATGCTCTTTACACTAATATGACCTAGACGACAGTGCCACAAATAAGTAGTATTATCACTATCTACTTTGCATCTCTTAGCCTCAATGTTATGGATGTGTGTTTCATCCCTTTCGAGATTTAGAAGAAATAAACCATTCACAAGAGGTGCATGACCATAAAAGATGTTACTCATATAAATAGAACAACCATTATTCTCCGATTTAAATGAATAACCGTCTTGCAATAAACACGATCCAGAAATAATGTTCATGCTCAACGAAGGCACATAATAACATTTATTAAGGTTTAAAACTAATCCCGAAGGTAAAACTAAGGAGAGCGTGCCGATGGCCATCACATCAACTCTTGATCCGTTGCCAACGCGCATCGTCACCTCATCCCTCGCAAGCCGCCGTCTATTCCGTAGCTCCTGTTTCGAGTTACAAATATTAGCAACTGAACCGGTATCAAATACCCAGGCACTACAACGAGGGCTAGTAAGGAAAACATCAATAACATGTATATCAAATATACCTTTGATGGTGCCAGCCTTCTTGTCCGCTAAGTACTTCGGACAGTTGCACTTCAAAGGACCTTGTCCTTGCAATAGAAGCACTCAGTGTCCGGCTTAGGACCATACTTGAGCTTCTTCTCAGCAGGGGCAACGCGCTTGCCGCCGCCTTTCTTGAAGGGCTTCTTTGCACCCTTACCTTTCTTAAAGGAGGGCTTGTTGACCATCAACACATGATTATCATTCTTGATGTCCACCTCCGCAGCCTTCAGCTTTGCGAAGAGCTCGGTGATCGTATCAGTGGAACCAATCTGATTGTGATCAGCTACAACTTTTGTAGCTAGGAGTGTCAATCTTGAGCTCCTCTGGAATCTTGCAGTCCAGTTGCTCAAGGCGTTGAGTGTAGCCCGACATCTTAATGGCGTGCTCACTAACGGAACTCCCTTCCTCCATCTTGTAGTTAAAGAATTTCTTAGAGATCTCATATCTCTCAGAACGGGCTTGAGTCTGAAACATGTTTTTCAGCTCCTCGAGAATCTCAAAGGGCCCGGCGAACTCCTCAAAACGATTTTGAAGATCCGATTCCATAGCATACAACATGGCGATTTTAATAAAATCATAATCATCCTCGCGCGACTGATAACAGCTTTTTCATCAGCCGGCGCATCTATAGCAGGGGCGTCACCTAGCGCTTTCTCAAGGACATAGTCCTTTTGTCCGCCAGCGAGAATGATTCCCAGAATGCGGAACCATTTGGTGAAGTTAGACCCATTGTTTCTAAGCTTTTCTATCTCAGCAAAAACGTTGAAGTTGAAGTTGGACTTGGCCATGTGATCTACAGTATTTGCAAGTACAATTTAGACTAGGTTCATGATAAATAGTTCAACTTAATCAAATTACTAGATGAACTCCCACTAAATTCAACATCCCTCAAGTTGTTTAGTGAACACGATCCAAATTCACCACACCTAATCCGATCATCACGAGAAGAGATGTGGTTTCAATGGTGGACAATGAAGTGTCGATCATATCATACATATGACTCATGCTTAACCTTTCGGTTCATGTGTTCCGAGGCCATGTCTGTACATGCTAGGCTCGTCAAGTAAAAACCCAAGTATTTCCGCATGTGCAAAACTGGCTTGCACCCGTTGTATGTGAGCGTAGAGTCTATAGCACCCGATCATCACGTGATGCTTGGACACGACGAATTTTCGCAACGGTGCATACTTGGGGAGAACACAGTTTTTATCGATCTTTAAGTGAGGAATCATCTTATAATGCTACCGTCGCGATCTAAGCATAATAAGATACATAAAAGGATAAACATCACATGCATATAACTTTATGTGACATGGTATAGCCAATCTTCGCGTAATGATCTCCATCTTGTGCCTGCCGGCATGATCTCCATCACTCCACCATGATTGCCTCCACCACGAATAGCAACTACAACTATTGCTAACTACTTAGCGATAAAGTAAAGCTATTACATGGCGTATAAGAAGTTGACTCGTAGGTCATACACAATTATAAAGACAACCATATGGCTCCTGCCGGTTGTGTACTCATCGACATGCAAGTCGTGAAACATTACAAAACATGATCATCGCATACAATATACACATCACATCTTGGGCCATACCATATCACAGAAAACACTCCCTGCAAAAACAAGTTAGACGCCTCTACTTTGTTGTTGCATGTTTTACGTGGCTTATGGGAGTAGATGCTGAGAACGATTCTTACCTACGGAAAGCCACAACGGTGATATTATGGTTGCCAAACTCCGGTGTTAATCCCATGACAACTATAGTGAGAGAAACTGGCATCCACCAGCCGCATGTGTGGAACAAGCCACACGTCAAGTGCGGAGCGGTCTCATGAACGACGTCGTAAGGTTGGCCTAGACCGCTTCAATATCACTATCCCGGCCATAAGAACACAAACAAGAGGCTTGCAGAAAACATCAACGCCCGCAACAACCATGTTATGCTCTACTCGTGAAACACATCTACGCATAGATCTAGCTCGATACCACCAAGGGTTTCGGCATAGTAAATCAAAATTTTCTACGGATGCGAACAGAGGAAAGCCAAGATCTAATCTAGGAGATGCAAACAACAAGAGAGATTGGATTAGATCTTCATACCCTTGAAGATTCAAGACATGAACGCTCATTTAACGTGGGTGATGTAGTCATACTCGCTTCTCCTCCTCGCGATCCGATCCGATCTAGCACCACAAGTGGCGGTGCCTCCGTGAGATGCACACGTGCAGCACCTCGACGTCTCCTCCTTCCTCGGACAAGCAAGTATGGTGGAGAGATGTATTGGATCTACAACACGACGGCGTGGTGTATATGGTGGAGAATTTCTGCAGCAGGGCTTCGCCTACAAGAAGTCGGGAGGGAGAGAGGAGGGCTGCAGGGCAGCTAGGGTTGGAGGAGAAGGTGTGGGGGGTGGTGCGCCCCCAGCCCTCTATATATAGAGGGGTGGGCGCAGCCCTAGCTCCTCCCCCAAGCCAAACCGGAGGCCCCAAGGAAAAGGAGTGGGGGGGGCAAGGAAACCCCCCCTTCTAGAAGCTCTATCTCGAGTTTAAACCTCTCTTGGCCGGCTGGGCCCTATGGGGCCTTGTGCCCCTGGCCCAATGCGGCCAGGGCACTCCCTCATAGGCCCATGCCCCCTCCCAGAAGGTGGGGCCACGTTGGTCCCCTTCCGGAAGGTTCTAGAAGCTTCCGGTACAATACCGATTAACCCGGAACAATTCCGAACTCCAAAAACTGCACTGCCTTATATGAATCTTATTCTCCGGACCATTCCGGAACCTCTCATGATGTCCCGGATCCCATCCGAGACCGAACAAAAACTCATAAACCAATTATCCAATCTATCCTAGCGTCGAGACACGTTAAGTGTGTGACCCTGCGGGTTCGAGAATATGCAGACATGATCTTCTATCAATAATCAACAGCGGGGTCTGGAAACCCATATTGACTCCCACACATTCATCGATGATCATATCGGATGAACCATGATGCCAGGATTCAATCAATCCCATATATATATTCCCTTCGTCTCGCGATATTTTACTTGCCCGAGATTTGATCGTCGGTACCATCATACCTAGTTCAATCTCGTTCACAACAAGTACTTTACTCGTTCCGTAATCCGATATCACTTTGTGATTAACTCCTTAACCACATGCTTGCAAGCGGTGTTGATATCGATTACCGAGTGGGCCCGAATTATATCTCTCCGACTTGGGAGGGACAAATCCCATCTTGATACATACAACCCAACAGATACTTTCTGATCACCTGAGAGACACCTTTATGATCACCCTCTCATAGGATGACGTTTGATGACCTCAAAGCTTTCTTCCGATACCAGGGAGTTGTATTATCTCATGGTCTAAGGAATACAATATTTGACATAAGAAAAGCTTCGCAAAGACGAACACGATGACATGATCTAATTGCTTCGCTTAGTTTGGGTCTGTCCACCATATCATTCTCCCAATGATATGATCTCATTATTAATTGACAACTCATGTCCATGGTTAGGAAACCTTAACCATCATTAATCAATGAGCTAGTCCATAGAGGCGTACTAGGGACACGGTGTTGTTCACAAACCACACAAGTATTAAAGTTTCCGCTTAATACAATTCTAGCATGGAATATAAACATTATCATGAACAAGAATTATAATAATAACAGCTTTATTATTGCCTCTAGGGCATAATTCCAACAAATATAATGGTGGAAGAAAGGCCCTTCATAAAAGGGAAGCAGGGATTTCAAGTCTCAAAAAGAGCTTCCAAAAATTATGGTACTTGTTAGCTTTCAGCTCTCATTGCCCCTATCATAAGCATCTTGAAGTGATTAAGGTTAAAGTGAACAAACTATGGAGTATATGCTTGAAAAATTATAAGTTGGCAATCTCATGTCCCTTGAGTACGAGGGCTGCTCCTCATGCTACTCAACTTTAGTCACCTGTAAGTTCTTGTCATAGTAAGTACATGTTGTAGGGGTTCATAGCATGGAAAACAAAAAAAATTGTACCGCATGAACACAAACAAGCCAAGATCTATCTACTAGGTTGTAGCAACGAGTAGATTAGAGTACTCACCCTTGAAGATTCCAAAGCGGTTAACGAGAGCAGATTCTCGTGGGTGATGTAGTCGTACACTTGCCGATTGCAAGATCGCGTAGACGATCCTTCCGGCGCTGCGTTCCAGCAGCGCTTCCGCACTCGGTCACACATTTGGTACTTGATGAAGACCTTCCTCTCCCTTTTCTAGCAGGCAGCGGAGGTTGTAGTTCTCTCCTCGCGATTCCGACAGCACGACAACGTGGTGTCGAAAGTAGAGGGAAGATCCGGCAGGGCTTCGCCTAAGCCGGAGCAGGTTATGGTGGAGAAATAGGGTTCCCTGATGATCTAGGGTTTAGAGGCCAGAGAGGAGGAGGTGGAGGAGTCTGCGGCAGCTAGGGCGGCGGCGACGAACCGGTGGCGTTGGGCGGCGGTGTAGGGAGGGGCTGGTGTTGTGTGTCTCTTGGGGCACCCCATCCCCTCTATTTATGAGAGGGAGGGCAGCTTGGGAGAGGGGAGTTTGAATCCTTCCCCAACTCCCTCTCCTTGTTGGCTTATGGTGGAGGGAAAGAAGGATTCTTTCCTTCCTCTACCAGGATACATTGTCCCAGTTTGACTTTTCAAACTTGCCTTTTGACTTTCAATTTGGAGCTCAATTTATTTCTTACAAATGCCCAACCAAGTGACCTGGGACAAGATGCAATCATTCCACTCATTCATGACACATTCATGAACCCTTCCCCTTCCATTCCGGTGAACCTTCTAGACCCTTCTATATCATTCCGGTGAAAACACCAAAATCATTCCCGAACTCCGGAATTGGACTTTCCTTCTATGAATCTTATTCTCCGGACCATTCAAGATCTCCTTGTCATATCCCGGATCCCATTGAGACTCCGTACAACATTCGGTATCCCTACTTACATTCCATATCTACTAAAAAACATCGAATCCTTAAGTGTGTCTCCCTACGGTTCGTGAATTATGCAGACATGACCGAGACTCTTCTCCGATCAATAACCAATAGAGGAATCTAGAAATTCATATGGCTCCCACATATTTATACGATTAATTTGCAATCAAATGAACCACTTACATACGATACCAATTTCCCTTTGTCTTGCGATAGTTTACTCATCCGAGGTCTGATCGTCGGTATCTCTGCATACCTAGTTCAATCTTGTTACCGATAAGTACTGTTTCCTCGTTCCCATGATATGTGATCCCTTGTGAGCCAGTCACATGCTTGCAAGCTAATTGGATGACATTCCACCGGGAGGGCCCAGAGTATATCTATCCGTCATATGGATGGACAAATCTCACTCCTGATCCATGTGCCTCAACACATACTTTCCGAACACTCAATGCCACCTTTATAGCCACCCAGTTACGGTGTGGTGTTTGATATCATCAAAGTATCCATCCGGTGAAGGTGATTTAGCATGATCTCATGGTCGAAGGAATTAGGTTACTATGTATCAGAAAGCTTATAGCAAACAAACTAATGAAATGACTTGATCTTTATGCTACGCTTATCTATAGGAGTATGTCCATCACACCATTCTCCTAATGATTTGATCTTGTTGTTAATAACATCTCATTGTTCATGATTAGGAAACCATGATCATATATTAACCAACAAGCTAGTTTAACAAGAGGCTTTACTAGGGACTCTTTTATGTTTACAAATCACACAAGTATTAAGGTTTCCTTTTAATACATTTATAGCATGGTATGTAAACATTTATCATAAGCATGAAGATATGATAATAACCACTTTATTATTGCCTCTTGGGCATATCTACAACAGTCTCCCACTTGCACTAGAGTCAATAATCTAGTTTCAAACCTTTGTGCACTCAACACCTATGGCTTTTCGGTGTTGTATTTACACGATTGCTAGTGGTCAACTAATCTCCAGATCCGACACTTTTAGGTATGTGTGTAATTGCATCTCTTTGCATCTCTACGCATCACTCATTCTCTAATGAGATGGCTTTGTATAAATTTGGTCTTTTGGTGAGACCTTTAGTTCCTTGGGGTTAGAACATATTGATAATATTGTCGTACAATATATCTTCATAGTACTATCCCACTGTGAACTACACCTAGTTTGATAACAAACTACTTGACACAACTGCCCTCTTTTGCTGCTATAATAGCAGTCATATACTTAGTATTTTGTTATAGTATCTGTCACAATGTCTTAACTTTGTAAATCATCCAAATCCATTATGGAACTTACTTTCCATTATATTGTGCCACCCTTAGTTTAGATTGATATAAACTTAATTTGTACTTTGTGACAAAACTAGTATCAATGTAATACTTTTACCTTGAACTAACCATCTATTTGTCACTTCTACAAAAATAATATATTCTTAGTTCTTCCAAAATATCATAAGAATATCTTTACTATCGTCTAATAATCATCTTATGAATCATTCTGGTATATGCTCATAACATTTAGAGCATAAGACATATCTGGATGTGTACATATCACAATATGATTAAAAAATTCTTTTTGTGATTTCATTCATCAAGTATCAATCAATACTTGAATCTTTGTTTCACTTACCAAGTGTCGATACACTTGAGTTTCGATTTAATCCTTTCTGTGTGGCAAGAACCTTTCTTGACATTTCCATATTGAACTTATTCAATACCTCATGTATGTACATTTGGCACAACCATATTAGCGTCTTAATCTATCCATATAGATATTGATACCAAATATTAGGGTTTTGCCTAAGTATTTCATCAAAAAAATGAAATTCTTAACTTGTGTTAATAAAAATACATCATTTCCAATCAACAATATGTCTTCCACATAATGTATTATAAATATGTCTTAGCACTTGATACGTCGGAAAAGTATCTATAATTTTTGATGTTCCATGCTTGTTTAGTATCTAGTTTGCTTTGCTTTGTCCATACTTTGAGGTGTTTTTATATGTTTTCTGGTACTAACCTATTAACAAATTGCCACAGTGCTAGTTTCCAGTTTTTTGCTGTTTTTGGTTCCAGAAAAGCTAGTAAAGAAATATTCTCGGAATTGTACGGGACAAAAGCCAAAGTCAATATTTCCTCGAGGAGAACATGGAGTCCAGAGGAGAGACGGAGGGGCGCCACAGGGTGGCCACACCGCCCAGTGCGCCTAGGTGGGCCACTGGGCAGGTGTAGGCCCCTGGGCGCCCAGCCTCGCCTCTTCGCCTATAAGAAGCCCCTGATGCCTAAACCCTAAGTACCCGAGAAATATTTCACGAAACCGTCTATATCCGCCGCCACCATCGTCCCTAGATCGGGGGGATTTGAAGCTCTTCCCGGCACCCTGCCGAAGGGGAGATCATCCCGGAGGCCTGCTTCTTCATCATGCCAGCCTTCGGTATGAAGTGTGAGTAGTTCCACCTTGGACTATGGGTCCATATAGTAGCTAGATAGTTGTATCTCCTCCTTGTGCTTTCATGTCTAGATCTTGTGAGCTCCATTCATGATCAAGATCTCATCTATTTGTAAGCATGCACGTTGTGTTTGTGGGGATCCGATGGATATTAAGATTACTATGTTATATTGATTAATGGTTTTGTCTTATTGATTCTATCATGTCTGTGTTGTTTGTGATCTTGCATGCTCTCCGTTGTTAGTAGCTATCTTGGCCAAGTAGTTGCTAGTGACTCCAAGAGGGGGTATTTATGATCGATATTGGGTTCATGCCTCTACTTAATCAAGGGAAGTGACAGAAATCTCTACGGTTGTAGATGTGTTGTTGCCACTAGGGAGAAAACAACGGTCTCTTGTTCATGGAACAAGTGGATTGTTTAACTTACACACTTTGCTTAAAGCAGTTGTATGTTGCTTCCAACTTAATACTGGAGGGGGTTCGGATGATAACCTGAAGGTGGACTTCTAGTCATAGATGCAGTTGGATGGCGGTCTATATATATTGTTGTGTTAACCAATCGAATCTCATAGGATCTTTTTGTCTAGTATTGCATTGTTATGCCTTGCTCAGTCCTGTCAATTGCCCTGCTGTAATTTTTTTACCCAGCATGCCATGTTTGTTTATCTAAGGAGAACACCTCTAGTGAACTATGGACCCTGATCCAATATTTACCATTGACACATCCTCCGCTGTTACTATTTACTTGCAGCAAATCACCATCACCTTCCACACCATATAGTTAATCCTTTGTTATAGCAACGAGTAAGATTGACAACCTCACTGTTAGTTGGGGAAAAGTCTTGAGTTTGTGTTGTGCAGGTTTCCACGTTTCTTGCAACACCTTTGAGACGTTTCCTTCCTCCTACTGGTTCGATAACCTCGGTTTCTTACTGAGGGAAGACTTGCTGTTGTGCTGCATCACACCTTGCTCTTGGGGTTTCCCGACGAAGCGCTTCCATGTGCCATCAACAAGTTTTATGGCTCCATTGCCGGGGAGGCTAAGGACGTATTCACAAGGGGAGTCCTCCTAAACCTTTCTCTTTACTTTGTTTTTAGTTTACTTAGTTTCTTTTGCTTGGTTTTGTTTGCCTCTTTTTATCAAAAACTCCAAAAAATTAGTCTAGTTTGGTTTGCTTTCTCTTATCAAAAACACAAAAAAATTAGTTCCAACCCTAGTTGCTACCATGTCTGGTTTTGGTCCAATCTCCGTGACACCTATGGAAGAGATCTTCACTCTTAAGCAAAAAAATGAAGAGAGTTTCAAAGAAGCTTGGTCTAGAATCTCTGCTTTACAAAGGGAAACTGAGCCTAAGATGAGTCTTAGCTTGGTTATTAATAGTTTCTACCACGGTATTGCTCTTTGTTATAGATATGCTTTGGATGTTGTGGCTGAGAAAGATATTTTTCAATGTACTGAGGATAAAGCTTTTGGTGCCATAAAGAAATTGATTATAATATACAATCTGCCTGGCAAGTCTGATTCCTCTTTCATAGATATTTTTTCTAGGTTGAACACTCTTGAGTCCAGTACTGCTGCTTTGAACAGTTGCTATCCCACACTTAGGGAGTACCATAATTATGTTCTAATGAATTCTGAGCCTTCAAAGTGGTTTCCCACAATCAAAGTCACTATAAATAGTGCTCGTTGTGATATCATGTCTGAATTTTTCCTTATGCCTAAAGATATTTATGAGTCTTTGAGTCTTTGGGGACTTTCTAAAGGAGGAGAATAAATATCTCTTACTAATAATGCAACTTTATTGCCCATTGGAATAGCTGAAGGTGTGTTTACAAAAATCTTAGGGAAAATGGTGTCTATTGATTATCTTGTTATTCAATGTGTAGGCAAAAGACAGATTTCACTTGGAAGATCCCACTAAAACACCTTGGAGCAATAATAGATGTGGGAAAAGGCATTATGCATTTTGCTCCTCTAGTAAGAAATCATATTTTCCCTAAAGAGAAGAAGAAAGGTAAGAAATGTAGGAGCAAGAGAGCTAATGCTTCTTCAATTGAAAATACTTGATTTCTTGCTTCTTGTGCCTAACTTAAAGGCATTAAAGAAAAGAGTTTTCTTGAGTCTTGGAAGTTATTACTTCAGTAATGACCTCTCCTTATACTTTTTATTTTCTTTCTGTGCCAAGAATGACCTCTAATGAGAGGGAAGTAAGATTTGGGGAGTTGCTGTCCCGAAACAGATTTCTGTCCTCCACCATAAATATTTGTGAGGAGTCTCTATAAGTCAGATTGAGCCGGAAATTTACGAATAAATCCCCCAGTATGTTATCTAACTTTCTTTAGTTAAACACTTTTTTATTTGAGCAACAGAAGGTCTTCAAAAAAATCGGTTTCTACCTGCTGGTCTGTTTTGACAGATTTCTGCCATTATTTGCATTTGCTTCTTATTGATTCTTATTTGGGTTCTTTTTGGGAATTGGGCTTTCTGAAGGAGTTGCTACAGTATCTTGTGTTTTTAGTGAATTTTTTTCTGTTCTAAAGCTAATCCCAAGGGTCTATTATCTTTTGAATACACTAATGTTGCTAATGAAGATTGTGTGAAGTTTTGTATGAAGGAAAAAATTTAGGTGTAGAGAGAGAATGATGTAATGAGATGAATAATGGACAAAAGCTCAAGCTTGGGGATGCCACCCCGGTTTCACCCCAAGAAATATCCAAGAGGTACAAGCGTCAAAGCTTGGGGATGCCCAAGGCATCCCCTTCTTCATCAATAAAAAGCTCAGGTCTTTCTAGACACTTCGTTTTTATTGTTTCATGCACTGTTGTGTTGTTCTTGGAGCGTCTTATTTTTCGTTTGCTTTGCTTAGTTCTTTATTTTGCTTGAATAAAGTAGTTTGGACCCCCATTCTCGCTAGGTTGTTTCAAATAAGTAGATTGGTGTTGGAAAGGAGTAGAAAGTTCTTGCTTTAAAGTGCAGGAGGAGCTTGCATTGACTTTGACTTAGACTTTAGCATGTCATGCTAGGTGTTGTTTTGACCTTATGCTTAGTGATTATTGTTGTATCATGACTTGTTCCAAACAATTGGGATTGCTTAGTGTACCTTGAAAGAATCATGCGTTGTTTTAGCATGCAAAAGCATAGTATTGTGGTTTTCTCCTTTGATGCTTTGTTTGGGTTGACTTAGCACATGCTCACACCATGTTCTGACTATGAACAAGTCACCATAGCCTATATGCTCATTTAGTACTTGATTTTTAGTACCACTCTATGCTTTGATTAGTAATGTTTTATCGCTCTGCATGATTATGGCCATTATTGCTCTCTTAGTTGGTTGCTCCCAGTCTTTTGCTAGCCTCCACTTGTATGAGTAAGCTCTACTCATGCATCCAACTCCCAAGAAACCAAGTTATTCCAAAGTGTCCACAATAAATTCCTATGCATGGTGTGTTACACCATTCCAAGTATATTCTTGTTTTCAGCTATCTTCCAATTAAAAAGTATTTTGTTATGTGAAAACTTAGTGATTAAAGCCCTCACGAACTTGATGGCACACTTTATTCTCTGCCCCTAATAAACTTGAACCATTGTGCCATCTATGTTGTATATGCTTGCACTTATACATTGGAATTGGCAGAACCATGATGTCATGGGGAACGTTTTCAACATTGCACTTGTACTTTGTACACAGTTGATATCAATGCTCTTTTGTCTATGGATGTCGCCGGTGTGAAATAAAGAGGGAGCTTGTAAGTCCATGGAGTTATGTATTTTGTGTTAGAGAAATGCCTGGGCCGCTAGCCTAAGTCAAGCCTAATCATGGTGGAAACTGGCAGCATCACCATAATGAGCAATCTATGAAGCATCCTCAATAAAAATCTATGCAAATAGTAAATAAAAAGATCGCTGAGATGCTCATTGTCTGCTTGCCTTGTCATTTTCGTTATGGGATAGCTCCTGTACCATGTGCAACGGGTACCCCATTGGCGGTTCTCTATGATACACATGAGATTGAGTAGCATGAGGTGACCAAAGTTGAGTAGCATGAGGTGAGGCCCTCGTATTCAAGGGACATGAGATTGCCAACTTATACTTTGTCAAGCATAGACCCCATAGTTTGTTCACTTTAACCTTAATCACTTCAAGATGCTTATGATAGGAGCAATGAGGGCTGAAAGCTAACAAGTACCATAATTTTTGGAAGCTCTTTTTGAAACTTGAAATCCCTGCTTCCCTTTATGAAGGGCCTTTCTTCCACTATTATATTGAGTCTTCACCTTCTACCTTTAGGCACCATTAAGAGAGTATAGTTGCCATTCTTAGTTCTATGTGCAGTGTCCTAAAACTTATTGATTGATGAATATTGTTGATATTACTTGTTCTTGTGCTATTTGTATCTAGTCACTCTTATGAATTTTGAAGGTGTCCTATGCATCTATTTGATACTCTATGAGGGACAAGCTGAATGCCATTATGCCATGTTTTCTATATGTGAAACAAACAAACATTTTTCAATGCATGTTATTCATGATCTTTGTTTGTAGCCTTCCATGTTGCATGCTTAGTTACTTTGTCTTATTGTTAGAACTCCATCTTTCATGCACATGTTTAGAGTTCTTTGATCCCAACTTTCAATGCTTGCAAATGGTTTGATCTTGGTTTTGATGGTGCATGTCACCTCAAAATTTATTCTTTTATCACTTACCTACTCGAGGACGAGCAGGAGTTAAGCTTGGGGATGCTTGATACGTCGGAAATGTATCTATAATTTTTTATGTTACATGCTTGTTTAGTATCTACTTTGCTTTGCTTTGTCCATACTTTGAGGTGTTTTTATATGTTTTCTGGTACTAACCTATTAACAAGTTGCCACAGTGCCAGTTGCCTGTTTTCTGGTACTAACCTATTAACACGGAGTCCAGAGGAGAGAAGTAGGGTGCCACAGGGTGCCACACCCCCTAGGCGCGGCCTAGGGTGGGCCCGCACCTGAGCAGGGTGTGGGCCCCCTGGCCGCCTCCCAGCCTCGCATCTTCGCCTATAATAATCCCCCGATGCTAAACCCTAAGTACCCGATCAATATTCCATGAAACCTTTTGTAGCAGCCGCCACCATCGTCCCTAGATCGGGGGGATCTGAAGCTCTTCCCGGCACCCAGCCAGAGGGGAGATCATCCCGGAGGCCTTCTTCTTCATCATGCCAACCTTCGGTGTGAAGCGTGAGTAGTTCCACCTTGGACTACGGGTCCATGTAGTAGCTAGATGGTTGTATCTCCTCCTTGTGCTTTCATGTCTAGATCTTGTGAGCTCCGTTCATGATCAAGATCTAATCTATTTGTAATCATGCATGTTGTCTTTGCGGGGATCCGATGGATATTGAGATTACTATGTCAGATTGATTAATGGTTTTGTCTTATTGATTCTATCATGTCTGTGTTGTTTGTGATCTTGCATTCTCTTCGTTGTTAGTAGCTATCTTGGCCAAGTAGTTGCTAGTTACTCCAAGAGGGGATATTTATGCTTGATAGTGGGTTCATGCATCTATTTAATCAAAGGGAAGTGACAGAAATCTCTATGGTTGTAGATGTGTTGTTGCCACTAGGGAGAAAACAACGGTCTCTTGTTCATGGAACAAGTGGATTCTTTACCTTACACACTTTGATTAAAGAAGTTGTCTGTTGCTTGCAAATTAATACTGGAGAGGGTTCGGATGATAACCTGAAGGTGGACTTTTAGTCATAGATGCAGTTGGATGGCGGTCTATGTATATTGCTGTATTGCCCAATCGAATCTCATAGGATATTTTTGTCTAGTATTGCATTGTTATGCCTTGCTCAGTCCTGTCAATTGCCCTGCTGTAATTTGTTTACCCAGCATGCCATGTTTGTTTATCTAAGGAGAAAACCTCTAGTGAACTATGGACCCCGGTCCAATCTTTAACATTGACACATCCTCCACTGTTACTGTTTACTTGATGCAAACCACCATCACCCTCCACACCATACAGTTCCTTTGTTACAGCAACCGGTGAGATTGACAACCTCACTGTTAGTTGGGGCAAAATCTTGGGTTTGTGTTGTACATGTTTCCATGTTGCTTGCAACACCTTTGAGATGTTTCCTTCCTCCTACTGGTTTGATAACCTCGGTTTCTTACTGAGGGAAGATTTGCTGTTGTGCTGCATCACACCTTTCTCTTGGGGTTTCCCGATGAAGCGCTTCTAGGCGCCATGAGTGCTCCCACTTAATTTCTTGCAAATTCAAGTATCTTCATCATCTCCGATGAAATTAAACTCTTTTAACATTTTCATCATAGTTAAGGTTCCAACTCCGCTATGCTTACTTCAACCATTAAAGTTTGCATATGCTTTTAGCATCATTTGAATTAACAAAACTCTTTGGACCGTGTCAAGCACACGTCCTAGGTAACCATTTTATTAGAAGAACTTGTTTTGTTTATTCAACTACCACATAACAAAATTATATGTAGTGGTTGCCACATTAATCCTTCTAGACTAAATATCGCTTAATGAAAGATCAGATCTTGTCATAGTCAACTCTTTAAACATTGTCGTGAACTCTTTCCTGACATGTCGACAATTTCATAGATGTGAAACATCCATGTCTATTTATTTATAGATCCAAATATGACTTTAAGGTCTTGCATCTTTTCAGAGGGTCTTTCAAGTTCAAAGCTTGATATCTCGTTTATGGAACTATCACGGATTTTATGTCTTCAAACCATTTGACAGAGTCAGTGCCCATCATCGCTTCTTTGCATGTAGTCGGATCATCATTGTCAAATAATGATTTAACTCTTAAATCTTGGTATTTGATTGTTTATCCGACCTACTTGGTTCAATAGGAACTTATACCTCCGTAACCACAACCTTTGAGGCACGTGAGCCATGAGCATTTTTGCGACCTCCGGAACACTTTTCGGCGCTGCGCAACTTTGCACATATAGCTAAGGTTCGTTTAACCTTATCAAAGTTCTATTGTCCTCCCACTTATCTTTTCACGGAAAATTCCTTCTCAAAGAAACTTGACGTTCTAAGCGATAAACATTTTTGTTTTCGGTGTTATGGAGGAATACTCAATGATTATTTGAAATAACATACAAAGGCATGTTCATCCGACTTTGGTAGTAAACATCTCACTTATGCATAGCATACCAATGTTTAAGAAAGGACAACTGGGGTTTTATCCCAAACCATAACTTTATATGGTGTCATTTCAACAGATCATGATGGAGCTCTTTTTAGTGAAAAAGCGGTAGTCTCTAAAGCTTTTAATTTTTAAAATATAATGGCAGTTTTATGAATTACACCTATGATCTTACCATGTCAAACAAGGTTTCATTTCATATCTCGATTTATTCCATACTCATATGGTGTTTCGGGAAACACAAATCCATGGAACGATTCATCAAATCTTAGGTGCTATGCTAAACTTGTAACTCAAATATCTTCCTTTATGATCCTATTATAAATTCTTTATTTTCTTGTTACATTGATTTTTGCACTTCATCTTGAAAGTCTTTGAACTTTTCAAATGTTTCACACTTCATCCTCATTAAGTAAATATTCATATATTCACTCAAATTTTCGGAGAAAGCATATGAACTTGAAACCCATCGCTCTCGACTACACATAATGAGCTTCACACAGCTATATGTATAAGTTCCAATAAACTAGTCATTTGTTCACTTTTTGGCCTATGAACGGAGTTTTAATTATCTCTAAGAAAGTTTCACAAGCGTCATCTGAACAAAATCAAAATACTCAAAAATTCCATCCACATGGAGTTTCTTCATGTTTTCTTTCTAATATAATTTAAATGGCGATGTCACTTTTTAAGTGATCTTTCAATCAATTGTTTTTCTACATTATTAGCACTAGTTTTATGGATGTGATTTCTCCAACTAAACTTGTACATCATCCATCTATTATGGAATATGGAAATTATTTGAACAACATTTTGTTCTCATAATACCTGAATAAAACCGACAGACCGACCGAGGACTACCGACCGACCGATCGAGGACTACTAACCAACCGAGTACTACTGACCGACCGAGTACTACAGACCGACCGAGGACTACAGACCAACCGAGGACTACTGACCGAATGAGTACTACTGACCGACCGAGAACAACTGACCGATCGAGGACTACTGATAGACCGACCGAGGACTACTGACCGACCGACCGAGGACTACTGACCGACCGACCGAGGACTACTGACTGGTCGAGGACTACTGACCGATTACTACCGACCGACCGAGGACTACTGACTGGTCGAGGACTACTGACCGACCGAAGACTACTGACCGACCGAGGACAACTAATCGACCGAGGACTACTGACCGACTGAGTACTACAGACCGACCAAGGACTACTGACCGACCGAGTACTACTGACCGTCCGTGGATTACTGACCGACCGAGGACAACTGACCGACCGAGGACTACTGACCGACCGAGTACTACAGACCAACCGAGGACTACTGACCGACCGACCGAGGACTGACTGGTCGAGGACTACTGATCGACTGAGGACTACTGACCGACCGACCGAGGACTACTGACTGGTCGAGGACTACTGACCGACTGAGGACTACTGACAGACCGAGGACTGCTGACCGACCAAGGACTACTGACCGGCCAAGGACTACTGACCGACCGAGGACAACTGACCGACCCTTGGCGGGTTGTTGTTGGGGTCTTCCTTTGCTCGCCTTGTCTTCTCGATCTCTTTTAGAGAGTGGCAGTCGGCGGTGGAGTGAGTGGCGGGTTCCCCTTCGTGCTGTGGTAACACAGGGCTGGTTAAGCAGCGCTACGGATTTTAATTTAGGCCTTGCACGGTAGTTTTCGTTGTCGTGATAGTTTTTGTCATATATCTTCTGTCGGTCCTATATCTGAAGCTACGTTTTTGTCATACTTGATCCTTGGTTCAGTAAGACAAAAGTTATTGCAGTTCCTCGACGGTGTCAGTATATGATAACACCATATTACTTATTCTTTCTTAAAAATCTACATATTTTCTTGATCTATAGACCAAAGATCTTCTGCCGTATTCTCACTATGCTTTATCTATAGTAGCAGCGACCAACGTGAGAAATGGCATGGATGTTGACAACATATGCTTTCTCAAATTATGAATAGGTGCCACCCCAGACCCTGATACTTCTGAATTCTTCTTTGCACAATCATCGGCAGCTATGTTGTGTGCTATCCAATAGCACGTAAACATGTCTCACACAATTGCTATTTTGTGCCTGCTCACGGTTTTGCTTTCAAACTACCATGTTACAGAGTGTTCAGAAGCTTTTGACAATCCAAGGGAGGATGATACTCGATGAAATGCGGAGGCAACTTGGATTTTCACTAGCTCAATATCAACATAGAGTTTATGAAGACCACAAGTGGGTGGAAGTAAATACCGGCTAGGTGTCGACCGGTGACAGGGCGGTTCGGGAAGACGAGACGTCTAACGAGCGAGTGACGTCATTGATAACAATGAGATGCATGGTATCCACATATGCTTTGTTGCAAGCATGGAGTTAGTGCAAGACAACATGATTTCCCTTTGCTTGCATGTGGATATGGATTACTTTTATTTTACCAATACAAAAAATGCAATTCATAAATATGTTATTGTTTCCTCAGATATTTTTATTACCGTTATGCAAAATAGAAACCGCTGCGAAATCCACGGGATTGTGCGCCAAGGCGCACCCCTAAATCTAGTGATGATGCAAGGAGAGGGATCATGGAGAGACGAAGGGAAACATCGAGGAGAAGAGGACATGCTCGGCCTAGGTTTGATGATCCTTGTAGTGATGGTTGTGGTGTTCATGCTCCTTCAAGTGGTGGTGGTGGTGTTGATGACTCCGTCTTGGATGGCATCGATGCTTGAGAAAGTTTATAGAAAAATATGTGAAAAACTATAGTAATATATATATAATATGAAAATATATGTCATGATATATCTAATAATATTGATTTGTATTGTACATGTTGATAAATTTTAGTAAAACTTATTTATATTGTTAGACTATTGCCAAAATTTATACCTTTTCTTTCCAAGAACATCTTTACTATTAAATGAGAGTTGGTGGCTCACTTTGGGATCAAACATTGGACGCATCACAACCCTTAAACGCACTCATCAAACATTGAGGAAATCATAACCATCCGATCGCCCATGTGCACATCCAGATTTTTGGTAACCAACAATTAAGAAAAATTATTATGTCCAACAATCAAGGGATCACCACAATCAGAGGAAACTAATGACCCTACTGGAAATCAATCACTACCATCAATCAAGGGATTTTAGGGGCAATTAATAGGCTAACTATTTATTTTTTTCCTAACTAAGCTCATCGCATAGAACACATCGACCGATCAAATGCCATGACGAGTGTGCCTCCGCCATCGAGGTCTATGTCATCGTCTTATGTGCGCTTATGCTCTAGGACACATATTTGTTTGAAATTGGAAGAGAAGGCCTTCATGCATGAAATGAGTGGATTTTTCGGTTATGCTTTTCGATCACTCCCTGCAGGAAGATTTGAAACGAGGATGAGCTAGAAATGTAGCATGTTCAAAGAGCGGGCTGTTTGATGCCACATAAGTTTGACTTGTTTATAAAAATATGTTATTCAAGAGTTGTTCTTGTAGATGCAGGTAGAATCGAGGGCACTCATTGCAGCAGTTGTGTTCGGTTTTTTCTTTCCTATAAAGCTTCGCTGGAAATATCAGGATCAGGTTACAGGAATTTTTTCCCTCCCTCAATTTTTTTTATCTGTATTGAGTGCAAAGTTTTTATGCGCATGGAATCAACTCTTACCTTTGCGTTTTATGGCCTCTACTATTGCATTTTCTCTCTCATACCTTGTTCTTTCCTTTGGGGGAGACACAAGTATACCATCAAAATAATTTAATAAAAAGCCATGTGTATCTACCGACGCAGAGGCCTAGGCTAAGTCTCCATTTCGGAAGAAAGAAAGAAAAACAAGAAAACCATGGATAGCCTCCCTCTTCAATCGCTGAATGTATTAATAGCAAATATTTTTAAACTAAACGGTACTGATTAATCCATCGTAGCTTTCTTCATACAAATAGCCTTTGATATTGTAATAAGCTGCAACCTATTACATGTCATGTGCCCGGTAAGTTCGGGATATAAATTTAATCAAGATTTATCCGTAGCAACGCACGGGTATTTAGCTAGTATGGTGTAAAATATAAGACATATTTTCACTATTTAATTTCAAGTTTAACCAAGATTAACCCAAAAATACATATATTCTAAAATCATAAGATTTGTCTTCAGAAGCACTTCTTTATGCTCGTGATTTTGTAACCATCAAGAAGACAGTGTATGAATAGCCGATATGGTTGAAGCAGGCATACCACCGTCGTGACAGGAACCTGTTTTTTTCTTCACAAAAAAAAGGAACCTGTTTGTTGACCCACCGGCGTGTAGGGACCTTATTATATACTACATCAATTCCAAATTATAAGACGTTTTAGTAGGCTATTTTAGCCTACGAAAATGTCTTATAATTTGAAACAGTTAAAGTGGTTATGTATTCAAAAATTGGAATTGGGCCTTTGGCAGTGAGGAATATTCTACACCATGATCGTGAAAAATCATGGTACGAGAGTTGATGGCACCGTTGAACATAATGTTGAATCCAATTGCTTTCTATTGATACTAGCACCCATAGTGGTTGAATGTTCTAGTGGCCTGGTGACATCATGTTGATAAGTGCTGTTGCATGATATGATATTGAGGTTGGAATCTACCATACATATCACGGGATTGACCCTTCTCCATGGTATGATAGCTGATGACATTGCTGAACATAACGTTGAATGTAATTGCTTTCTGTTCACACTAGCACTCATAGTGGTTGAATGTTCTAGCGGTGACATCATTTTGATAAGTGCCTAGGTACGTATGCATGATATGATATTGAGGTTGGAATCTACCATCCATATCACGGGGTTGGTTCTTCTCCACACATCAGGGCCCATTGACTATCGGTTGGCCGTGCATAAAGATATGATGTTTTTTCTTTATTTTCCTTGAGAGACAAATGTATCCTCTATATTTTGTCCCCTAAAGAGTTTGTGAATGGAAGCGTCGTATACTCTTACTTTCCGGATATATGACAAGATCCAACGGCTATCTCAACAGTCCACTTACTCGGTATAATTTATACCGAAATAAACCGAGGTTGTTAGTATTTTACTTCTGTTGTCGTGTTTGGCTTTATTTATAAGCCTAGACGATGTGCCTTTTTTTTAAGAAAGTATTCACTCTGATCCATATTACTTGTCACTAAAATAGATGTATCTAGACATGTCTTAGTGCTAAATACATTTATTTCAACGACAAATAATATAAATCAAAGGAAGTAGCATTATTTTCTCACCACGAAGAGAATGTTCATCTATCAGCTATATAATATCCAATAAGTCGTAGAAATCTCATCCCCGTGCTTCTTCACAAGGCCGTTATAGACTGACTGGCTGACTCAGGGGCGGATCTACACCCCGGGCAACCCAGGCCATGACCCGGGGTGTAGAATTTTTCCAGCTATATATTAGTATAAATACACTAATTTCTCTAGGATTTAGCATAATTTCAATATATAGTATGATTTTGGCCCTGGGTTTGGTGGAATTCTGGATCTGTCACTGGGCTGATTCAAGACAGACACGTCTTCATGGCCGAAGTGGCATATTCGAGCAGCTAGATAGCTAGATTCGTTACCCTCTCGTAGTACGTAATAATATACTTCCCCTGTCTCGAAATAAGTGATATACTCTCTCCATTCAGAAATATAAGATATTTTAGTTTTTAGAAAATAAATGTATCTAGACGCTTTTTAGTACTCCCTCCGACCCATATTAGTTGTCTTACATTTATCTAGGTACGAATGTGTAGTCAAGTTTTAGTGCTAGATACATTAGTATTTAGACAAATTTAAGTCAACTAATATGGGTCGGAGGGAGTATGTAAGTTCACTCCGAACCTCTATGAACCTTTACATTAAAAGACGTCTAGATACATATGATTTACAAAGCTAAAATGTTTTATATTTTTGAACAAAGGAAAAAATATAAGACATTTTTGCTTTGTGAAACGAATGTATCTATACACAAAAGTTGTCTACATACATTCGTTTCACAAAGCTAAACGTTTTATATTTCTAGACAGGGGAGTAGACACTAAAACACTTATAAATATATGATTTTTTTCTTGAGAAAAAGATCTATCATCTATCTCTTGTCCCCTACGCACGTACACTAGGGTGCTAGGAGCAGATGCTAGGCTTAAATTCCTGTCCGTTACGCTAGAATCCTATCCGATCGTGGGATTGGGGCTAGCGTCGACTCAAAAGTAGACGCCGGTGCTTTGTCTTTTTTTTCTCCCGCAGGAAGCAATCCTAGACAGGGTGGCGTGGAAAAACAAAGGATAAACGCTATACACTGAATTATCTTTTTTATGCTTAAGCGTCTTTGCAATATACATGCCCTAAGTTGCTGTGGCTGGCAGCATATGCGCTTCCTTCCGTATGCATGGCAAAATCAAACGGCCATCTCAACTGCCCACTTCTTTTGAGAGAGAGAATCTCAACTTCCCACTTAATAATCATAAAATTTACTGAAATAGACAAGCTATAAAGAATAGGTTATTGTTAATCTGTGTCTCTGTTAGTATATATGTTCGCTACCATGTTAACTTTAACTTATATACAAGATCAAGGATATGCCCTTAATTTGGTCCATTATGAATTTGAAACAGCCAAGATAGTGCCATCTATTGGCGATAATATCCAGTATGTTGCATCTTTTTTCTTGAACTCCCAATCGTGTATGTTCCTTCATTAGGCCGTCACTGAATCTTTGATGTTCAAGTTCATTTTATTTTTTTCTCGGAAAGCCAACCAATTGGCTGAGGTAAGGCAGACACATGTCTTCACGGCCAAAGTGGCATTTCGAGCAGCTAGCTAGCTTGGTTACACTCTTGCAATGTAGAACAACATAAACAAAGATATGACAACACAATATTAGGACGTGTTATATATTGCAAGTGGTTGCTGCTCTGTTAGTTGCAAATGTGCAATGTGGATAGGTTTTTTTCAATCAACAGGCCACAGCCCTGTTCCATTTTCATTAAAAACGAAATGACAATGTTTTATAGCCAAATGACAGCTCTAGTCGTTTAAACTCAGGCTGAAGCCAAATCAAACACTACCTCAAAACCAACAACTGCTAGGACGGCTACCACACCAGGACATAAGCTATCCAGACTACAAGCAAAAACGAACAAAATTCAACACGATTACAACTAAAAAAAACGAGTAAACCTGGCACACATGCCATAGACCTAGCATTCCAACAAAAACTTAGTTGACTCCCCCTCCAGTGAATCGTCGAAATAGGGCTTCTGGAGTCTGAGGGCTGATATTTGACACTCTCCTTTTCTTCAAACATTTGTTAGAGTCGGGGCTTCCAACGTTTTCTGCTCCATCCTCTACAAGCATTGTTCCATAAAGCTTGATTGCTTTGTTGGGCACAAGAGAAGCCACCTTTGGAGCATCTTTGACAGACGATGCCAAAGTACCTGCATTCCAGACCAAGAACATCGTCAAAAGAACATGTCATTTCTATGTTTCCACATAGTCCACATGATCCTAGCACGCACCATGTTAACTATGGCATTTTTATTATTACTGACCCATAATCTTGCAACATTCTCATAACTGACACCTACTTGTCTGTTCAGAATGGTAGACAATTCATCCCACATAAGTTTTACAATATCACAAGAGAAAAATAAATGTTCTACGCTTTTATTCTTAGCACAGAAGATGCAAGTTACGTCTTGTACTATTTGCCTTTAATCAAGTTATATCTAGTGAGTAACTTATTGTGTGAAACCAACCAAAGGAAGACCTGTACCCTAGGGGGCACACACAAACTCCATACAGCAAGCGTGTATACTGGGGTAACCCCCCAAAAGTTAAGCACTCCATATAGGGATTGTGAGGTATAAATCCTAGAACTATGAAATTCCCAAATCATAGAATCCTCTACATTTATCAAATTTAATTGAAGCAACAATTTTTTCAACTTGTGTCCATTGTTCCATCATAGCAGTGCTAAAATTTCGCCCAAAGGTGAGTTTTAGCTCACTCCCATCCCAAAATTCTCTCACAGTTGCTCCTTGTTGGTTACACACAAAATAAATATCCCAAAACATAATTGCCAAACTAGTGTTGCACAGCCATTGATCCTCCCAAAACATGACTTTATTTCGGTCCCCAATCTGCCATTTGTATCCCATCTTAGCAGCATTTTCATCCCACATAACTTGTTTCCAAAAATGAGAGGCATCCAAGGTTTTGTAGTTGAAAATATTGGGGTTTCTGTATCATATTTTAAATCCACTATTTGCTTCCAAAGTTTGTTCCCATCCATATTATACCTTTTTATCCAAGAAGCAAGAAAACATATGTTCATTTATCTAATATTTAGAATACCAAGACCACCATATTATTTTTTCGAAGTTACTAGATCCCAATTTGCCAAATGATATTTGTTATGACCTTCATAGTTATCCCAAAGGCAATGGACCATTTGGAAATTGATGGCTCTAATGGCCCAAGAAGGAAATTTGATTGCAAATAGCAAGTAAATAGGAATACTGGCCAAACACGATTCTATTAAAGTAATCATGGTTGCATAAGACAGTAACCTGCCTCTCCAGCCCCCTGCCCTTTTAAGAATTTGACCAATTATAGGTTGTAAATCCTCTTTCCTAAGTTTGGAAAAATGCAAAGGTACTCCAAGGTACTTCAAAAGAAGCAAGCTAATTTTACAACCAAAGATTTGTGCTAGCACATTAATTTGTTCTGTAGGTATGTTAATAGGAACCATTTCGCATTTCTCAAAGTTTATCATCATCACTGACATTTTCTCAAAGACAGGTAAAATCCACTTGAGATTCATTGACGATTCCACATTGTTTTCTAGAAAAAGCAATGTGTCGTCTGCATATTGCAAGCTGATCACACCCTCGGGTCTTAATCTGATCAGGAGGCCAGAAATTAAACCCTGCCTCGCTGCTCTAGTAAGCATTTTCAAGAAAACATCCGCCATCATATTATAGAGGATTGGGGATAAGGGATCACCTTGCCCTACCCCTTTGCCTATTTGGAAGAAATTACTATTTTGATCATTAATTCGTATCCCCACTGATCCCCCATGGATTAACATACGAATCTTACCTAACCACTTTTGGCTAAAACCCCTTTGCCTAAGCATCTCCTCTAAAAAGGAGAGATCAACTCTATTGTACGCTTTCTCGTAATCAAACTTTAAAATAATCCCTTCTTCTTTACTATGGTGTACATCATGAATAATTTCATGCGATGTAACCACACTTTCAAGAATATATCGCCCTCTAATAAACGCAGTTTGGTTGGAAGAAATCAAATGATCGGCAAACTTTCCAGCCTATTAGTACAAGCTTTGGAAAACAATTTAAGACACCAATTTGTGAGAGCTCTAGGCCTGAACTTCTTTAAAGACTTCGCATCATTTTCTTTAGTAATCGAGGTGACCAAACTAAAGTTTAGTCTATACATGTCTGCCAAATTATTGTCAAAATCTCTAAAGAGATTGATCAGGTCTACTTTGATAACTTCCCAAAACTTCTGATAAAACAGAAAAGAGAAACCATCTGGCCCAGAAGCCCCTTCGGCATAAGAGCCAAAAATTGCATCCTTAATCTCCTCCTCTAAGAAAGGAGCATCTAGCATATTTTTTTCCTATTCATTAACCAAGTCCTCTGGTTCCCGAAAGGATTCCAACAAGGATATGTCTAGTTTATCTTCTTTTCCAAACAAATTCTTATAGTATTCCACTACCATCTTTAGTATTTCCTATGTGTCTACTAAAAATCATTTCCTAGTGGCCCTTCCAAAATGGCAGTTTTTTCTTACAATTCGGTTTTTTAGTTATTTCTTTCATTCTTACAACTCCTTCAGGAAGGAGTTGTTGTGTTTCAGACATAATGTCCAAGCAATCAAATTTAGAATTCAGCTCTTTTTTCATTTTCTTTTGTGCTGCTTCAATGTTAGCATTCCAACCTCTAAGACATTTCCTTTATCTTTTCAGTTTATCTTGCCAAATAGCAGTAGCATTTCTTACCTTAACATGGGCATTCTAGGATTCAACAACAATTTTCTTACAATCCTTCTCAAGCCACCATTTTTCAAAACGAAAAGGTTTATGCATGATTGTGGATTATCCCCAAAATTAATGCAAAGTGGTGTGTGATCACTCCCATTCCTATCTAGGGCTTGGACATGGGACGTTGGAAAATGTGCATCCCAACATGTCGAAACGGAAATTTTATCAATGGCCACTGATACGTCCAAAACATATCTACTTTCTCGAACACTTTGCTATTGTTTCTCCTCTAAACTTGTGTGATTTGGATACAACTAACACGGACTGACGCTGTTTTCAGCAGAATTACCTTGGTTTCTTGTTTTTGTGCAGAAAATCAACTATCAGGAAAAATCCCGGAAAATATGCCAAAAACTATTTCTCACCAGAAGATCCACGGAGTCAGAAGGGGAGACAGAGAGGGGGCCTGGGGGGCCCAGACCCACCCCAGGCACGGGCCCACCTAACCCTGCACCTAGAGGAGGTTTGGCCACCCCAGGCAGCTCCTCAGCCTCCCTCCGTGCCTATAAGTTGCCTTCTGACCTAAAAGCAGAGGGGGTTCGATAGTTTTCCAGAAAGAGTTCCGCTCCTCCGCTGCCACGAGAAACCAAGATTTGGATCCAGAAACTCCGTTCTGGCACCCTGCCGGGACGGGGAAGTTGGAGAGGATCATCGCCATCATCATCACCAACGCATCTCCATCAACCACCGAAGTTTCCCTCATCCATGAGTGAGTAATCCCCCGCTGTAGGCTTGGGGATGGTAGGGATTGGATGAGTTCTATCATGTAATTGAATAAGATCTGTTAGGGCATAGTGCCTAGTATCTCTATTAGTGCTATTTGACTTTGTTGCAACTTGTTGTGCTTAATGCTTGTCACTAGGGCCCGAGTGCCATGATCTCAAATCTGAACATATTATTGAATCATTATGATAGTATTTTTTGTGATCTTATCTGCAAGTTGTGTACACATATCATTGTCCGGATCCAAAGGCCCCAAAGTGACAATAATTGGAACAATCGGAGGGGATGGCTGTGGTGTGAGGATCACATGTGTTAATGGAGTGTTAATGCTTTGCTCCGGTGCTCTATTAAAATGAGCACCTTAATTTCCAGTAGTTCCCTAGAGGCCCCGCTGCCACGGGCTGGCTAGACAGAAGATGTTGTGCAAGTTCTCATTGCGAGCACGTGTGACTATATTTGGAGCACATGCCTAGGATTGTTTAGTACTTGGATGCTTATTCTTATTTATCTGCAATGCCCTAGATCTTGAAGTTACATGTTTAGACTCGTCCATGCAACGACCGTCCATCCATCCCTATGCCTACCCCACTCGAATCCTATTGTTACCGTTACTATTACTATTGCTCTTGTTTCACTGTTGCTGTTGCTTTGCTGTTGCTACTACAAACTGTTTCTACTGATAAACTTCTATGAGCAAGAACTATTTCCAGGTGCAGCTGAACTGAAAACTCAGTTGTTAAGGCTTGGAAGTATTCTTTGGCTCCCCTTGTGTCGAATCAATAAATTGGGTAATTCTACCCACGAAGACTGTTGCGATCCCCTATACTTGTGGGTCATCAAGACTATTTTCTGGTGCCGTTGCCAGGGAGCATAGCTTTATTTGTAAGTTCACTTGGATATATTATTGTTCACTACTACTCCTTTCATCATGGGGACGTCTCGTGATGGAAAGTTTCCTGTTTTACCATCCACTACAAGAAGAGGTATAGTACTAAACACCTTTGTTGCTCTTGAATCACCGTCTGTTATAAGTAAGCTTGTTACACCACCACCACATACTCATGCCACACACACTGCTACTACTGCTGAATCTAAAACTGCTTTTGATGCTCATGATGTTACTTCTACTGTGCTTGATGCAAGTGGTTCATTAGGTCCTTTTCTAGATGCTACTATGGCTAGTCTAGGAAATACCAAAACTCCTAGTGAATACACTGTTACACCTGTTAGCTCACCTGAGTCTAGTGAGAGTTGTGATATTAATGATGGTTACATTGAGCTCACTGATGAATTTGTTGAAGAGTGCCGAAACACACATGGTACTAGTGTTATGAATAGTCTCCTTGCTAGACGTACTATTATGCCTAAGTTGTCCTATGATCCTAAGTTTGTCACTTCTCCCATAGATATTAAAGATGAAGATTATGATTTCTCTCTTGATTTATCTTATTTAGATATTGTTGAGAAAGAACCTTTTTGTGGTACTAAAAATGAGAGTGCTATGGCTCATATGAATGAGCTTTCTACTATAAGTGCTTTGTTGTCTGATGATTTTAAAATGCGCAAGTACTTTGTTGCTAAGGTCTTCCCTTTTTCACTAAAAGGAGCAGCTAGGGCTTGGTTTAATAGATTACCTCTTGGTTCCATTGATAGCCCTGATTGCTTCTTTCTTCCATAAATATTTTCCTCCCAGTGCTAGACATGCTGCTTTGCAGAGACTTTTTGATTTTAAACAGGGAGAAGAAGAGAAATTGCCTGAGTCATGGATAAGGTTATGTTTCTTGATTCATGCACATCCTGGATGTCCATTACCTAAAAATGAGCTTCTTGATATTTATTATACTTGACTAACTGATGACTCTAGGACCTACCTAGATAGCTTTGATGATTGTGTTTTCAGGAAAAAGACTCCTACAGATGTTGAAGAATTAATGACCAAGATAAGCAAGAATTATGATGATTGGACTTCAATTGAGCTGAATACACCTGATCCTATTACTCCTGAACCAGTTGTCCCTGAACCAATTCCAACACCAACAACAAAGAAGAGGGGAGTTATTGCATTTAAATGTTGAAGTGATGAAGGAAGCTAAGAAGTGTCTAAAGGAGAAAGGTATTAGAGCTGAAGATGTGAAGAATCTATCTCCTATAGAAGAATTATGTAAGCCAATTCCCCACTCATCTACTATTGAGGTACACTCTCTCCAACACTTTGATGAAGGTGATATTCCTTATGGTAAGCCTCCTGATCAATGCTTAGAGGAACTTGACATTTTTATTGTTAAACAAGGTAATTTTAATAAACAAGTTTAGGATCATTTATTAGAAAACTGTAAGAGTTATTCATGAGTTGAAAGATATTGTAGAAAGAACCTCTAATGATATTAAAATGCTTTGTAAACACTTTCAAATGGTTCAAACTTAACTTGATCAACTTGCTAAAGTACAAAAGGATATGCTAGTTAATGCTTTAGGAAATAAACATGCTTATGAATTAGAACTAGGAGTGGTGCAGCTACTCAAGATCCTTTATATCCTGAAGGACACCCTAAAAGAATAGAGCAGGATTATCAACAAGGTGAGGATGGTGGTAGTCCTCGCAAGAGGAAGAAAAATAAACATAAGAAAGTTGAGGAACCACTTGAACCTGTTGTAGATCCTAATAGTATATCTGTCTCTGATGCTGAAACTGAGAGTGGTAATATTGATGAGTCTCCTAATAAGGAGGAAGGTGAGGAAGAACCTGAGAAGCACACTAAGAACATTAGGTACACAAAGGAAGATTTTATTGCTAATAAACATGGTAAAGAGAGAAAACCATGGGTGTAGAAACCTATGTCTTTTCTAGGTAAGAAACACAAGTCAAAGGAGGAAGAACACTACAACAAGTTTTGTGAGTGGATGAAACCATTATTTTTGCAAATTCCTTTGACTGATGCTATTAAGTTGCCTCCTTATTCAAAGTATATGAAGGATATTGTCTCTAATAAAAGGAAGATTCCTAATGAGGAGATTTCTACTCTACTTGCTAATTATTCCTTCAATGGTAAGGTTTCAAAGAAACTTGGTGATCCAGGTATACCAACTATTTCTTGCTCTATTAAGAATAATTATGTTAGAACTGCTTTATGTGATTTGGGAGCTGGAGTTAGTGTTATGCCTTTTTCTCTCTACAAGAGACTCCAGCTAGAGAAGTTGATACCAACTGATATATCTTTGCAAATGGCTGATAAGTCAACTACTATTCCTGTTGGTATTTGTAAGGATGTTCCTGTTCAAGTAGCTCATAATTGTATGGTTTTAACTGATTTTGTTGTGCTTGAAATGCCTGAAGATGATAATATGTCTATTATTCTTAGGAGATTTTTTCTTAATACTGCAGGTGTCACGTCCCAAATTTTAGATTTGGTACTGCATAACATTCATGGCATTGCATCATGATCATCCTTGCAAAATTTCAGTTTGAAAAGTTTTTGACAAAACAAACCACTTGCATTTGCATTTTGACACCTACACTTGAACGCTTGGTTTCACTTTGCCAATGTTAAACAGTATATTTTGAGTATATGGAAGTCACAGGTGCATAAGGGGTTCCGCCACGAACCCGTAGCACTTTGAATCGCCTCAATTGGAGCTTCGTAGAAGAAGTTATGGCAAACTGAATTTTGGGCTTAGTTTAGACAGTTTCTGTCAAAATTTCAGATAAGAAATTCGTCAGGAAAAAGAAAAAAAAATAAAAAAAGAGAAGCAGTGCGGCAGCGAGCCGGCCTGCCTGCGGCCCAGCCGGCCCAGCCGCGGCAGCCAGCCCGCATGGCAGCAGCCAGCAGCGCGCGCGCGCGGCCGATAGTTAGCCGCCGCCACCGGGCCCTCTGCCACCGACAGGTGGGCCCCACCTGTCATCACCCCCAACGAGTTCATCTCAGACTCCAACAACCAGCGCGTTTCTCGCGGGATTTTCGTGTCGATTTTGAACCGTTTTCAACAAAGTTTCTTGCCTACATCAATCTACACGAACCCCTCTATGAAACCCCCAATTTTTCGCCCTCTCTCGCGTCGCCATCGACGAGCAATTGCTCGCCGGAGTTGCGAGACGCCGCCGCCGCCTTGAGCTCAGTGAGCACCGCCGCCGCCCGCGCCTCTCCTTCCCCCTCGCCTCGCTCGCCGCTGGGGCCACCGCCACCGCCTACTGACCGCCCCTCTCCTTCACCCCTTCCAGACGACGCCACACCGCCGTCCTCGACCGATCAGCCAAGGCCCGCCCGCCGTTAGCCTCAGCCCACCGACCGACGCCGCCACCTCGAGGAGCACCGCCAGCTCACCGCCGACGCCCTCCCACCCTCCGCCGCCGCCGAAGCCCGACGCTGCCCCGACCATCGCCGCTGGCCAGCGCTCGGTGAGCACCTCGCCGCCTTGCTCTCCCTGCCACACGATCTTGATCCAACGGTCCAGATGGACCGTGGAAATGTTAGCCAGGCCGCTGACTATTCAGCACGCCACGTCATCGCGCCACGTAGGCGCAGTCAACAGTCAAAGTTGACTGTTTAATTTTAATTCGATTTTAGTTCCCATCTTGAAAAATTCATATCTTTTGATCTACTGGGCCAAAAATTCTAAATAAAATATATGTGGAATCAGTGTCTCGTGCAGAACATTGCTGTACAGTTGCTTTAGACTTTTACAGCAAGGTTTTACCTTGGTTAATTTAATTAATTAATGCTCTTTTTAGAGTATTAAATTCATAGAATAAGTTCTGTAACTCCAAAAATTGCAAATAAGATGTCCCTGGATTCAGTAGAACAAAAGGAATCTTATAGTGAATTAAAAAGGTAGGCTTACAGTACTGGTCTTGGCAGAACCTATGCAAAGGCTTTCTGGAGTATTTTAATTACCCAGGGCTTTATACAAAACCTTTTTGAGAAATTCCAATTGGTACTGACTCTATTTTAGGTTGCCTACATAGTGGATATTTTTCCAAGATTTTACAAACAGTATATTAGCAGTGACTAATTATTTTGTTTCTAGCTCTATTGTTGGGCAATTAAAACTACATGCTTTGTTTTCTATGCACTTAAAATATTTTTCGTGCATGCATACAGTAGGTATACTGAATAGGATTATGTGATGCTACTGTAGCATTATTCAACTTGTCATGCATGCATCTTGCATCGTCATTGTTTGCATATGATTGTGGATGGTTTGTTTTATATGATTGCAATTGTATCGTGTAGATTGTGACGAGTGCAATGCTTGCTCGTGTGTGGATTGTTCATCCGACCACTACAGCCAAGGCAAGTAGATGCTACCTTGTTCATGATGTTGTCCTACTATTTTCAATGCATTGTCGTGTATTTTGTAGATGCATGTGTAGGAAAGTACTATCGCTATGCTATGTCCTATTATGTGGTAGGGCTTTCCTGTAGATGAGCCACCGTTGGTAGATGTGCTTAGCCATGCTATGATGAACGCGGGCTGGGTTACATCACTGAAAGTTGTTTCTAAATGTGTTGGTTTGCGAAAACTAAAAACAACTTAATCAATGAATCTCCTGGGTGTGATGGGATTGATAAATTTCGGTGGTATCATTGCGGAAAGGCACCCAGGTATCAAGAGAAAATGATTGGCTTCTTTATTTTGTAGCTTACGTGTACAACCATGTGCCAATAATGGAATGGACGGTTGGTTGGACTCAGTAGGTTGTGATAACTCGAACCCACGTATCCAGAGATGTAAAATTTTGATAGGTTAGACCGGTGCGTGTCGGGTTTGGGGAGCTACCTCCCGAACGGTCCTTTTTTGGACTTCTCCCTATCATCACCCAAAATGAGAGTGGTGGTACGAGCTGGGCTGGCCAAGTCACATGGGTAAAGTGTACTAACCCCTGCAGGGTGTATAATCTAATCGATTAGCCGTGTCCCCGGTTATGGACATTCTGAGTTGCTTGATATTGATTTCATGACATGTTTCTCGCTCATTCCGATTTTCTAATTGCTTTAATGTTGATGGGTTAACTTAATTGGGATCTTTTCAAAGAAAATCAAAAACTATTTATGAAAGTAGGACAAAGGTATTTGCAAATGCAAGCTAGCCACAGCTCCACTTGCCAAATATGCATGTAGATGTTAGCACTATTGTCTCCTTTAATAGCTCTACTTGCCATACATTCCATGTATTGACCCTTCAGGGCTGCTACGTTTCATGTTGCAGGATATTCTGATTTTGAGTGGTCGATTTAGGCCACGGTACTCCACTCGGCACTTGTTCACTTGTGGGCAATTTGAAGAATGGAGGATTTACTATATTTATGTTGCTACTTGAATAATTTGAGCTAGCCTTGAGCTAAGCTTTTATTTGTAATAATGATACTCTGGATCTTCGTTATTTATGATACACGGATATTATGCTATGTTATTCATCTTATTCTATTGTGGGCCAATGAACCGATCCAAGGATTGGCATGTCACATATCAGCTACGGTCTTTTCAGAACCGTAGTGTTACAAGATGGTATCAGAGCTCGTGTGTCGACTGTAGGATCGTGACCTAGGTTTGGATTAGGAAGCCATAGAATTATTAAAGCTTATATTAACTCTATCTTTCATCTTATGCTTTCACTCTCGTAAATTCTTACCATATGCTATTCTCACACTTTCCTCTTTTGATTGATAGATGGGAGAAGTCAGGACTGAGTATGCGACAATGGAGTCACCAAGGCCCTTTGCAAGATAGTTGGCACAGCTCTCGCAGTCATTGGGATTGCCACTGCCCATGTTCAAGGGAAAAAGGCTATACACCTATGGATATGGCGAGGATGCATGGGAGATCACCACCTTCATCTTCAGGGATGCCGCCTTGCCAAACCCTGTGCATCTGATCTACACCAAGACATACTGCAACTGGGGACTTGGAATAAAATTGGCCTTGCATGAAGCCATGTCACACCAGTGCCATCTTGTCCGACACCTGCTGCCAAAAGACTCACCCTACCGTGACTATGGAAGGAGTGATGAGAATGGCAACGTTGTGGTTACCCCGGGCGATAGGAACAACATGCCGCCCCGTCGGAGGCACATAGAGGACATGTAAAGGGAGAATGGAGCTCTAGCAGAGAAAGTGATGATGGTAAAGGAGATAGCAGATTTTGCCAGCAATGGTATGGTGGTCCAGGGACTGGAGATAGAGACCTTGCATGAAGCTGTGGATGTTCTGAAGAATGCCCTGATAGGCAGGGATGCAACCATAGCACAACTTAATGGGACCGTGCAGGAAAACAACCAAGCCATACAACAGCTGCAAGGTACCGTCCAGGAAATGGACCAGACTATTGAAGATATGGCAGCCCAGATTGCCGCTCTCCAAGCACAGCTGAATCCACCCTCTGATGATAACAATGGAGATGATGGCAACAATGATGATGATGACAGTGGGAACGATGATGATGATGAGGACGAGGATGATGATGATGGAGACGATGATGATGGAGGAGATGAAGCTGTTGCAACCGCAGCAGAGAATGAAGAAGAAGAGGAGGATCCAGAAGAGGTGGAGTTTGAGATTTCAAGTGATGACTCAGAAGAGGTGTATACTCCGCCACCATGGTTGGTTCGTGGATAGAAGCTCCAACGCATGAGTGCGAGGACCTACTGCAACCTCTTCATGAAGTAGATAGATGCCCACCAATTAGTCTTCGTTAGGTAAAATCATTAGGTTTAGTCTCTATCAATGTAAAACTTAGTTACTACTAGTTTAAGAGTGTTTAGTTGCTCATTTGTGTACTCCAATGTCCCAGGATTATTTGTGCGAATTTTATAAAAGAGTTATGGCAAGTTTGGTTAATATCTGAGTTTTCCTGATGTAGTTTTCTGCTGACACATCTGTACTGCACGATTTTTCATATTTTATTGGTATCTGGGAAAAATCTGAAAAAAATAGGTATGGTTCTAAACTCTATGTACTGTATACACAAAAATCAGAAAAAATTCCTGACGAGTTTGAGTCAGGTAGAAAAATTCGTGAACACTGCTGGACTGTTCTGGCAGATTCCTGTTTTCAATGCCTTGTTGGTCTTTTGTGTTGATAACTGTTGCCAACTCTTCTAAAAACTATTTCAGTAGATATATACTACTAGGATAACCCCTGGGATGTTTCTGGAGCGTTTGTTTGCTGATGTGTTGCTTGCTTGAGATTGTTTGTGATTGCCTTGTTGTTATTTGATCATAATGCATGGGTAGAATCCTGTTTTCATAATCGATTCTTTCTAAACTTACCTGTGCTGAACTGCAGATGCCTCCCTGCCGTCAACCTACTGAGTTGGAGCAGCTTATGGCGGCTCAGGCACAGCTGACCCAAGTGATGACTCATTTCATGGAAGCTCAGAACAACAACAACAACAACAACAACAACAACAACAACAACAACAACAACAACAACAACAACAACAACAACAACAACAACAACAACAACAACAACAACAACAACAACAACAACAACAACAACAACAACAACAACAACAACAACAACAACAACAACAACAACAACAACAACAACAACAACAACAACAACAACAACAACAACAACAACAACAACAACAACAACAACAACAACAACAACAAATGGGAACAACCAGCCTCAGGGAGATGCTCTCACCAGGTTTCTGAGTCTAAGGCCATCGAAGTTCTCTACTGCAACGGAGCCGATGGTTGCTCTCGACTGGTTGTGTTCAGTCAATAAGGATCTGGTAACTATTGGGTGCACATATGCTGAGAAGGTGAGATTTGCCGCTCACCTACTGGAGGGACCAGCCGCTTCGTGGTGGGACACTTTTCAGATCACCCACCCTCTGGACACTGTGACTTGGGCAATGTTTGAGGAAGGTTTTAGGACCAAACATGTTTCTTCAGGAGTTCTGAGCCTGAAGAGGAAGGAATTTCGCAACTTGCGCCAAACCAACCACACCGTGGCTGAGTATATCGAGGAGTTCAACAACCTGTCTCGTTATGCACCTGAGGATGTTGACACTGATGCCAAAAGGAGGGAGAGGTTCCTGAATGGCCTCAGTGATGAGCTTTCAGTGCAGCTGCTGGTGGTTTATTGTCCCACTTTTCAGGAGCTTATGGACAAGGCCAGGATCTTGGAAGGGAAGCACAAGCAGGTGGAAAACCGCAAGAGAAAGAGCAACAATCACCACTCTGGTTCTCACCACAAGTCTCGCAATTCCTATGATGGATACTCCAAGCATGGAGGGAGTGACCATGGGCACCATGGGAGCCATGACCGCCACAACCATGGAGGCGATGGACATCGCCATGATAGCCATAAGAGCAACTGCCACAGCCACAAGGGAGGACACACTCACCATTCTGGAGGACACAGTGGACTTGACCGCAACCGTGACCGCAGCTTTGTGAAGAAGGACCTGAGTGAGGTGACATGCTTCAAGTGTGGCCAGAAGGGACATTATGCAGACAACTGTCCGGAGAAGAAGGGACCAAGCTGTGCAACAACCAGAAGGCCACAGTGAACCACATGAATGTGGAGGAGATCCCAGATGAGCCTGACCTTGTGGTTGGTAAGTTTCCAATCAACACTCACCCTGCACTTATACTTTTCGATACTGGTGCATCGCATTCATTCATATCAAGGACATTTGTGGATAAGTATAAGTTACCTACGGAGTCTCTAAAAGGGTCTATTAGAGTAACCTCACCTGGAGGGGATATGATAGCTAGCGCGGGATGCCGCGACTTAACTGTGAGGATTGGAGCACACAATTTCATTGCACATCTGGTAGTATTGGAATCACAAGGTTTAGATGTAATATTGGGCATGGATTGGATGTCTATGCATGGGGGACACATAGATTGTGCACAGCGAGCGGTTTCGCTCAAAACCCCGGATGGTAAGAGGATTAGGTTCAAGTCGGTTGTGCGACCGGGAAGGTGTAAGCTGAATTCTCTTAAGGGGGTTAGCATGGATACTATACCTGTGATTAAGGAGTACCACGACGCAGCCAAGAGCCGCCAGGATGCCACCTGACAGGGATGTGGAGTTTCTCATCGATCTGATGCCGGGAACAGGAACTATATCAAAGAGACCATATAAGATGGATGTGGATGAGCTGAAGGAATTAAAGAAACAGCTAAAGGAGCAGTTGGACAAGGGATTCATTCAGCCTAGTTCGTCATCATGGGGAGCACTTGTTCTGTTTGTGGAGAAGAAAGACAGCAGCAAGAGATTAGTGGTGGACTATCGCTCGCTGAATGAAGTGACCATCAAGAACAAATTGCCCCTGCCGAACATAAATGATTTGTTTGATCAACTGGAAGGAGCAAAGGTGTTTAGCAAAATTGATCTGCGATCGGGCTATTTCCAATTGAAGATCCGGGAGGAGGACATACCAAAAACTGCTTTCACTACTAGGTATGGTTTATATGAGTACGGTTATGTATTTTGGACTAACGAATGCTCCGGCGTATTTTATGACCATGATGAACAAGGTATTCGTGGAGTACTTGGACAAGTTCATGGTTGTGTTCATTGATGACATACTGATATATTCCAAGGACGATGCGGAGCATGATAAACATCTACGACTGATTATGGAGAAGCTAAGGGAACACAAGCTGTATGCCAAATTCAGTAAGTGTGAATTCTGGCTTAACACTGTTGGGTTTCTTGGACACGTGGTGTCAGGAGAAGGAGTTGATGTTGATCCAAGCAAAGTGACTGCAGTAACTGAGTGGGAAGCGCCCAAGAATGTGGGTGATATTCGAAGCTTTTTGGGACTTGCTGGATATTACAGGAGGTTCATTGAAAATTTCTCCAAGATTGCTAAGCCGATGACAGAACTTCTGAAGAAGGAGAGGAAGTTTGAGTGGACAGATGCGTGTGAAGCCAGCTTTCAGGAACTGAAGCATCGACTAGTGACCGCACCCGTTCTGTGTTTACCAGATCTTTAGAAGGATTTCCAAGTGTACTGCGATGCCTCTCGACAGGGACTTGGAAGTGTGCTGATGCAAGATGGGAGAGTGGTGTCATATGCCTCGCGACAACTTAAACACCATGAGAGGAATTATCCCACGCATGACCTGGAATTAGCATCGGTTGTGCATGCGCTCAAAGTATGGAGGCACTACCTAATGGGAAAACACTGCGATGTGTACACCGACCACAAGAGCCTGAAGTACATATTTACACAAAAGGAACTGAACATGAGGCAAAGGAGATGGTTGGAGCTTATCAAGGATTATGATATGAATCTGCAATACCACCCAGGAAAAGCCAATGTAGTAGCAGATGCTCTGAGCCGGAAGGTCTATGCCAATGGATTGACTGTTGGGGAATTACCCGAGGATTTGTGCAAGCAATTCAAGGACCTTAGACTGGAGGTAGTTCAGAAGGATATTTGGCAGCAATGGAGGTCCAACCAACGCTACATGATAGGATCAGGAAGGCTCAAATAGGAGACAAGGAAATAGAGGAGATAAAGAAAAGGATGAAGGAAAATCGAGAAAAGGATATTCGCGAGGATGAGCAAGGTACCTTGTGGTATGGAGATCGTTTGTGTGTGTGCCCAGCGACCCGGAGATAAGGAAGCTGATTCTGCAAGAAGCTCATGACTCGCCATACTCCATACATCCGGGCAATACAAAGATGTATATGGATTTGAAGGGCACGTTTTGGTGGAACAACATGAAGGGAGACATCGCCAAGCATATTGCCCTATGTGATGTATGTAGCCGAGTGAAGGCGGAACACCAGAAGCCAGCAGGACTGCTACAGCCATTGCCCGTGCCGGATTGGAAGTGGGATAGAGTGGGAATGGATTTTATCACAGGACTTCCCAGGACCAGGTCGGGATACAACTCCATTTGGGTAGTGGTCGACCATTTGACCAAGGTAGCCCACTTTATACCGGTGAAGACGACCTACACGAGTGCAAAGTTGGCCAAGATTTATATGGACAGAATTGTGTGCCTACATGGAGTTCCTAAGAGCATTGTATCAGATAGAGGCACCCAATTTACCTCACACTTTTGGCGCCAGCTGCACGATTCATTGGGGACTAGGTTGGAGTTTAGCACGGCATTCCACCCGCAGACTGATGGACAGACCGAGAGGGTAAATCAGATTTTGGAGGATATGCTGAGAGCTTGCGCCTTGGCTCATGGTTCTAGTTGGGATGAGAATTTGTCGTATGCCGAGTTTTCCTACAACAACAACTATCAAACCAGCATCAAGACATTGTCGTTAAATGTGCTATATGGGAAAGATGCCGGACACCATTGCTATGGGATGGAGTAGGAGAACGTCAGCTATTTGGACCTGATTTGAACAAGGACGCTGAGGAGAAGGTCGCCTTGATCAAGGACAGACTGAAGGTAGCACAATCAAGGCAAAAGAGCTACGTTGATGCCAAGCGCAAGGAAGTGGTGTATGATATAGGTGATAGAGCATACCTCAGAGTGTCGCCACTTCGTGGAATTAAGAGATTTGGAATCAAGGGTAAGCTGGCACCTCGATTTATTGGACCATATCGGGTCTTAGCACGCAAAGGAGAGGTTGCTTATCAGTTGGAGTTGCCAGAGACTCTGTCCGCCGTCCACAACGTGTTCCACGTGTCCCAGCTGAAGAAGTGCCATCCGGAAATGGTGGATACACCATTGAGAGACACGGTGCCACTAGAGGAGGTTCAGCTTGAGAATGACTTGACCTATGAGGAGAAACCGGTTAAGGTACTGGAGACAGCGGAGAGGATTACCCGTACCAAGATGATCAGGTTTTTCAAGGTGCAATGGAGCCACCACACCGAAGATGAAGCCACTTGGGAGCGTGAGGATGACATCCGAAAGGACCACCCACACCTATTTGCTAGCCACGCCGAATCTCGGGGACGAGATTCATCTTAAGGGGGTTAGTCTTGTCACATCCCAAATTTTATATTTAGTATTGCATAACATTCATGGCATTGCATCATGATCATCCTTGCAAAATTTCAGTTTGAAAAGGTTTTGACAAAACAAACCACTTGCATTTGCATTTTAACACCTACACTTGAACGCTTGGTTTTACTTTGCCACTGTTAAAAACAGTATATTTTGGGTGTATGGAAGGCACAGGTGCATAGGGGGTTCCGCCACGAACCCGTAGCACTTTGAATCGCCTCAATCGGAGCTTCGTAGAAGAAGTTATGGCAAACTGGATTTTGGGCTTAGTTTAGACAGTTTCTGTCAAAATTTTAGATAAGAAATTCGTCAGGAAAAAGAAAAGAAAACGAATAAAAAAGAGAAGCAGCGCGGCAGCGAGCCGGCCTACTTGCGGCCCAGCGGCCCAGCCGTGGCAGCCAGCCCGCGCAGTAGCAGCCAGCAGCGCGCGCGGCCAATAGTTAGCCGCCGCCATCGGGCCCTCTGCCACCGACAGGTGGGCCCCACCTGTCATCACCCCTAACGAGTTCATCTCAGACTCCAACAACCAGCGCGTTTCTCGCGGGATTTTCGTGTCGATTTCGAACCATTTTCAACGAAGTTTCTTGCCTATATCAATATACATGAACCCCTCTACGAAACCCCCAATTTTTCGCCCTCTCTCGCGCCGCCATCAACGAGCAATTGCTCGCCGGAGTTGCGAGACGCCTCCGCCGCCTTGAGCTCGGTGAGCACCGCCGCGCCGCTTCTCCCTCGCCTCGCTCGTCATTGGGCCACCGCCATCGCTTTCACCGCCTTCTCCTCCTCCTCGCAGACGACGCCACCGGCCGCCCACGCCGACCGCCGCCGCCCGGCAAGGCCGACCGATGCCGCCGCCTTGAGGAGCACCGCCAGCTCGCCGCCGACGCCGTCCCGCCCTCCGCCGCTGCTGAAGCCCGCCGCCGCCGCCGCCCCGACCATCGCCGCCGCCGCCGCGCACAGCTCCGGTGAGCACCTCGCCGCCCTGCTCCCCCTGCCGCACGATCTTGATCCAACGGTCCAGATGGACCGTGGAAAAGTCAGCCAGGCCGCTGACTATTCAGCGTGCCACGTCATCGCGCCACGTAGGCGCAGTCAACAGTCAAAGTTGACTGTTTAATTTTAATTCGATTTTAGTTGGCAGATTTAGTTCCCATCTTAGAAAATTCATATCTTTTGATCTACTGGGACAAAAATTCCAAATAAAATATTTGTGGAATCAGTGTCTCGCGTAGAACATTGTTGTATAGTTTCTGTAGACTTTTATAGCAAGGTTTTACCTGGGTTAATTAAATGAGTTAATACTCTTTTTAGAGTATTAAATTCATAGAATAAGTTCTGTAACTCCAAAAATTTCAAATAAGATGTTCTTGGATTTAGTAGAACAAATGGAATCTTATAGTGAATTAAAAAGGTAGGCTTACAGTACTGGTTTTGGCAGAACCTATGCAAAGGCTTTCTGGAGTATTTTAATTACCCAGGGCTTTATACAAAACCTTTTTGAGAAATTCCAATTGGTACTGACTCTATTTTAGGTTGCCTACACAGTGGATATTTTTCCAAGATTTTACAAACAGTATATTAGTAGTGGCTAATTATTTTGTTTCTAGCTCTATTGTTGGGCAATTAAAACTGCATGCTTTGTTTTCTATGCACTTAAAATATTTTCCGTGCATGCATATAGTAGGTATACTGAATAGGATTATGTGATACTACTGTAGCATTATTCAACTTGTCATGCATGCATATTGCATCGTCATTGTTTGCATATGATTGTGGATGGTTTATTTATATGATTGCAATTGTATCGTGTAGATTGTGACGAGTGCAATGCTTGCTCGTGTGTGGATTGTTCATCCGACCACTACAGCCAAGGCAAGTAGATGCTACCTTGTTCATGATGTTGTCCTACTATTTTCAATGCATTGTCGTGTATTTTGTAGATGCATGTGTTGGAAAGTACTATCGCTATGCTATGTCCTATTATGTGGTAGGGCTTTCCTATAGATGAGCCACCGTTGGTAGATGTGCTTAGCCATGCTATGATGAACGCGGGCTGGGTTACATCACTGAAAGTTGTTTCTAAATGTGTTGGTTTGCGAAAACTAAAAACAACTTAATCAATAAATCTCCTAGGTGTGATGGGATTGATAAATTTTGGTGGTATCATTGCGGAAAGGCACCCAGGTATCAAGAGAAAATGATTGGCTTCTTTATTTTGTAGCTTACGTGTACAACCATGTACCAATAATGGAATGGGCAGTTGGTTGGACTCAGTAGGTTGTGGTAACTCGAACCCACGTATCCAGAGATGTAGAATTTTGGTAGGTTGGACCGATGCGTGTCGGGTTTGGGGAGATACCTCCCGAACTGTCCCTTTTTGGACTTATCCCTATCATCACCCAAAATGAGAGTGGTGGTACGAGCTGGGCTGGCCAAGTCACATGGGTAAAGTGTACTAAACCCTGCAGGGTGTATAATCTAATCGATTAGCCGTGTCCCCGGTTATGGACATTCTGAGTTGCTTGATATTGATTTCATGACATGTTTCTCGCTCATTCCAATTTTCTAATTGCTTTAATGTTGAAGGGTTAACTTAATTGGGATCTTTCCAAAGAAAATCAAAAACTGTTTATGAAAGTAGGACAAAGGTATTTGCAAATGCAAGCTAGCCACAGCTCCAATTGCCAAATATGCATGTAGATGTTAGCACTAGTGTCTCCTTTAATAGCTCTACTTTCCATACATTCCATGTATTAACCCTTCGGGGCTGCTACGTTTTATGTTGCAGGATATTCCGATTCTGAGTGATCGATTTAGGCCACGGTAATCCACTCGGCACTTGTTCACTTGTGGGCAATTTGAAGAATGGAGGATTTACTATATTTATGTTACTACTTGAATAATTTGAGCTAGCCTTGAGCTAAGCTTTTATTTGTAATAATGATACTCTGGATCTTCGTTATTTATGATACACGGACATTATGTTATGTTATTCATCTTATTCTATTGTGGGCCAATAAACCGATCCAGGGATTGGCATGTCACATAGAAGCTACGGTCTTTTCAGAACCGCAGTGTTACAGCAGGTGTTGTCATTAATTGCAATCAAGAAAAAGTAACATTCAATATTGATTACAAAGAGCATACTGTTTATTTCCCCAAGAAGATTGTTAGAAGCTATTGCCCAAATTCCATTAAAAATATTGAGAGCATCAAGGTTGGAGAAATATATTATCCTATTCCACAGGAAAATTTTGAAACTATTATGATTAGGACCATTGCTATAAAGTATGAGGTAACATAATCACATTGTGGAATGCAAAGTTTTGTTTCATTTAAGATTGTTTTGGTAACAAGACTTGATCAACCTTGTTAACAAAAGGATTTTAATGAACAAAATAATGCTTTCACTGTGGTTATACTTGTTCACTTTTATTTTTCTCCTTTCCAATCTTTCCTTGAGTCTTGGAAGTTATTACTTCAGTAATGACCTCTCCTTATCCTTTTTGTTTGCTTTTTGTGCCAATAATGACCTCTAATGAGAGGGAAGTAAGATTTTGGGAGTTGCTGTCCCGAAACAGATTTCCGTCCTCCACCATAAAAAATCGTGAGGACTATCTGTAAGTCGGATTGAGCTGAAAAGTTACGAATAAATCCCCCAGTATGTTATCTAACTTTCATTACTTCAACACTTTTTGATTTGAGAAACATAAGGTCTTCGGAAAAATCGGTTTCCACCAGCTGGTCTGTTTTGACAGATTTCTGCCATTATTTGCATTTGCTTCTTATTGATTCCTTTTCGGATTCTTTTTGGGAAATTGAGCTTTTTGATTGAATTGCTACAGTAGCTTGTGTTTTTAATGAAAAGTCTTGCTATTACAAAGCTTTTCTAGAGGTCTAATATCTTTTGAATAAACTAATATTGCTAATGAAGATTGTGTGAAGTTTTTGTATGAAAGAACAAATTCAGGTGTAGAGAGAGGATGATGAAATGAGATGAAGAATGGACAAAAGCTCAAGCTTGGGGGGCCTCCCCATGTCACCCCAATAAATATTTAAGAGGTACAAGCATCAAAGTTTGGGCGTGCCCAAGGCATCCCCTTCTTCATCAATAAAAATCTCAGGTCTTTCTAGACACTTCGTTTTTATTGTTTCTTGCACAAGTTGTGTTATTCTTGGAGCGTCTTAGTTTTTGTTTTTGGTTTTATTTTGCTTTGCTTGTTTTTGCTTTGTTTGGTTTGCTTTGCTTTTGTTTGGTTTTTCTTTGTTTGCTTGTTTCTAAAAAATCGAAAACACAAAAAATATTTGTTCTTCTTCTTTGGTTTTGTGAGTTCTTTGCAGGGTTCATCCGTTCTCAGCGAATATTGGTTTTCATGTTAATTATTCAAGTCACACAAGTGAAGGGCAATAATGAAGATTAAGACAACTCGAGGTGTGGTAAGAGGCTGGTAACGAACACTATTTGTTTCATTTTTGTACATATACTCTTCATCATGATTAGCCTGTTTGTGTAAGGTGTATGTCATTATGGATGCTTAGTAGTTCTTGCTTGTCTATGATTAGCTCCAGTTTGCTAATAGTTTGTAGCATGTCATATGAATGTTTGCTTGCATTGTTTTATTCATACTTTGGTATGATATTGTGGTATCCTCCTCTGACTATTCATGTGTTATTTTGCCTCAGAGTTCTTGTATCATTTTCATGCCATAGTTAGTCCTGTTTTGTTGCAAGCATGATTATGACAGCTATTGCTCTCTCGTTTGTTGCTCCCTCTCTATTGCTATCCTTCACTTGCACTGAGTATGTGCTCTACCTGTGCTTCCAACTCTCCAAAACCAATTTTGCCAGCTGTGTCCACCATACCTACATATTAGCATCATTTGCTATTTCAGTGCATATTCCATATGCCGTGTTTTCTTCCAAAATAAAATGTTTGTCTGTTTTGAGAAAGTCAGTTAGAAAATCTCTCACGAACTTGATGGCACACTTTATTACTTGCGTTTCATAATCTTGAACCATTGTGACTAGTCCATGAAAGTTATATGCTTGCTTATTATATACTGGGAGTTAGCAGAACCGTGCTGTCACGGAAACGCTTTCAACACCTGTTGGATATCTCATCCAGTTGATACTTTGCTCTTTTGTTTACGGATGTCGATGATGTGAAATAAAAGGGGAGGTTGTGAGTTCATGGAGTTTATACATTGTGTTAGAGAAACGCCTGGGCCGCTAGCCTAAACCATGCCTAATCATGGTGGAAACTTGCAGCATCACCATATTGAGCATCTATGAAGCATCCTCAATAAAAATCTATGCATACGGTAAATAAAAATATTGCTGAGATGCTCATTGTTTGCTTGCCTTGTCATTTTTGGTTATGGGAAAGCTCATGTACCATATGCAAGGGGTACCCCGTTGGCGGTTCTCGATGATATGCATGTATTTAAATGACAAGAACTTTCAAGTGACCAAAGTTGAGTAGCATGCGGAGCGGCCCTCGTACTCAAGGGACTTGGGATTTTCAGCCTATGGGCTGTCAAGCATATAATTCAGAGTGGACCTCACTTTCACCTTAACCACATGAAGATGCCTATGATAGGGGAAATGAGAGCTCAAAGCTAATGAGTACCTTCCTTTCAGCATTGGGAAGCCTTTCAAACCTTCACAAAACCGTTTTCACAACTTCGTTGAGTCACCACTTATTTCTATGAGCACCTTCTTGAGAGCATAGTTGTCATTCTTGTGTTTGTTCCAAAACTTGGTTAATTATGTCATGACTTTGATGCTTGTATCTCTAATATCTTTATATCTAGTCTTCATATGAACTTCAGAGGTGCCTTGGCATTTATATTGTGCTCCTCAAAGAAAGGCAAGCGAGATACCACTCTATCATACTTTATTATGAGCATTGCAATGTTGCTTGTGTTTACGTTTCATGCTACTTATTATTATTGAGTTGGTTTCTCTTCATATCTTGCAATGACTATTGAGTAGACTTAGTTGCATACTCCTTATTATGAATTTTCTAAGCATCTACTCCTGTGCTGAGAATATTTACATCATATGAAGTAAAGTGTTCGTGAAAGTTCTTTTATCGCACTCAGTATTCAACTGAATTGCTTGAGGACAAGCAATAAGCTAAGCTTGGGGGGGAGTTGATACGTCCAAAACATATCTACTTTCTCGAACACTTTGCTATTGTTTCTCCTCTAAACTTGTGTGATTTGGATACAACTAACACGGACTGACGCTATTTTCAGCAGAATTACCTTGGTGTCTTGTTTTTGTGCAGAAAATCAACTATCAGGAAAAATCCCGGAAAATATGCCAAAAACTATTTCTCACCAGAAGATCCACGGAGCTTAAGGGAGACAGAGAGGGTCTGAGGGCAGACCCACCCAGTGCGGGCCCACCTGACCCCGCGCCTGGAGGAGATCTGGCCACCCCAGGAAGCTCCTCGACCTCTCTCCGTGCCTATAAGTTGCCTTCTGACCTAAAAACAGAGGGGGGTTCGATAGTTTTCCAGAAAGAGTTCCGCTCTGCTGCCGCCACGAGAAACCAAGATTCGGATCCAGAAACTCCGTTCTGGCACCCTGCCGGGACGGGGAAGTTGGAGAGGATCATCGCCATCGTCATCACCAATGCATCTCCATCAACCACCGATGTTTCCCTCATCCATGAGTGAGTAATCCCCCGCTATAGGCTTGGGGATGGTAGGGATTGGATGAGTTCTATCATGTAATTGAATAAGATCTGTTAGGGCATAGTGCCTAGTATCTCTATTAGTGCTATTTGACTTTGTTGCAACTTGTTGTGCTTAATGCTTGTCACTAGGGTCCGAGTGCCATGATCTCAGATCTGAACTTATTATTGAATCATTATGATAGTATTGTTTGTGATCTTATCTGCAAGTTGTGTACACATATCATTGTCCGGATCCAAAGGCCCCAAAGTGACAATAATTGGAACAACCGGAGGGGATGGCTGTGGTGTGAGGATCACATGTGTTCACAGAGTGTTTATGCTTTGCTCCGATGCTTTATTAAAAGGAGCACCTTAATTTCCAGTAGTTCCCTAGAGGTCCCGATGCCACGGGCTGGCTGGACAGAAGATGTTGTGCAAGTTCTCATTGCGAGCATGTATGACTATATTTGGAGCACATGTCTAGGATTGTTTAGTACTTGGATGTTTATTCTTATTTATCTGCAATGCCCTAGATCTTGAAGTTACATGTTTAGACTCGTCCATGCAACGACCGTCCATCCATCCCTATGCCTACCGCACTCACATCCTACTGTTACCGTTACTGTTACTATTGCTCCTGTTTCACTGTTGTTGTTGCTGTTGCTACTATAAACTGTTGCTACTGATAAACTTCTGTGAGCAAGAACTATTTCCAGGTGCAGCTGAACTGATAACTCAGTTGTTAAAACTTGCAAGCATTCTTTGGTTCCCCTTGTGTCGAATTAATAAATTGGGTAATACTACCCGCGAAGACTGTTGCGATCCCGTATACTTGTGGGTGATCAGCCACCATAACCAAATTCTGTTGATTATTCGACCAAGTGAACATCCTATTAGAAGCCTTAATCTCCATCAAACCGAACTGATTAACCCAATTATTAAATTTATCAGCCCAAGTTTTCTTAATATTCCGCTTACTCTTTTCCGAAACATCTCTAATTAGATTAACATCAACACCAATCAGAATAGGTAGATTACTACTAGTACAAATAGATTCTAATTCGTTAATAAATTCTTGTTTATGCTCATCATAGGCAGAACCATAAACATCAACCATATTCCAAGCAAAAAATCCTTTTTAGTAATAATAGAAGCCGAAATAGAAAACTTTCCTAATCGACTCAACTGCTGGGAGATAATTCCATTGGAAGCTTCCATACTTTGTTAGATTTTCTAAGAACATAGGACTAAAATCCTCTTTCTTAGTCTATGGAAACCCCAAAAAAATCAGGTTTATGCTTTGCTAAAAATTCCATGGCTTGTGGGGTTATTATAAAACCCCTAATGTTCCATAAGCTCCCTAACATCGTAATTCTTTTTTTTTTTATTTATGTTCTTTCCTCTTCCACTCCTTCTAGAGGAAATAATAGGCGACTCTAATGAGGCTTAGGTTTGATTGGAGAGTAAAACTAGCTTTGATTCGTGATACTCTACACACAAGATAAGCTTATTGGTTCTCGCGACAAAAGATAATCAATTAGCTAAGATCTGATCAGTGAACACGATCTTCCTGTATTTCGTTTGTTAGCTCGAAAAATCCACACCGCGCGTACGTACGTTTGATGGCTCCCTTCCATTTTTCTGTCAATGATCGGTTGACTTGACTCATGCATGGTCACCGTCGCCTTTTTGAAATCTAGACTCTGCGTGCAGGTGCAAGAGACTATACACCTGAAGTGTGGACCGGGGAAGCGGGTTCAATCAAGGGAGCCCCGATTTCTCCATCTCCGAGTAATCTAATCCACCCACACGTAATCACTGAATTTCCGTTTAAGTACATGTTTCTTCCGCACTAATGTCAATATCGCCGTCATCGATCGATCAACTCACATTGATCGTGAGAGGAGGGGTATGTAAGTGGACGTTGATTTAACCACTCACTGCCCGCTTATAACAAATTAATGTTTGGCAAAATCCACTATGATACTAAACTAAAACATACTGACTCGGTTCACTAATATAAGATGTTTTAGCAAAACTAGGTTAGTTTGCTATAAAACCTCTTATATAGTGAATTGGATAAGTATCTGCTCCAGGTCATGAAATTTCATATACTTCCAAAATAAGTGACTTGGATTTCTTTAGATTCATATTTATCTACGTATTAAAACACGTCTATATATATATATATATGAAAATCTAGATAAATTCAAGTCAATTATTTCTGGATAGAGGGAATAGTAGTAATATCCTGCTTCTTCTGTTCTATAATATTGCCAAATATACTTATAAGTTGGTTGTAATAACACATCTTATATCAACGACGAAAGGCACACTTATAAGATGTCAGGACTTTCATGATCTTCTTTGCTTGGAACACACGTTCATCTTATGGCCAATATATTGGCATATTTGGGCATCTAGCTAGCTAGCTACGTCACCCTCTAGAACATGAAAATAAATTACGAGAACACACAAAACCGTGTCCAGCATTTTCCATTTCCCAGTCAAAAGCATCGAGAAGCTAGCCACACATTTCAGTAGCACATGCACTGACTGAAGTCATACTTTTTCCTGGGAGAAAACACGAAGTAACTTGCGTTCTTAAGCTAGTCCCGTCAATGCGGTCGGTGCAGTCAAAGTTCAAATTCTATAGCATTCTGCGCGACGTGGCGATAGGTTGAAATTGGGTCCGGAGACTGAAACGTTTTAACCAGGGTAGTATACTAATCATCAGCTGGGGCAGTGCTGATTAGTAGATGCTTACGTACGGACTCCTGAATCATGCGGTCACTATATTCCTGCTGATTAGTGGTGATAGAAATGGCGATGGGTGATGTGGTTTGATCTCCTGGAGAGATCACGCTCTTAGCTTGAAAGTAGAGAAACTCGTGCAGGGCCGGCCCATAAGGGGGGGCAAAGGGGCGGCCGCCCAAGGGCCCTGAGAGGTAGGGGCCCTGGCCCAGGTAGTAGTTCAATACACTAGAGCAGGTTATTTCACACGTACACAAGAGAGAGAAAAAAGTCCAAGCCCACCAACGTGGCTAGTACTAGCAGACCATGCTTGGATCAGTTCCGTAAAATATCTACTCCCTAAACGATCGATTTCTCTGGCTGCAATTAATTCCAGGACTAACCGCATCGTTTCCCCAAATTTCTCCAATCGCATTAACAACGTCGCCTCAGTTCGTGCCTTCCAATTCCAAGGTCGCCCGTTGCCACAGCCATCAATGGAGAGTTGGAGACCAACGACGCCTCCTCCCCCAAATCTAAACGTTGGAGGCATCGGAGATGGTACGTATTCCTTCCTCCGCTAATCTTGTTCCTCCGTTGATTTGTTGTTAAATAGCCTGGCTCTCTCACAGACTGCTCCACCCACATCCCCAATTCCACTCTTCTAAGGTCTGTTCTTCCAGCTTCATTGGATTCGAAGTCTGATAGAGTGCTGAGCAGATTAGGGGAAGAAGAAGAGAAGGGACGGGAGTGAGCAGGCCTGGGAGTGAGGGATCTTGGATTGGACCAAGAGTTTTCGTCCGTTCTTTGATCTTCCCAGGAGTCCAGGACGAGGATTCAACATCGATCTATATGCTCATAATATCCAGGTGCTTTCGTTCCTTATATTGACTTTTTTGCAATTTGTTTGGTACCATGTCTTCCAAAAAATGTATGTCTGGTTGTGAGAAAAGGAAGAGAAAGAAACAGAGATGAACTAGCAGAATCCCAGAGAGGTTCAATTGACAAATTTTTAAAACTAGTAGTTCTTCTAGAAACTCCTGCAATTGGCCATAGTAACTGAAGAGCAGCAAACTGAGAATTTAGATAATATTAATGATACCAACGAGGTTGATAATAATGCCAGTCAACATGAAAACCTAGCCGATTCACCAAATTCAGAAATTCCAAGTATCGATGAACAACAACCTTTGACTATTGATATTCTTGATCCACGACATTGGGACAATTTGGATGAAAAAGCTAGGCATTATTTAGTTGAAAAGGGGCCTGTAAGAGAAGAGAATATTGAGTTCGGTAGATAGAGTCTAGACATTTTTCACAAACTTACTATTGTAGAAAAATGAAAAATGGGGAGATACATGATAGAAAATGGTTGGTTTACTCTAAATATGTTGACAAGGTGTATTGCTTTTGTTGTAAACTTTTCAAATCCCACAACAACAAGAGTTCTTTAGCAGGTAATGGATTGAGAGATTGGAAGCATCTTAGCGAGAGGCTTAGAGATCATGAAAATGGTGTAGAGCATATTAGAAACATGAACACTTGGAATGAGTTTAGAGTCAGAATATCCAAAAATAAAACAATTGATAAGGATTTGCATCATATGATCTCTAAGGAGAAAGAACGAATGAGACAAGTGCTAATAAGACTAGTAGCTATTGTGAAGTTTCTTGCTAAACGCAACTTAGCTTTTCGTGGATCTAGTGAAAAAATTTACCAACACAACAATGGGAATTTCTTGGCATGTGTAGAGATGGTTGCCGAATTTGATCCAGTAATGCAAGAACATCTTAGGCGAATCAAAAATGATGAAATTTATCATCATTATCTCAGCCACAAAATTCAAAATGAGTTAATTTCTTTATTAGCCTCTAGTATTACAAGTTCTATCCTAAAAATTGTTAAAGAGGCCAAATATTTTTCCATTATTCTTGACTGTACACCAGATGTTAGTCATCAAGAACAGATGACTTTAATTATTAGATGTGTTAACATGTCCAATAACAAAATTAAGATAGAGGAGTTCTTTATGGAATTTCTGAAGGTGGATGATACATCTGGTCTAGGTCTTTTTAATGTACTTCTTGATGCTATAGAGTGCGTATGGCCTGAATATTAATGATGTGAGGGGCCAGGGTTACGATAATGGTTCGAACATGAAAGGAAACAAGCAAGGGGTACAAAGACGATTGCTTGAAATTAATCCAACTGCTCTGTATATGCCATGTGCGTGTCATAGTCTAAATCTCACTTTGTGTGATATGGCGAGTTCGTGTGGTAAAGCTCTTTCTTTTTTTGGAATAGTGCAGTGTATTTATGTTTTGTTTTCAAGTTCCACTAAAAGATGGAAAGTGTTACTTGACCATATTCCAAGTTTGACCGTGAAAGGATTGTCTAACACACGGTGAGAGAGTCGAATCAAAAGTGTTAAAGCTATTAGATTCCAAGCACCACAATTAAGGTTAGCTTTGTCCGAGTTAGGTAAAATTTGTGATAATGATGCCAAGTCAAAGACTGATGCGAAAATTTTATTTGATGCTCTTGGTAGTTTCGAGTTTTTATTGGGCATGGTCATTTGGCATGACATTTTAACTGCTGTAAACACAGTGAGTAAGAACCTACAGTCCGCATCCATGTGTGTTGATTCTACTTTGCAGCAAATCGAAGGAATAATGATTTTTTTTGAAAATTATAGAAATGAAGGATTTGCATCTAGTTTGAAGATTGCGAAAGGACTTGCATCTGAAATGGGAATAGAACCATCGTTTTCCAATAAAACGCAAAGTAACTAGGAAAAAACATTTTGATGAACCCGATCAGGATGAAGAAGTTCTATTAGCTGAGAAGGCGTTTGAAGTAAATTATTTCTTAGTTATGATAGATGTTGCAAAAGTCTCTCTGCAAAAAAGATTCGAAGAACTTAAAGTGTTCAAGAAAATATTTGGCTTCTTACTTAGCTCAAAAGACTTAAAGTTATTGAATTATATTGAATTACGCAAATGTTGTGCTAAATTCGTAGAAACATTTTCTCGAAATGATGTTGAATTGGATGATCTCTTTTCAGAATTAAGAATGTTGCAAATGACTTTACCAGAATCTGATGTGCCAATGTGTGCCATGGAGATTTTTGAGTTTGTTAGAGACATACAGTGTTTTCCAAATATATTAATAGCTTATCGAATTTTATTTACAGTGCCAGTTACTGTAGCATCAGCTGAACGTAGTTTCTCAAAGTTGAAGTTATTGAAAAACTATTTGAGATCATCAATGTCACAGGAAAGATTGAATGGTCTTGCTACTTTATGCATTGAGAAAGATAAGTTGGATGAAATAAATGTTGACGCGATTGTTGATGACTTTGCTTCTAGAAGTATTACAAGGAAAAAAAGATCATGAAGTGCTAAGTTTGCTTCGTTTTGTGCATTATGTAGAAAACTTTCGAGAAGTTTTATTTGGGTGTAGACCTGGAGTGAAGAACAGTGCATACTGGTGACGACATGAACTAATGTAAGTTCTCCAAGATCTGATCATCCTAGTACAAACAGAAATGATAAATGTGCTTTACTAATGAGTATTATTGTGTGGCGTACAGTAGAAAGCTATGGAGAGGTTTATTCCGGTGAAGAATTTGGCAGGATGGAGAGGATAGAAACTGATGTAATTTCTTGTGCATCAACATTATATCTCGTGGTAGGACCAAAGCATTAAGTAGCAATCAGTTTTGACCAACTTTTATTTGTTTTGCAGATCAATTGTGCCAATGCCACTTAGAAGAGCAACTTAGAAGATTGGTCTTTTAATGTAGTTCTCCAGCCGTTACAAAGAAATAATTTTTAGAGTGGGTTTTAAAGTTAGAAGACCATCGATCTATGATATGTATTTACTACTGGATTGCTTTTGAAATACAATATATTTTAAATTTATGTTTGTCAACAAGGGGCCTTTTTGTTGTCTCGCCCCAGGGCACCGAATATGTATGGACCGGCCCTGAACTCGTGTGTGAGCTCGCCCCCTTCCGAGCTGCTTGTTTGTTCATCTTTCGCTGCCGATCTTTGTAAACCAACCCCAATTTGTTTTATTTTAAGTAAATTCTATTTTTCACCATCTAGTTTGATATTTATAACAGCAGATATCCTATTTGGTTCTACCATACTTTTATCCCCGATGTTCTTTCACTCCTAGTCCTTGCCCACCTATGTAGCTCCAACGTCGCGTGCATCGCGTCCTCTCCTGCCGGTGGGCAGCATGTGTGTAGGTGGGTCAAGTTTCACTAAATAGGGTAAACAGAATAATTTACAAAATAAGTTATTTATCATCACAAATGTCAAACTAAATGGTACAAAATGAAGTTCACTCTTTTATTTTCTATATACTAGTCTCTGGAAAACTTTCAATATAAGCTCGATTTTCGGACCATTCCTCTAGAAAAATAGTTTTCGTCGTCGCGTATACAAAAAAAATTGCGGTGGCGGAGTACGGCCTAATATGCGCTGACCATCTCCTCTTTAGTTACAAAAAAATGTCATCGTATAGTTGTAAGGCATTGAAATACTTGCCAAGTATAGTTTTGGGTTTATGAACTGGACAATTTTAGTTCGAAAAAAATATTCAAGAAAACCAAAATAGCTAAATTGAGTTGAGAAACATAATTTTCCACCTCTTTTAAGAAGTTTTAAAGTCATGTTAATCCATTCTTCTAAAATGTTTTAATTCAAGTTTGAGAAAACAATTCAAGCAAGTCCTCGAAATTTTATTTTATTTCAAAAAATTTAACCAAGTCAAGCAGATGAATCAACTTAATTTATTAAATTAATATTCCAAAATTTGGAAATTTTGAGATGTTACATCAGGCCTCCGGAATGCTGCTTCTTCTGATCTTGCAAGGGAGAAGGGCGATAAACTTTTTGGGAAGCGCTTCCGTGCGATTGCTGCCTTCTTCACCACGGGAGTTGACGTTTTCTTCCCTGATGACAACTATTTCTCCGTAATCGATAACCTCTTCAGTGGCATGACTCTCAATGACAATCCCGCCAACGCTTGGTTCCTCCTACAGACCATATGTGATATAAGATCATGCTTCAGACATTGTTCTCAGCAATCTGTTTAGACTTGTTGTTTATGTACTCTATGTTGGGCTGTATGACTAGTTTAATCTATGTTATTATAGTCATGTTTTATCTCCTATTTTTATGTATGCAGTATTAAATCATTGGGGAAATTGCAATATATTCGTAACTAAACCAAAATCATTGGACACAACCGCCAACCGATGGCATTGCCAAGACGTACGCGGCAGTGATGCGATGTTGGGTGCAGCAACGAAGCTAGAGTGTGCAGGAGATACTGTGGTGCAAGGGAGTACTCTTTTTTATCATAATTTTCCTTTCATTATATACGCTGCATTCGGCAGCCATGTTACACGCATGTACAAACAAACTTTCTGTGGTAGAAAGCTCTGCTCCCCTCGGTCCCTCTACATGCCGGGTTGCATAATATACATACATACAACACAGTGACCAAACCTATACACACCGTCACTATACACAAAGAATATCGGTGCCGAATCCGGCTGACGGCCCTCTATAGATACAAGCATGGAAAATTGCCACATCTTCGATCGATCGGCAGGAACCTGAGACCTCGATCCTACCTGTCGGTACTATACACCGGGGCGCGACAGACTTGCTGCTGCTCCAGGCTGACTTCAACTCTGGCCTGTCGAGCCTGCGGCCCTCATGAAGTGGTCGTACGGGCTTGCCGCAGGCAGCTTCAGGAGATTTTGCTGGAAGGGATCATCGGCCGACTGCGAGTTGCCAGAGTCCATGTGCTGAGGGAAAGCGGCCCAGTTGTCGTCCAGGAACGGGTTCAAGCTCTGCACCCCGGCCTGCGTAGAGTACAACTTATCGACGTCAGTATCTTAATAGTGTATGCTTTTCTCATATACATTGAGAGAGAGAGAGAGAGAGGAAACTATGCTACCTGAGGCTGTTCTGGATCATCCAAGAGATCAAACTCCATCTGGTTGTTGGGCTGATGGTTGGGCATGGGAGCTGCTTGCGTGTTCTGCGGCTGGAAGCTCATGAAGGTGGACATCTTCTGCTGTTTCCCTGTCGTGAGGGCTTCGCATTGGCTAGTCATCTCCATGAATGGCATGTCTGCCGACACTTGGGAATATTCTGTTTGCTGTGTAGGGTCTGCGCCAAGCTATGAAATGGCAAAAGGAGGAAAAAAACGATGCTAGTTAAAGCAGCTGTCATGCCAGAGGTAAACATAGCACGGTTTTCTGCCCAGATGTGTTACTTCCTTCAGAGATAACCTGCCTAGATATGCTACTACAGGACATATATAATTGCAACCAATAGAGTAGCTCAAACGATGAGAGAACTTGTAATCAACTCATGCCAGGCCATCTTATCATGACAACACGCCAGAACTGAGAAGATAATAAAAAGAAAAGGATAATGGAACAAATCATAGTTTTTTCATAGCAACGACATACTGTTTCGAGAAGCTCATCGATACTCATAAGTTCTCCAGCAGGAATGGATGCAGAAGCTGATGTACTTTCTGAAGCTTCCCCAAAAATATCATTATCATTTCCCAGGTCAATCAGCATACCCTATTGAATATATTCATCTTTTAGCAACAAAAGTACTTGACTGATAGAGTAGATGTCCAAGAATAGGGCCGTTTCAAAAGTAAAACCTGTAATAAGTATGAGGCACACATACCTCTTCATTGTGGGCATTCTCATGATACCCTGCTGATGAACTCTCAGCAGTTTCTTCAAAGAACTGAGTGGTCAGTGGGCACATGTCATCGGGAGAGAAGTCGCTTAGCAGTTGGCTTCTCACACTGTGCAACTCCGCCTGCAGAAACAGAAAAGTCACCTTACAGCTGCATGGAACTTGGTTCAAACAATAAACTAAGAGGCGAGTGAGAAGGTGAACAGTACATCAATAATATTTGCTATATTGTTCATGATTGTGGAGACGATGCTGTCTCGAGATTGACTTTCTGATAGTTCTATTGCCGCAAGAGCCTTCAGCGCGCTAGTATTGTCCTCTGGCGATCCATATGTTTTCGATGGGTCATCTGAGGAGTCTTTCACAGCCTGAAGTCTAATCTCATCCACCAGACGAAGGAATGGATCACCCTAGGTAAAACACCAAACAAATTCAAGATAAAAAGTCTATGCCAACATGATATCAAGATGCACCCAAAATGCATTCAACCGTCAATAGAGTGAACACCTCTAATTTGTTAATCTCTAGAATAAACAGAGATGCAACTGAACTCTAGTTTGGTCTCTGTGTTGCACAAATTAGGAATAGTAATAGAAGCATGGTGGACAAACCAACGAAGATGACTATGGTTCATGAATTTTCGCCGTACTTACTAAATGAACTCTAAAACCATAGTACATTGTCAGGTATCAAGAAGATCATAAATGAAGGATGTACAAGTGATGCCATTGTTTTACATGTTTGGTGCGACTACTCAATGTGAGATCCAGGCACATGGTTTAATAGGATTGATAGGATACTCATACCAACAAGTTGCAGCTTATTTTCCAGAAGCTCATTCAAAAAGAACCTCCAGGTTAAGCGTGCTTGGCCTGGAGCAATTTGAGGATGAGACCAACCGGGAAGTGGGTACCGGGTGCGCATGAGTAAGGACAAAGTGTGCAGAAAAAACTAATGTTGGTCTGTGAGGCCAGTCTAGAGATCCTAGTAAGCTGCTAGGAGTGACACCCCCGGGGCCTGTTGTTGGACGGGGTGTTACACTCAGGTGATTATGCGTTAACCAAACTTTTCAGTAAAGGCTACGGACTTGCGATGTAAAACAAAATATAAGGGAAAAAAGAGACTCTGGAAACTAACAAGAATAAGATAATATAGGATAGCATGTTGACTTGATTGCTAAGAGAGTAGTTCAGATATATCAGCTTGACACTATTAATATCTTCATACCACTTCACTATCTAAGCATGTCATCATGCAAAATCATGTTTTGTTTAGGATGCTACACTACTATAACAAAAACAAACATAAACCAAAGGGAGATTTTTCATCACATACCGTTCGCTCATTAATCATCTGTTTACAGATTGGAATAAGAGGTGCCACATTGAAAGCTTTTGAAGAGAAAATAATCATGGCTGTAGCCAGAGTAAACAAGGAGCGGCGCCGAGATGGTGGTAATGAATCTACAAGGTTAACAAGCAGAACACTTAGATATGTGCATGAGAATTAATACTGAATTCTAGTGCAAGGTTATTATTAAAGCATCATTTTCTCAAACAATTATCACAGCATCATGATTCATGCACAACATTAGGCCAACTTTTAAGTTATACGGAACGCTGAATTTATATTTCCTGTTAATTATACTTGTAGTCAGTTTGACTACAGTACCTGCTTCAGTAAGTGAATAGTTCCTCAAAGCAAATGCAACCTGAAAGCTCTGAGTAAGAGCCTCAAAAATTGATGCCTAGAAAAGGAAAAAAAGGAAAAACATCAGAAAAAGAGCTAATCATGATAGACATTATTATCATTTTGAACTAACAAAGAAATAAATGTTCATTCATTAGAAGAAATAAAAATAGAGCACTTTGCTCTTTTGGGTGTCAAACTGGCTGAAATTGTAGAACACTTTTCTCTCCTGTGTTGACATTCATGTGCAAAAAAGAACAGTTTAAACTGTGACCGCTCAAGCTAGAGAAATGTCAAAGTGATATTCTCGACTGGTCACTCTCTTCTCCATCCAGACATAAAAGATTCATGGGGATTAACTACCATATGTATTCTCTAACGATTTGGCTGTGGCATAACAGAAATGTTTCTGACAACTTGAGCCCAGCCCAGACAGATTAAAAATGACTATCTTGATATGCTTGAGCTTTTGATGCACAGTACAATATCCAGTACTCATGGCTAAGTGACAAGTTTTCTCTTCGGAAAGCTAGTTTGCTTCTCTTCTTTTTTGGGTCCCCCTACTGTCTTCTTTCAGTTTAGGCGTTTGCCTGCATCGTATACTCCTTTTGTCAATTATTTGCCTGTGTATCATTGTCTGAACCTTACTGCAGTATGCACTATGCACGAACATGTAACCTCTGCTTGTTGTCTTTTTTCTGCTTCCATAAAGTTCTAGGTTAGGGCCTCCCCTCCGTACTTTCCTCAAAAAGGGGAAAAGGAACAAGAAAGAAATTGGAGACAGAATTCACAGAACATACTAAGAAGGATTGCAAAGGGAAATCATGAGTAACATGTGAAGAACAAGGTGGTAAGAAAAAGAAAGATAAACCCAGAAATCATGAGAAGCATGGTGTGTGCCAATTTGGGAGAAGTTTCACTAAACTTTAATGGGTCATGTAGAAAATAACAACTTTCTCAGAATAACACTTCTTAGGACAGAAGGTGCACATGTTGTGTAAATTAGCTCCAGCAAACATTTCTTCAGGGCCACTTAGAAGTTACCAGCTCGAACTACTCGACAATAACCAATGAACTCATCGAATCTGCAGAGAGATCTTCCAACATACAAAGGTTCCACTCTTTCCAAGTGTATAGTTCATATTGGTCATGCGATCTTTATCAGCCTAGTTTATGAAAACACGATGCCAGCGCACGATAAAACTTAGAAGTTTTGTGTTGAAATATTTAAATAATTGCAAAGTTATATAAGAGCCAAAATTCAGAGAAGTCCTGGCTAAGTCCAAACAGAACTTGTGGTCCTGTTAAGACACCTAGCGAGCTCACCTCGGCAACTAAATGTTGCACTTGGTTAAAAGATCAATCAGTGCTATAGTTGAAAGCGAGGCTTGGTTAGCATGAGATTAATCTTTTGCATTAAATATCTGGTGTCTATCTGATAATCATACCAAGAATGATAAAGAGAAAACTGGCTGTGATTGGAAGAGTAGGTTACCTTGCATCCAGAAAACAACAGAAGCAAGCTGTAGGTATGGGCAATGGCTTCATAGTTTGCAGGACTGTTTTCAGGAGATACTCCTTGAGCCCAAATGGATGTCAGCAAAAGTGTGATCTGACGACTGCTCAACTTCAGCAAAAGTGTATCCTGGACACATTCAACATATTGCAGAAATGATTATTTATTGTAATAAATATTTTGCTCAAATTCCATTGATTTTTAGTTAATAATCCTAAATTCGAGAAAAGGTTATACTGATGGTACCATTTCTTCATCTGGGTTGCTTGAGGAACTTTTGCCTTCCTTAACAGACATAGAAGGTGATCTCAGAGCCATTGAAGGACCTCTAAGAGCCATTGAAGGAGCTCTAACAGATGAAGGAGCTCTCAGAGCCATTGATGGACCTTTTTTCATGGAAAAGTTAGGAACTCTCATGCTACTGCGGCGGCTTTGAGACACTGGTAAGTTTTGCCGTTTAGTATTTCCAGTCTCTTCACCAACGTTACTTTTGCTTTCTCCTTGTGAATTGTCTGAGCGCTTATCCTTTTTCAACTTGTCAAAGATAGCAGCTGAAGATGAAAACACGGAGACAGCTCTAGATAGTGTTCTCTGCATGTCATGTGTCCTAGCCTGGCTTGAGGCGCTTGCTTGAATCAGGGGGGAAACAGAAGAGGGGACCAAGACAATAGCAAATATGCGGTGTGCGGCAACACGAGCTTCATGATCAGGGTGGATCATTGTTAAGAGCAACTGATGAAATAAAGCTTCCGGAAACACCTGGCAACATATATAGAAGTTAAATTTTTGGCGCAGAAAAAAGTACTGCTTCCTGAGATGAATTTGAACACTTCTCTTTTCATTTTTTGCTTTGAGAAGATACCTTATTCTGATACTGCAAATTTGGTACAGCAGCAATTATTTGAGCTGTGCGATAAACAGCAGCTGCAGTTGATCTAGCTACAACAGGAGTGCTTGCAATGTTCTCTAGCATCACTGCCATCATGTCAAGAACTGGCCCAGCATCAGATACCTGATCAACAAAATAGTGTTGATAAGCTGTCCATGCATTTTGGAGAGATATTAAAGCTAACCATATAATGGCACAGATCAGACTGCTAAGGGGCAATAGTTAAAATGTTGTATAAATTTCAGACGGAGAGAAAAGAAAGCATACCTTCTTTGACAGTTGCACTAGGCAGTCATCTATAGCCTTTCGGAAATTTTCGCTCCTTTGTACTAGTTCTTCGTCTTTGCTACCAAGAGTAATATGGAAGGTTCTCTTTAAATGCCTGACTAGATCACCTATGGCACCTATAGTTACTGCTGAAGCCTGGGTACTGGACAGTTCTGCAAGGGTAGCTGCCACTTCCACGATGCTAAGCTGCATGTCTGGTTGCTTCAACATTGCTTTGTTTTCAATATGCTTTATTAGTAGAGACAGCAGTAAGTGCATGTTTTGCCCTGCATAATTCATTTAAAAAAATAAAAAACTAGCCTGTTCTATATGATATACATCTCTGCTCTCATAAGAGTGCAAATGAAGTACCTGAGTTTTCCACCAATAGTTGCATGTCTAATAATAAACACATAGCAAGTCCATTTTCTGCTGACCAGGAACTACTGTTACCAAAGCACCGGAACAAGCACTCCACAATACGACGGAATGTTGTTGCCTCCTTAGAAAGCTTGGCCATATTGTGCACACAGATTCTGGACCAAAACTTAGGATCCTTGGCATATTCCCTGCAGCACAGGAGTCTGTTGAGAAACCAACTACTGAATAAGAAAAGATCAAACAGAAAAAGAATAGGAATAAGATTATATTACATAGGCAGGTTAATTCCTCCCTTAGTATTAACTATGCTCTCCCAGGAGGGGATCTCAGAAATGACAAAGGGAGATGGATTTTGCTCTTGATTTTGCTCTGTTTTCGGGACTGGTTGCATCAATTCGTTGTCTGGATCTACGGTAACTTGATCATCATTTTGGGCCTTCTGAGGTTTGTAGTTTTCCAATACAACTTCAACAACCTGGAATTTACATTAAAAAAGAAAAGCTATGATGGAATATTTGGAGAAAAAATCTGCTTGTGCAAGCAGTTGAAAATCTGATACTAGCCAAAATAACTACCAGCAAGAAAACTTGCATGCAATACCAAGTTAAATATTTCTTCTCTAGACGTGGCCTCAATATTTCTGCAACGATGCTAGAGGCAACACTTATTAATCATGTGACAAGATCTTACGAGAGGAAGTTAATTTACGTTTCACCCAAATAAGCATAAATAGGGGGGATGAAACCTATGCTAGCTGGGGAGACAGGCCAAGAATCAAGATATTTTTTAATGTAGCAAATATAAAACAGAAAGATACAGAAAAAAACTGCTCAGATATTACTTACATTATCGAACTCTGACGAGATATGAGAAAGCTCTCCCATGAACCAGATCTGCTCAACATAAGAAAAATATTATGGCTGCCGATATTATTTAGATTGCAAGGTTCAGATGTTCAAGTAGTTAGTGTACAAGCTTCAGGAAAATAGTATATAATAAAAAATGATAACACTTCCATTGACATCATTCATGTGAGTCCTATGACTACAGTGGACACACAGATAGAATAACCGGAAAAGAACAATAAAGAGCTATACAGTTGAAGTAAGCATCCTCGGCTGTACAAATAGGTGGTGAGAATGATAAAGATCTATCTGGAATTTTTCTGTTAAGAAACAGTAACTGGATGTTAAGTCGCTTCAAAGATACGTGGTTAGAATTTAATATTAAATGCTTATGATCCTTCATTCATCACATGATAAGGAATGCATCATATTCTGATATAAAAAATGTGTATCAGAACTCAGAAGTGTTACTTCAACCTCTTTTGGCTATGTAACAGTGTCATAGGCTACATATGAAATTTCCCCATTCATTTCTTCACCATTGTTAGCAATCAATGCTAGTAAATAACACTTGTTTGATATTGTGTTATGACAGAACGTACCATAGCTGAAAGGGCTTGCAGGCCTGCAGCACGCAGTGAAGTTGCTCTCTCATCCTCTCCTGCTTCTTGAGCTAGTTCACATAGTCTTGGGACCAGCCCTTCTAGATTGAATTGATACGTACCATCCAGCTGGAATATACAGAAATGTAAGGACCAAATAGGCGTTATGCCATATTAAGTATCCTGCTGGCAAATAATGTCATCAAGTGATGATCATGCCAATGGACATACCTGATTGACTGCAAAATCAAACAAGGTTTCACACCCTATTATGCGCATGTCATCCCGCCTCTTTTGATCCAAAAGAGTGTGTACAATGCTTAATAAGCTACTCGCAAAAAGTGGCCTGCATTGAAAAGATCACCTTTATATCTGTGACTATTCAGATATAATATCGAACTAAATAGGATATCCAACTCGCAGACTAAATGACAGTATTGAGATGTGACGAATGTCACTCGGATGGTGGTCATTATTGCAAAAAAATCTTATGGAATCCAGTGACATGAACGAAAGAGTCGGTTGAGAAAGAAAGACTAACATTTGTTCTTTACAAGAAACCAGCAGTCTGCGGTATATCAGCATCACTATTTTTGCAAAGCCATACTGCTCGGTTCTTAATTCCTTGTAAATCCTTTGCTCCAGGTAAACTGTGATCTGCTCAAACATCAACACAGGTTGGAATGCCAGCTAACACGAGAACTGAGTAAACATTTCAGGTCCCAAAGAGAAGAGGTGGACCTTTGGCACCCGAATAGGGTTCTTTGCCGCGTACTCGCACAGCTTCCCAATCCTTCTCTCGTTTGGTTCTTCATCCTACATCACAAAACCACATATATATAATTATTATTTCCGGCTAACGCTGCACTCCGAGACAAATAGAAAAAATAATGGAGATGGCGCCCAACCTGTGTTCTGGGGAAGATTTCGGCAAGGATCTGCTTGTACCGCTTAACAGGTTGTCTGGAGCGTGCCCTGAGCCCGGGGCAGAAGTAGCACAGGGCCCCACACGCCGGCACGATCTTCTGGGATATCACACCCATCCTCTACTACTGCAAGCAGAATTTGGTACAGCGCATGTTGTTAGTCCCACCACAGCACAAATTTGCAGAAAGCCCTTAATAAAGACCACGTGATTGGAATTCTAACAATGTTATGAACGCAGACACCAATGTTTGACTGGTTGAACTCGTCAGAGTTGGACAACCAACCCACTGATCAACACAATGGATTCAGAATACATGGCAAACGGTCTGCGAATTTCCCCCAAACCTACCACCAGATGAAGCTACATTTTTGGTCAAACCCGACTTGTCATTCGGGAGTTTTGCCGGTCACATGATCGGCAAAAGCGATTTTCCGAAACCGGCCGATCGTGCGCAATGGCCACAACGATCCCCACGAGCACGCGTTCACACACAAGCAGAATTCAAACGGCATCAATGCGGAAGCACGATGAGAGAGGAAGGGGTGACATTACATTACTATGAGGGGGCCAAGCCGGCCCGTCGGTCGGTCGGATCGAGCTGCGGCGGCGCTGGCGAGGTGGGGAACGCGGGACGCCAGCCGCGGCGCTCCGGCGGTGGTGGGTGGGTGGGTGGTCGTCCTCTCCGCCTCCTGCCAGCCGCACCGGGCGAGATAGACGCGGGGGGGTGGGGGGTGGAGGGGAGGGGGACGCGGGCGGGCGGGGCGGGGCGGGGTGGTGGGAGAGAGGCACGCACGCACGCACGCACGCGGGGGTGGCAGGGCACGACGCCCCACGGTTATTCACGACGGGCCTCCGGTTTTGCCCCCATTGCCCCCTTGTGTCGTGCGCGCTGTGCTGTGCTGCGCTGTGCTGGTGCCGGGCGGACGCGCGGGCGGGCGGGCGGGCGGGTGGTGGTTGGGTGTGGAACGGGAGGGGGGTGGTGGCGCTGGCCTTCCCCCACCGTTCGTGCGGCCGAGGTGGTCGCCGGAACACACGGCGCCGCGTGCGCGGCCTCCGCTCGCCTCCTCCCCGCATGTGAAAAAAATCGCAAATTTGCAGAGTAGAGCTAGAAAGTGAAGGCTGCCAGTTGCACAAAGGAAATGTCAGGGACAGCCAGGGTGCTGTTGACCCGGCGTGATTGTTATCACTCGCCGGCGCGTACACGTGGCTACGCGTGGCATCCATCGAAATGTTCATCACGATCCATGTTAGAGCGCAGTTTCCCTATTGTCTTTCTAATAAGTAATATTTTTAGAGGAAAAACAAAAATGTTGGTCCAGCAGTTTTCCGGTATCCTATCTTCTCTTCTCCCTTTCTTCATTTTTTACTCTCCAAATAGAGCACCCAATCGAGATCAAAATCGAGCTGCGAGGTTGATTTCCAATCCAAATTGAGTTGTAGATTGATTTCCTACCAAAATCGAGCTTCAGATTCCAGGGAGGGGAAGAGGAGAGGGGATGGAGGTGTGCGGGCGCTGGGCGCTGGCCTTGGCGGTGGGTGGGGACGATGGCGTTGTAGTGATGGGCGGGGGCGATGGAGGGGCACGCGGGCGCGCGACACTTGGAACGCGTGCGATAGGCAGGGTTGGGCGGGGATCGTCGTGCAGGCGCTGGTAGCAGGGACGATGGGCACGCAGACGGGTTGTCACGTGCTTGATGTCTTCTTGTTTTGTGAAATTGTAGATTTTTTTTTTTAGATTTCAGCAATGGACAATCAGAGTTATACTAATCTCTTGCAAGATGATGCCAGATTGAATAATTTGTGGCCTGAAGGGCATGGAGAAAAACACGCTAATCTTAAAGTGTATGAAGAACAACACGTCGATCTCGAAGAGTGTCAAGAAGCTACCCCTCTTGTAAAATCAAGTGGTAAGAAAGCAAGGGCTTCGAAAGGTAGCGCTCTGAAATCAAGTGCTTTGAAGAGGCAAAAAAAATTCGGAAAGGCTGAAGACTTGACTTTGTGTGATGCATACCTTGAGATAACTCAAGATCCCATCATAGGAGTCGACCAATCTCGTGATTCTTATTGGAAAAGAATAAATGCATACTTCCATGCCAACAAAACTGAAGATTTAGATAGAAACAAGGTTCTCTTCAACATCGTTGGACTGTTATTTAAGAACAAGTGAATAAGTTGTGTGCATGTTATGATCAGGTTCTGAATAGAAACCAAAGTAGGATGACACATGACAATAAGGTAACACATATGCGTGTACTAATGCATATGTATCAGTTCATGTTCATATGTTTGTTGTACTAATGTTTATGTATCACTGTAGCTATCTCCTATATTTGCTAAGTATGCTAGTGATGTCAATAAATCATTTGGATTGATACATTGCAAGACACCGAGAAGTGGAAATCTCGGCCCAAACTAAAAAAACAGAAGATGTCCTCCCTGGATACTCCAGGTTCGTCATCTTCTAGTGTGTTCAAGGATGAAGATACATCTCCCTCCAAACATGTTCCCACAAAAAGGCCAATTGGTGCCAAGCGGGCTAAAGAAGCACTACGACGAGGTAATAGTTCTTCCAATACAGGTAATAGTAGTGCCATGGATTCATTTGGTGAAATCTTAGAGACTAGAGAGTCAAAGAGACAAGAGAGATTTGAGATCATGATTACAATGGACAAGCAGAGAGAAGAAGTGTTGGGCCATGTCCCTCCACATGGAGGTGTGTTGGTAGCCCAACATCAGCCCGTGAAAGTCCAACACATTTCTGTTGGAATTATGCCCTGGAGGCAATAATAAAGATATTATTATTATAATTCTTGTTCATGATAAAGTTTATATTCCATGCTAGAATTGTATTAAGTGGAAACTTTAATACTTGTGTGGTTTATGAACAACACTGTGTCCCTAGTACGCCTCTATGGACTAGCTCATTGATTAATGATGGTTAAGGTTTCCTAACCATAGACATGAGTTGTCGATTAATAATGAGATCACATCATTAGGAGAATGGTATGATGGACAGACCCAAATCAAGCAGAGCAATTAGATCGTGTCATCGTGTTCATCTTTGCGAAGTTGTTTCTTATGTCAAATATTGTATTCCTTAGACCATGAGATAATGAAAATCCCTGGTATCGGAAGAAAGCTTTGAGGTCATCAAACTTCATCCTATGAGAGGGTGATCATAAAGGTGTCTCTCAGGTGATCGGAAAGTACTTGTTGGGTTGTATGTATCGAGATGGGATTTGTCCCTCCCAAGTCGGAGAGATATACTTCGGGCCCACTCGGTAATCGATATCAACACCGCTTGCAAGCACGTGGTTAAGGAGTTAATCACAAAGTGATATCGTATTACGGAACGAGTAAAGTACTTGCTGTGAACGAGATTGAACTAGGTATGCCGATGCCGACGATTGAATCTCAGGCAAGTAAAATATCGCGTGACGAAGGGAATATGTATATGGGATTAATTGAATCCTGGCATCGTGGTTCATCCGATATGATCATCGATGAGTATGTGGGAGTCAATATGGGTTTCGCACTCCGTTGATTATTGATAGAAGATCCTGTCTGCATATTCTCGAACCCGCAGGGTCACACACTTAACGTGTCTCAACGCTAGGATAGAATGGATAATTGGTTTATGAGTTTTTGTTCGGGGTCTCAGATGGGATCCGGGACATCACGAGAGGTTCTGGAATGGTCCGGAGAATAAGATTCATATAAGGCAAAGCAGTTTTTGGAGTTCGGAAGTGTTTCGGATTGTTCGGTATTGTACCGGAAGCTTCTAGAACCTTCCGGAGTGGGACCAACGTGGCCCCACTTGTCGGGAGGGACGTGGGCCTACGAGGGAGTGCCCTGGATGCATTGGGCCAGGGGCACAAGGCCCCATAGGCCCAGCTGGCCAAGCCCTAGGGGAAACCCTAGGGAGAGCTTCTAGAAGGAGGGGGGAAACTTGCCCCCCCACTCCTCCCCCTTGGTCGCCGGCCCTAGGCTTGGAGCGCACCCTCCCCACACACCTCCTCAAGCCCTAGCCGCCCTGCTTCCCTCCTCTCTCTCTCCCTCCCGACTGCAAGTAGGCGAAGCCCTGCCGCAGAAACTCTCCACCGTTTGCTCCACGCCATCGTGTTGTAGATCCAACCTATATCTCCACCCCACTTGCTGGACCGAGGAAGTAGGAGACGTTGAGGTGCCGTATGTGTGCATCTCTCGGAGGCATCGCCACTTGCGGTGTTGGATCGGATCGGATCGCGAGGAGGAGAAGCGAGTACGACTACATCAACCACGTTCTGTCGAACGTTCCGCTGTGCGAAACTTCAAGGGTATGAAGATCTCATCTACCCCCCCCCCTCGTTGTTTGCATCTCCTAGATTAGATCTTGGCTTCCCCGTTCGCATCCGTAGAATTTTTTGATTTACTATGCTGTGAAACCCTTCAGTGGTATCAGAGCTAGATCTATGTGTAGATGTGTTTCACGAGTAGAACGCAACATGCTTGTTGCGGGCGTTGATGTTTTCTGTTGCAAGCCTCTTATTTGTGTACTTCTTATGACGCGGTATAGTGAGATCGAAGCGGTCCAGGCCAACTTTACACGACCTCGTTCACGAGACCGGCTCCGCACTTGACGTGTGGCTTGTTCCACACATACGGCTGGTGGATGCCAGTTTCTCTCACTATAGTTGTCATGGGATTTACACCCCGGAGTTTGGCAACCATAATATCACCATTGTGGATTTCCGTAGGTAAGAATCATTCTTAGCTTGTTACTCCCATAAGCCACGTAAAACATGCAACAACAAAGTAGAGGCGTCTAACTTGTTTTGCATGGAGTGTTTCTGTGATATGGTATGGCCCAAGATGTGATGTGTATGTTGTATGCAATGATCATGTTTTGTAATGTTTCACGACTTGCATGTCGATGAGTACACAACCGGCAGGAGCCATATGGTTGTCTTTATAATTGTGTATGACCTGTGTGTCAACTTCTTATATGCCATATAATAGCCTTACTTTATCGCTAAGTAGTTAGCAATAGTTGTAGTTGCTATTCGTGGTGGAGGCAATCATGGTGGAGTGATGGAGATCATGCTGGCACGCACAAGATGGAGATCATTGCGCGGAGATTGGCTATACCATGTCACATAAAATTATATGCATGTGATGTTTATCCTTTTATGTATCTTATTATGCTTAGATCGCGACGGTAGCATTATAAGATGATTCCTCACTTAAAGATCAAGATAAAACTGTGTTCTCCCCATGTATGCACCATTGCGAAAGTTCGTCGTGTTCAAGCATCACGTGATGATCGGGTGCTATAAACTCTACGTTCACATACAACGGGTGCAAGCCAGTTTTGCACACGCGAAAATACTTGGGTTTGACTTGACGAGCCTAGCATGTACAGACATGGCCTCGGAACACACGAACCGAAAGGTTAAGCATGAGTCATATGAATGATATGATCGACACTTTGTTGTCCACCATTGAAACCACATCTCTTCTCGTGAAGATCGGATTAGGTGTGGTGAATTTAGATCGTGTTCACTAAATAACTTGAGGGATGTTGAATTTAGTGGGAGTTTATCTAGTAATTTGATTAAGTTGAACTAGTTATCATGAACATAGTCTAAATTGTACTTGCAAATTTATATCAAATGGCTAAGTCCAACTTCAACTTCAACGTTTTTGCTGAGAAAGAAAAGCTTAAGAACAATGGGTCTAACTTCACCAACTGGTTCCGCAATCTGAGAATCATTCTCTCTGGCGGACAAAAGGACTATGGCCCCCTTCTTTTCAGCTTCTCGGCCAGCTTCTGGGAGAAGCTATCCTCGACCAGCTTCTCCCAAAATCTCATCTGCCAAAATCGTTTATACTTTTAAATTAACATTGAAACTACTAGTTAAGAAGTTTGAACGAATTTTGAAAATGAGATTCTGGAAGAAGCTGGTCGAGGGTAGCTTCTGGAAGAAGCTGGCCAAGAAGCTGAAAAGAAGGGGGCCTATGTCCTTGAGAAAGCGCTAGGTGATGACCCTGCTGTAGATGCGCCGGCTGATGAGAAAGTTGTTTATCAGTCGCGCAAAGATGATTATGGTGTGATTAAGAGCACCATGATGTTTGCTATGGAATCGGACCTTCAAAATCGTTTTGAAGATTTCCTCGGGCCCTTTGAGATCCTTGAGGAACTGAAAACTATGTTTCAGACTCAGGCCCGTTCTAAGAGATATGAGATCTCTGAGAAATTCTTTAACTGCAAGATGGAGGAAGGGAGTTCCGTTAGTGAGCACGCCATTAAGATGTCAGGCTACACTCAACGCCTTGAGCAACTGGACTGCAAGATTCCAGAGGAGCTCAAGATTGACAGAGTTCTGCAATCACTCCCTCCTAGCTACAAAGGTTTTGTAGTTACTCATAATCAGATTGGTTCCACTGATACGATCACCGAGCTCTTCGCTAAGCTGAAAGCTGCGGAAGTGGACATCAAGAAAGATAATCATGTGTTGATGGTCAACAAGCCCCCTAGCTTTAAGAAAGGTAAGGGTGCAAAGAAGCCCTTCAAGAAGGGCAGCGGCAAGCGCGTTGCCCCTATAGAGAAGAAGCTCAAGTCTGGACCTAAGCCGGACACTGAGTGCTTCTATTGCAAGGACAAGGGTCACTGGAAGCATATCGTCCAAGTACTTAGTGGACAAGAAGGCTGGCACCATCAAAGGTATATTTGATATACATGTTATTGATGTTTTTCTTACTAGCCCTCGTTGTAGTGCACGGTATTTGATCTTCGGTTCAGTTGCTAATATTTGTAACTCGAAACAGGAGCTACGGAATAGACGACGGCTAGCGAGGGATGAGGTGACGATGCGCGTTGGCAACGGATCAAGAGTTGATGTGATGGCCGTCATCACGCTCTCCTTAGTTTTACCTTCGGGATTAGTTTTAAACCTCAATAAATGTTATTATGTGCCTGCGTTGAGCATGAACATTATATCTGGATCGTGTTTATTGCAAGACGGTTATTCATTTAAATCGGAGAATAATGGTTGTTCTATTTATATGAGTAACATCTTTTATGGTCATGCACCTGCTATGAATGGTTTATTTCTTCTGAATCTCGAAAGAGATGAAACACACATCCATAACATTGAGGCTAAGAGATGCAAGGTAGATAGTGATAATACTACTTATTTGTGGCACTGCTGTCTAGGTCATATTGGTGTAAAACGCATGAAAAAACTCCATTCTAATGGACTTTTGGAGTCTCTTGATTTTAAATCATTTGACACGTGCGAGTCGTGCCTCATGGGCAAGATGATCAAAACCCCGTTCTCCGGAATGATGGAGCGAGCAACGGACTTGTTGGAAATCATACATACCGATGTATGCGGACCAATGAGTGTTTCGACGCACGGTGGATATCGCTATTTTCTCACTTTTACTGATGACTTAAGTAGATATGGGTATATATATTTAATGAAACATAAATCTGAAACGTTTGAAAAGTTCAAAGAATTTTAGAATGAAGTAGAAAACCATCATAACAGAAAAATTAAATTTCTACGATCCGATCGTGGAGGTGAATATTTGAGTTATGATTTTCTCACGCATCTTAAAGCAAGCGGAATAGTTTCGCAACTCACGCCACCCGGAACACCACAGCGCAATGGTGTGTCTGAACGCCGGAATCGAACTCTATTAGATATGGTGCGACCAATGATGTCTCTTACAGATTTTCTGTTATCATTTTGGGGTTATGCATTAGAAATCGCTGCATTCACTTTAAATAGGGCACCATCTAAATCCGTTGAGACGACACCGTATGAACTGTGGTTTGGTGCTAAACCTAAGTTGTCGTTTCTTAAAGTTTGGGGATGCGAAGCTTACGTCAAGAAGTTGATGCCGGACAAGCTCGAACCCAAAATGGAGAAATGCGTCTTCATAGGATACCCTAAGGAAACTATTGGGTATACCTTCTATCACAGATCCGAAGGCAAAGTGTTTGTCGCAAAGAACGGATCCTTTCTTGAGAAGGAGTTTCTCTCGAAAGAAGTGAGTGGGAGGAAAGTAGAGCTAGACGAGGTTGTTGAACCTTCTCTTGAGTTGGAGAGTAGCACAGCACCTGAAATTGTTCCAGTGTCGTCTGCACCAACAATAGAGGAAGCTGATGACAAGGATCATGAAGCTTCGGACGATGCTACTACTGAACGTCGCAGGTCGACAAGGTCACGTGCCCCTCCTGAGTGGTACGGTAACCCTGTCTTGACTGTCCTATTAGTAGATGACAGTGAACCTGCGAACTATGAGGAAGCAATGATGAGCCCAGACTCTGAGAAATGGCTAGAGGCCATGAAATCCGAATTGGGATCCATAAGCGAAAACCAAGTATGGACTTTGGTGGACCCTCCTAGCGATCGAAAGGTCGTTGAGTGCAAATGGATTTTCAAGAAGAAAACGGACGCAGATGGTAATGTTACTGTCTATAAAGCACGGCTTGTCGCGAAAGGTTTTCGACAAGTTCAAGGTGTTGACTATGATGAGACTTTCTCTCCTGTAGCGATGTTTAAGTCCATTCGGATTTTATTAGCAATTGCTGCGTTTCATGATTATGAAATATGGCAGATGGATGTCAAGACTGCGTTCCTCAATGGCAATATTGATGAAGAGTTGTATATGATGCAACCCGAAGGTTTTTTCAATCCTAAGGATGCTGATAAAGTGTGCAAACTTCAGCGTTCCATTTATGGACTAAAGCAAGCATCTCGGAGTTGGAACCTTCATTTTGATCAAGTGATCAAGAGCTTTGGATTTGTTCCAAATTGCTACGAAGCTTGTATCTACAAGAAAGTGAGTGAGAGCTCAGTGACATTCCTAGTACTATATGTGGATGACATATTGATTATTGGAAATGACATTGACATGCTTAACGATGTGAAGAGTTATTTGAATAAATATTTTTCAATGAAAGACCTAGGGGAAGCTGCTTATATATTGGGCATCAAAATCTATAGAGATAGACAAAGACGCCTGATAGCTTTAAGCCAAAGTACATACCTAGACAAAGTTCTGAAAAGGTTCAGAATGGATAAGGCAAAGAAAGGTTCAGTGCCTATGTTGTCAGGTAAGATATTGAGCAAGGCTCAGTGTCCAGCTACGGTAAACGATAGAGAAGCTATGAGCAAAGTGCCTTATGCCTCGGCCATAGGTTCTATCATGTATTCCATGCTGTGTACTAGACCGGATGTGTCAAATGCTCTTAGTTTGATGAGCAGATACCGAAGTGATCCAGGAGTGGAACACTGGACAGCCGTGAAGAACATCCTAAAGTACTTAAATAGGACTAAAGAAATGTTCTTAGTCTATGGAGGTGATGAACAGCTCGTCGTAAAAGGTTACGTCGATGCTAGTTTTGACACCGACAAGGATGATTCTAAATCTCAGACAGGATACGTTTATATTTTGAATGGAGGAGCTGTGAGCTGGAGAAGCTGCAAGCAAAGCATGATCACAGGATCTACAGTAGAAGCGGAATACATGGCTGCTGCAGAAGTGTCAAGTGAAGGAGTTTGGATCAGGAACTTCATCACTGAGCTTGGTGTGATTCCAAGTGCCTTGGACCCACTGGAGATATTGTGTGACAACACTGGCGCCATAGCACTGGCTAAGGAACCAAGATATCATCCAAAGACCAAGCATATCAACCGCAAGTTTCATATAATCCGAGATTATATAACAGATGGAGATCTGAAGATTAGCAAAGTACATACGGATCTGAATGTCGCAGACCCGTTGACTAAACCTCTTCCACGAGCAAAACATGATCATCACCTTAGTGCCATGGGTGTTAGATTGTTGCTAGATGTAAACTAGATTATTGACTCTAGTGCAACTGGGAGACTGTTGGAATTATGCCCTAGAGGCAATAATACAGATGTTATTATTATAATTCTTGTTCATGATAAAGTTTATATTCGATGCTAGAATTGTATTAAGCGGAAACTTTAATACTTGTGTGGTTTATGAACAACACTGTGTCCCTAGTACGCCTCTATGGACTAGCTCATTGATTAATGATGGTTAAGGTTTCCTAACCATAGACATGAGTTGTCGATTAATAATGAGATCACATCATTGGGAGAATGGTATGATGGACAGACCCAAATCAAGCAGAGCAATTAGATCGTGTCATCGTGTTCATCTTTGCGAAGTTGTTTCTTATGTCAAATATTGTATTCCTTAGACCATGAGATAATGAAAATCCCTAGTATCGGAAGAAAGCTTTAAGGTCATCAAACGTCATCCTATGAGAGGGTGATCATAAAGGTGTCTCTCAGGTGATCGGAAAGTACTTGTTGGGTTGTATGTATCGAGATGGGATTTGTCCCTCCCAAGTCGGAGAGATATACTTCGGGCCCACTCGGTAATCGATATCAAGACCGCTTGCAAGCACGTGGTTAAGGAGTTAATCACAAAGTGATATCGGATTACGGAACGAGTAAAGTACTTGCTATGAACGAGATTGAACTAGGTATGCCGATGCCGACGATCGAATCTCGGGCAAGTAAAATATCGTGTGACGAAGGGAATATGTATATGGGATTAATTGAATCCTGGCATCGTGGTTCATCTGATATGATCATCGATGAGTATTTGGGAGTTAATATGGGTTTCCAAACCCCGCTGTTGATTATTGATAGAAGATCATGTCTGCATATTCTCGAACCCGCAGGGTCACACACTTAACGTGTCTCGACGCTAGGATAGAATGGATAATTGGTTTATGAGTTTTTGTTCGGAGTCTCGGATGGGATCCGGGAAATCACGAGAGGTTACGGAATGGTCCGGAGATAAGATTCATATAAGGCAAAGCAGTTTTTGGAGTTCGGAAGTGTTTCAGATTGTTCGGTATTGTACCGGAAGCTTCTAGAACCTTCCGGAGTGGGACCAACGTGGCCCCACTTGTCGGGAGGGGTGTGGGCCTACGAGGGAGTGCCCTGGCCGCATTGGGCCAGGGTCACAAGGCCCCATAGGCCCAGCCTGCCAAGCCCTAGGGGAAACCCTAGGGAGAGCTTCTAGAAGGAGGGGGGAAACTTGCCCCCCACTCCTCCCCCTTGGCCGCCGGTCCTAGGCTTGGAGGAGGGGCAAGGGGCAGCCTCCCACCCCTCTATATAAAGAGGGTTGGGGGCGCACCCTCCCCAGTCCCCACACACCTCCTCAATCCCTAGCCGCCCTGCTGCCCTCCTCTCTCTCTCCCTCCCGACTGTGCGTAGGCGAAGCCCTGCCGCAGAAACTCTCCACCGTTTGCACCACGTCGTCGTGTTGTAGATCCAACCTATCTCTCCACCCCACTTGCTGGACCGAGGAAGGAGGAGACGTCGAGGTGCCGTACGTGTGCATCTCTCGGAAGCATCGCCACTTGCGTTGTTGGATCTGATCGGATCGCGAGGAGGAGAAGCGAGTACGACTACATCAACCACGTTCCGTCAAACGTTCCGCTGTGCGAATCTTCAAGGGTATGAATATCTCATCTACCCCCCCTCGTTGTTTGCATCTCCTATATTAGATCTTGGCTTTCCCGTTCGCATCCATATAATTTTTTTGATTTACTATGCTGCGAAACCCTTCAATTTCAACCGTTGATCGATGTTCGTATCCAACAGCTGAGGTGCTCCTTGGGAGAGGAGTAGAAAAGAAAACCCTAGCCACTCTTAGTGGTTGTGTGTCTCAATCAGAGAGTGAGAAAGTGAGTGAAGCAAGCCAACGTGGTGGCTGCTGAGAAAGGGTGAGATAACACACAAGAACACCACAACCTAGTGAGAAGAGAGGAAGAAGGAGAGGTGGTTTTTGTCCACATTTCTGAGATCTGATCGGTCCGTCTTCAAGCTGGTGTTTGGATGCTCAAATGTGCTTGGATTGGCTCCAAACTTGGTGAGATTGTTCCTTGCTTTGATTAATTTGATATGGTTAGCTGGTTTGAGGTTTTGGTGAGTGTAGCATTAGATTTGGAAGCGGTTTAGTTAGTTCGGACTGCTGCAGTTTCAGCACAGAGCGGTTTTGGTAGACGAACAATTTGGGCAGGCAAACGGTGTCTGATTGGCCTGAAATTTGGCATGTATGCTGGGTACTCATATGTAAGATTGTCTACCAAGTTTTGTGCTGATTGGATCTGCGGTTTAAGAGTAGTTTGCTGATTATCGAAGGGGGAAGAAACTAAGATACTCTGATTTGCTGTAATCTTTCTCTCAAGTGGTTGTTATTGTTGCCGGTTGGCAACGTGATGAGTGTGTTGTATATATAGATGTTCTAGATAAGACTCTGTACCCAGGTTGCTCATAGTGAAGCTCAGTGGACCGGTTGGTCCGCACCCGTGTTTTTTTTCTTTTCACCTTGAGAAGGTTTTTCCACGTAAATCCTTGTGTCACCTGTGCATGTGCTCATTGTTTTATTTCTGCTGCATATATGTTGATTGAAACTATCTTCGGGGTCCACCACAAGCAGTGGGGGTGTGGCTTCTTCCCCCAACAAAGTGGTATCCGAGCTGAGGTTCAGTTCGTGGTCAGTTCAGAGCAAGGTTTATTTTGGGTTGAGTGCATTTGCTTGTGGTGAAGGATGGAAGTGAATACCAACAGAATGATTTCTTTGAATAGTACAAATTATCAAGCATGGAAGAACAAGATGAAGAACTTGTTATATGTGAAGGATTACTGGAAGCTGGTGTTCTTCACTGAGATGCCTAGTGATATGCAATAAGATCATTGGGAGGTACTTCATCTCCAAGCTTGTGGGTTCATCCAATAATGGGTGGATGATAATGTTTTGAACCATATCATTGATGAGTCACATGCATGTACCTTATGGCAGAAATTGGAGGAGTTGTATGCCCGCAAAGAAGGTACCAACAAGATGTTCTTGATCAAGATTGATGCGTTTGAGGTACAAGGAGGGCACTCCAATTGCAGATCATGTGAATGAATTTCAGGGCATTATAAATCAGCTATCTTCAATGGGAATCACATTTGAAGATGAAGTCAGAGCCTTGCTGGTACTTGGCTCATTACCGGACACTTGGGAGACCTTTAAAGTCACCGTGTGCAATTCAGCACCTAATGGAGTAGTCACTTGGAACCTTTTGAAGACCAAGGTACTAAATGAAGAGTCTAGAAAAATTTCTGATAAGGATGGTTCTTCCTCACATTCTGAAATATTAGTGACCGAGCCATGGGGGAGAAGCAAGAGCAAATGTCTGAGTAAGGGAGGAGAAAGAAGTAGAAGCAAATCAAGAGGCAAAGACAAGTATGCTAGTATTATATGCCATCACTGCCATGAGAAGGTCCACATCAAGTGGCATTGTGAACAATGGAAGAAAGACAAAAAGAAAAAGAACAAAGTTCAGAAGCAGGCCGACAGTGGTAGTGATAGTAAAGGAGGCCGGATTGTTGCGGTTGAGGAGATCATGTTTCTCATGCATGAAGAACATGATGGAAGCAGTGTTTCCACCATGGAGGAGAGGATCACTGTAGTTTCTGATGATACCATCAGCCTTGTAGATGGTGATGGGATGACTTGGATTCTGGACAGCGGTGCTACCATACATGTCACATCTCGTAGAGATCTCTTCACCAACTACACAACAGATGATTTTGGTATTGTGAAGATGGGAAATAATGATAGAGCAAAAATCATTGGAAGAGGAGATGTGCACTTGGAGACTGAAAATGGTATGACGCTAGTCCTCAAGTCGGTGACACATATTGAGGCCCTTCGGCTCAACATTATCTCGGCTGGATTGCTTGATGGAGATGGGTACTTGAGCAGATTTGAAAATTCATAGTACAAGCTCACCAAAGGGAAACTGGTTGTTGCAAAAGGTAACATGGTTTCAGTTTTATATCATGTTCATGCTAAGCTTTCTGCTTCTTATGTTAATCATTGCAGAAATAGGATGTGTGTGCCTTATGGAACAAGAGACTTGGGCACATGAGTGAGGAGGGGATGATGGTGCTAGTGAAGAAAAATCTGTTGAAAGGTGTTCACATCAAGAAATGTTTAGATTTTCTAGCGGGGAAGCAACATAGAGTTGCGTTCAAGAGTCAATCTCCTCACAAGAAGCCCGAGGTGCTGGACTTGATACATTCCGGTGTTTGCAAAATGTCAGTGAGGTCTATGGGTGGAGCAAAGTACTTTGTCACATTTATTGATGACTGTTTCAGGAAGGTTTGGGTCTATGTTTTGAAGAACAAACATCAAGTACTAAGTGTATTCAAGCAATTCCAAGTCTCAGTTGAGAGAGAAACTGAGAAGAAGATCAAGTGCATTCGCACTGATAATGGGGAGAGTATATTGGACCATTTGATGCCTACTACAAGGAGCAGGGAATTAGGCACCAATTTACTCCTCCGAAGACACCACAGCTGAATGGTCTTGCTGAGAGGATGGACATGACAATTGTTGAGAGAGTTAGATGCTTGCTATCGATTGCAAAGCTGCCTAAACATTATTGGGGTGAGGCTTTGTCGACTGCAGTTTATCTTATTAATCTCTCACCAAGTTATCCATTGCAGGGAGATGTTCCAAACAGGGTCTTTTATGACAAGGAAGTCTCGTATGAGCACCTGACGGTTTTTGGGTGCAAGGCCTTTGTTCATATCCCTCAAGTGAATGGTAAAAGCTTGATTCAAAGACACGACAATGCATATTTCTTGGCTATGGAGGTGATCAGTTCGGCTATAAGTCGTATGATCCAATAGCAAGAAATGTTGTGAGAAGCCGTGATGTTGTGTTTGTTGAAGACCAAACAATTGAGGATATTGTGAAGACAAAGGTACAGGTTCCGGAGCAAGTTCCGGTACATGTTTCTCCTCGAAATCAGTAGCAAGACAGATCTGATTCTGACCCAGTTCCTACAGATTCAACTCAATAAGAAGGTTAAAATGATGATGCAGAAGATGTGCAAGATGATGCACATAGTGGTACAGGTGAGGATGCTCCCCAGCAGCATCAAGAGTATGATGCTGAAGAATATGATCATGATCAGCAAGCACCTGAACCAGATAGTCCACCAGCTGCTCCACTCAGATGGTCCAGCAGAGGTCGTGTTCCTTCCACTAGGTATGACTCAGACCATATGTGGTGTTATTGTCTGATGGTTCAGAACCTGGGTGCTTTCAAGAGACAATGAAAGATGGGAACAAGGAGTGGAATAAGGCTATGCAAGAAAAGATGGATTCCTTGCATAAGAATCATACTTATGAGATGGTGAAGTTGCCCCAGGGCAAGAAATTTCTAAAGAACAAGTGGGTCTACAAAATCAAGGAAGAATGGCACACGTCACATCCAAGGTATAAGGACATGATAGTTATAAAAGGATTCAACCAGAGAAAATATATTGACTTTGATGAAATATTTTCTCCGGTGGTGAAGATGACATCAATCTGAATGATCCTTGGCATGACAGCAAGTCTCAACTTGGAGGTTGAGCAAATGGATGTGAAGACAGCTTTCCTTCATGGAGAGTTGGAGGAAGAAATCTGCATGGAGCAGCGTGAGGGGTTTCTTGTTAAAGGCAAAGAAGACTATGTGTGAAAATTGAAGAAAAGTCTCTATGGCCTGAAACAAGCACCGAGACAATGGTACATGAAGTTTGAATCCGTCATGGGGGAGAAAGGCTACAAGAGGTGTAGCTCAGACCATTGTGTTTTATTCATAGGTTCTCAGGTGATGATTTTATCATGTTATTGCTCTATGTTGATGATATCTTGATTGTTGGCAAGAATGTCTCTAGGATTGCTAGGCTAAAGAAAGAGTTGAGCAAAAGTTTTGCCATGAAATACTTGGGTCCAGCAAAGTGTATTCTCGGCATGAGAATTGAGAGAGACAGAAAATCCAACAAGTTGTACTTGTCTCTAGAGAAATACATTGAGAAGGTACTTCGCAAGTTCAAGATGGACAAGGCAAGGGAAGTGAGCTGTCCACTCGCAGCTCATTTCAAGTTGAGTAAAAAGCAATTTCCCTCCATTGAAGAGATGGAAAAGGAAATAGAAAAAGTTCCTTATGCTTTAGCTATTGGGAGTTTGATGTATGCTATGGTGTGCACACAGCCTGACATTTCTCAAGTGGTTAGTACTATGAATAGATTTATGTCCAATCTAGGAAGACCACATTGGGAAGCCGTGAAGTGGATTTTCAGGTATCTCCGGGGAAACACTAATATGAAGCTTTGTTTTGGTGGTAGTGAGCCCAAGCTAATTGCATATTCAGATTCAGACTTGGTTGGAGATGTTGATGGAAGGAAGTCTACTTCAGGTTATTTGATTACCCATTTAGGGGGAGCAGTGGCATGGCAAAGCAGGTTGCAAAAGTGTGTGGCGCTGAACACAACTAAGGCCGAGTTCATCGCAGTAACTGAGGCGAGTAAGGAGCTATTGTGGCTGAAATGATTGGCTTGTGATCTTGCTTTTGAGCAAGACAAGTATGTGTTGTTTTGTGATAACAAAGTGCCATTCACCTGAGTAAGAATGCAAGTTTTCATTCGAGGTCGAAGCATATTGATGTTCACTATCATTGGATTCGAGATGTGCTGAATTCCAAGCAAATGCAAATTGAGAAGGTGCACACTGATGACAATGGGTATGATATGTTTACCAAGGTGGTGACAAGAGGAAAGCTCGAGGTATGATGTTGGCTCGCCGTCATGACTGTCGGTTGGCAGTGATACCCTCCATGATGTCGGGAGGGGGAGTTTGTTGGGCCATGTCCCGCCATATGGAGGTGTGTTGGCAGCCCAACATCAGCCCGTGAAAGTCCAACACGTTTCAACCGTTGATCGATGTTCGTATCCAACGGCTGAGGTGCTCCTTGGGAGAGGAGTAGAAAACAAAACCCTAGCCACCCTTGGTGGCTGTGTGTCTCAAACAGAGAGTGAGCAAGTGAGTGAAGAAAGCCAACATGGTGGATGCTGAGAAAGGGTGAGAGAACACACAAGAACACCACAACCTAGTGAGAAGAGAGAAAGAAGGGGGAGAGGTGATTTGTGTCCAGATTTCTGAGATCTGACCGGTTTATCTTCAAGCTGGTGTTTGGAGGCTCAAACATGCTTGGATTGATCCAAACTTGATGAGATTGTACTTTCTTTGAGTAGTTCGATATGGTTAGTTGGTTTGAGGTTTGGGTCAGTGTAGCATCAGATTTGGAAGCGGTTTAGTTAGTTCAGACTACTGCAGTTTTAGCACATAGCAGTTTTGGTAGACGAACAGTTTGGGCAGGCAAACGGTGTCCGATTGGACTAAAATTTGGCATGTATGTTGGGTACTCGTATGTCAGCTTTTCTACCAAGTTTGGTGATGATTCGATCTGCGGTTTAAGAGCAGTTTGCTGATTACCGAAGGAGACAGAAATTGAGATACTCTGCTTTGCTATAATCTTTCTCTCAAGTTGTTGTTGTTGTTGTTGTTGTAGTAGTAGTAGTAGTAGTAGTAGTTGTTGTTGCCGGTTGGCAACATGCTGAGTGTGTTGTATATCTCTAGATGTTCTAGAGAAAACTCTCTACCCAGGTTGCTCATAGTGAAGCTCGGTGGACCGGTTGGTCCGCACTTGTAGTTTTTTTCCTTCTCACCTTGAGAAGGTTTTTCCATGTAAATCCTTGTGTCACCTATGCATGTGCTTATTGTTTTATTTCCACGGCATATCTGTTGATTGAAACTATCCTCGGGGATCACCGCAAACAGTGGGGGTTGTGGCTTCTTACCCCAACAAGAAGTTGGCAGAAAAAAAATAAACTTGCAATAAAATAAAAAAGATTGCATTAGAAGAATAAAAGATACAAATCATGAGAATGGTAGAAGAATGCATGACGATGGCGGAAGATAGCAGAATAATGAGCATGGACATTACTAGCATGGGGAGGAAGAACAATAATTCTACAAAATAAGGAAGAGCCAGTCATGATCACAACTTGTTGTGATTTGTACTAATTTGGAACCATATGTTGTAATCTATACTCATTATTATATTTCCACTATTTGAATTTGGAACTATGTGTTGTAATCTGTACTCAGGACTATTTTCCCACCATTTGGATTTGGAACTACACATTGTAATCTGTAGTTTAAAACCATTGTTGGAATTAAGTAGAAAATGATACATGCATCGCTTACATAATCTAGAACGTACATAGGCTTCGCACCCATTTCATGTTTGAGAGATGCAAAAGAGATGGTGAAAGTGAAGTAAAAGAGAAGATAGAATCAAGAATGTTGTGAGAGATATGCGAGATGTTAAGTATATATAGATTTGAAAACTAGCCGTTGTAAATCTAGTCGTTGAAAAACTAGTCGTTGGAGAGGTAGCCGTTGGGTTTCAAATGGTAGTTATGAAAAATTCTTAAAATATAGAATAGGGGAGATGTCGTTTTAGGGGAACTGCTGGAGTTGAGCAATTTTTAGGGGATAATAATTTTAGGGGAGTCCAAGATTTTGAGATATAGGGGACATATTTTAGGAAACTGCTGGACTTGCTTTTAGATAGGCGAGCAGTGAGTGTCCTCCGGAACATCGGGTGCTCCCATCGTCCTGGTCTAGAAACAACCCGTGTCCCCATACCTAGTCAATAGAAGACACCTTGTTCGCACCCACTTTTTCTATCTCACGGAACATACCTATCCTCTCTCCCATGGAATGACTCCACAGTCTCACGGAGGAAAAAAAAGACCACATATCCTTATCGCCTCTCGCTCTCCCATCCGTCGCTGGAGACGACGCCGTCGCCAGAGAAGAGGCTGTCACCGGAGAGGCCACCACAAAGTCGGCTGCTTGTTGTACAAGCGCCACCGCGCCTATGTAGGAGCGTTGCTCCCCCATTGTAGCAGCGTCGCTCGCCCATTATAGCAGTGCCACTGCTCCTTTGTATCAAGACCGTCGTTCCATTGTAGCAGCAGCGTCATCGCTCCTCTATAGCAAGACCACCGCGCCATTGTAGCAACAACGCCACATGACCGTAGCAGCGCCTCCAGACCTTTGTAGCTGGACCCTCGAGCCTCGGTAGCAGGCCGTCAACTCCTAGTAGCAAGGCCACCGTGCCTCTGTAGCAAGTCCGCCGACCATCGGTAGCAAAATCTGTTGCCTCTAGTAGCAACATCGGTAGCAAGGTCAGTCTCCCCCCTGTAGCAACGCCTGCCACCCATGGTAGCAAGGCTCGACACTGCATGTATCAAGACCTTACGCTTCACCCTTGAAGAAAAACCTCCCACCGCTCACAACTGCGCCGCCCACTGCCGATAGCAAGGCCTGCTGTCTTTTGTAGCAAAGCCCAGTCGACCCTTGTAGCAAGCCCGATGGCCCCTATAGCAACAGACATGACCGCACCTTGCACGCATACGCGTGCACGTGCAGCTCGGGCCGGAGGTCGAATGGCGGTGACCTGGTAGAGAAGCCTCAGTGGCGGTGACTGCGCCCGCCTCGCCCTAATCCCTCGAGGTCCCCGAGATGCACGAGGGAGGAGATCATAGCGCACCGTCGGAGACATCTACGGTGCTACAAGGTCTAGCTACCACCGCTAACCTCCGAGAGGCATGCCGCGCACTCGAGCACGTTGGTCTTCGTCACCACTGCCAGCGCGTATTTGTGCTATGATGTGTAGGGAGCTAACGAGGAGGAAGGTAGGGACGGTGCTTTGCGAGGATGAGGAGGAACGACTCGGTTTCCATCCGTGCAAAAGAGATAAGGCAGGAGGTGGGTGGGCCTCGCAGGAACACGTGGGCGTACGAGCGACCTTCGTCGAGGGATGTATATCATTTTTCTATTAGATAGCTATAATGTATTCGAGATGGTTAGTTTGTGTCTAACTCACGGACAAAAAATGGGTGGTTGTTCGGCCGGCTAGATCAGTTTGGTTTGCGATGACCATTGCGACATATTAGAGAAATAGATAAAATTCAAATACTTTATAAATAAGGAATTATGACTAGTGGTGTTGGTTTCCACACAAGTCCATGTACGCTCAATCAGATCCGCTTGAAGACGGTCATGAAGGTCCCAATCACGGTTCATATGATGCACATGCATGAAATCTCATCAAGATGTTTCCTAGATAGCGGATCAATCAAGTTACCCTCAAATTCCCAGCCTTGGTCATAGTGGTTATCACCAAGCTTGTCCTCAACGATTATGTTGTGCATAATCACACAACTCGTCATTACCTCCCACATACTCTCGATGCTCCAAGTTCTAGCAGGATGACGAACAGTAGCCCACCGAGATTGGAGCACATCAAATACCCTCTCCACATCTTTTCTACAAGTCTCTTGTTTTTTCGTGAACCTCTTACATTTTTCTTCTTCAGGGTTGCGAATTGTCTTGACAAATGTTGACCAGAAAGGATAAATGTTATAATATATATAATACCCCTTGTCGTAAAGATTGCCACTAATAACAAAGTTAACCTTAGGAGCATTGTCTTCTACAAGCCCAGCGAATACAAATGACAGCTAAAGCACATTGATATCATTGTTAGATCCTACCATACTAAAAAAGGAGTGACAAATTGTTGTATACGCACTTCTATTCTTGTAGACAGTTGTTGGGTCTCCAAGTGCAGAGGTTTGTAGAACAGCAGCAAGTTTCCCTTAAGTGGATTACCCAAGGTTTATCGAACTCAGGGAGGAAGTGGTCAAAGGTATCCCTCTCAAGCAACCCTGCAATCAAGATACAAGAAGTCTCTTGTGTTCCCAACACACTAGGTGCACTAGTTTGGCGAAGAGATAGTGAAATACAAGTGGTAACGGTGCCAGAAAAGAGCTTGATGGTGAGGTAAGGTAAAGGACCAGAACCTCCCCGGCAAACGGAACAAAGATGGAAGCAAGCAAACATGCAACAGATCTAGTAGAAAATGGTGTTTCAATGCTTAGAAACAAGGCCTAGGGATCATACTTTCACTAGTGAACACTCTCTCATATAAATATCATCTCTTCATGATACTACTCTTAACTACTCTTCGGTTGGACACTCTAATCCATGGTAGGGCCTTCCCCAATCTAGATAACCCCACACTGTCACCTTGAGCGCTAGATGGTTCCAACAAACACCACAATTTCATAAAGACATCCAACTCCAAATATAACTCATAACAAATATTCAATCTAGCCAAAGTGCCACACACGGTATGCACGCTGTCACTTTCACACACGTGGGGAAAATCATAGATCTATTAAAACACAAAGAGTATTTATGTAGACTCAAACCTAAGTGTCACCATGGCGTGCATGCTATCACTTTCACACACATGGGGAGAGCAGAGATCTATTGAAGCACTTGAGTAGCAAGGTAGATCTACTTGATTACAAAGCTCATGACCATAACAATATCATGCATAGAGAGAGAGATGAACACATAGCTACTGGTAGAGCCCTTAGCCTCGAGGAAGAACTACTCCCTCCTTATCATAGGAATCAGCAACAGTGATGGAGATTGTGGTGGAGATCGATGGTGATGGCTCCGTGGGCACTTCCCCGTCCCGGCAGGGTGCCAGAACATAGACTTTCTGTCCCCCGAATCTCCCCTTCGGTGGTGGCGACGCTATGGAGGTTTTCATGGATTTCTTCTGGATGCCCTAGGGTTTTTGGGTCGGAGGCTTCTTATAGGCGCATGAATCAAGGTTGGTGGGGGTCCAGGGGGCCCACACCCCCTATGGGCGCCTCCAGGGCTTGCCCGCTCCTAGGGGGGTGTGGCCACCCTGTGGCCCCCCTCCGGCTATGCTTCGTGGTTCCGTGTTGCTCTAGGAAAAATAATGACTTTGGCTTTTGTCCCGTCCAATTCCAAGAATATTGATTTTCTGCCTTTCTAGAACCAAAAACAGAAGAAAACAGGCAACTGGCACTGTGACATCTTGTCAATAGGTTAGTTCTAGAAAGTGTATAAAAATACCTCAAAGTGTAGACAAAACATAAGACAAATGATACAAAACAAGCATGGAGCATCAAAAATTATAGATACGTTTCCGATGTATCACAAATCCATAGATCATGTGATGCAATAGCCTCCAGAATGACCGTGCATCCGTCCACATGCCCCTTGAACTGCTCTCGCCAAACAAAGAGACAGTTTCTTCCACTTCCAATGCATGCAGTCTATATTGTCCAGCATGCCAGGAAACCCCCTCTTCTCGTTGATGGACAAAAGGCGGTCGATGTCTTTGATGTTTGGATCTCTCGTGTAAACTTTTCCAAACATCGCAATAACTACTGTACAAAACTTATACATTAATTTAAGGCATGTGGACTTGCTCATGCACATGTACTCATCAATGAGATCACCTGCTACTCCATATACAAGCATGTGGATGGCCGCATAACATTTTTGGTATGATGAGAAGCCAACCTTACCGATAGCATCGGCCTTGACCTTGAAATACTCATCATAATACCTCACGCCATCGAGAATCTCTAGGAGTAACTTTCTGAACATCTAATAGTGGCAACGAAATGTCTTATCATCATACATCGGATTAGTTTGGTGGAAGTAGTCCTTGTAAAGGCGCTCATGGACACCATCTCTATCATGATCCATGTTGGGCTTGCGCTTCTTCAACGCACAACCCCTACTCACCGACATCAGGTAGTGATCGTGCATCATGTTTGCAGCGGCCAACAAAATGTCGTTGTCATCGTTGGACCTGCCATACAAAGATGATTTGATGACACTCTTCTAGAAAAACTTGATTGCCCTACTGTCCATCTGCACACGCAGAGGCCGGTGGTTGGTTCATGGCTGCAATGTCAATGTCCATGCCTATGAGGTGATGTGCAAGAAAAATGAGCAACAGATGTACCTCAAATGTGGTCGGGCAATTGGACGATAAAGTCCTATGCGCTCGGGCTAGCGACATGCCTGGGCATCTATCCTATGAAGTATAGGCATCACATCGAGCCTCGGGCTGGAGCCATAAAAACAAGTTACCTCCGGCAAATGCATGGGGGATACGGCGGTGTTGGTAGTGTGGGAAACACGTGCAACGACGGTCGGGGAAGGCAATAGCCAGCAAGTTGTATGAACATTGGCTAGTTGGTACAAGATGGTGGCAAAAGACAGTGGCTTCTAGACAGTAGGCTACACTCGAAAGTGGCGAGGGAAACGATGACACACAACACAGATGGCGGCGCGGCCTAGGATGACGGTGGAGATGGCAGGCGAGGGTTTGGGACAAAGAGTTGATCATGTCTATGTCCCTTATGTGCCACTGACGGGAGGGCCCGAGGTGGATAGGGGGAAACGGGAGGGTGCGCATGTTGTCCGGCAAACGCATTCGCGGCCGAAATTTGGTTAGAGGATCGGTCGGTCATCGCGATTCGGTCCATTTGGGTTGCACCGTTGGTTCAGGGTTCCGCGGTCCTGCTGTCTGATGATTCCAAAATTGGAGCATATTTACCTCTTGTTTTTGCATAAGTAGAGTATGGTTTTTATTATTTTACTGCGTTTGCGTGCACCTTTTGTCCTTGTTTCAACAGGATCCCAAATTACTAAGTCTCTTATAAACATATCAATTGAAAGTCTCATATTAGGTTGTAATATGATATTTTTAAGTGATAAAGGTCATTTAATTGATTTATCTTCGCACCCGGAGGAATTGCTTGGGCAGAGGAGGACACAGGGCACTTAACGACCACTGGTATGGGCGGAGCCAGTCCGTACCTTCCGTTCGTACTAGGCGGCAACGCGTCCGCCTCATCAAATACGTCCAACACGCAAAGACGGATCAGAGATACGACATTCATAGAAACCTCCGGCCACGAAAAACCACACCAGAAAGAGATCTGGAGGAGGAACTTGGAGAAGGGAAAATCATTGCTGCTTCACGGATCATTGGAGGACAACGCATCATCACCTTCATCATCAACCGCTGCATCACCATCACCATTACTTCCCCCATCTTCCATCCATTAGATCTTGTTATAATTCCAAATTCAATTGTGGTTTGCACTAGATTCATTCTCGTACTTTTATCCATCCATTTGATTATGATGATGTTGTTGATTGCTTCCATGTGTGAGTAGTTTCCTTTGTTCTTGGGGAGATGGAGAAACCTTAGCATTATTATGAAATGAAATAAAGAAGATTGATTACTTGTGTCTATGATCTATTGATCTATGATGTGTGTTTGATCTCTCTCTTTAGATGGTATGTGTATTTGGACACATATCATTTGCCTTCAGGTCTAAAGAAGAGGGTGAAATCCTTTAGATGTGTTTGGAAGTGTGCCCAAAGCTATTGTGACTAGAAGCACCTGCTAGAAACCTGCACAGTCGAAGGAGGAACAAGAGAGATTCACTAAGCTAATTACGATATCCACGGGGAGACCCTTAATTGTGGTGGTCTGTATGGGTGACTGCTCTTAGACACCGTGGTGGTTATTTAGAGATGACCTCATTCTTGGCTCAAGACTTCCTACGAGCCCTGTAGTGAACATTTTATTATGAAGCTCTCTCCACACATGTCATGACATAAAAATAGGTTATCCTAATTATGATTAATTACAACATGCTAGTGGCGTATCCTACATTCCGAGAACATTTTAGCCTTATTGAGTTCAATCACCGTTCCAAACGCTTTTGTTACTTGTTTTATTTACTTTTCTGCATTCAACCAAAAACCTTTCAAACATTCTCTACTTAAAATCAAAGGCAGCTTATAAGTATTCTTTGGTAGATAGTGACGAGGTCATAAAGACCTTAGCCAAAGAGCTCTTTGTGGGTTCAATACTAATATGGGGTCGAAGGGAGTACATAGATCGCTCTTGCCATACAAATTATTGGTTCCACTATCAGACAGTGAGCATTTTAGAATTACATCTACTCCTGTTGTTGCCATGGAACTATACATAAAAAAGGTTTCAGAGTAGGTAAATAGTCACATGCAAATGTGTCAATATATGCCTATTCCTGATATTTACCATTTTAACCAATTATTATTTCTGTTGACCTATGACATTTGGACTATTGCTTTTGTTGCACGGAATCTAGATATTCATTTTGAGATTCTCATGGTACTAGAACCTCATGCGCGTCTTGGTGTGCCGCTCCACATTGTTTATTTCTTTTGTGCGTGTGCCGATTTCTATTCAGTTGGGATTGATAGCTTCTTTATTTCAGTTTTAATTACTAGTCATCAACTCATGCACGTGCACAGGTTAGATATGAATATGTGTACATGTAGATACACTTTGTAGACATGATTCAGTAAATATATTTAATCAGTTGCAAATCTAACTTGACCACTGGCTCTTAATTTTGATGCTCTTTGTAAAATAGCTTTGCGCCTTGCTTGACGGCCTGTATACTACTATTCCTAGATGTGGAAGAGCAATTGCTTGCGTCCTAATCAAGAGTAAAAGCAAGAAGGTGGGTGATTGTCCTTGGACTGGTAGAAGGAGGAAGCAATCATTTAGGTACAAAGGCAAGAAGATTGGCGCCATAGGAAAGGCACCCGTGCCTGCTTGATGGATAGTCTTTTGTTTTAAGGTTTAGGATTTAGAAAATGTTCTGATTTCAAGGACTATTTTAGACATCGCGAACTAAGTTGGAGGATAGTTGATACATTTCACTCGGTGGCAGAACTACAAAGACGTTTCAGTACAATGATATGCGCTACCAAAATAAACCCAAGGGACCATTTTGGTGTGAGGATGTGTAAAGCACCAACTCTCCTGTTTAGAGATCACTCTTTTTTTTGAGAGAGGATACAGAGATCACTTTTACCACACAAATTATTGATTCCACTATTCAAACTGTGAGCGTTTCAGAGTTATATCTACTACTGTTGTTACATAAAAAACGTTTCGGAGTAGGAAAATAAGCACATGCAAAGTGTGTCCATATATGCCTATTGCTGATATGTACCAATTTTTTATATTCGGCCTATCACTGTTGTTGCATGAAATTTTACTACTTTCTCGGTCTCAAAATATCAAAATTTGGATGAATATATATACTAAATAGTGTCTAGATTTATCTAAATTTAACAATCTGCGACATTTATTTTAAAACTAAGAGAGTACTATTCATTTTGAGATTCTTTGGTACTCGAACCTCATGCACGCCTTGCCGCACGGCTACACCGCTGTCTTTTCTTATGTACGGTGTGTGTGCTGATTCCTGTTCGTGTTGGTCTCGCCTTTACTTCAGTTATATTTATTTTTTTTACAGGATTTCTTACTTCAAATCTAATTATTCCTTAAGGCCAAAAACATCAAACCATTTGTTCACATATCGTCTATTCTACATTTGTGAGGGAAAAACTACATGTTTCGCAGCATGATTTAAACCCGGCGCTCGCTGTTTCCTTCAACATTTGAGCACCTATATACATATTTTTTTTTAGGAAATTCCATCGATCTATTAATAATCATCAACAACAGTACAAAGATGCCTAAAATTAATAAAAATTACAAATAGGTTACTGGACACCTAGTGACGATTATAAACACTAAGGCGAGCCGAAGGCGCGTCGCCGTCCTCGCCCCTCCATCATCGGAGCCGGACAAAGCTTGTCGTGGTAGAGCTTGTTGTAGTATACAGATGATAAGTCGTCGTGCTAAGGCCACAAAGGTCCAACACACTAGAGCAGCAACCATCGCCAATGATGACAATCGTAGATTGGAAGATACGGACCTAAAAACAAACCAACGGACACGAAAACGGATAGAAATCTGGCGGACAAATGACTCCACGCGTCCTCCATCGACACTAGATGCATCAACGGAGCCAAGATAGAGCCGGGAGGATCTTATTCTGACTTCACGACGTAGTTGTCGCCTCAATATCTCGAAGAAGACACTAAAAAAAGGCTAAACAAAGAACGAAAAATCTCTGGCCGGCGAGAGGTTGTCCGCCACACCTCCAAGAGCGTAGGGCCACCAAAGACGGAGCGGATCGGTGACATCGCGGGCGAGAGGCATGGAACCCTAGATGGGTTTTCCCTTCCTCCTTTCGTCTCTACCTGGCAGCGCAGGTACGTACCGCTTCGTGTGACCTTGTACACTGAAAAGACTTTGAAAGCTTTACCACTACACTGACCACAAGAGGAGTCATGAACTCTGATTCTACGCCATGCTCTCATTCCTCATCTTGCACCTAAAAGCTTTGTCCTGCCATAAACAAAACCACATCAGCTTTATAACCAGTCGCAAAGGTAGCCGGACAATATCATTGCGAGTTCATTATCAGAGCGGCATGTACCAATAACCTCGATAAGTATAACAAAGTAGCGATTTCCAATGTATAAGCGAGACATGTGGGATAATTGGAATATTTCTAAACCTTCAGTTTAACTCTAAACTAAGTGATATAAGTGGGATAAGTGAGATTTATCAAATTCATTATTCAGACTGTGAGCGTTTCAGAGTTACATCTACTACCGTTTTTAGTACATAAAAATAAGCACATGTAGAGTGTATCCATATATGCCTATCGCTGATAATATATTTACCAATTTTTAATGCTGTCGGCCTATTGCTTGTGTTGCACGAAATTTTACTATTCATTTTGAGATTTTACCTCATGCACGCCTTGCCGCACCGCTCCGCCGCTGTTTTTTAAGGTAGTCCCTCTGTGCAAAAATATAAAACATTTTAGATTTATGAAGTGTATCTATCTAGACGCTTCGTATGAAGTATATATTAAAAGACATCTTGATACATTTGATTCATAAATCTAAAACATCTTATATTTCTAAACAAAGAGAGTATGTGTATGTGCTTATTCCTATTTGTGTTGGGCGTCTATTCTACATTTGTTAGGGCAAAATTACATGTTTTGCATCATGATTTAAACCTGGCGCTGATGGTTTCATTTCACATTTGAGGACCTGTACACAGAAAAGACTTTGGAAGCTTTACCACAAGAGGAGCCGCGAACTCTGATTCCACGCCGTCCTCATCTTGCACCTAAAAACTTTGTCCTGCCATAAAGTAAACCATATGAGCTTTATAACAAAGGTAGCCGGACAACATCAGTGCGAGTTCATTATCAGAGCAGTGTGTACCAACAACGTCTATAAGTATAACACAGTAGCGGTTTCACATGTAGAGGTGAGACAGGTGGGATAATTAGAATCTCATTTCTAAACCTTTAGTTTAACTCTAAACAAAGTGATATAAGTGGAATAAATGAGATATATTAAATTCCACTTATCTACCCGCTTCTTAAAATAGTTGTGGGAGATTTGCCAGATTCGTATGTCTCTATCAAATTTTAGTGTAGAGTTAAACTTAATGTGTAAAATTGAGATCCCACTTATCTCACTTGTTCTACTTCTGCATCCCTATTTCTGTAGGTTCAGATCATGAGCCATACCATCAAACTTTCTTAACAATCCACCCGATAGAAATTAGAATAATCAGCACCAGCAATATAGTTTAACTAAATGCACAGGAGTAGAAAAGGTCAGCTTAAAAAGTTTGTGAGGTCCACCACGGGAGGCTAGTGCTGCATGAGCCTAGGAAAGAGTAATCGGCGGCAAAAATAGGCAGAATGGACAAAAATAACCCAAATTCGAAAGGATTTCACGAAATGACCCATCTGAAAAACTATTTCACTGGCACTAACCCTTTTTGTAGCGCCTAACAGCAAGGCGCTACACTCTACAGTGTAGCGCCTTTCAGCTAGGCGCTATGCCCCCTGCCAGCGTGGCACCGCCTGGCCCCACCCCGCCGTGTGACGCCCAGGCGCTATGCCTGGGGCGACTAACGCCCAGGCGCTATGCCCAGGGTGTAGCGCCTATCTGATAGGCGCTACACTTTAATGTGTAGCGTCTAGCAGAAAGGCGCTACACTTCGAGACATACTCAGCAGCCCGCAGCCCCCCTCCCACCCCGACCCATTCACTCCCAAACGCTGGAAGAACACAGAGAGGAACAGCCGGCGGTTCCTCTCTCTCCCTCTCTCAAATCCAACAGATCTGAGGGATTTCACCGTGGATTTGCTTCCCCATCCCTCCCTCAAGGTAATCCCCTCATTTTCCCTCTCTTTCATCCAATGAATCTTGCACATTATCCTCAAACCCTAGGTCTAGTTGGATTCATAATATGACCTATTTGTGTATGTTTTTGGTTATTTGGAAGTTATGTATTAGTTGTATTTGATGGGGAATGGAAGTGTGTTGTTGATTTGCATTGTGTATGATGGTTTTATATGGATTTGTATGGATGTTTGAATAATATGATGGTTGTATATGGATTTGTATGATGGTTGTATATGGATTTGTATGGATGTTTGAATAATATGCTACCATATATGGATTCTACATACCACACACATTTTATTGATGTTTGGAATATATATGTAGGATGGTGTGGCTACTTGAGGATTACTATGATCATCAACACCGGGCATACTTGATGGCGGAGAAGCATATGGTAATAAAACCATGGTTGAACTTATTTGCTTTTATTTTTCTATTGATTCAATTGTGTTGGAAAAAGCATAATGTTCGATATTGTATGTATGCAGAGGCTTCGTCCCCTCAAGATTCGGTCTCATGGCGTCTTGAATGACATGTCAAATGCAGCGGTACGAGTACATCAAGCGGCTAGGCTCCTCCCTTTCATCACGCTTGTGAGCCGGTCGGCCTTGAACCTCAACGCTGCTATCACCGCACTTGTCGACCGGTGGAGGCCGGAGACGCACACTTTCCACCTCCGGACCGGCGAGATCACTCCTACTCTTCAGGATGTTTCAATGATCTTTGGACTTCCTATCGCGGGGGAGCCTCTCTGTATGAGCATAGATTCTGATGGGTGGCGCAATGCGATGCATCTACTTATTGGCATGGCTCCTGAAGAACTTGAAGATAAGAGCAAAGATAGAGTCCCAGCAGGCGCGACATATGCGTGGATCGTGGAGAACTTTAGGGAATGCCCGAACCCCGCCGAGGTTGAGGTGATCGATACACATGCTCGTGTGTACGTGTGGTATGTCCTTTCTAGGACTCTGTTTGCTGACAGCGGAGGTAGGACCGCTCAGTGGATGTGGCTCAAGGCACTAGCAAACTGGGATAGCAATATCAGCTGGGGTTCGGCGACTCTTGCCTACTTGTACCGGCAGGTAATCACATGTGCACTCTACATTCATTTGTATATGTCGAGTCCACACATATGCTATACTGACCTCGTTTTTGTTCACTTGCAGTTGGACGATGCCTGTCATAGGGCAGGCGAATCTGCCGGAATAGGTGGTGCTATGGTTCTTCTCTCGATATGGAGCTGGGAACGCTTACCAGTTGGTCGTCCCAAAGAGGTGGGCCACCATCCTTGGCCACTGTATAATAGAAACCCTCTACGCCAGCCGACTTGGGCTTACAAGTGGGACGTGGTATCGGAGATGACAAGCGATGTTGATGCCATGTACCTCAAGTACACGAACGAGTTTGATGCGATTACGCCCGAGCAGGTAGATGTTTATCTATACATCACTATCCATAATATTTACTTCACGAGTCAAAATCGATACCAAACATGTCCTTTTGCTCTTTTCCTTTGAGAACACTTTCTTGCATTGTGCCCTTCACCATTGCATGTTCCACACCGGGCTCTCTCACGAGGCTCTTGGAATTGGCCATTGCCCGTTTCTCGAGCACCACCACGGCCCCATCCATCCATGTCGCTCCTAAAGCGTTTTGTCTTGCGTCTTCCATGTTTAATCACTTTCCATTTCGGATCGGGCCATAGTTGAATCCCATGGTACTCCGGCCATTTTGATTGGTCCAAATATGGATGAAATCTAGGAGCCCATGTCTTCTTAGTAGTCTCAATGGAGAACTCAGCCTCTCTCACTGTGAGCGGATTATTGTAATCCAAATGTCGCCGGCGAGACGCGACGAGCAAGTGTGAGCAGGCAAGATGAAGCAATGATGGCCTTCCGCATGTGCACTCACAAGTCTTGAGTGAGACCTTGAAAGCTCGGCCTCCGTGTTGGACACCATCAGCCGTTGTACCTCCAGGCTCCGTAACTTGGTAAATTAGCTCGTCGTTGTCATACTCCGTGACAACTTGAGCATCCGCTTTCTTTGTCTGAAATTGCATCCAATCATCAACCTTAGGTGGGTACTTGTATTTGTGCTTGTTCTTGTAGTCCCCCGCAATCTGCCGGTCCGTTTCCTCTGAGTATTTAAGAAAATACCCATTCATCATGTCGAATGTATAACGGACTATTGCCATGACGGGCAATGCACGGACACCTTTGAGCAACTTGTTGAAGGCCTCTGCCATGTTGCTTGTCATTTGGCCGTACCTCCGGCCATCGTCATCGAATGCTCGTGCCCACTTTGTTCTTTCTCCAATGCTCCTATCGAGAAACTCTCGACCACCCGCATCGAGCTCTTTGTTGAAGAGCAATTTGTTGTACAAGTTTGAGAAACGACGTTCCGTGAAAGCGAGGCAACAATCTTGTAGATCATCGGCCAAATCCTTGCTCTTGCATGCCCTATAGAAGTTTGAACAAAGTGTCTCATGCACCAACGATGGTGCAGCAGAGCATGCCCGGGAATATGTTGGTCCACCGCTTTAAGAATTCCTTGATGACGGTCCGAGATGACACATATTTCCCTATGAGGGGTTAATATCTTGGTTCTTAAAAGATGGAAGAACCACTCCCAATTATCATTATTTTCCACCTCTACCAAAGCAAAGGCCAAAGGAATCAACCGGTTGTTGGCATCATTGGCTATTGCAATCAAGATAGTGCCCTTGAATTGACCGGTCAAAAAGGTGCCATCAACGGAGATGACCGGCCTACAATGTTCAAATGCTTGAACACATTGCTCGAAAGCCCAAAATGCACGGCCAAAAACTCGAACGGTTCTTCCATTTACAATCCTTGTCTTGTTCCCCAAAGGTTCAACCACATGAACCATGCCCGGGTTAGCATCGGCCATCGCTCCCAACAACCTTGGGATTCGGTTATAAGATTCCTCCCAATCACCGTACAACATCTTGAATGCGGCTTGCTTAGCCTTCCATGCCTTCCGTGCACCTCATAGTTAAAGAGGGCTTTCACAAACTCCATGACCTGCTTGATGCTCATTATTGGAAGCAGCGATGTCATTGGAAAGCCTATAAGCGAGGAACTCGGAGGTGAGTTGTCGGTGCTCATGCTTTGCATCCTTGCCATCCACCATCGGGCCTCGGCACATGTGAGTTGATGCGCAACTAGATATGAAAGGTTTCGCAGCATAGTAAATCAAAATTTTCTACGGAAGCGAACAGAGGGAAAGCCAAGATCTAATCTAGGAGATGCAAACAACGAGAGAGATTGGATTAGATCTTCATACCCTTGAAGATTCATACAGTGAGCGTTCGTCGGAACGTGGGTGATGTAGTCGTACTCGCTTCTCCTCCTCGCGATCCGATCCGATCTAGCACCACAAGTGGCGGTGCCTCCGTGAGATGCACACGTGCGGCACCTCGACGTCTCCTCCTTCCTCGGACCAGCAAGTATGGTGGAGAGATAGATTGGATCTACAGCACGACGGCGTGGTGTATATGGTGGAGAATTTCTGCATGAGGCTTCGCCTACAAACAGTCGGGAGGGAGAGAGGAAGGGCAGCAGGGCAACTGGGTTTGGAGGAAGGTGTAAGGGTGTGTGAGAGGGGGCGCACTAGCCCTCTATATATAGAGGGGGGTGCGGCCAGCCCTAGACTCTCCTCCAAGCCTATCTCTAGTTTAAACAATTTAAACTCTCCCTTATCTAGAAATCCTATCTTATCTCTAGTTTAAACGATTTAAACTCTCTAGGATCGGCTGGGCCCTATGGGGCCTTGTGCCCCTATTGCGGCCAGGACACTCCCTCATAGGCCCATGCCCCTCCGGAAGGTGGGACCACGTTGGCCCCTTAGGAAGGTTCTAAAGCTTCGGTACAATACCGATTAATCCGGAACAATTCCGAACTCCAAAAACTGCACTGCCTTATATGAATCTTATTCTCCGGACCATTCCGGAACCTCTCGTGATGTCCCGGATCCCATCCGAGACTCCGAACAAAAATTCATAAACCAATTATCCAATCTATCCTAGCGTCGAGACACGTTAAGTGTGTGACCCTGCGGGTTCGAGAATATGCAGACATGATCTTCTATCAATAATCAACAGGGTGCAGGCACCCATATTGACTCCACACATTCATCGATGATCATATCGGATGAACCACGATGCCGATTCAATCAATCCCATATATATATTCCCTTCGTCTCGCGATATTTTACCCGCGAGATTCGATCGTCGGTATCGTCATACCTAGTTCAATCTCGTTCACGGCAAGTACTTTACTCGTTCCGTAATCCAATATCACTTTGTGATCAACTCCTTAACCACATGCTTGCAAGCGGTGTTGATATCGATTACCGAGTGGGCCCGAAGTATATCTCTCCGACTTGGGAGTGACAAATCCCATCTCGATACATACAACCCAACAGATACTTTCCGATCACCTGAGAGACACCTTTATGATCACCCTCTCATAGGATGACGTTTGATGACCTCAAAGCTTTCTTCCGATACCAGGAGTTGTATTATCTCATGGTCTAAGGAATACAATATTTGACATAGGAAAAGCTTAAAGATGAACACAAAGACACGATCTAATTGCTTCGCTTAGTTTGGTGCATCCACCATATCATTCTCCCAATGATATGATCTCATTATCAATTGACAACTCATGTCTATGGTTAGGAAACCTTAACCATCATTGATCAATGAGCTAGTCCATAGAGGCGTACTAGGGACACGTGTTGTTCACGAACCACACAAGTATTAAAGTTTCCGCTTAATACAATTCTAGCATGGAATATAAACTTTATCATGATCAAGAATTATTATACTAACTTCTTTATTATTGCCTCTATGGCATAAGTCCAACAGTCTCCCACTTGCACTAGAGTCAATAATCTAGTTTACATCGGCAACAATCTCACACCCATGGCACTCGGTCTTGATCATGTTTTACGTGGAAGAGGTTTAGTCAATGGATCTGCGACATTCAGATCTGTATGTACTTTCTGATCTTGATCTCCATCGCTATATAATCTCGGATTATATGAAACTTGCGGTTGATATGCTTGGTCTTTGGATGATATCTTGGTTCCTTAGCGAGTGCTATGGCGCGGTGTTGTCACACAATATCTCCGGTGGGTCCAATGCACTTGGAACCACGCCAAGCTCGATGATGAAGTTTGATCCAAACTCCTTCACTTGACGCCTGCGGCAGCCATGTATTCCGCTTCTCTGTAGATCCCGCGATCACGCTTTGCTTGCAGCTTCTCCACTCACGGCTCCTCCATTCAAAATATACACGTATCACATGCGAGATTTAGAATCATCCTTGTCGATGTCGAAACTAGCATCGACGTAACCTTTCTGACGAGCTGTTCATCACCCCATAGACTAAGAACATTTCTTTAGTCCTATTTAGGTACCTTAGGATGTTCTTCACGGTCGATGTTCCACTCTGGATCACTTTGATATCTGCTCGTCAAACTAAGAGCATTGGACACATCCGGTCTAGTACGAGCATGGCATACATGATGGAACCTATGGCGAGGCATAAGGCACTTTGCTCATAGCTTCCCTATCATTTACCGTATTGGACCGAGCCTTGCTCAATATCTTACGACAACATAGGCCTTTGAACCTTTCAATGCCTTATCCATTCTGAACCATTTCAGAACTTTGTCTAGGTATGTACTACGGCTTAAAGCTATCGAGCGTCTTTGTCTATCTCTATAGATTTTGATGCCCAATATATAAGCAGCTTCACCTAGGTCTTTCATTGAAAAACACTTGTTCAAATAACTCTTCACATCGTTAAGCATGTTGATGTCATTTCCAATAATCAATATGTCATCCACATATAGTACCGGAAGCGTCACCGAGCTCCCACTCACTTTCTTGTAGATGCAAGCTTCAGTAGCAATTTGGAACAAATCCAAAGCTCTTGATCACTTGATCAAAGCGAAGGTTCCAACTCCGAGATGCTTGCTTGATCCATAAATGGAACCTGAAGTTTGCATACTTTATCGACATCCTTAGGATCGACAAAACCTTGGGTTGCATCATATACAACTCTTCATCAATGTTGCCATTAAGGAAAGCGGTCTTGACATCCATTTGTCATATTTCATAATCATGAAACGCAGCAATTGCTAATAAAATCCGAATGGACTTAAACATCGCTACGGGAGAAAGTCTCATCGTAGTCAACACCTTGAACTTGTCGAAAACCTTTCGCAACAAGCCGTGCTTTATAGGCGGTAACATTACCATCGCGTCCGTTTTCTTCTTGAAGATCCATTTGCACTCAACGGCCTTTCGATCGCTAGGAGGGTCCACCAAAGTCCATACTTGGTTTTCGCTCATGGATCCCAATTCGGTTCATGGCTTCTAGCCATTTCTCGAGTCTGGGCTCATCATCGCTTCCTCATAGTTCGTAGGTTCACTTTGTCTTCTACTAACAAGGCGGTCAAAGACAGGGTTGCCGTACCACTCGGGAGGGCACGCGACCTTGTCGACCTGCGACGTTCGATGTGACATCGTCCAGCTTCATGATCCTTGTCATTAGCTTCCTCTATTGTTGGTGCCTGACCTTTGGAACAATTTCAGGTGCTGCGCTACTCTCAATTCAAGAGAAGGTTCAATAACCTCGTCTAGCTCTACTTTCCTCCCACTCACTTCTTTCGAGAGAAACTCCTTCTCAAGAGAAAGGAACCGTTCTTTGCGACAAACACTTTGCCTTCGGTTACGTGATAGAAGGTATACCCAATAGTTTCCTTAGGGTATCCTATGAAGACGCATTTCTCCGATTTGGGTTCGAGCTTGTCCGGCATCAACTTCTTGGCGTAAGCTTCGCATCCCCAAACTTTAAGAAACGACAACTTAGGTTTAGCACCAAACCATAGTTCATACGGTGTCGTCTCAACGGATTTAGATGGAGCCCTATTTAAAGTGAATGCAGCGGTTTCTAATGCATAACCCCAAAATGATAACGGCAAACCAGTAAGAGACATCATCGATCGGACCATATCTAATAGGGTTCGATTCCGGTCGAGACACACCATTGCTGCTGTGGTGTTCGGGTGGCGTGAGTTGTGAAACGATTCCACTTGCTTTGAGATGCGTGAAAATCATAACTCAAATATTCGCCCCACGATCGGATCGTAGAAACTTAATCTTTACATTACGATGGTTCTCCACTTCATTCTGAAATTCTTTGAACTTTTCAAACGTTTCAGATTTATGTTTCATTAAATAGATATACCCATATCTACTTAAGTCATCGGTAAAAGTGAGAAAATAGCGATATCCACCGCGCGTCGAAACACTCATCGGTCCGCATACATCGGTATGTATGATTTCCAACAAGTCCGTTGCTCGCTCCATCATACCGGAGAACAGGGTTTTGATCATCTTGCCCATGAGGCATGGTTCGCATGTGTCAAATGATTCAAAATCAAGAGACTCAAGTCCATCGAATGGAGTTTCTTCATCGCTTTACACCAATATGACCTAGACGCAGTGCCACAGATAAGTAGTATTATCACTATCTACTTTGCATCTCTTAGCCTCAATGTTATGGATGTGTGTTTCATCCCTTTCGAGATTTAGAAGAAATAAACCACTCAAAAGAGGTGCATGACCATAAAAGATGTTACTCATATAAATAGAACAACCATTATTCTCCGATTTAAATGAATAACCGTCTTGCAATAAACACGATCCAGAAATAATGTTCATGCTCAACGCAGTACATAATAACATTTATTAAGGTTTAAAACTAATCCGAAGGTAAAACTAAGGAGAGCGTGACGGCCATCACATCAACTCTTGATCCGTTGCAACGCAGATCGTCACCTCATCCCTTAAGCCGCCTATTCCGTAGCTCCTGCTTGAGTTACAAATATTAGCAACTGAACCGTATCAAATACCTGTGCACTACAACGAGGGCTAGTAAGGAAAACATCAATAACATGTATATCAAATATACCTTTGATGGTGCCAGCCTTCTTGTCCGCTAAGTACTTCGGACGATTTGCCCAAAGGACCCTTGTCCTTGCAATAGAAGCACTTTGTCCGCTTAGGACCAGACTTGAGCTTCTTCTCAGCGAGCAGCAACGCCGCCTTTCTTGAAGGGCTTTGCACCTTTACCTTTCTTAAAGGAGGGCTTGTTGACCATCAACACATGATTATCCTTTTGATGTCCACCTCCGCAGCCTTCAGCTTTGCGAAGAGCTCGGTGATCGTATCAGTGGAACCAATCTGATTGTGATCAACTACAAAACTTTTGTAGCTAGGAGTGTCAATCTTGAGCTCCTCTGGAATCTTGGTCCAGGTTGCTCAAGGCGTTGAGTGTAGCCCATCATCTTAATGGCGTGCTCACTAACGAACTCCTTCCTCCATCTTGTAGTTAAGGAATTTCTTAGAGATCTCATATCTCTCGAACGGGCTTGAGTCCAAACATGTTTTCAGCTCCTCGAGAATCTCAAAGGGCCCGAACTCCTCAAAACGATTTTGAAGATCCGATTCCATAGCATACAACATGACGATCTTAATCAAATCATAATCATCCTTGCGATCGATAAACAGCTTTTCATCAGTAGCATCTATAGCGGGCGTCACCTAGCGCTTTCTTAAGGACATAGTCCTTTGTCCGCCGCAGAATGATTCTTAGATTGCGGAACCAGTTGGTGAAGTTAGACCCATTGTTTCTAAGCTTTTCTTTCTCAAAAAAACGTTGAAGTTGAAGTTGGACTTGGCCATTGGATCTACAGTTTTTGCAAGTACAATTTAGACTATGTTCATGATAAATAGTTCAACTTAATCAAATTACTAGATGAACTCCCACTAAATTCAACATCCCTCAAGTTGTTTAGTGAACACGATCCAAATTCACCACACCTAATCCGATCATCACGAGAAGAGATGTGGTTTCAATGGTGGACAACAAAGTGTCGATCATATCATTCATATGACTCATGCTTAACCTTTTGGTTCTTGTGTTCCGAGGCCATGTCTATACATGCTAGGCTCGTCAAGTTAGACCCAAGTATTTCCGCGTGTGCAAAACTGGCTTGCACCCGTTGTATATGAGCGAGAGTCTATAGCACCCGATCATCACGTGATGCTTGGACACGATTTAACTTTCATAACGGTGCATACTTGGGGAGAACACAGTTTTATCTTGATCTTTAAGTGAGGAATCATCTTATAATGCTACCGTCATGATCTAAGCATAATAAGATACATAAAAGGATAAACATCACATGCATATAACTTTATGTGACATGGTATAGCCAATCTTCGTGCAATGATCTCCATCTTGTGCGTTCCGGCATGATCTCCATCACTCCACCATGATTGCCTCCACCACGAATAGCAACTACAACTATTGCTAACTACTTAGCGATAAAGTAAAGCTATTAAATGGCGTATAAGAAGTTGACACATAGGTCATACACAATTATAAAGACAACCATATGGCTCATGCCGGTTGTGTACTCATCGACATGCAAGTCGTGAAACATTACAAAACATGATCATCGCATACATTATACACATCACATCTTGGGCCATACCATATCACGAAAACACTCCTCGCAAAACATGTTAGACGCCTCTACTTTATTGTTGCATGTTTTACGTGGCTTATGGGAGTAGATGCTAAGAACGATTCTTACCTACGGAAAGCCACAACGGTGATATTATGGTTGCCAAACTCCGATGTTAATCCCATGACAACTATAGTGAGAGAACGACATCCACCACCGCATGTATGGTACAAGCCACACGTCAAGTGCGGAGCCGATCTCGCGAACGACGTCGCGTAAGGTTGGCCTGGACCGCTTCAATCTCACTAGCCCGCGTCATAAGAAGAACACAAACAAGAGGCTTGAAACAGAAAACATCAACGCCCGCAACAACCATGTTATGCGTTCTACTCGTGAATCACATCTACACATAGATCTAGCTCGATACCCTCAAGGGTTTCAGCATAGTAAATCAAAATTTTCTACGAAGCGAACAGAGGGAAAGCCAAGATCTAATCTAGGAGATGCAAACAACGAGAGAGATTGGATTAGATCTTCATACCCTTGAAGATTCGACAGTGAACGTTAAATCGGAACGTGGGTGATGTAGTCGCACGCTTCTCCTCCTCGCGATCCGATCCGATCTAGCACCACAAGTGGCGGTGCCTCCGTGAGATGCACACGCGGCACCTCGGCGTCTCCTCCTTCCTCGGACCAGCAAGTATGGTGGAGAGATAGATTGGATCTACAGCACGACGGGCGTGGTGTATATGGTGGAGAATTTCGCCAGGCTTCGCCTACAAACAGTCGGGAGGGAGAGAGGAAGGCAACAGGGCAACTGGGTTTGGAGGAAGGTGTAAGGGTGTGTGAGAGAGGCGCACCATCCCTCTATATAGAGGGGGTGCGGCCAGCCTCTCCTCCAAGCCTATCTCTAGTTTAAACAATTTAAACTCTCCCTTATCTAGAAATCCTATCTTATCTTATCTCTAGTTTAAGCGATTTAAACTCTCTAGGATCGGCTGGGCCCTATGGGGCCTTGTGCCCTGGCCCAATGCGGCCAGGACACTCCCTCATAGGCCCATGCCCCTCCCGGAAGGTGGGACCACGTTGGCCCCTTCCGAAGGTTCTAGAAGCTTCCGACAATACCGATTAATCCGAACAATTCGAACTCCAAAACTGCCTTGCCTTATATGAATCTTATTCTCCGGACCATTCCGAACCTCTCGTGATGTCCCGGATCCCATCCGAGACTCGAACAAAATTCATAAACCAATTATCCAATCTATCCTAAGCCGAGACACGTTAAGTGTGTGACCTGCGGGTTCGAGAATATGCGCATACGATCTTCTATCAATAATTAACAGCGGGGTATGGGCACCCATATTGACTCCCACACATTCATCGATGATCATATCGGATGAACCACGATGCCAGGATTCAATCAATCCCATATATATATTCCCTTCGTCTCGCGATATTTTACCTGCCCGAGATTCGATCGTCGGTATCGTCATACCTAGTTCAATCTCGTTCACAGCAAGTACTTTACTCGTTCCGTAATCCAATATCACTTTGTGATCAACTCCTTAACCACATGCTTGCAAGCGGTGTTGATATCGATTACCGAGTGGGCCCGAAGTATATCTCTCCGACTTGGGAGGGACAAATCCCATCTCGATGCATACAACCCAACAGATACTTTCCGATCACCTGAGAGACACCTTTATGATCACCCTCTCATAGGATGACGTTTGATGACCTCAAAGCTTTCTTCCGATACCAGGGAGTTGTATTATCTCATGGTCTAAGGAATACAATATTTAACATAGGAAAAGCTTCGCAAAGATGAACACAAAGACACGATCTAATTGCTTCGCTTAGTTTGGGTCTGTCCACCATATCATTCTCCCAATGATATGATCTCATTATCAATTGACAACTCATGTCTATGGTTAGGAAACCTTAACCATCATTGATCAATGAGCTAGTCCATAGAGGCGTACTAGGGACACGGTGTTGTTCACAAACCACACAAGTATTAAAGTTTCCGCTTAATACAATTCTAGCATGGAATATAAACTTTATCATGAACAAGAATTATAATAATAACATCTTTATTATTGCCTCTAGGGCATAATTCCAACAAGATATGTGCCAATCGGGACCTCCCTTGAATGGTCTAGCACGCACAATCCAAGGACATCCTTCTGCCTCGCACTTCACCGTGTAATGCTTCTTGATATCCGAGTGCACGACCGTGTAAGGACGATGATGCTTCACCGAGAAGTCCTTTATCCATTGCTTAAATTCCAACAAGGTCTTAAACCTTGATCCTTTGCAAAAGCCATTATTCACTTCATTGCCATCCCGGTAAGAACTTGTCCTTGGTCCAAGCACTATGCCTTTGCCACCATCAACCGTGGCTTCATCCGTGAGACTAAGATCACGAAACAAAGGCACCCGATGGTCCCGCCCCAATACGGTATGGTGGATTTCGGCCTCTCTAGCCGTGAACCCCTCCTCGTCAACTTCTTCTTCGGGACCATCATCATCCGAGTCCGAAGCATAGCCTCGAGAATACGGGAGTTCACGGTCCATGTCATGTTGAGTGATATATTTCTCCAAATCACCAACATTGTTGTCATGGAGTTCAACATCATCATCATCTTCACCCTCACAATCATCATTGTCCTCTTCCAACACTTCGTCTTGGTGTCTTGAAATCGGGCTCAATGTTTGGCTCAAAGGAGGTTCAATCCATAGCTCTTGCTCCACGGGTGGAGGACTCCTACTATCCAATGGGGAAGCACGGCGGTTCAAGTCCAAAGGCAATGAACTATCAACCTTCTTGGTGGCAAATAGCTCAAGAGCCTTGTCTAGTGATTCAGCCACCACCTCCTTGTATGCAAGCCAACGAGCCTCGGAGAAGATACGCATGGTCTTCCAACGGATGTGCACTCCAAAACCCACATTATGTCTTCCTTCCAACTCAACAACATCACATGGGTCCATCCATTTCAATTCAATCCTCACTTGCTCCAAGACCTCGGCATAGGTGGGACTACGATCAAACACAATATCTAGCTCATCCGGGTCCGGTTCTATGTTGCCTTTCAAAAAGGCATCCTTGTCCACATGATGAACATGAACAATTCTTGCCATCCCTAACACATAGGAGAATATGTTCATTAACTAACCATGACAAGATAAACAAAACTATACTAGACACATTACCAAACCATAAAGCTAACAAGAACACCCTCTCTTACATAAGAAAACCCTAACCCTAGCCATAACATTCCAATATACCAAACAATGTCATTTCAACAACCCTAAACCTAACTAAATGCTTCATACACATCTTTATAACCAACATTGGCCAATGAATCTAACAAATTTCCAAACATTTCTCTCCAAATCAAATTTCTAGGGTTTCAAGCCAAGTCCAACCAAAATGAAAGATTTCCAAAGGTCAAAACGAAGGGGAATGAGGGAGGGTACCTCTAGCAGCTGGGGAGAGGCACAAATCCACCAAATAAAGCTTCCAATGTGAGAGATTTGAGGGGGGGGGAGAAGGGGGCGCCTCCTTGCTGTTCTCCTTCCTTGGGTCGAGCTGGGAGTGAATGGGGAGGGGTGGGGAGGGGGCTGCGCCCGACAGGTTATGTCCCAGGGTGTAGCGCCTTTCTGCTAGGCGCTACACATTAAAGTGTAGCGCCTATCAGATAGGCGCTACACCCTGGGCATAGCGCCTGGGCGTTAGTCGCCCCAGGCATAGCGCCTGGGCGTCACACGGCGGGGTGGGGCCAGGGAGGGGCCAGGCGGTGCCACGCTGGCAGGGGGCATAGCGCCTAGCTGAAAGGCGCTACACTGTAGAGTGTAGCGCCTTGCTGTTAGGCGCTACAAAAAGGGTTAGTCCAGTAAAATAGTTTTTCAGATGGGTCATTTCGTGAAATCCTTTCAAATTTGGGTTATTTTTGTCCATTCTGCCGTAAAAATAGCCTGTTGTGAGGTCCAATACGTTGAACAACATTGCAGGGAAGGAAACGAGGCGCGCAACTCGGGGCGAGCAATGCTGTCGCCGGAGCATCAACGTTTTCCATAATAAAAGATAGAAAACCAGAAATTCACTTTTTTTGTCATGTGGATATGCTCCTTTAGCAAAATTTACAATTTAAATTGTTAAAAAATACCTTCTTGTGTGCATCTACATATTCTACGTGCTCATGTAAAGTTTCATGAAAAACATATATTTCTATGGGATGTGTAAGAAGACAATTTTTTTTGTTCTGACAAGACTTGTTTTAGCACTGCATCTTGTCTTCTTACGCAGAGCACTCAGAAATTTGACTTTTCATGAGACGATTTTGTGCGCACCTAGAATACGCAGATATATGTGCGGGTATTTGTTTTAAATTTTATTAACATTTCAAAATGCAATTCAAATAAAGGGTCCATAAGAAAACGTTACATACTTAGTTTGTTATCCTCGCCCTAATGATTGATCCTTGGTGGCTTATGCTATTTAAGAACATCGACACACGGACACGGGCCTCTTCTCATGCTGAACATGGCTTCCCTACTTACCTCTGCATCTCTAGCCACGCTACTCATGGGCATGGCCATCGTCTTTTTTGCCTATGCCGTCGCCGGTGTCGACGCACAGGATGCCCCAAAGCATCTCCACTTCTACATGCATGACGGCTACACTGGCCCTAAACCCACCGCCGTTCAAATCGTCAACGGGACCGGCCAGCCGCTGAAGGGATCCAGCGGCGGAGCCCGCTTCGGCGACACGGTGGTCATGGACGACCGCCTCACCGAGGGCCCGACGCCGGCGTCGAGGGTCGTCGGACGCGCCCAGGGATTCTACGTGACAGCGTCCCAGGGCGATCCTGCGATGCTCCTCACCATGAACGTGTTGCTCACCGAGGGGCCCTACGACGGGAGCTCGCTGACTGTGATGGGCCGCAACAACATCGCGACGACGGAGAGGGAGCTGGCGGTGGTCGGCGGGACCGGGGTTTTCAGGATGGCGACCGGGTACGTGCTCTGGAAAACTGCGAGCTGGCGCGGGCGGAACGCCGTCCTCGAGCTGGATGCCTACGTCTACGTGAGTCCGGCGGCCGCCGGTGCATGAAGGAACCCACGATTGCATTGCTTGGGTTGTTGTTGCTGCTTATATTTTCAGTTTGTTGGGAATAACATGTCTGTTGCATTGCTTGTCGCCGGTACCATCGGTATGTGTAGAGTTTGTGTACTTTGCTGTGTTTAATTGAAATGAGTAAAATCCATCCATATAGTCCTTGAACTTGACACTCATACGGTTACCCACCTTAGAAATACGTGACTTAGATCATTAAATACAGGTGACAGTTCCATTTACGGTCAATGCTCATCGTAAGGCTCCATATTTGCGGATGTGGCAAATAATGGACCACGGTTGTTAGCCCTAACATTCACATCGGGATAATTTTTAAATAATAGAAAAGAAAAGGGCTAACTAGAAAATTAACAAAGAGATAAGCCTGCAGCATCACAATTGCAAACTCAATAGTGTGAAGGTTAAAGGGGGATTTGCATGGACTGACGTTTCAGTACAATAATGATATGTCGATATGTGACTGAAATAAACCCACATGACCATCTTGGTGTGAGGATGTGTAAGTCACCAACTCTCGTACTCCCTCCGACCCATATTAGTTGACTTAGATTTATCTAGATACGAATAGTACATAGATCGCTCTTGCCATACAAATTATTGGTTCCACACTATCAGACAGTGAGCGTTTCAGAGTTACATCTACTACTGTTGTTGCCATGGAACTGTACATAAAAAAACGTTTCAGAGTAGGTAAATAGTCACATGAAAATGTGTCCATATATGCCTAATGCTGATATTTATCTTTTTAACCGATTATTATTGCTGTCGACCTATGACATTCAGCCTAATGCCGTTGTTCACGTAACTTAACTATTCATTTGGAGATTCTTACGGTACTAGAACGTCATGTGCATCTTGCTGCGCCGCTCCACATTGTTTTTTCTTTTGTGTGTGTGTGCTGATTTCTATTCATGTTGGGCTTGATAGCTTTTTTATTTCGGTTTTAATTACTAGTCATCAACTCATGCACGTGCACAGGCTAGATATGAATTTGTACATGTAGATACACTTTGTAGGCATGAAATAGTAAATATATTTAATCAGTTGCAAATCTAACTTGACCACCGACTCTTAATTATGATGCTCCTCTTTGCAAAATAGCTTTGCGCCTTGCTCGACATCTTGGAGACTACTATTCCTAGATGTGAAAGGGCAATTGTTTGTGTCCTAACGGGGACGGAAATCAAGAGCAAAATCAAGAAGGTGGGTGATTGTCCTCGGACTGGCAGGAGGGAGAAGTCACTTAGGTGCAAAGGCAAGAAGATTGGCGCCATAGGAAAGGCAGCCGTGTCTGCTTGATGGACGATCTTTGGTTTCTCGGCTTGTCCTCTTGGTTTAGGTCGTTCGTTGGCGTTGGACTTGCCCATATTGTCTTTAGTTGAGGTGTTCTCATCGAGGGCTCCATGGGGTTGCTCAAGTATCAAGGGTTGTGATCATGGTGTGTTGGGGGTGTTTGTCGAGATCCCTTTGCGGGCGTGGGGTTTTTCTTGTGTTGTGAGCGGTTCACTTTCGTCCCGTTGTATTGGTTTTGTCCGGTTTTTCGTCAATTAACTGTGAAATTATCTTCTTAATTAATTGATTGGAACAAATATTTTTCCCTTGTGCAAAAATAACAATTTCATGTTTCTAAATATTACACCGGTTGAATAGCAAAGCGTAAATAGCCTTATAAAAGTAAATGTTGATGAAAGAAGAAATATGGCAGTATTGCAGAGTACACTAAAAAATGATCATTTGGAGATAGAAATCCCAAATGATCATATGGTAGACATTTGGCAACAAACATTTACCAAGAACATTTAATTTACCGGAGTGATTGCATGAGAGGGCTAAATTATAGCAAAATAATATTGGTTTCGCTGAAATAGGTATTGTAGAGTAGAAGACAAACATGTAAGACCTAGTATAAGATTTTTTTCTAAAAGGCAGCCAAGAAACAATTTACTAGTAACATCAAGATGGCAATAATATGGGAAGAAAGAAGAACAATTTAGGCAAATGATAACTTAAAAGCACATTGAACGGCTGACCACATCCTATGACATAAAGTTTTTGTATGAATGGACTACCAAAGTTCAGTGTGGACTAACGAGCATGAAATTCTATTTTTTTTTTGAAATTCCTATCCAGAGTTCTTTGGTGTGTTACCATTGCTTATTTGACAGGAAAATCACTACTCAGCATGATGATCTTACCTCTGAACCACCGTACCTATATTCTTGAACTTGTATAATGTTATTAAATGATTTAACCTGTTTCCTAAGTCATAGTAAGCTCCAGCTGGCTCACAGTACCGCCGTACTTCCTAGACAGTCACTCGTACTAAAGGAGTGGCAAGCACGACATATCAACTTAAAGGAGTGGCCAAAACAGTCACTCGTACTAAATCTTTTGGTTAAAGCTCAACTGTGCATGAATAGCTAGCACCCGTAGAAAACAACTTGTCACATATGGGCATTTGTCCACTAAAACCATGGGAATATATTTAGAATTTCTAGATTTTATGAAAATGTTGAACCATATTTTCTGCTTGCTATCTACCAGCCAGGTTGCGTACCTGGTGATGGAGCATCTGCGTATGTGGGTCGTCCGTCCTCCCCGCCTTGTCGACCTCAACGCCCTAAACCCTCTGAGCGTGGTGTGATAGTGCTGCGTAGTTTTTTTTTACTTTCACTTTTCTGCAAATTTTGGGGGTGGTATGCCACCCCACATGCCGCGATCCATCGCGATGTTGCTATCATGTACCCTTTTTCTTAACAGAAAATGAGACCGTGTTCAGGTGGGATATCGCCCACGTTGCACCCTAAAAAAAGATGTTGTTATACTTGATTAACTCTTACAGATATAAACTTTTAAAAATAAAAATACTCTAGACAGTAGGAAAGTGGAGTTTAGTGTGTCTGGTTTCAATTTTTGATTACCTATATAATCTGAGGCCAAATGTATATGTCCTACAGAAGATTCGTTTACGGTCATTTCCAGTGACAGTTCCTAGAGGAAAACATGCATGAAAAATTTAAGAGAAGAGATAACCATGGATTTTTTGTCGTTTTATTTTTGTAAGTTAAAATTATTTGATAAATAAGAAACCGCATCGCCGTTTCAGTTAGACAAATCATTGGTCAAATAACATATAAGTAATTAATACAAGGTCAATCGGGCAACATTGAGAGCAATATGTGCTTTACTTAGTGGTCGGTTCACTGCTCGATCAAACCTCTTTTTATGGCGAAGTACAAAACTCATTGAGAATTAGCTTAACTGAGAATGAAACGAACTAAATAGTACAGTACAAACGAAGTTAACATCATCTCATTGAGAATTAGCTTAATTCTCATCTCGCTAAGCATCAGACCATCCTGCGGAATTGCTAATTCTTAGCTAGCTGAGAAATAGACTAGTGCTTAGCCGAGTCCGCCAGGTCCATCCGAGTTTGATTTGCCTCAATATTCATGTTCTGTTGTTTGGACTTGTGGTCGGGTTTTGTTTCTGCTTGTGCAGGTCATGTGTGTTTGGCCCATTTGTGTCGAGTTGTTGTCTTTATGGATCGTTTTGTCCTTGCTAGGCTTCATGTATTGTTTCTGTGATACTAGAGGTGAAAAGAGATAGATATCGACAATTTCAAGCTAGAGAATGGGAGATTGGGAGCGGCAGAGGTAACTGAATCGAAGATTTGTTCCCCAACACCGAGATTTTAATCCAGTTGCATTGGTGTTGCAACTGAGATTTTTTTCAGTTTCAATTGGGGCTGTAACTGATATATTCTAGTTAGAAGCGTGAATTCTGCGAACTTGGTTTATTTTTAGTTGTAAATATGGTTGCAATTAAGGTTGAAACTGGTTTATTTTTCCAATTTATAAGTGCATTGTAATGGAGAAAAAAATTCAACCATTTAATTTTTGTTGCGTCACTTTCTCCTAAATGGGAGTTTCAATTTGACATCTTGTTAAATAAAATTGTTTTAACTATTTTATGTATATGATGGTCACTAGCTTTTTAGGTTGTTGCTCCGTACGTTCTGCATGCACACACGACACGAGATTGTGAGTCGCTACCTAGCAACAAGCAGCGAGCAAAGAAGCGGCACAACGGCCCAGCTGCCCCTTACGTGGACCGAGAGCGTACGTTCGAACAACAGCTCAACGATCGTACAACCAGGCCAACAAAAATCCATATATAGACCCTGCTGGGAAAATGTGGCTGGCATCAGCTTGCTAATAATTCAGCTGAGCATGCTGAACACATATGCATGCGTCAACAGTTTTTAAGTTTATAAAACTCCTCACTAGTAGATCTCTCTCACCCTCGCTCTCCACTATCTTCTCCTCCGTGCTTCACGTGAAAAATCTGAGGAAGTTCTCTCTCTCTCTATATACCATCACAGTCAAAAGTTTGTAACATGACCACGAAAGGAGATGGGAAAGCAGTCGGTCGTAGCCATCCGGCATTCAGCATTCAAACGGACAAAAAATCCGCTAGCTTGAAACAAGGAAAACCCAAGTGAATCAAATTACTTCCTTTCGATCCATATTAATTGCCGTTCAATTGGATGTAGTATCTAGTAGTATTAAAATATGTCTAGATATACATCCAATTTTGCGACAATTAATATGAATCGTAGGGAGTAACAAAAGTGTGTACATACGGTTGGCATGAACTGCAAGAATTGTCCCTATAGTGCCCATCTCCGTTCATCAACACTTCGCTCACTACTGAATCGCAGCATACAGTTGGCATGAACTACCTACATCTTCTTCCCGGACTTATAACAAGCTTGCCAGGGCACTCCGTTTAGTAACACAAACTTAAGCAATCAACAATGCCTCTTCCGAAGCTTTCGATAATGGTGGCAGTGCTCCTCGTACTGGCCAACCTCGGCAGTGTCCAGCGTGCATCCTTCTGATCCGGCCGAGTAATCTTTGCTAGCGTCCATCTTTTCGAGTTGAATAACGGAGTGATTAAGTTAATCCTAGTATTTTCTTTTCATGTGATTCCATTATCTCTCTCTGTTTTTCATCGTTCTTTACGGTACCAGCGACGGGCGGCACGGCGTCCTCCCCGAAGAAACCGGCGACGGCCCGCCGCCACGCTGGATCCACCAGCACATGGAAGGGCGAGGCTCCGCTGCGATCACCCTCGCGATGCGAGGAGACACCATGCGGGTCCCCCGCTTCGCCAACCAGGACGGAACCTGGCACGCCTGCCGCAGCGACGGCCTCCACGGCCTGACCCCCGCGGCGAGGCTCAGCTTCGACGACGACTACGCCAGCCTCCTCGGCGGCCACGAGCACCTCAAGGACCTCCGCGTCGGCAAAGAGGCCGTCCTCGACGCTATCGCCGAGCTCGCCCGGTTCAGGGCGGCGACGACGAACGGGGCGTCGGACGCCTCCGCTGCCGACGACGTGGCCGCGAGGCGGGCGTGGGCGACGCTCAAAGTGGCCGTGAGCGAGACCCTGCGCTTCAAGTCGATTGGCGACAGCGTGGGCGCGGCGTGGGAGAAGGGCGGGATGACCCTGGACGACCGCCAGGTGAAGCTCGTCGCCGACGACGACAACTGGTGGAGGACCATGTCCTGCGCGGTGCTCATCGCCGCGCAGAACGGCGGCGCCTGGCGGAGCGAGGAGGCGGCGCGTCTAAGGTCGATCGGCATGTTCAGCAAGAAGGACGTCCTGGCAGAGATCGATCTCGTCATGTGGCCAAAGGACTGCAGCGAGCCCATCACTTTGCGTAGTAGGACTACTAGGGACGATTCCATGTGATTGGAGTGTGTATGTACGTAGCCTAAGTAAAAACTGCAGCGAGCCGACCACTACGTACGTTAACATGCAGTTCCCCAATTCCCAATTTCCTTCTTGCTGTTTCAGTTCGGTACTAGTAGGAGTGCAGCAGTTGATTCCCCAGTTCTCAGTTTTTGTTCGAGACATTTAGACATCATGTTCATTTTATGACTCTTAATACTTTCTCTATCCTTAAATACCTTGCATTCTGGGTTTAGTCAAAGTCAAACTTTATAAAGTTTGATAAAATATATAGAAAAATATATAAATATCTATAGCACTGAATGTATATATTATGAAAATATATCTTATGACGATTCTAATGGTACTTATGTTGTATTATATGTGTACATAAATTTTTTAATATGTTTGGTCAAACTTTACAAAGTTTGACATTGACTAATCCTAGAATGCAGGGTATTTTAGGACAGATGGAGTAATTAATTAGAGTTGTGGGCTACAACTTTTGAAGCACACACATGGAAACAAAGGTCCCATAACTGAACTCTGACCATTTCTCGCTTCATAAAAGCTTGGCATTCTGGGTGTTTTATCAATAAAGTTTGGATCATAGTAGTAGTACATTATGGAGTGTTGACCCAAGGACATGTACGGTTCTCTTATGAGTAGAAAGTTAGCAGGTGCTTTCTTGGTAATTTTTTTTTTCTTTTGTTGTTCTTTGGTGCTGATAACAGAAGTAAGTTGAGAACTTGAGACAGAAAAAAGAGAGAAATACTAATGCCTAAATCAACATTTTAAAACAATGAACCTAAAGTTATTTACATGATTTTTCAATAAAGGAAATATATAAATATCAAAATGATTGCAACTACACACATTCTTTGCACCAACATAATGTCAAGAGCTCGTCAAGACATCAATGATGCACACAACCAAAAACAAAACAAAAAGAAGAAAAAACAACTCCTTGCTAAAGCGATCAACGACTTGCAACCAAAGTTTTAAATAGCCGGCTATAGACTTTTGAGAAGCCTCCCGCTACGGCTAGGCCCTTCATAGGATAAACAAAGATTAGCCGCTAATAGCGAGCTATAGCCTGATTTAGCCCTAAATTAGCCTCAATTTAGCCGCTAAACTCCTGCTCCCTGAATTTCTCTTCTTTTCTCCTTTTTTTGCTTCCCCTTATTGAATTTATGTTCAATCTGGTTCAATAAAACCCATGAGTTAATCGATTAAATACTTATTTGGGTTGAATAGTTGCATGAGTTGTAGCTCGAATCTTGTTTGAGTCATAGTTTTTCATTTCTTTTGACAAGATTTGACTGAAATTTAATCTGTTTTAAAAAATACACTAAAACGGAATAGCCCACTATAGCTGCACTATAGCGTTTCATAGCCTCTGAAAAAGTCGTTACTAGGAATAGCCAGCTATTTTAAACTATGCTTGCAACAACAAAACGAACACCACCAGCGGCAAGAGAATTACTGCTGCAATACACCAATCACGAGACTCACGGTCGTCCCTCACACGATTTTGACGTGGATGTCTCCATGCAACCAAATCCATGTTCAAACAAAGGGTTATGAATCAACATCTTCGACCCCGTCAATGACGAACACATTCGTAGAGATCCTAACAAGGAAATCACCACGCGGCAAAAAACCGTGTTGTGCAAAACGAACTTGTTGAAATATATACATAAATTACACAATCATTCCCCAACGGTTTGGACTTTTGAACGAACTGGGTGGCTAATCAATTTTGGGATAATGTGCTGCTAAATATAAAATAGTTGTGTCCTTTCGATCCCACATCTACGGTCTCCCTGTATGTTTATCTCACATGAGTGCTATGCTCCACAGTGTAGCGTCTTTCTGACAAGTGTTTTACTACCTGCCAGCATGCAATGACGGATCTAAGCGGGGCCAACTCCTAGTTAGTTATCCTAGTTTTTGATGTTAAACCAAAATTGTCATGGTTTAATATTTTTGAATTGACTAATGTTGGCTGTTATGATGGCTATGGTGCATTATTCTTAAGATTTGTAGGTTAGGGTTAGGGTTTTGTTAGGTTGGAGTTAGGTTCTTGTTAGATTTGTTGGTTAGGATTCTTGTAAGTTATTGTGGCTAGGAATTTTAGTGAAGCTTTGTATGACTAGTTAGATATTATTGTTGTCAAGTGCATACTTGGTGAATATATTACCGTTGAGTTATTATAGTTATTTTAGGGATGGCGAGAATTGTTCATTTTCATCATGTGGATACCTACACCTTTTTGCAATATCGAGCCGGACTCGGATGAGCTTGACCTGGTGTTTGAGCGTAGTTCCCAACTATGCTGAGGTTTTGGAGCATGTGGGGATTCATTTTGATTGGATGGACCCAAGTGATATACTTGAGTTTGAGGGAAGTCATAATTTGGGGTTTGAAATATACATCCACTGGAAAACAATATGTATCAACTCTAAGCAATGTTGGGTTGCATACAAGTAGGCGGTGGCCAAATCTTTAGACAAGGCTTTCGATTTATTTGCCACAAAAAATTGATGCTAGTTTGCACTTTGACTTGAACCAATGTTCCTCCCCGTTTGATGCCAGGAATCCACATCCCATGAATCAAGATGAAATGAGCAAACCTCCCATGGCCCAAGATGAAGTGAGACAAACATTAAACTCAATTTCAAAGAACCGAGATGAAGCATTTGGAGAGGAGAATGATGAGTATGAAAACGATGAGAATGATATTGATCTCCATGAAAACAATGTTGGTGTTTTGGTGACATATTATGTGCAAGAGAAAACAGACCATGACATCATGTATGCCTGATGGTATGCATCGGACTTGGATGACTCAGATTATGATGGACCTGGTAAAGAAGTTGATGAGGAAGGGTTCACGACCAAAGATGTCTAAGTTTTCGAGAAGGTAGTTGTTGGAGATATGCCCTAGAGGCAATAATAAATGTAGTTATTATTATATCTTTGTGTTTATGATAAATGTTTACATTCATGCTATAATAGTATTAACAAGGAAACATTAATACTTGTGTGATTTGTAAACTAAATTAGAGTCCCTAGTAAAGCCTCTTCATAATACTAGCTTGTTGGTTAATAGATGATTGTGGTTTCCCTATCATGAACATTGAGATGTTATTAACAACAAGATCATATCATTAGGAGAATGGTATGATGGACATACTCCTATAGATAAGCGTAGCATAAAGATCAAGTCATTTTAATAGTTCAATTGCTATATGCTTTCTGATACATAGTAACCTAATTCCTTCGACCATGAGATCATGTTTATTACCATCACCGGAAGGATGCTTTGATGACATCAAACACCACACCGTAACTGGGTGGCTATAAAGGTGGCAATGAGTGTTTGGAAAGTATGGGTTGAGACACATGAATCAAGAGTGGGATTTGTCCATCCATATGACGGATAGATATACTCTGGGCCCTCTCGGTGGAATGTCATCCAATTAGCTTGCAAGCATGTGACTGGCTCACAAGGGATCACATACCACGGGAACAAGAAAATAGTACTTATCGAATGAGGTTGAACTAGGTATGCAGAGATACCGACGATCAAGACCTCGGATAAGTAAACAATCGTGAGACAAAGGGAAATTGGTATCATATGTAAGTGGTTCATTCGATCGCAAAGTAATCGTAGAAATATGTGGGAGCCATATGAATTTCCAGATTCCTCTATTGGTTATTGATCGGAGAAGTGTCTCGATCATGTTCGCATAATTCACGAACCGTAGGGAGACACACTTAAGGATTCGATGTTGTTTGAATAGTTATGGAATGATGAGTAAGAGACCGAATGTTGTTCGGAGTCTCGGATAGGATCCGGGATATCACGAGGAGATCCGGAATGGTCCGGAGAATAAGATTCATATAAGGAAAGTCTTGTTTCGGAGTTGGAGAATGGTTCCGGTGTTTTCATCGGGAATGTTCTAGAAGGTTCCGGAATGTCCGGCACTCCGGAGGGGAAGGGTACATGAATGTGACATTACAAGTTGGAATGATTGCATCATGTACTAGGTGTCATCGCTGAGCAAAATAAAGGGATAAATCAAATCCTAGTTTGAAAAGTCAAACGCCAATTTGAAAAGTCAAACGGCTATTTTGTTTGGTGGAGGGAGAGTAGGAAACCTACTTGGGGAGGAGTTCCTCTCCCTCCACCGCCGGCCAAGGAGGCCGAGTTGGAGAGGGACTCCCCTCCACTTGGCCGCGCCCTCCCACCTATATAAGGAGGGGCAGGGCTGCCCCTCCTAGACCTACACCTTGCCCCTCTAAACCCTAACCCTAGCCGCCGCCCACCATAGCCGCTGCTGCCCTAGGGTTTCTCCCAAGCCGCCGAGTTGGGGCTTCTACTTGCCCTAGCTGCCGGCCTAGCTCCCTCTACTTGGTGTGTCTAAACCCTAGATCACCGAGGGCTCTCTCATAGTCCACCATACTCGCTCCGGCTTAAGGCGAAGCCCTGCGAGATCTCCCCTCTACTTCCGGTACCACGCCGTCGTCTTTGCCGGAATCATGAGAGAGTGCTACAACCTCCGCTGCTTTGGAACAAGGGAGAGGAAGGTCTTCATCAGTGCAGAATGTGTGACCCATTGCGGGAGCCGGAACGCGGCGCCGGAAGGATCGTCTACACGATCTTGAGATCGGGAAGAGTACGACTACATCACCCACGAGAATCCGATCTCGTTAACCGCTTTGGAATCTTCGAGGGTGAATTTCACTATCGACTCGTTGCTACAATCTAGTAGATAGATCTTGACTTGTTTGTTTGCATGAGGTAGAAATTTTTTGTTTTCCATGCTACGAACCCCTACAGTAGTGGGGTGGGATCATCGGCTCTCATATGAGCAAAAAGTTAGCAGGTATTTTCTTGATAAAAAATAGTTCTTGTTTTTTCTATAGTGTTGATAAGCGATAATATAAGTTAGTTAGAGCGTGTACAACATGTTGCTTGGTCTAATAAAAAAGTGAACTTGTATCTAACGAATGGAATGTGCTCCAGCGTTTAGACTCAACTAATAGGACCCAGTCCATTTTCTCCACCCAAATCATTATCCTCCTCCCACGAAAAGAGCAACTACAGCTCAAAAGTTTGATTGAGAGAGTATTTTAATCAACTGGAGGTGTGTCTAGCACTAGACTCAGCTCGTAATATCTTTTCTTAGGACCACCCGCTCCATCGTTTAGACCTATGTTTAAGAGCTTTTAGGATTAGGATTTTCACCACGCTCCACACGCTCTTAAGAACTTGAGATAGAAAAAAGACAAATACTGATGCATAAATAAACATTTAAAACAATGAATCCATAACCGATAATATTAAGCTCGGTTTTGCTAATTCTCATTCATATAACAATCATCTTAGAGCTAATTCAGCTCAATCATGATTCAACCGTTGGATGTAGATGTATAGTCATGTTAATAAGTTGCACATTACAACTGATTTTTTTGGTTGCATCATGATTGCAACCGATATTGTTGTGACTTGCGCTATGGTTGCAACTAGTTGCATACTGGTCACAATGAAGTTTTTTAATTTCAAAGTAAAATATTTCTTGCGCCTAAATATTTAATTTTTAGTTGCACTATGGTTGCAATTTTTTTTCAAATATAAGCGATATTATTCAAATGAGTCTCGTTCCATTTAAAAAAAGGAGTCTCGTTCGAATGAGCCCTACCCATATTACTGTACATGCTCTAGATCGTCCTCCATGTTAAATGATGCTTTCGTGGAGAAAGTTACTTAATTACAGAAGTACATTACAGGTCACGTCTCAGAGTATAATTGTACCAGCTATAGTGTATAATAACCAAGAAAATACGTGTGAATACATCACTTAAATGTGTTGTATCTCTCACACACAATCTCCGACAAATTGTATGGTCCTATCTTATTTCACTCTCTGACACAAGCATTGAGAAACAAACACCGGTCTATCATAATGCTGATCCTAGTGATATTATTATAAGGTGTATCATGCATGCCATCTTGACAAAATATTAATGTGACACAACAATTAATGAAGAGAGGTGCTAGTGGTATCATAATATGATACATTATCATAGCACATATAATAAGAAAATTTAATATCAAATACATCTTGTACATCAAGTTATATTGAGATTCTATAAATAATTAAATATCATAAGACTATGATACAACTAGATGATGCTAAGCACTATGGGGATATTATACACTAGTATCATATGCATGATACTAGTGATATGATACTCTCACTATGACCAGCCTAAGCTCCGGAAGGACGGCGTTAAAAAATAAAAAACTTTATTTTTATATTAAAAAAGCCCAAAAAATATACTATACACCTAGTATATGCGACACTGGTATTTCTACAAGGGAGCTCACGAGAGAAATGCCAGTGCTACGGACCGTCCTTGTAGATCACGCCAGTGATATCTTACATTTCATGATTTCGTTGTTTTGACTTCTGGCCATGGCTCAGACTGCTTTCCCATCTCCTTTGGGGGTCAAGTGACAAACTTTTGACTATGAAGATAGAGGGGACCCTTCTCGGATTTTTTTTTCACGTGAAGCACAGAGGTGAGAGATAGATATAGAATGGCGTGAGGGAGAGATAGAGAGTTGACCAAGAGGGTAGTTTTGGCTCCATGGCTCGAGTGGGTTTGGAGTTTTTGAAAAATTCAAAAATGATTATTAGAGCACCTCCATCAGCGCCATGGCTATCAAAAATGAAAAGAGTAAATTCATTAGTTTTGAAATTTTCATTAGTTCAAAAATGAAACGATTAGGAACTAAAACAAAGAGTAAATTCCACAATATTTGTTTTCTCCGGGTGGATCACAGCGGTACAAAATTATGCCGATGAAATTTATTATGCACATACTAGATAACTACACACCCATAGTATGTGTATAGAAAATAGCTTCTAGAATTGTCCTTTCATTCTTTTGTTAACTTAGTTCTTAACGAATTTATGTCATTGACGCTAGAGAAAACAAAGAACTACTCCCTCTGTCAATAATTACCCTGCATTTTAGATTTAGTCAAAGTCAAACTTTGTAAAGTTTGGTAGAATATATAAAAAACTATAAACATCTATAACACCGAATTTATACAATATGAAAATATATCTTATGACGATTCTAATGGTACTTATGTTGTATTATAGATGTATATAATTTTTTTATATATTTAATCAAACTTCATAAAGTTTAACCTTAACTAAACCCAGAATACAGGGTATTTCCCAATGGAGGAAGTATCTTCTTTTAAGAGAGCACCTCCGATCCTAACTTTCTGCTCAAACAGAATCTGCCATACTTTTCCTTCGGTCAACAACTGGTCATCCTTCGTGTACTCGTCAAAACTTTTACTTCTTTCATTCCAAGGCTTAAGTCCTATAATTTTTTTGAAAAGTCAAATCACGGAAAATTTAACCAAACTTTTAAAAAAAACTATCAAGAACTATTATATTATGTAGATATCATGTGAAAATATGTTTAATAATATATAAAAGAGTATGGATTACATAGTATAAAGCTAGAAGGGTCAGGGACTGAGGGTTCAGTTACACGTGACCTATCTTTCACTCTATTCCAATTCAAAGTTGGCCATACTATACCAATTTGACATCGTATAAGTTGTTACTATTTCTTTTTTGCGAATAGGACTTTGGTTTTTTATAAAGTTGACAAAATTTAATTAGATTGATTTAGCGGAAAAGATAAAAAATACACTTATATTTCTGGATGGAGGGGGTAGGTAAGAGAGTCCTCTAGAAAAATAATACTTAAATCATTAAATGAACTTAAATGTCTACAAACCTCGAGCTAAAGCAGCAATAAAGGAGTTCGGCGTGTAATAAGGCCGGTCATAGTGAGGAGTAACTTAGAGTAGTAACATGTGTATGTTACTAGTCTAAGTTACTACCTCCATAGTGGCAAATAATATAGGTGTGATGTCATGCAAAGGCTTATTTATTGCAATGTAGACTCATTTTATCTTGAAATATGTGATGTTATGGTAACATAGCTAGTTATCACAAGTCTCTCTCATTATTTAATTGCATGCCATGTCATCTAAATACTTAGTTGGCAATACATGTAGGACTATGTTACTACTCAAGTTACTCCCACTATGACTAGCCTAAGACAAAGTGGCTACCTGCTGCAGAACTTAACAATCTGGCCACTCTACTAATTCGTGGTTCAGCAGATCAGTTGATGCCTTGATGGTAATGATGTACTACTAAAGTGAAACAAGACGAGAAAAATATAAGTATTGGAAATGTGGATACATCATCATGTTCAGTACTGAACTACAAACTCTCATGTTCTGGAAATGTGGATGCATCACCTCAAGTACTGAACTACAAAGTCCACTAAAGATACTTGGAAGAAGACCATAGAACTGCAAGCTATCTGCTACAATAATGAGTTGTACTACGAGACCGAAACAGCAAGAGAAAAATTATAAATCAGGGAATCACCTTGCTGGACATCATCTCATGTTCTAGTATTAACCTGGAGTCCTGAACTCCACTAAAGATACTTCACACAACACAGAACTGCAAGCTCGCAAACAGTAACTGAAGCAGGGAGACAGAACTCATAAATTGGGGATACATCATCTCACTATTCTAGTGACCTGGACCTCCAGTACTGAACTACAAAGTACAAACTCTGCTGAAGATACCCGAGAGAAAACAGTAAAGCTAACGAACAGTGATGGGACTCAGTCAGTGTCACTGGCCACATATAATAATCACTCCTAAAGATACTTGGAGGAAGAACATAGAACTGCAAGCTCACGAGCAGCATCGATCGGCCTCAGTGTGGCCACAGACATAACAATAATCAGTCAGAGCTCCTCCCTGCTGCCGTAAGTGATGGGCTCGCTGCAGTCGTTCGGCCTCGCGATGACGCCGAGCTGCTTGAGGACGTCCTCCCTGCTGAAGAAGCCCATGGAGCGCAGCTGCACGGCCTCCTTGCTGTCCCAGGTGCCGCCGTTCTGCTCCGAGATGAGCACCGCGCAGGACATGATCTTCCACACGTCGCCGGGCTCCATGTCGGGGTTCCCCATGATCATGGACACGTCCATCTCCGTGGCCGCGGCCCGCGCGAGCTTGACCAGCTCGTCGACGGCCGAGCCCTCGCCGACGCGGAGGCGCTTGAGGTCGAGGCGCATGTGGCCGCCGGGGAGGCTGGCGTGGTCGTCGTCGTCGCAGCTCATCGGCGCCGGGGGAGTCGGGCCGCGGAGGTCGTGGACGACGCAGGCGCCTCCTCGCACGGCGAGGGTGATCTTGTCGGAGCCGCGGCCTTGCAGGTGGAGGTGGCCAGTGCGCTGCGGCGCGCCGTCGCTGGTGCTGTGACAAGGAACGGAAAACAGAGCGAGATAATGAGATCAAGAAAGCTGTCCACAAGGATGTACGTACTATGAGTAAATCTGTGCGGAAAGATGGGCGCTTGATTAATGATTACTCGGCCGGCTCAGAAGGATCGACGCCGGACACCGCCACCGTCAGGAGGCTAGCCAGGACGACGACGAGCACCACTGCCACCGGGGAAAGCTTTGGAAGAGACATTGCTGATTGCTTGAGTTTGTGTTGCGAGACGAGCACCCTAGCTAGCTAGCTTCTTATAGGGTCGATGAAGCAGTATGTAGATAGTTCATGCCAGTTGAATGGCAGTACTAGCAGGCCGCTCACGAGTCACGAGAGAAGCTTTTGTGTTACGGACCCGGCCTGCTAGTAGCTCATGGCATACGTATGTTGCATTCAGGTTTTTGACTTACCTTTTTTCTTCTTTTTTTAATCCGATTTTTGTCCGTTGGCATCTCATTTCGTGGTCATCTCACTAACTTTTGAGAGAGAGAGAGAGAGGACCATTCTCAGATTTTCACGTGAAGCACGGATGAGAGAGAAGGTCTGGACAGGGCCCCACTCACTCTGTTTTGAAATTGTCAAAATGATAGTAGTATTTAGGAATTTAAAAAGTAGATTTTATGTACACATCTACAAATATCTTCTATCTATATAGTTTTATACCATTTCCAAAAAAATCTATATAGTTTTGTTAAATTGTACATAATATTTTGGCCACGCAAAGTATTTTAGCTCATAAATTTGAGCCAATGAGATGACATTAAAATATATACAAAATTTCAACACTTTTGGTATCTCATAAATTTATCGAATTCGTTTAATACAAGTTTGAAGTATGGTGAAACACATTCAAACATGATGGTGCACAACAAACCTCTACGCTAGGAACACAATGAACTCTAAGTCAATTGTCAATTATTAGGTAACTGTGGTGAACCAAGTTTTTTTTAGCGGAACTACGGCGGGCTTACGCCAACCTGAACGATTTCATACCAGCCACTGCATTGGTTCAGTTACAAGAGTTTTAGAAGACTGAGGGGGGGGGGGGGGTCACGAAGGATGAAACCCGTTACACCAATTAATAAGAAAGGACTTTGGAGAGGGAGAATTAAACCCATAATCTAATGTCTTTGAGACATTTTTGCCGAATCAATTGAAGGGGTTCATCCACATCGTTGAAGAGGATAACATTGCGTCTCTTCCAGATATTCCATGTGATGGTAGTGCAGACCGTAGTTTCAGCATAAGTACAAGCCCGAGAATCCCAGAGCACTTCCATATTGGATAAGGTAGTGGTGTCGGCCGGGAAGAAGAGGTCCCAGACTTGGCTAGCTCGGGGCAACCCAAGAATAAGTGGGTAATGTCTTCAACTTGAGTACAGGAAGTGCAAGCACTATCAGAGGAGAGCCGATGCCTGAACCTTCGGTCGTTGGTGGGGAGGCGTGTAAGGAGGAACAACCAGAGGAAGATCTTGCATTTTAGGGATGCAGCGCTCCCCCAAATCTTTGGGGCCTAGTTGTCAATCTACATGTTTCTAAAAGAGTTGGCATAGAAACCTCTGTTAGAGGGACATTTGTTAGTGTATCGACAGAGTCTTTTATCATGTATGGCATTCGAAACTCCAGAGCGTGAAATTCATAGTTGAGGGTCACCAACTCAGTGGAGGAGGCATTGGTGAGACGAGGAGTGAGAGTGACTGCTAGACCGCTAGAGAAAATCATGGGGAACACGTTTTTGAAACATAGTGCAACAAACTGTTTCAAAATTTAATCGCTAGAATTCCTAAAGTTTCTCGAAGCTTCACCAAGTTCCAGAAGTCATTCAAAGATTTGCTCACCCAAACTTACAACCACCGATGTGGCCATCTAAGGTCGTAAGTACTATCCAGTTTCTTTTTGTCCAAGCAACCGCTAGCAAACTACATGAATTTGTATTAAGAAATGGCCGACACAAGGGCCAAAACATATGAATTATAACAACATGTTTGAGTGGATGAAAATTGTCTCCAAAGAGAGTACAAGTAAATCCCTAAAAGAAATTGGACAATCATCATTTGAATAAAACGACTAACTTGGCCATGCTTGCGGAAACCTTTGGTAAATAATGGATCTCTAGATCAAGTGACATCCTTCTAATTAACTAGTACTCCCTTTGTTTCAAAATATAAGATGTTTTAGTTTTGTGAAGCAAATGTATCAAGACTACTTTTAGTAGGTAGGTTCACTCAACTTTAGAGTGAATCTACACTAAAATAAGTCTAGATACATTTTATTCACAAATCTAAAACATCCTATATTTTGAAACGGAGGGAGTACAATTTTCTTTACAAAATAGAACCATAGCTGTAAACTGAAGAAAAGAAGAACCAATTACACAATTTCTTATGTTTTCACACTGTTGAAAAACCAACTTGTGTTTTAGAGACGACGGTGGTGTGCACATACACGAGTTTAACAAGCATTACATCGGTAATGCAGGTCTTGAATAGGCGACGACAAACCAGAGAATGTTTTCCTTACAAATTCACCGCAGAATCGAAGTAGCAACGACCGGTTTACCTAAAAAAAAACTAGCAACGAGCGGTAACGGCCGTCCAGGCGAAGGAGCCGTGCAGGAGCGCGGAGACACCGATGACCAGCAATCCCAGGGGCGCGCCGAAGCCGTACCCGGCGCTGTCGGCGTGGCAGCCGAGCCGGTAGAGGATCCCGTCCTCGAAGGCGACGACGGCGAGGACGGACGCGGCGAAGGAGAGGGCCACGGCCAGGAGGAGCGTCCCGCGCAGCGAGCGCCTCCTCCACACGTTGGCGCGGATTCGCTCGCGGGTGGCGTGTATGGCCTCGGCGAATCCCACGGGGGACCTCCTGGAAAGAGCACCGGCCTCCGCGGCCAGCCTCCTGGAGAGGGCGCCGGCCTCCGCGGCGCGGACCCGTGCCTTGACCGCGAGGAGGAGCGTGGCGGCGGGGAGGGCGGTGAGGAGGACGTAGTGGTTGGCGCGCAGGAGGCGGCGGTGGAGATCGGCACCGCAGGCGTTGGCGGGGTTCTCGGGGATTACGCGGAAGGCGTTGGCGTAGAGGAGCGCGACGTACAGCACGATGAGCTCCGACGTTGCGACTAGCTCGAACGCCGCCATGGCGCAGGCTGCTTGCGACGGCCAAGGAGGGAACCGGGACTGGGTTAAGACAGAGAGAGGGAATTTGGGTTTGAATTTGAACTTGATCCGGTCGGCGTAGTCGTGTCGTGCTGCCGTATCTCTCTGCTCCGAGTACTGAAAAGGCAACAGAGAAAAGGAGCATGCAGGCATGCTTTGGACGAACTTGGGTCAGTCAAACCACTACTCTGCTATGCCACAGGCCCACAACCCACATGATTCCACCATGCTCCCAATCTTGCGGTCCAACAAGTTTGAGGAGTTGTTGGATCTTGAGTTGGACTAACACGTCTTGTTGGAAAATTAATGTACTCCCCCGTCCAAAATAGATGTCAAATTTGTTTAAACTAGCATAGTGGCCCTCGCAAATGCGAGCGCATTTTCTTTGTGTGTTTGAGAAATAAGTTAATAGTTTCACTTATGTTTAACAATTTTTTTTTGTTATATAGCCACATGATATGATTTATCCATAAGCTATATACTCTTGGATGATGATACTGTTTAATGCAATGTTATGTGTATTGATTAATGCAGAGGCTAGGGCGATAATCCCCCATTTCAAGAAAGCCACATAACATGACTGGTAGTCCTAGATATGCCCTCAATGGTTGGATGCAACATCAGAGGTCTTGCTTGTGGTTCTCATTTGGAAACAATATTTTGCAGAACCATTGTGTTGTTGGGATGTTTGTGAAAGGAGGTGGTTTATGTTGAAGATCTTTGATTCATGCCGATGCTCTCTAGGAATGTATAGCTGGTTATCATTCTTTCCTTTTTAACTAATTGGTTGTGTGTGTACTTTAATTTCTTCTTGGTTGATCTTATGTATAATAAAAGTAGTGTGTCACGGATATGTATGGGGTGAACATATTATCCGATGAGGGATTGGACATTTGAAACACAGATCATTATAGGTAGGACAACTAATTATTGAGATTTTTCATTTCACCTCGTTCACATATTTCTTCCTCTCATTTAATCTGGTTGTATAGAATATACATGATGCTTTCACCATCTTTTCTTAAATACATCGCATTGTAGACATAGAAACTGGTCTCAAATATGGAATTTTGACAGCCATTTTTTACTCTGCTCGGTGAATAAAAATCCTTTCCAACTAAGTTTTATAGTGGCAAAAAACTCTTATAACTTGGTGGTTTGATAATCCCTTGGTCAGAGCCACCGTATCACTACTTTTGGGTTGTGACATGTCCATAATTAGGGTTATACATTTATCGGACGGACTAATTTTCCATTTTAAAGTCCGTCTAGGGTAATCAAAATTTATAGCAGTTTAATTTCACGGGGCTACTTAGTGCTCACAACAAATGCATCGATCCATTTGTCCTCGCACTTAATTTTTCTGCTTTTAGTCTTCTTTTAGGATCCAAGTGTCTTAGTTGTTCAATATAGCTTATTCTTTCAATGTGGGTAATAATTTTTTTGTAGCATGGACCTAGTTTCTAGGAATTCGTGCTATTTTCAAACTTAGATATGAAAATCACACACGTGCGATTTATTTTTGCAAAACCAAGAGCTGATAACTCTCACCTCCATGAATGTCTTGTGCTAAATCTGTGTCGATATTAGTACTGTATTGTGGTAGGTTTGAGCTATTTTTTTAGGAAACTAAGATCATGTGTTATCCTCACAGTGTGGGAAAACGACATCTTCAACTTCATGCGTATAACCTTGCTAGCCGTTATTTTGGTACTTATTTTGAGGAAGTTTGTGATGCGTAAATCTATAATATACTACATATAGTCATTCGTAATTGAAAGATTTTATTGTCGTTGAATAATCACTGTTGTGAATAAATGATTATGCTTAATGTAAGCCAATATAAGATCATTAGACATCCATAAATTTTCTTCCTGAATGTTACATTGGTACTGTGCTCATAACAAATGCATAGATCCATTTGTCCTCGCCCTCTGTTTTTATGCTTTTAGTCTACTTTTATGATCCAAGTTGTACAATATAGCTTAATCTTTCAATATTTGATATAAAATTTCTTGTAGCATAAACCTAGTTTCTATGCATTCGTACTATTTTCAAACTTAGATATGAAAATAGCACACGTGCATTTGTTTTCTAAAACCAAGAGCCTGTAATTTTCACCTCCAGGCATGTCCTGTGCTGAATCTGTATCCATATTATTATTGTAATGTGTAGGTTCAAGCTATTTTTGTGGAAAACTAAGATCGTTTGTTATCCTCATAGTGTGGAAAAACGACATCTCCAACTTCATACCTGACACTTCTAGCCGTTATTTTGGTACTTATTTGGATGAAGTATAGGATGTATAAATCTATAATGTACTACATAAAATCATTCCTACATGGAAGATTTTCTTATCATTGAATAATCACTGCTGTGAACAAATGATTATGCTTAATGTAAGCCAATATAAGATCATTAGACATCCATAAATTTTCTTCCCGAATGTTACATTGGTACTGTGCTCATAACAAATGCATAGATCCATTTGTCCTCGCCCTCCGTTTTTATGCTTTTAGTCTACTTTTATGATCCAAGCTGTACAACATAGCTTAATCTTTCAATATTTGATATAACATTTCTTGTAGCATAAACCTAGTTTCTATGCATTCGTACTATTTTCAAACTTAGATATGAAAATAGCACACGTGCATTTGTTTTCTAAAACCAAGAGCCTGTAATTTTCACCTCCATGAATGTCTTGTGCTGAATCTGTATCCATATTATTATTGTAATGTGTAGGTTCAAGCTATTTTTGTGGAAAACTAAGATCGTTTGTTATCCTCATAGTGTGGAAAAACGACATCTCCAACTTCATACCTGACACTTCTAGCCGTTATTTTGGTACTTATTTGGATGAAGTATAGGATGTATAAATCTATAATGTACTACATAAAATCATTCCTACATGGAAGATTTTCTTATCATTGAATAATCACTGCTGTGAACAAATGATTATGCTTAATGTAAGCCAAAATAAAATCATTAGATACCCATAAATTTTCTTTCCGGATATTACGTTGGTACTCCCTTCGTTTAGAAATATAAGACGTTTTAGCTTTGTCAATCGAATGTATCTAGACATCTTTTAGTGTATAGGTTCGTAGTGGTTCGGAGTGAACCTATGCACTAAAAGACATCTAGATAAATTTATTTTACAAAGCTAAATTGTCTTATATTTCTGAATGGAGTGGGCACTTGTAAAAGAAAATTCTCACATCCGTACCTGAACTTATTTTCTCTCTCTAAACATCACGTGAAAACGTTAGAAAAAATATGTATATTCGTTCCTTTTTGCTCAAAATAGTAGCGTATCTATTCACCTATATTTGGTACTTGAGTTATGAGTTTCTGGCCAAAACCTCTTGGTGAAATTCATTACGCAGCTCGACGGATATCCCAATCTCTCTTCTGCTACATGCATGGACTCGTCCTTCTCCTTTTTTTTTGGCTAGTCATGTCCCGTTTCTTATGTGGACTTTTCTGTACAAACGGCACCCGACAGGAAACACATGATTAAATTTCCTTTCCTGATAACATCATAGGATTAGTTTAAGCACGCATTAGTCTTTTTTCTCTGACATGCAAACGGGTGGTAGACACGGACTCGTTTCTTTTTTCCAGAAATTTGACATGGTCTCTTTTTTTTCTTTTGAAGAAAATTTGACACGTTTTTTTTTTTGCTGGGGAATTTGACACGGTCTCTGACTTATAGTATTTTTCCTGAGAACGTTTCGGGGTTTCTTTTTGTTTAACACGTGACGGTTGTTACAGATGTGACCAAAAGTTTACGCAATCTCTCGCTAAATCCTAACCGTCAATGACAGATCTAATAGCTGAAAATATTTCCGATGATGTGGATCAACCAAGTGCCTCGAAAAACATCCTTATATTGCTTTTAGTATATAATAGATTTAGATATATCTATACAATAAATAGTGTCTAGACATATAGAATTTAGACAAACTTTTCGACAACTATTTTAAGATGAAGTATTTTTTCCATATTCTGACCACACTAACATAGTCACATCACCATTCAGACCCCAGAAACAACCATCCCCCCACCCCATACACACACACACACACCAGGAGGCCCTGGATGGAGAAATTCCCCCAGTCATGCCTCTAGGTGCCCATTTTCCGCCGGATTGGGCCAAAAATCCATTCGGCGAACATAGGACGAACTCAGCGCATCGGAGTTCGCCTGGGAGCGCACGAAGCGAATAGGCGAGTGAGCCAGCAGTGTCGGCGACAGAAGCAATGATTCGCCCTCTCGCTCGCCTAGCACCCTTCTTCCGCATCGCCGCCTTTCCGCCGCCAGCACCACCCCTCTTAGCTTTGCTGCACCACACCTTCGGAGAAACGAACCACCCTCCATTTCCCTTCCATGTCACGTTATTGAGCCATGGTTCGGCGTCGCTGGCAGCTCTGCGGCCAGCTGCACGTCCAACACACCCACTAGGTGTTTAGGGTTTTGCTTACTCGTTCATGGACTCCGATGATGATGCGCAGATGTTCGTCGTGCCAATGGAGGAGTAAAAAGCCGCAGTCGCCGATGATGAAGAGCTCATGATGATTCTCGCCTGTCCGACATGCCTGTACACACGGGATGCATAGCCACGGCGCAGCGGCTTGGCGCAAGGACGCCGGAAAGGCAAGCCAAGGCAGCGGATGGAGGGCTACTGCATACTGTACGCCGACTACTTCGCTGACGATCCATTGCACGGTGAGGCAGCATTCCGGTACCATTTCAGGATGGGCCGGAAGCTCTGCCTCAAGATTCTGTATGCCCTACGGAACTTCGACCCCCTACTTCAGATGCAATGACTGCATTGGCATGGTGGGATTTTCCTCGTTGAGAAATGGTGCCGAAAGCTCTGCCTCAAGATTCTGTATGCCCTCCGGGACTTCGATCCCCTACTTCAGATGCAATGACTGCATTGGCATGGTGGGATTTTCCTCGTTGAGAAATGGTGCCGGAAGCTCTGCCTCAAGATCCAGTATGCCCTCCGGGACTTCGACCCCCTACTTCAGATGCAATGACTGCATTAGCATGGTGGGATTTTCCTCGTTGAGAAATGGTGCCGGAAGCTCTGCCTCAAGATCCAGTATGCCCTCCGGGACTTCGACCCCCTACTTCAGATGCAATGGCGCATTAGCATGGTGGGATTTTCCTCGTTGAGAAATGGTGCCGGAAGCTCTGCCTCAAGATCCAGTATGCCCTCCGGGACTTCGACCCCCTACTTCAGATGCAATGACTGCATTAGCATGGTGGGATTTTCCTCGTTGAGAAATGGTGCCGAAAGCTCTGCCTCAAGATTCTGTATGCCCTCCGGGACTTCGACCCCCTACTTCAGATGCAATGACTGCATTGGCATGGTGGGATTTTCCTCGTTGAGAAATGGTGCCGGAAGCTCTGCCTCAAGATTCTGTATGCCCTCCGGGACTTAGACCCCCTACTTCAGATGCAATGACTGCATTGGCATGGTGGGATTTTCCTCGTTGCAGAAGTGCACGGTAGCTATGAGGATGCTCGCATACGAAGTTCCCGGTGACACACAAGATGACTATTTACACATGACCGAGTCCACCGCCATCGAGTGTTTCTACAGGTTCTGCAGGACGGTGATTGCAGTGTTTGGACCTATCCAATTTCTTGGTTAATATACTAGAGCATGAGGTATTCAACCTATCCACTTTATTCCCAGAATTATGTCCAGCAGAGGTGATTCCACAACTTATAATTTTTGTTTTGTTGTTTCATAGTACAACTGATTTTAGCAGATAGCTTGCAGTTCTATGTTCTTCTTCAAGTGTCTTTAGAAGAGTTTGTAGCTCAGTACTCAAGGTGATGCATCCACATTTCCAGAACATGAGTTTGTAGTTCAGTAGTCGAGTTTGTAGTTTGTAGCTCAGTACTAGAACATGAGATGATGTATCCACATTTCCCCAATTTATAATTTTTGTCTTGCTGTTTCAGTTTTTGAAGGAGTCTTCCTGTTTTTTTTTTTTTTGAGAAACCTTCCTGTTTAATTTTAGTAGTACGGCATTGCCATCAAAACTGATCTGTTGAACCGCGAATTAGTAGGGTGGCCAGATTGGTAAGATCTGCAGCAGGTAGCCACAGGCGGCTTTCGCTCGAGATGTTCAGACATTCATGTTCATTTCATGCCTCAAAATATATTTTTTGTTTATTTGTAGACGACTCTTGCCTACTCCCTCCATCTAGAAATAAGTTTAAGTTTATCTTCTGTATTGAATCAATCTATTTAAATCTGGTCAAATTTACAGAAAATAGTATAGCAACTTATACAAAGTCAAATTGGTATATTATGACCAACTTTAAATTGGAGTACTAGAGTGGAAGATAGGTCACGTAACCGAACACCCTGACTCCCTGACACTTCTATCTTTATAAAAGTTGTGATGAGTACACCAAAGATGACAAGTTGTTGACCGAAGGAAAAGTATGGCAGATCTCGTCTGAGCAGAAAGTTTAGTACAGTCGGTGTTTTCTTGAAAGAAGTTAGTTCTTTGTTTTCTCTTAACAGAAATTAATTCTTTCTTCAAAGAAGGTAATAAGAGAAGTGAGTTAAGAACTTGAGATAGAAAAAGACACGTACTGGTCATCCCTTAGAGCATCTCCACTCGCCTACCAAAGACGCCGATCCGTACGCCGAATTTAGGTCCGAACGTCGAAATCGGCCTAGTCGCATACCCAGTAACCTGTTTTCGTTCGAATTTGGGTGAACTTTGGTCCGGGCTTCCCAGGCCGTACCTAGGTTCCCGGGAACGCCCTAGGAACGCCGGACGCAGCGAAAACGGGCGTGGGCCAGCTCTGTCAGCGAGACAGTCCCATCCCCCCACTCCACTCGCCCAGACTGCGGCGAAGAGCTCTCAGCGCCTCTGTCGCCATGACTTCGCCGGCAGAGCTCCTCCATGCCAAGACATGCCCACGTCTCTAGATATGCTCGCCGTAGTTGTCGCCCACTCCGCCGCCCATTCCGCCGCCGCTTTCACCGCCCGAACTTCGCCGTAGCTCTGCTTCGCTGCGTTCTCCCACCACCACGCCCGCCAAGTGTTTGGCGTTTGGCCGGTTCGGCCATGGACTCCGACGACGAGATAATCGCCATGGACTCCGACGACGACGAGATACTCGCCGTATTTGATGCAGCCCGTCCTTCGGATGCGTCTACATCTCCGCCAACTAGTCCCCCAAGTGGACCGATGACCCGCGCTCGAACCAAGCTCCTACAAGCTAAGGTTAACTCGCTCCTTTCCTCGTGTGATTTCGATACACCCTTGAATGGCTTGCTACTTCATTCAACCTTGTGCATCATCAGCTATGAACCCAAGGAAGCATCGTCAAGGGAGGGACCAAAGATAGCCGAGGAAACGCTCCAGAGCAAACCGGCGCCAGGCCCGGCGGACCGATCTCCACGCCGACAATTCCGGCGACAGGCCCGGTCAACCGGCCCCCACGTCGACAATTCCGGCGACGACCGGAACTTCCGGCGAACGACCGACAGGGTGTTCTGAGAGGGTTTCCGGTGGGCGACCGGAAATGTCGGCGGCGACCGGAATTTCCGGCGACCACTCCGGCGCCGCCGGACCCCTCGCCGGAAATCCCCAGATTCAAGTCAACATTCGGCTGGGCCCGTGCAACTCCTTATTTCGCCTAGTTTTTACCCTTTTCGTGCCTAAACTACCCCTGTTTATGTGGCTGGCCTATAAATAGCCCCCACCCTCTATTGTAAACCCTACACTTGGATAATAATAGTTGAGGACACCCCTTTGAGGATCTATCAACTATTTGTCTCATGCTCCTTACCAAGGGGCACCAAATTATCCACAACCTCTTGGATCTTGCCTAGTGCGTTCAAGTTGTATAAGTCCTTGGGATCTCGGTGTCTCGTGCTCAAGTAGTCAAGATCTCACCAAGCGCCCCCGTTGTTGGCCATGGAGAGAGAGTTTCGCCCAACACCGATCCTAGGGATTATGTGGACCGGTTGCCACCGGCGTGAGTTATCGGCGTGTATCGTATTTTCATGTGTGTGAGTTCATCGAGTTCTTCGCGTGTGTGTTCGTGGATTTCATCCCCTTTCCCCTTCCACCGCTTTCCCCTCGATTCCCACGGAATTCGTGAAAGATCAGGCCACCCCAAGGGGTCACCCCATAACATATTGGTATCAAGAGCAAGGTTGATCACGAATTTCCCCTCAATTTTTCTTCTATCCACCATAAAATCGAAAATTCCCCAAAAAGAGCCCCAAATTGCCTTCGGGTCGATCTTTGGATTTGGTGAGTTTTTCGTGGTTTTGGTCCATAGATCTGTTGCTTTGGGTCTTGATCTACATCCCTTGACCTTCCCCTAGCCCAGTTTTGTCGAAATTTTGACACAATTCTTAGTTTGACTTTTTGGATCTCAGCTCGAATAGATTTTGACACCAGATCCGACGAACCGGTTCCGCAACCGGAAATTCCGGCGACAGGCCCGGTCGATCGGACCGACGACCGGAATTTCCGGCGGCAGACCCGGCGCCGCCGGTTCCTGCGCCGATTTTTTTTTGGCAATTCTCAAATTTTGACAGTTTCTCCTTGTTTTGTTTGTGCTTCGCGTGCGTGTCGCCAAAAACTAACAACAAGCTTCCGCAAATCACTACGTCACGCGCTCATCGATACCGCGACTCCCGAACATCTTTCACACCACCGGTTGCAAGTCGTCAACAATACCAAAGGTATAACTTGCACCACTTTGACAGCCCCATATCTTCCTTTGTGTGTATCTATCCTATGAGAGCAACTCATTTTCTGTTTGTCTAAGCATTGTGCACTTGTCTTTGGAAAGTGAGAGTGTGAGGGCAAATACAAAAGTTAACGTAGTAGCTTAGAAAGGGAGAAAAAGAATAAAAAATATATAAAGATACATAGTCTCCCAATACAAAGAGAGCATCAAGCTTGTAAGCAAAAAGAGAAAGGAAAGAGCGCGCCAAGGCAAGTGCACAAATCCGTTGCTTATCCTCTTTTGGCAAACGAGTTGTGGTCTCTCCTTGATTTGGCACGACAACCGAGCGTAGTCTTCGTTAGGACCTTTTGTGCTCATTTTCATAGTCGTGCTAACTCCGTTAATCTCCACGTGTGCGTTCTCCCGTGTTTTTGTAGATCGTATCCTTTTGCTTTTGATCTTTGGTTCTTTACCACTTAGAACAATAACCTTTTGCTTGGATCGTTTCGTTGGTTTTTCCACAATCCTAACCTTCCACCAAAAGCTTTTGAGAGTGTAGCTTATTTGAGTTTCTTTGCGATTTCACTTTGCAAGATCTTAGCTCTCTTGTGTGGCAATTGGTTTGATATAATCTCCAAGGTGAGGTAAAAGGCTAACTCTCCGCATTCTTCTTCTCCATATACAACCCTTATCGGCTTTGCATCATGGACAGGAATGGCGAACCGTCCCAACCACCACCACCTCCGGAGGACGACACACAATACATGACAAGATGGGATCATTGGAAGGTCCGAGGAGAATTCAACTACCGTTGTGAAGCCCTTGAGCGGCGCCAAGACAAACAATTTAGCGAAGCGCGAGTGGAGTTCAAGAACATCGACAACCGCTTCGAAGAAGTCCGAGGCCAAATACATGCCATGCAACACAACCTTGGCCATCAAAATGAAGCTCTTGGTCGCGCCCTCGCCGCAACGGATGATAAGCTTCCACGCCTCATTGATGGGCTAGGAAGGCCAAGATCGCGCGACTCAAGCTCGTCACGGCACTCCTCAAGTGAATCAAGCGCTCCTCGCCGTCACGCTTCAAGACACCAAGATGGACCCGTACTTCAATCCATGAGCTCTTCGCAAGCGGTACCATCTCCGCGACATGCCGCGCCAGCTATGATGGTGACCTCTCTGCAAGACCTCCAAGACGTGAAGCGAACCGGCCACAACCAATGGCACTTGTGATTCAACAAGAGCAACCTCACGTGGACCACCAAGACCATCGCCAACGACGTGTTCTTTCAACAACAAGTGAAGCATCCAAAGTGGACCAACAAGATCGCCGTCGGCGTGAAGCACTCGAAGATCCACCAAGGCGTCATCATCGACATGAACGTCAATGTCGACAACATGATCATCATGACGAGCGTCCTCCACACCAAGAAGAAAGGGACCAGCCCATTGCGCATGCGGCGCGACGTCCTCCTCGCCACATGGCGCAAGACAATGCTCATCGGCATCAACCACGACAAGAACAAGAGCAAGCTCCCCAAGCTCGTCGTGAGGACCAACAACTTCCTCGTCCTCAACCGCGCCAACAACGCGAGCAAGCTCCCCAAGCTCGTCGTCAAAATCAAGTTCCACCACCAAACGCGGCACCTCAACAACCACAAGAGCAACGCAACCATCACCAAGCAAGACATGAGAGCTCGGATGATGAAGGTGGCCACCAAAATCATGGCAACCGCCGCCACCGGAACCGAAATGAAGAAGAAACTTTCGGCAAACTCAAGTTCACCATGCCCAAGTTCACCGGTTCCAGTGAACCCGAAGAATATCTCTCGTGGGAACTCAAGGTTGACAAGATCTTCCGCATGCACAACTATAGCAATGAGAAGATGATGGCCATGGCATCCCTCGAGTTTGATGAGTATGCTAACCTTTGGTGGGAACAAGTCCAACTCGCTTGTGAAGCAAAAGAAGAGCCTCCAATCTCAAATTGGCAAGATATGAAGGCTCATATGAGATCCCGCTTTGTTCCTTCACACTACATGCGTGACCTTTTCAACAAGCTTCAAACGCTTAGTCAAGGGACAAATACCGTTGAAGAGTACTTCAAGCAAATGGAGCTCAACATGATCCGTGCCAACATTGAAGAGCGTGGTGAACAAACAATGGCACGTTTCCTCAAAGGCTTGAACCATCCAATCAAGCGCATCACCGAGTTCCAAAAGTACAACAACATGGTTCAGATTGTGCACATAGCATCAAAGGCCGAGCGTCAAGTGCAAGAGGACATCAAGTACAACAAGCCAAAGACGTACTTCACATACAAGCAAGCCTCAACCACTACTCCAACAACACCAAGTGGAAGCTCATCAAATACCACCAAGCTTCCCTTCAAGCCAACACTTCCTCAAGGAAAACCACCCCCAAGTGGCAAATGCACAAAGGATGAACAACCATTCAATGGTGAGTGCTACAAGTGTGGAGGCAAAGGACACAAGTCGGCCGCATGTGGGAACAAAAAAGTTTTGTTCATCCATGACAATGGCGATGAAGAATACTCGAGTGAAGATGAGTTTGATGCAAGGGTCAAGGAAGCAATGGCAAGGAAACATTTGGAAGATGACCAAGAACTACTTGTGTGTGGGCATGACATAAGTCCATCGCTTGTCGTCACAAGGGTCTTGACTACTCGAGTCAATGAGATTGAAGACCAATGATCAAACATGTTCCAAACTCGTGCCGGTATCAATGGGAAGTTCATCAAGGTTATCATCGATGGAGGGAGTTGCCACAATCTTTCAAGCACGGAATTGTGTGAGAAACTCAACCTCACCCTCCATCCGCATAAGCATCCCTACCATATACAATTGCTAAGTGACCAAGGGTCCGTCAAAATCAAGCACACCGCCTCGGTAACATTCTCAATTGGACCATACAAAGACACGGTGGAATGTGACGTAGTCCCCATGCCGATTTGCCATATGTTGCTCGGAAGGCCTTGGAAATATGACAAGCATGCTTTGCATGATGGTCACACAAACACTTATACCTTCAAATGGCTTGAGAAGACTTGTGTGTTGCAACCAATGACTCCTAGCCAAATAATTACGGACAATGCAAAGGCTTTAGCGAGGGCGCAATACACACAACCACCTTGTGAGAAGAGCGGTGAGCGATAGAACCACAATATAGTAAGTGAGAGCCACAAGCCAAACTCGAGCGGAAAAACTAAGAGTGTTCTTCTTGCCACCAAAAGTGAGATGAGAGAAGTGCGGAACAACCCATCCATCTTGCACTATTTTCTTGTATGCAAGGGACTAGCGCGAGGAACTAATGACTTGACAAATGTTCCTCCCTCCTTGATGGCTATTTTGCAGGAATTCCAAGATATATTTCCCGAAGAGCTTCCTCATGGACTACCCCCTCTTCGCGAAATCGAGCACCGCATCGACCTAATACCCGTCGCTCCACTCCCAAACCGCGCTACGTATCGCACGAACCCGGAAGAGACGAAGGAGATAGAACGACAAATCAACCAACTCGTCTCCAAAGGTTTGATCCAAGTAAGCACTAGTCCAAGCGCGGTACCCGTGATTCTCGTGCCAAAAACGGATGATATGTTGCGGTTATGCATGGACTGCCGTCCAATCAATGCTATCACTGTGCGTTATTGACATCCTATACCGCGCCTTAATGACATGCTTGATGAGTTGTGTGGAGCCAATATTTTTTGAAAATTGACCTTCGTAGTGGTTACCATCAAATTCGCATGGCCGAAGGTGATGAGTGGAAAACCGCCTTCAAGACCAAGCTTGGTCTCTATGAATGGTTGGTTATGCCTTTTGGCTTATCAAATACCCCATCTACCTTCATGCGCCTCATGAACCATATTTTGCAATCTCTCATTGGAAAGAGTGTAGTGGTTTACTTTGATGACATCCTTGTCTATAGCAAGTCACTATAGGAGCATGTTACTCATGTTAAGGAGGTCCTTCAAATCCTTTGTCATGAAAAGCTCTATGCTAATCTCCCAAAGTGCACTTTTGCAAAAGACAAACTGATTTTCCTTGGTTTTGTTGTGTCTTCTAATGGCATTGAAGTCGATATCTCAAAAGTTAAGGACATTCGAGATTGGCCCATCCCTACCAATGTTAGTGAACTTCGCAGTTTTCATGGGTTGGCCGGTTTTTACCGTCGCTTTGTGAAAGACTTTTCTACCATTGCTTGCCCTCTCAACGAATTGACCAAGAAAAATGTCACATTCGTTTAGGGCAAAGCACAACAAGAAGCGTTTGATGAGCTCAAAAAGAGACTCACCGAAGCACCAGTCCTCGCTTTACCGGATTTCACAAAAACTTTTGAGATTGAGTGTGACGCTAGTGGTATTGGCATTGGAGGCGTTCTTATGCAAAATGAGCGTCCTATTGCATACCATAGTGAGAAACTTGATGGCGCACGCCTTAACTATCCAATTTATGACAAAGAGCTTTTTGCATTGGTTCGTGTCCTTCAAGTGTGGCAACACTACCTTTGGCCCAAAGAATTTATCATCCATTCCAATCATGAGTCGTTGAAATATCTTAAGGGCCAAGCCAATTTATGTAAAAGGCACGCAAAATGGGTTGAGTTCATGGAATATTTTCCTTACATTGTCAAGTAAAAGAAGGGCAAAGAAAATGTGGTAGCGGACGCCTTGTCTCGCAAAAACACAAACCTTCTTACACGACTCGAAGTAAATGTCTTGGGTCTTGATGACATCAAATCTTTGTACGAGTCTGACCCATTCTTTGGATCAATTTTTGCAAAGTGTTCAATAGACAAAGGGATTGACGATTTCTATTTGCATAAGGGTTTTCTTTTCAAACAAAACAAGCTTTGCATTCCGAAGTCGTCTCTTCAAATTTTGCTTCTTCAAGAGTACCATGGTGGAGGCCTTATGGGTCACTTTGGCCGTGACAAGACGTATGACATGCTATCCACTCACTACTTTTGGCCAAGGATGAAGCGTGACGTGGAGCGCCACGTCCAACGATGCACTACATGTATCCAAGCTAGGTCTAAGTCTAACCCCTTTGGTCTTTATATGCCATTGCCTATTCCTCATGCACCTTGGTCGGACATTAGCATGGACTTTGTGTTAGGATTGCCTAGATCTAAACATGGACATGATTCTATATTTGTGGTAGTGGATCGTTTTTCCAAAATGGCACACTTCATTCCGTGCCATAAGACCGATGATGCTTCACATGTAGCAAATTTGTTTTTCAGGAAAATAATTCGGCTACACGGTGTACCAAGAACAATCGTCTCCGACCGCGATGTCAAATTCGGCATCAAGCTCGGCATCAAGCTACTTTTGGAAGACCCTCATGGCCAAGCTCGGCATCAAGCTCCTATTCTCGTCCGCCTCGCATCCTCAAACTGACGGACAAACCGAGGTCGTCAATCGAAGCCTTGGCACACTTCTACGTGTGTTGATAAAGAAGAACCTTAAAGATTGGGAGGAATGTATTACACACACCGAGTTCGCCTACAACCGTGCCAAGCACTCCACCACCATGAGGAGCCCGTTCATGATCGTCTATGGCTTCGAGCCCCTCACCGCGCTCGATATCCTCCCACTTCCTCTTCATGACCGTACCAATATGGACGTTGACAGGCGTGCCCAAACAATGAAGAAACTCCATGAAGACACAAGAACTACGATCGAGCAAAACAAGTCCTTCGCCAAGCATCAAGGCTAAACAAGAACAAGAAAGAGATGATCTTCGAAGAAGGCGACCTTGTGTGGATACACTTGAGTAAAGACCGCTTCCCCAAGGACCGCGCCTCCAAACTCAAGCCAAGAGGTGATGGACCGTTCAAAGTACTAAAGAGGATCAACAACAACGCCTACATCATGGATATCCCAACATCAAAGTACCTTGTGAGCCCGACGTTCAATGTCAAGGACCTCTCACCCTACCATGGAGAAGATGAAGTTGAGAAGGTTGAAGAGTCGAGAACGACTCTTTCCCAAGGGGGGGGGAGCTGATGCATCCCATCCTTCGGATGCGTCTACATCTCCGCCAACTAGTCCCCCAAGTGGACCGATGACCCACGCTCGAACCAAGCTCCTACAAGCTAAGGTTAACTCGCTCCTTTCCTCGTGTGATTTCGATACACCCTTGGATGGCTTGCTACTTCATTCCCAAACCTTGTGCATCATCAGCTATGACCCCAAGGAAGCATCGTCAAGGGAGGGACCAAAGACAGCCGAGGAAACGCTCCAGAGCAAACCGGCGCCAGGCCCGGTGGACCGATCTCCACGCCGACAATTCCGGCAACAGGCCCCCATGCCGACAATTCCGGCGATGACCGGAACTTCCGGCGAACGACCGACAGGGTGTTCTGAGAGGGTTTCCGGTGGGCGACCGGAAATGTCGGCGGCGACCACTCCGGCGCCGCCGGACCCCTCGCCGAAATCCCCAGATTCAAGTCAACATTCGGCTGGGCCCGTGCAACTCCTTATTTCGCCTAGTTTTTACCCTTTTCGTGCCTAAACTACCCATTTTTATGTGGCTGGCCTATAAATAGCCCCCACCCTCTATTGTAAACCCTAGACTTGGATAATAATAGTTGAGGACACCCCTTTGAGGATCTATCAACTATTTGTCTCATGCTCCTTACCAAGGGGCACCAAATTATCCACAACCTCTTGGATCTTGCCTAGTGCGTTCAAGTTGTACAAGTCCTTGGGATCTCGGTGTCTCGTGCCCAAGTAGTCAAGATCTCACCAAGCTTCTCGCCCCCGTTGTTGGCCGTGGAGAGAGAGTTTCTCCCAACACCGATCCTAGGGATTATGTTGGACCGGTTGCCACCGGCGTGAGTTATCGGCGTGTATCGTGTTTTCGTGTGTGTGAGTTCATCGAGTTCTTCGCGTGTGTGTTCGTGGATTTCATCCCCTTTCCCCGTCCACCGCTTTCCCCTCGATTCCCACGGAATTCGTGAAAGATCGGGCCACCCCAAGGGGTCACCCCATAACAGTATTGCTGGAGGAGGAGAGCGCCGAGGTCGCCGAATATGAAGAGCACATGGAGATCCTCGCCCAGCTATACCTGCAGATGGTGAAGACGAAGCGCGGTGGTTCGGCGCCGGGTCGCTGGAAGTGCAAGGCGAGGAAAAGGATAGAGGGCTACTGCTTATTGTACGCCGACTACTTCGCCGACGAGCTGCTCCATGGAGAGGACGTGTTTCGGCTCCGTTTCAAGATGAGCCGGAAGCTCTTTCTCAAGATCGTGCATGCCATCCGGGAGTTCGACCCCTATTTCGTTTGCAAGAAGGACTGCACCGGCTTGGTTGGGTTTTCCTCACTGCAGAAGTGCACCGTGGCGATGAGGTTGCTTGCATATGGAGCGCCGGCTGACAGTGCTGATGACTATCTCCGCATGGCTGAGTCCATCGCCATCGATTGCTTGTACATGTTCTACAAGGCAGTGATTGCAGTGTTCGGGAAAAGTACTTGAGATCACCCACTGCTGAAGACACTGCTTGGATCATCGCAGTCAATGAAAGTAGAGGATTTCCTGGTATGCTTGGAAGCATAGATTGCATGCATTGGAAGTGGAAGAACTATCCATTTGCATGGCAAGGAATGTACAAAGGCCACAAAGGAGGTTGTACTGTGATACTTAAGACAGTTGCTACACATGATCTTTGGATCTGGCACTCCTTCTTTGGCATGACAGGATCGAACAACGACATCAACGTCCTCAACTTCTCAACTGTCTTTTCCAAGGTTGAGGGTCATGCTCCCCTGTGGAATTTGAGATCAGCGAGCACCACTACAACAAGGGATACTATCCAGCAGATGGCATCTATCTAAGATGGCCAACATTTGTGAAGACTATCTCAAACCCAATGCTCCCCAAGTATTCTCACTTTGCTAAGGAACAGGAAGCTTGCAGGAAGGACGTGGAGCGGGCATTCGGTGTGCTCCAGCAGAGGTTTGCAGTTGTTCGGTTCCCTGCTATGACCTGGTCGAAAGATCAGATGTGGGAAGTGATAAATTATTGTGTGATCTTGCACAACATGATCATTGAGGATGAGAGGAAGGATCCACTGAGTTTGCTCGAGCAGAACGAGCCATACTACATACAAGGTCGTCTTGCCGAGCCTGGTCATCAGGTGTCTCCAACCTGAGCTGCATTCATCGCCATGCGTCAGGAGATCTGAGATCCGACGGTGCATCAACAGCTGCAGGATGATCTTGTTGAGCACCTATGGATACGCAGGGGCAACACGTAGATGCCGAACATGAACTGACCGAACTTGGCCGAAATATATTGTATTTTCACTGTAGGCCGAACTATGTTTACATTTACGCCGAAATTTGGCCGTAAAATGTTCTGTATTCATGGTATGCCAAACTATGCCGAAATCTGGACGAAATTGAAGCCGAATTTGAGCGGAAACGGGCGTCCAGGGAACTCAGGCTGGCTATGCGAGTGAGAAACTCGGCGTACCCAGACCAAAAACTTGTTTCGTCCGGCCAAAGTTTGTCCAAATTTCGGCCTGGATTGAGTGGAAATGCTCTTAACACAGACACGCGTGCTATAGACGTCTCCAGTACGTCTAGTATATGTGCATAATAATATTCATCGGCATATATTTCACAAAAAAAACAAATATCGGTAGTAAAATAGAGTTTTTAGCCTTTCTAGAGGCACCTATTTTTTTCCATACCCCAAACGGTAAGATACGGAGTATTTTTCATAGCCCAATTGATATTTTTTAATTCCTAATTATTATTTTTGTAATTTTCATATCTCCAGACCCACCGGCGGAGCCCGGGAGCTAAAACTATGTGCTCTCGCCCTCACTCCATACTATCTTGTCTCCCTCCTTGCTTCACGTGAAAAAACTGAGAATGGTCTTCTCTCTATCTCCATAGTAGTCAAATGTGTAAAGATTGAAAGGCGTCATTGACGATCATGTCAACTCTCTGTCTCTCCTTCACGCCATTCTTTCTCTATCTCCTCTGTGCTTCACGTGAAAAAACAGATGGGGAAGTAGTCTGAGACGTGGCCATCCGGCATTCAACCTTTTAACAAAAAGGAAAGTAGGGAAGTCAGAATTACAGAAGTATGCCATGTAGCATATCACTGGTGACTGGTGTGATCTATAAGGACGGTCTGTAGCACTAGAACTCCTCTCGTGAGCTCCCTAGTACTACCGGTGCTCACAGCAACTCCAACGGCTCGTGTTGGGTGCCAAACATAAAACTAGAATTCAGTACTCGATAAGACTTTCGTGGCCCAAACTGAATTACGCCAGCATATGCTAGGTTTGAGTCCGGGAAGTTAAGCTTGGGAAGGTTTACGATGTTTTTGCCCAAGAGCCGACCAGACTTATTATACGTACAAATATCCCCATGACAAAATACTTATTCAACTTACAGTTTGCACTTTTTTTTTGGAAAAAAATATATATTAATATCACAAGGATACCAATTACACCCAGCCTCTGCAACAACGCATTCCCTAGCGACCCTACGAATGCACACAGCTCAGAAAAAATAAAGAAGAATTACAAAAAAAAAAGTCCCACTACATAGAACTAATCCTCAAAACAACAACACTGACACCATCAGAATAACACCAGTAGTCTCCCACTCCAATAACAATGCCTTCGAGAAGAAAACAATGCCCAAGCGCCGTCGTTGCCCGATCAAAGATCATAGGTTTTCACCCTGGAGAAAGTCTTTACTCACATCTGAAGAAATCTTTAGGCCTACCTTATAGGCGCATGAAATAGAAGGACTTTGAGCCTATGGTAGGATGAAAGGATCGGAACATATCCTCGGGGGCTACTGATATGGGCATTGCCGAGGTTATCCCTCGCCAATCATGTATCAAAAAACTACAAGGTGGCCTTTATTGCAGAGCAAGGAAGAAGGACGAGATAGCGACTCTCACAGTGGATTAGTGCTTGTTTCCTTATTCCTAACCCTAGTGTGTTTTATTTCCCTTTTGGTCCTCTTAGACTCTATTTTTTCAATGAAATTGTGAAGTTAGCTAGGGGTCTTCCATCCTGAACCGTTCAAAGAAAAATAGTGTCACTCCCTCTGGAAAAAGATCCCGCATATTTACCTATCTAGACACATTAGAAACATGTGTCCCTATACAAATCCGCGACATCCTTTGTCGAACGGAGGGAATACAAGGTTTCCAAGGCACAATCTCCCTTTAAATTGAAGATCTGATATTGCATCACGGAGATATAGCCATCATCTTGGTAAACTCTTTCATCCGATTTTTTTTAAAAGGAAGTCGTCATAGCCTCTGCACCCATTGATGCATATAGCCGTATTTATTGTAGTATCTCAGTTTCATGAAGTTCACATCTCAAGGGTCACATAATATTTATAAATGAATCAACTAGGGAAATCTAAGAAACAAAAACAAAATCATTTTATTTCACCTCATAGTTGTGCAGGATATGCACTTGTTCATGACTATATATACCTGCTTTCCTAGAAAAAGACCTATATATTTATCTAAAGTCTAGCGGTGTAAGATGTGATCAAGTACATAGAAAAAACTATTAGCAAAAATACTAACTACTATGATTTTGCATTTAATCTTGAGCTCAACCTTTTCTTTGCGAAATTGGCAACAACACTTTCTACACCATATCATATAGAGCACACTGTGTCGACCATGTAAATAATAAAATTTAATGAATGCAAAAGTATTAGAACCATAATATGCCTTATATTCATTAGTGATAACTACACCATTTAAAAAAAAAGGATATAGAGCATTAACATGCTTCAATGTATCATAGAATCCACTACAACTTGTAAGACATTGTTTCACCACATAAAATATAATCTTGCCAACGGTTCAATTTATACTCCAGATTATTCTGTAAATTTATACTCAAGAGGGTAGCGGTGGCGCCAATTGAAGAGAAGCTTGTCTAACACAGATTAAGGTGGTTTGGGCATGTCCAACGGAGGCCACCGGAAGCACCGGTTAATAATGGGATTCTAAGGGGTTTTGATAATGCAAAGACGGGTAGAGGACGACCAAAGATGACATAGGAGGAAGTTAAAAGGGATATGGAGGACTGTAGTGTCACTAGAGATTTGGTTTTTGATAGGGTTGCATGGAAATCAGCAATGTGCCCGAACTTTGATTTACTTTTTTGTTATTTTTTACTAGTTTTTGTTTGACTTGCATTTTTTATTGTTTTCCACTTGACTTGCACTTTTCTCTAGTTTTCGTTTGGGTTTCATATCTAGCCTACACCAACTTGATTATGAAAAAAGGCTTGGTGGTTGTTGTTGTTGATGTTGCTGTTGTTAGTACTCTGTAAATTTTCTTACATACACTAGAAACCTCTGTTAAGATACTTGTTGGGTCATAGGATTACAAACCTCTATTACGATACTTTTTGGGAAATATTCTATGGAATCCCTGCCAAATTATTTGATAGCAATATAATGGATGAGAGAACAGTCACAAAAATTATACACATTTAATCCAAGGAGACATAAGTTTCATCCTTTTTATGTTGTCACATTTAATGGTTCTACTTTAATATCTTGTTAATATGGAAAATGTCTTAGAAAGGAATAATTAAATTAAATTTGATTTAAATTTAGCACATCTCAATTTTTTATGGTGTTAGACTCGAACACAATAATCAGTTTTTAGCAATATTGGTGTGTGGTTAATAATGATATCTAAGAAATATACAATGCATATGCATTAATACATCAATATGAAAAAAATCATAAATAAGTATAAAACTTTAGTATAACTAGATTCATTTTAACTCGCAATTGTCCAAAGTGCAACTGCACCTTAAAGATGGAGGTTATTGAGGGATGGGGTATAGACTTTGGTGATGGGTTTGCTCGTATTGGCGGATGCGAAGACCATGATGCCAAAGTAATCAAGCGCCCATCTTTCTGTTGTGCTAAACCCTGCTTCTCTGAACCTCAACTTTGACAGCTCTGTTTTTTGAACGACAACACTCTGAACTCCGTCAGTTAATAGCTTTTATAGTTTTCAGAAAAAATGTTCTGATCGTGAGTCTGTTCGCGAATTAGACATAGGATTCTAGTTTGATTTTTTTGCAAGTAGATTAGGCCGCACTAAACACACCATGGGATGGCATGGATCGCCGCGTCTTGTGCGGTATGTAGTCATCGCGTTTGATCAGGGCGTCGTGGGATGGCGCGGCAAGTAGGCCCGGTCAGCGTCGATTTAGTTCTTAGATATTTTCGTGGATCCGATGGGATCAGATAAATAAGAGAACGAGCAACAGAAAAGCTGCAAGCTTTGACGCAGCACAAAACACTCTCTGAGTTGATCGTGCGTTTGATCCACTAAATTCGAGAGAGCGAGATCGTGTGAGTTGAGTTTGGCAACGTCAATTTCCGCCTCGATTTACTCATACATTCTTGTGGACAGCGTTCTTGATCTCATTATCTCTCTCTCTCTCCCCTTTTTCATTCCTGTCAGCACCGGCGACGGCGCACCACAGCGCATTGGACACCTCCACCTGCAAGGCCGTGGCTCCGACAAGATCACCCTCGCCGTGCAAGGAGGCGCCGTTGTCCACGACCTCCACGGCCTGACTCCCCCGACGCCGATTAGCTGCGAGCCTGCGACAACGACAACCACGCCAGCCTCCTCGGCGGCCACAAGCGCCTCCGCCGTGCCACGCGGGACTTGTCAAGCTCACGCGGGACGCGGCCACGGAGATGGACATCTCCATGATCATGGGAAACCCCGACATGGAGCCCGCCGACGTATGGAAGATCATGTCCTGCGCGATGCTCATCTCCGAGCAGAACGGCGGCACCTGGAATAGCAAGGAGGCCGTGCAGCTGCGCTCCATGGGCTTCTTCAGCATGTGGTTGTCTAACCTGAAAACTCGACTGTTCGTCAGTTAAAACAGAGAGACACGAGATGGTTTTTGTGCTGCTAATGCGTGCAGATTTTCTGTTATCTATTCAGCTCTTAAGTATGCGATTACAAAGCAAATAACTACCTCCCGATCCGCAGTGCCATGATCCGCTATAGTCGCGCCATCCCACGACGTGAATCCCTGCTGCTTCCAGGATCTTTGCTGCATAGCTTCTCTGACAGAGTGTGATTTTGCCATCAGCCTGATTCACTTCAATCCCTAGGTAATAACTCAGCAGGCCAAGATCACTCACTTTGAAGAGTTCCTGCATCTGTGACTTGAATTCCTGAATTGCATCAGCATTTGTTCCTGTGATGATAAGATCATCCACATAAACTCCCACCAGCGGAAATGAGGTGGAGCTGCCACGCCGGTATACTGCATGTTCCAGTGGGCTACGGGTGAATCCAAGCCTATCAAGAGTGTCATGTAATTTGGCATACCAAGCCCTTGGAGCCTGTCGCAGGCCATACAAAGCTTTCCTCAGCTTCAACACCTGTTGTTCTTTGCCAGTGGCAATGTACCCTGGTGGCTGTGAGACATAGACTTCCTCTGCCAAATCGCCATTGAGGAATGCAGATTTTACATCCATGTGATGTACTTCCCATCCACAGTGAGCTGCCATGGCAAGGAGAAGCCTCAATGTCTCCATTCTTGCAACTGGTGCGAAGAATTCTTCAAAATCTACACCTTGACGCTGAGAATAGCCCTTGGCCACCAGTCTAGGTTTATGCTTGACAATATTCCCTTCAGGATCTCTCTTCACTTTGTACACCCATTTCAATCCAATGGATTTCTGACCTGCAAGTAGTGAGGTGTACGCCCAGGTATTGTTCTCACCAATGGACTTCAGTTCATCATCCATGGCTGCCCTCCAGGCTGCATCACCGAGAGCCTCATCAATGTTGCTTGGCTCCTCAACACTCAGCAGTAGGTGCTCAGATGGCTCGTGCTCTGTCTCCCCTCTAACTCATCAAGGATGCGGGAGATGCGTCGATAACGCAGAGGGGCACCACTGTCAGCATCACAGGCATCATCGTGTGTGGGCGGTGTTGCCCACCTGATCTCACCTGCTGCTGCTGGAGTGTGGGGTTCGAATGATGGCGACGCTGTCGACAGTGTCATGGTCTGGATGGTGGGTGTCCTATGAGCTGGGGAAGGGGACAGTGCCACCGTGCCTGCGCCTGTATCCAGCTCCTCGTGGCCTTCCTCTGTGGTATATACCACTGTGAAGGTGTCATGCACCGCGTGTGCACTGGGCACGCCCTGCACCTCCTCCCCTTGCGCCGTGCGTGTCGTGGTCACGCCTGGCGTGCTCCAGTCCCATGGACGGTTCTCCTCGAAGATGGCATCACGGGTGATCACCACCTTTTTCGTTGCTTGGTTGTAGACACGGTAGGCCTTGGATCCGGCCTCGTACCCGACGGACACCATTGGAATGGACCGATTCGATAGTTTGGTGATGCCAGGGCCGACGATCTTGACATGAACCGTGCACCCAAATGTCCGAAGGTGTGACACATTGGGCTTATGGCCATGCCACGCTTCGTATGGTGTGACACCTTCGAGGCTCCTTGTTGGCGCGCAGTTGAGGATGTAGACGGCGGTGGTCATGGCCTTTGCCCAGAAGAATGGCGGCATGCCCATACTCTTGATCAGACAGCGCGCCGTTTTGACGACTGTCTGATTTCGGCGTTCGACGACGCCGTTTTGCTGGGGAGAGTAGGGTGCCGTGGTGTAGTGCTTGATGCCGAGCTCCTCGCAGTACGCAAGGAACTCACCGGAGTTGAACTCCCCACCATGGTCGGAGCGGAAGGCCTGAAGCTTGCAGCTTGCTTCCATCTCGGCCATCTTCTGAATCTTTTTGAAGCGTTGGAACGCCTCATCTTTGGACTTGAGGAGCTCTATCCACATGTAGCGAGAATGATCATGTACAACGAGCAGAAAGTACTTGTTACCTGCGGGCGATGTGGGCTTGATCTGCCTGTAGATGTCGGTGTGGACAAGCTCGAGTCCTTGCTCTGCGCGGAACGCCATTGCCTAGGGAAATGGCGTTCAGTGTTGTTTGCCGAGGGCGCAGCCGTCGCAGTACTCCTCGACACAGTCGATCACTGGCATCCCGCATGCCAGCTGCTTCGTCGACATGGTGCACAGCGCACGAAAGTGCATGTGCCCCATGCGAGCGTGCCAGCGCCAGGACAGATCATCGCCCTTGGCCAGCAGGCATGCCAGCGCGTCGATGGTGAGGACGCCGGTGTACAACCGGCTCCCCGTGCGCTTGACACAAGCGAGCAGGCGCTCTGTAGGGTCGTGGATGATCATGACGCCATCCTTGATGCCGATCGCGCAACCTCCCTCGTCCAGCTGCCCAACGGAGATGATGTTGCTCCTCAGGCTTGGGATGTAGAAGAAGTTGGAGAGCGCGTGATGTTCTCCAGTCTGGCTGCAGAAGACGACGGTGCCACGGCCGCGGATTGCGACGAGTGACCCATATACGAATTTCACCATGCCTTGCACAGAGGTGTCCATGGTGGCGAACACATGCCGCTCGCCGATCATGTGGCTGCTTGCGCCGGCGTCAAAGAACCACACACCATCAGGAGAGGGGACTAGAATTACCTTTTCCTTGTTCAGGAACATGGTCTGTGTTGCCACGATCTCATTGACCTCCGCCATGAGTAGGCCGCCCTTGTGATCATCTCCAGGCTGAACCAGGTTTGCTGTCTCCAGCTTCTGCTTTTGCTCGCGGTCGCGTTGTGCCTTGTGGCACTCCTTGGCCCAGTGCCCTGGTTTGCCGCATTAGAGGCAATTGCCCTTTCGGCGTTCACCGGATCCACCGCTGCCTTCTCCACCATCATGCGCGACCTTGGTGCCATCCCCGCCCGGTGTTTTGGGTTTGCCCAGGGGCTTCCCCTTTTTCTCGCCGCCGGACGAACATCCCGTGCGCGCGTTCTGGCACGCAGCCCACTCCTCCGTGAGGAGGAGCATGCCGACGTCGTTGGAGACCTCGTCATCAAGATCGTAGCCCTCCTCGGCGGTGATGAAACGACCGGTGAGGTCCTCGATTGTGAGCATGCGCAGGTCGACTGTCTGTTCAATCGCCATCGCCATCATCCTGTACTTGCGTGGGACGACGCGGAGGTACTTGAGGACCGCCTTGTGCTCATCAACTGGATCCCCGAGTAGCTCGAGGTCGTTGATGATCGCCGTCAGGCGCAGCGCGAAGTCCTTAATCGTTTCCCCGGACTTGAACCGGAGCTCCTCCCACTCGCGGTGCCGTGTCTGCGCCTTGGCCTCCCGGATCCTCTCCGAGCCAAGACGCATCGTCTTGATGGTCTCCCAGGACGTCTTTGCGCAGTCCTTGACCGCCAGCGTACGGACCAGCTCTAGCGGCACAGCTCGCAGAAGCGCCGCCAGCGTCGCCCTGTCGTCGCCTTCCTCCTCCGCGCCAAACTTGATGACGTCCCAGAGGTGGGCAGCCTGGAGCTGCACGCTCATCACCATAGCCCACTCCGTGTAATTGGTGCGCGTGAGAGTGAGGTACTGGGTGTTGTTGTTGCCCTCCCGCACCACGCGCTCCCGCACAATGATCTCGCCGCCACCGTGCGTGATGCTCCGTCCACGCCGCGGAGCCAGGGACACGGAGCTGCGGCGCTGTCCTGGGGATTTGGACCCGCCAGCTGTAGCGCTCGCCACCTGTGCCCCCTTTCCTTTCTCCGCTGCCGCCGCTCGCTCGGCGGAGGTCGACATTGCCGGATCTCAGCAGGGCTCTGATACCAAATGAGGTTGTCTAACATGAAAACTCGATAGTTTGTCAGTTAAAAGAGAGAGACACGAGATGGTTTTTGTGCTGCTAATGCCTGCAGCTTTTCTGTTATCTATTCAGCTCTTAAGTATGCGATTACAAAGCAACTAACTACCTCCCGATCCGCAGTGCCATGATCCGCTATAGTCGTGTCATCCCACGACGTGAATCAGAGCAGCTCGCGATCGGGAGCAAAACAGAAAAGGAATACGAGGACGTGCATGGAAACAGTCCTCCACTACCAGCAAATGAGGGAACACGAACGTTGCCACACACTGCTTATTTACTGAAAACAAGTAAATCTAAACTACGTGACAGTGAGCTTAGTTCAGGCTAACACAGCAGGAAGGACGTCCTCAAGCAGCTTGGCGTCATCGCAAGGCCGAACGACTGCTGCGAGCCCATCACTTACGGCAGCAGGGAGGAGCTCTGACGATTGATTATTATTATGTCTGGCCACCGTGAGACCGATCGATGCTGTTCGTCTTCCAAGTATCTTCAGTAGAGTTTGTAGTTCGGTACTCGAGGTGATGTATCCATGTTTCCAGAACATGCATGAGTTTGTAGTTCAGTACTCGAGTTTGGAGTTTGTTGAACATGAGATGATGTATCCACATTTCCCAGATTTATATTTGCGTCTTCATGTTTCAGTTTTTGAAGGAGTCTTCCTGTTTCAGTTTAGTAGTACAGCATTTACATCAAAACTGATCTGCTGAACCGCGAATTATAGTAGGGTGGCCAGATTATGTGCAGCAGGTAGCCAGAGGCGTCGTTCCAGATGTTCAGACATTCATGTTCATATTACGACTTGAAATATTTTTGATGTGTATCTAACTTGAACAACTCTTGGTTGTACTCATTGAGATTAGCAACACGACGAAATGTTTCATCGCTTGCAAATAAGTGAAATACTAATGGCTGTATATCCTTTGTAAAGACAAATGAGATACGTTGATAACTTTCCACGGCTGCTGCATGACTATGGAATTGATTCATTGCTATTGATCTAACGGCGTCAGGTATGATCATAGGGTCTGCCTCACAAGGAACCATCTTATACCAGACTGCTATAACTATCCCTGTGCGTATTAGTGCTACAAACGAGTAGTATACATAGGAAGCAAATAAAAGTTTTTGATGAGTTCATGAAAGATGACAAGTTGTTGACCGAAGGAAAAGTATGGCAGATTTCTTCAGAGCAGAAAGTTTAGTACAGTCGGTGTTTTCTTGAAAGAAGTTAGTTCTTTGTTTTCTCTTAACAGAAATTAATTCTTTCTTCAAAGAAGCTAATAACAAAATTTAGTTAAGAACATACGATAGAGAAAAAAGACACATACTGATCCCTTAACACAGGCACGCGTGCTATAGATGTCTCTAGTTCGTCTAGTATGTGGGTAATATTTTTCATCGGCATATTTTTCACACCGAAAACAACTGGATCCTGGGAGCCAAAACTATGTGCTCTCTCTCGCCCTCGCTCCATTCTGTATCTCTCTCCTCCGCGCTTCACGTGAAAAACCCGAGAATGCTCTTCTCTCTGTCTTCATAGTCGAATATGTAAAGATTGGAGGACGTCATTGACGATCATGTCCAGAGTTCTCTGATCGATCTCTCTGCTCCACACTCTAGGTCAACTCTCTGTCTCTCCTTCACGCCATTCTATCTATCACCCGTTCACTCTCTATCTCTCTTCTGTGCTTCACGTGAAAAAACATAGAAGATCCTCTCTATCTTTACAGTCAAAAGTTTATCACTTGATCCCGAAAAGGAGGCGGGGAAGCATTCAACCTTCTAAGTTCGAACAGAAGGGAAATGAGGGAAGTCAGAATTACAGAAGTATGGCATGTAACATATCACTGGTGACTGGTGTGATCTATAAGGACGGTCCGTAGCAGTAGAAATCCTCTCGTGAGCTCCCTAGTACTACTAGTAGTGCCCACTTCCCTTCATCCTATGGAGAACAACGAACAATCGACATGTACTATCTCCGGTTCTAAAATGTAAGCCTTTTAAGCAGTTTAATTTAAACTACTAGAAAGACTTATATTATGGAACAGAGATAGTAAGAAGGTAGATTGCTTGTGTAGCAACACAGACTTAAGCAATCGACAATGTCTCTCCCAAAGCGTTCGGTATTGGTGGTGGAGCTCGTGTTGGCCAACCTCTTGCTGGTGGCGGTGTCCAGCGTGGATCCTTCTGAGCCAGCGGAGTAAGCTAGAGTCTGTGTTTTCGTATCAAACAAAATAACTTACTCATTTTTTGCGGGTATTTTACTCATTTTTTGATAACGGGAATATATTAATATGGTGAAGATATCAATTATACTCAGCCTATGCAACAACGCAATGTCCTGATGACATTAGGGATGTGCACAGCAATTTTTTTTATAAAAAGTAAAATTTAGACATAGGACATCGTTATTTTCTGTCGTTTGCCAAAACGTGTCGCACAATTGTGTGTTTGCTAGGTACTTTTACAATTTTGTGCCACATTTGTGAGAACACACCGTGTAGTCAAAAAGGAAAAGTTTGGCATATTTTCTTCAAACTAGGCCATAACATGGTCACCCGGGCAAAATTGCCATAATTTTTCATTTTTGGCCACGTGATATGTTTTAGCAAATGTGCCACAAAACTATAATGGACCTGACAAAGACATAATCTGATGGTACGTTTTAGCAGATGATAGAAAATACCAGTGTCATCTAGCAAATTTTCTCAAAAAGAAAATATCTGCTACAGTGTTCTATTCCTTGTAGCAGCGATATAACCATCACCAAAACAGCACCAGAAGTCCAGCTTGTTCAAAACTGCGTCTTCAAGAAAGAAACAATGCACAAGCGCCATTATCGCTAGATCATAGATCACACTCTAGAGAAAGTCCTTGCTCACAAAACAATGTATTCAACATGGTCATTACCAGTTACAACAAATTAATGCCATACCTTGGATTTTCATCCTCAAAGTTAAGACGACGAACTTCTCATGCGCTGTCGACCCTACTTTCAATGTTATTGCTATGAGTCATGAATCACCAAGCCAGATCCTCATCGACACAAAGACTCGAACCACCATTCCTAGTCCTAAGATCTCGGTTTTTATGACATTTTCCACCTCTGACTTCACCATAGAGCGTAAGACGTATCCCATGATGTTAATAGACAGTAGAGCTTTGTAACGCTCCCTCTGAAACCAAATGGCCAAGAAAAACATAGGTGTGCACAACCGAATCTCATCCGATCCAGCAATCTCCAGGCATGAGTCCCGGCCCAGAAATACGAGTCTCACGGCTTCTAGAGGACTTGAGATGGCGCCTTTGAGCCAACATATTCCATCTTAGGAGGGTTTTCCATATGCCATCCTCTATAAGCTATTTGAAAAGCCACGGCATTCTTAACCTCAAGGTCATGAATCTCTAATCCACCTGGATCTGTGGGATGACAAACCACACTCTATTTGGCATGTCGATCTTTTTTTCTCACTATCGTGTCCTTGCTAAAAAGAACTAGATCGAAAATAATCTAAAATATCCAAGACTCTGAGATCATATATAATACTCCATCTGATCCATAACAAGGGTCATTGATTTAGTACAAAGTTATACTAAATCAGTGATACTTATTATGAATCGGAGAGAGTACCGCGTTACTCGGTATTGAATTAATGAGCACTATCTTCTGCCCAACGATAGCATTTTTCATTCCAACTACTTAGTCTTTTTTGTATTCTCTCCTCGACTTGTTTTCGCTCAGCATTTGTGTGTCTCTAATAATGACCGGAATACCTACATAGTTGATTGGAAACTGACCTAGCCAAACAGATCACAATACATGTGTGCCTCATCTTGGGTCTTCTCAAAGCAAAATAATTCACTTTTATATAAATTAATCTTAATACTAGAAAGATGTTGGAATGCTAATAATATTAATCAAAATTCTTAACTGTTTCCAGTCGTGTTCCATGAACATAATTGTATTGTTGGTATACTGAAAGATAGAAAGTCTCACATCAAAGAGGTGAGAAACTACCCCTTCAATCTGCTCATCACCTTTTGCACGCTCAATTAAGATAGCCAACAAGTCCTCCATGTTAGTTCTAGACCATGCTCGGTAGAAGCTATAGGTTAGATCTATCGCATCTGAGAGAGAGAGATCTGAGAGGGGAGGTACTACCTGCGCCCTGGCTCGATGAGCACGAGCCATAGGGGATGCCGGAGTTGGTGTTGGTGCTAGCGTCCATGGGGAAAAGGGCGACGGTGTAGGTGTGCGGTGGTGGCGGCGCTTCCCGTCGGCTCATGCTAAAACCCTAGATCGGTAGGGATATTGATGGGGCGAGCGGCACTGCAACGAATCTCGTGACACGTGCTGTCGATCCCCCACCTCTTTATATAGCGCGGCAACAGGGGCCCACCAACCATGATAAGGTTGGGCGCCCCCGATCAGGGCGCGATTGAGGGACTCTGTTCGGGCCGTTGGGATCGAACTGGGAGAGATCAATCTAACATTCTCCCCCTTAATCTCGAATTTTTTTTAACTTTATACTTTATACTTTACTTGTTCTATCACGGATCAGTACATAGGGCATATTTCATCGTCACAACTCAATTGTCGATAGAATCAGGCAGCCACTATATACTTTTCTATTTTGAAACAAATCTTGTGACTTTTGGGCCTCAGTAGTCCAGGAATCATAGGTTTTCCATTAATCCCATGCCGGCTAAGTGTTCCTTGAACACATTGGGTGGTAAGCCTTTCGTTAGCGGATCCGCAAGCATATCCTTTTTCCTGATATGCTCGAGACTTATAGTTTGATCTTGGACTTTATCCTTCACAACATAATACTACATATCTATTGACTTTGTAGCACTACTTGACTTGTTGTTGTGAGCATAGAATACTGCGGGCTCGTTGTCACAGTACATCTTTAGTGGACTGCTAATGCAGTCTGCCACTGTCAAGTCGGGTAGAAATTTCATTAACCATAACGTCTGTCCCATGGCCTCATAACATGCTATAAATTCTGCATACATCGTAGATGATGCAACTATTGACTGTTTGGTGCTTCTCCACGAAATAGCACCTCCTGCGAGAGTAAAGACATATCCTGTCGTGGACTTTTTATCATCTTTATCTCCCGCAAAATCTGCATCTGAATACCCTCTTATTTCTAGGGAATCAGATCTTTTATATGTTAGCATGAGGCCTTTTGTGCCTTGCACATAACGCAAAGATTTCTTTACCATTTTCCAGTGCTCTATGCTTGGATTCTCTTGATATCTACCGAGTACCCCGATGATAAAAGCTAAGTCAGGGCGAGTGCACACCTGTGCATACTGTAAGCTTCCAACGGCCGAAGCATATGGTACTGACTTCATTTGATCGATCTCATATTGGTTCTTTGTACATTGGAATTTTCCAAAACTGTCGCCCTTGACTATGGGAGCAGGTGTGGCATTACTCACATGCATATTGTATTTATTTAGAATCTTTTCACAATATGCCTTCTGCGATAGTCCTAACACTCCATTCTTTCTATCTCGTTGAATTTCTATGCCCAAAACACAAGAAGCTTCACCAAGATCTTTCATGTCAAAATTTGAGGACAAGAACTTCTTTGTTTCTAGTAGTAGACTAACATCGCTGCTAGCAAGCAAGATATTATCCACATACAGAATTAGGAAAATGTATTTCCCACTTTTAAACTTTGCATAAATGCAGTTGTCCTCAACATTCTCTTTAAATCCAAATCTTTTAATTGTATCATTGAACTTTAAATACCACTGTCTAGAGGCTTGCTTTAACCCATAAATGGATTTCTTTAGGCGGCATCCCAGATGTTCCTTCCCCTCCATGAAAAAACCCTTGGGTTGTTTGATGCAACTCTAAATCAAAATGTGAAGGAATGGCGTCTTTACATCCATTTGATGTAACTCTAAATCAAAATGTGAAACTAGTGCCATTATGATTCTGATGGAATCCTTATATGAGACCGGAGAAAAAATCTCATTGTAATCTACCCCTTATCTTTACGTAAAGCCTTTTGCCACAAGTATTGCTTTATACTTTTCTACATTCCCATTGAAGTCATACTTTGTTTTGTAGACCCATTTGCATCCTGCTGTTTTGGCTCCTTTAGGAATTTCCTCTAAGTCCCAAACATTGTTGGAATTCATCGATTTCATTTCATCTTCCATTGCCTCCACCCACTTGGCTGAGTGAGGGCTTATCATGGCTTCTTCATATGAGGTGGGATCACCCTCCATATGAACTGTTTCTGTGTTGTAAACTTTGTAAATTTCTTTATAAATGGCTGGTCTTATTTCTCTTTTTGACCTTTTGAGGTCGTCAGACTCTTGCTCATTTCGTGCCTCAGGTTCTGGCACATTTTTTGTGTGTAGCTGTTCCGGCTCCCTTCCGTGCTCAATAGTGGGTTCAGGCGGCTCCCGACGGACAGGTTCTGAACCTTCTCCCATTGTTGTCACGTGTGGAGTCACAACAGGTGCCGGCACCGCAACCTCAGGGGTTGTCGATGGTGGCACAACAGGTAGCGAGAAAAATGGCTCCTGAGTCATCGGATTAGGTGCATGCACCCTCTTCTCCTCAAGATCGATTTTCTGAGCTACCATGCTCCCTCTCATCAATTCGTCCTCCAAGAAGACTGCATGTCTCGTTTCTACAAACATAGTGTATTTGTCAGGACAGTAGAAACGATAACCTTTTAATCTATCGGGATAGCCAATAAAGTGGCAAGACAATGTTTTGGGATATAACTTTGCAATATTTGGATTAAAAACTTTTTCCTCAGCTGGGCTCCCCCATACCCTCAAGTGGCGCAGAGAGGGAACTCTGCCTGTCCACAACTCGTACGGTGTTTTGGGTACCGACTTTCTTGGTACTCTGTTGAAAATGTGAATGGCGGTTTTAAGTGCCTCCATCCATAATCCCAATGGGATGGTGGAATAGCTCATCATGCTGCGCACCATATCCATAAGAGTACGATTACGCCTTTCAGCTACTCCATTTTGCTGAGGTTCGTCCGGCATAGAATACTGGGCGACTATTCTATTTTCCTGTAGGAACCTTGCAAAAAGTCCAGGTACTTGACCATATGGAGTGTGCCGACCGTAGTACTCCCCCCACGGTCAGACCAGACTATTTTAATTCTTTTATCATGCTGATTTTCAATTTCAGCTTTGAATATTTTAAATTTATTCAATGCTTCAGATCTTTCTTTAATTGGATAAATATAACTATATCGGGAGTAATTATTTGTGAATGTTATGAATGAATCATAAACATCCACACTTTTCACAGGAAATGGTCCACAAATATCAGTGTGAATGATTTCTAGTGTTGTTGTACTTTGGTTTGCACCCTTTTTGATTTGCTTTACATATTTTCCTTTTATGCAATCTATGCATTGTTTGATATCTCAGAAATCTAACAAAGGAAGAATATCATTTTTAACGAGGATTTTTATTCTTCCCCTCGAAATGTGGCCCAATCGACAGTGCCATAACTTCGATGAGTCATGAGTTCGCTTTCTTTTATTTTGTTCTTTGTTCGACAAGGAAACTTGCTCACTCACATTACACACAGAAAGCATCTTTTCATGCAAGGATAACAAATAAAGCTTATCGTGAAGTAAAGCAGTACCCACACAAACATCATTAAACCATATGGCACACTTGCCATGTCCAAAATAACATTCAAAACTGTCTTTATCCAAACATGACACACTTATCAAGTTTCTGTGAAGCAAGGGAAAAAATAAAACATCTTTTAACAAAATAATGAAACCATCAGCTAGCTCCAAGGGGATGTCGCCAATAGCTTCAACTTCTGCTTGCACTCCATTCGTGACCTCAATGCATCTTTCGCTTCTTTGCAAAGTCCTTGTCGAATGGAATTCCTGTAATGACTTTGCAACATGAATAGTTGCACCAGAGTCAATCCACCAAGTAGATTTAGAAAACTGTGCATACAGGGATTCATTTATAAAAGAAACTGTGTCTTTTCGTTCTTTGCCATTATGGACTTGAGACATATTGGGCAATCTTTCTTGAAGTGACCAGGCTTCTTGCAATGGTGACACTTTGTCCCCTGGGAGACTCTACTGATGTTGATACTCTTGGGGGCCTTTAACATGTGGCTTGGAGGGGGAACTACCATGGTTGCTGTTGTTGAAGGGTCTCTTCCTGTTGTCCTTCACGTAGTTCAGAGAACCACCATGAATGGATTTGAGTCTTTCTTCCTCTTGAGTGCACATGCCAATGGTCTTTTCAATGTCCCATTTTTTAGGAGATATGTTGTAGTTGATCACAAAGTTCTCAAACTGCTGAGGAAGGGAATCCATGACAAGGTGAACCAGCAGAGCAGGCTTGAGCTCGAGGTGAGCATCCATGGGCTTTAGTTTAGCAGCCATGTTGCTCATCCTCAATATGTGCTCCCTGATGCCATGTGACCCTCGAGTCTACTTTTCTATGACCAGCTGTTTGAGCAGCTGGGTGGCATACATCTTTGAAGAGCCAGTAAACTGACTCTTTATCTTTGCTAGATACTCTCCAACGGAAACACACTCTTCGATTGAGCCCACAATAGCGTTCTCAATCATATTCTTTACAAAGTCCAAGCACTTTTTGTTGGCATTTATTCATTTTTGGTTGTCAATGGAGTAAGCCAACTCCATTAGAGCATGATCCCTTTTCTTCTTTTCCCAAGCAGCATTATCATTAGCATCATCTCTTACTGGGTCTGTAGCTTGACCGGCTGTTTGGTTTCCACAATCCAGTCAACCTCGGCACACACAAATGTCAGGTCTACTTTCTTCCTCCACTCAGTGTAGTTGTCCTCCCTGAGCATCGGAATGTCCTTGAGGCAACTCATAAGGTTAATACCTCCTGAAAACCACAAAGATGTGAGATACCAAAAACAATTATATGCATTAATCCAACGTTGGTATAAATTAAACATACAACTGTTTGTGCAATAAAAATTATATCACCGTTGGAAAAAATAAAAATAAATGCACCTTTGAAACATAATAAACAAATCATGATCATGCTATTAATAACGATTGGTCATATAATAACAGGACTATAATCAACTTTAATATTTACTTTATCACATCTTTAAAAAAATTTAATAACCACTTTATTGCATTTAAGCAATTTCTATCAACTATTTGCAGCGGAAATAATAATACAATTAATCAACTTTTTTTAAAACTTACAAAAGCAAATCTATGACTTTTGAATTCTCTAAACAAAAAATTCATTGGAATATTTTGAATAGAAAAAACTGTACAAAAATCTTCTAAAAAACTAAGCAAAAAACAATTAAAACAGATAAAACTGCTTTTGTAAAAAATAAACAAAAAAAAATTAAGCATGCAGCGTCCAGCTGCGGCCCAACGGCCTGCTTTCTGTGCGCCACGCAGCGCGTCACCCAGCAGTCCCCACCAGACGCCTTGCCAAGACGCTCTGTTGCCTTGCAGCCTCATGGCCAGCACACGCTTTCAGCCTCAGACCAATTGACGCCGCCAAATCATGGTCGTCCATCCCTTGGGACCTAGATCCTACGGCCACGCTGTTCAAGGGAACAACACCCCCCTCAAGGCTGCCAACCCCTCTAACCCTCGGTCATTCGACCCCCTCCCCACCCCGTGAGCCCCCCCCCCCCCGCTCCTCTCTCTCTAGCGGCGCTCGCTTGCGAGTAAGGCGAGGCGAGGTGGCCGCCCCACCCGGCAACGGCGTCGGCGGCGACCCCCCTCCCCTTCCCCTTTCTCTATCCAGTCCCCTCCCCCACTATCCCACGCGACCACAGCGAGGCAGAGAGAGACGGAGAGGAAGCGGCGGCGCTCCCTTGGCTCCTTGCCGACGAGCGCATCCACCCGCGGGTGGGTGCGCCGCCGTCAAGCGTCCAAGTGGAAGCGCCCTTTGCCGGCGATGGCCGGTCCCTTTTTCGATTCGTTTTTTCTCTGTGGGGATTTTGGGGATTTTTCTCTGTGGGGATTTGAGGAGTGGATCGGGGGGTGCTGGATCTAGGGAAAAAAACTAGGGTCAGGGTTTCTTTGGGGATTGATCCGTGGGATTCTACTTTGCCTTTTCTTTAATTTGCTTTGCCCTCGAAGGGGTTGTCCTTCTTCCCTATGCCTCGGCTTGCCGATGCGCATAGGGATCGAGGGGGACGACGCGGCCATAGGGCAGGCACACTTTTAGATCTAGGATTCTTTCTCCTTTTGCTTTTCTACCGAAAAACTACGACTAGAACCGATGCTCTGATACCATTGTTAGTTCTAGACCATGCTCGGTAGAAGCTATAGGTTAGATCTATCGCATCTGAGAGAGAGAGATCTGAGAGGGGAGGTACTACCTGTGCCCTGGCTCGATGAGCACGAGCCAGAGGGGATACCGGAGTTGGTGCTGGTGCTAGAGGCCATGGGGAAAAGGGCGACAGCGTGGGTGTGCGGTGGTGGCGGCGCTTCCCGTCGGCTCACGCTAAAACCCTAGATCGATAGGGATATCGGTGGGGCGAGTGGCACTGCGACGAACCTCGTGACGCGTGCTGTCGGTCCCCTACCTCTTTATATAGCACGGCGACAGGGGCCCACCAACCATGATAAGGCTGGGCTCCCCCGATCAGGGCGCGGTTGAGGGACTCCGTTCGGGCCGTTGGGCTCGAACGGGGAGAGATCAATCTAACACTCCACTATATTAAATATAGTATATAATTGTTGGAGATATGCCCTAGAGGCAATAATAAATGTAGTTATTATTATATCTTTGTGTTTATGATAAATGTTTATATTCATGCTATAATAGTATTAACAAGGAAACATTAATACTTGTGTGAATTGTAAACTTAAATTGAAGTCCCTAGTATAGCCTCTATACTTCACTAGCTTGTTGGTTGATTGATGATTGTGGTTTCCCTATCATGAACATTGAGATGTTATCAACAACAAGATCATATCGTTAGGAGAATGATATGGTGGACATACTCCTATAGATAAGCGTAGCATAAAGATCAAGTCATTTCAATAGTTCAATTGCTATATGCTTTCTGATACATAGTAACCTAATTCCTTCGACCATGAGATCATGCATATCACCTTTACTGGATGGATTCTTTGATGTCATCAAACACCACACCGTAACAGGGTGGCTATAAAGGTGGCATTGAGTGTTCGGAAAGTATTGGTTGAAACACATGGATCAAGAGTGGGATTTGTCCATCCACATGACGGATAGATATTCTCTGGGCCCTCTCGGTGAAATGTCATCCAATTAGCTTGCAAGCATGTGACTGGGTCACAAGGGATCACATATCACGGGAACGAGAAAAGAGTACTTATCGATGAGGTTGAACTAGGTATGCGAGATACCGATGATCATAACCTCGGATAAGTAACATATCGTGAGACAAAGGGAAATTGGTATCGTATGTAAGTGGTTCATTCGATCATAAAATGTCGTAGAAATATGTAGAGCCATATGAATTTCAGATTCCTCTATTGGTTATTGTTCGGAGAAGTGTCTCGATCATGTCCGCATAATTCACGAACCGTGGAGACACACTTAAGGATTGACGTTGTTTGAGTAGTTATGGTATTATGAGAAAGAGACCGAATGTTGTTCGGAGTCTCGGATGGGATCCGGGATATCACGAGGAGATCCGGAATGGTCCGGAGAATAAGATTCATATAAGGAAAGTCCCGTTTCGGAGTTGGGGAATGGTTCCGGTGTTTTCATCGGGAACATTCTAGAAGGTCCCGGAATGTCCGGCACTCCGGAGGGGAAGGGGTACATGAATGTGTCATTGCATATTGGAATGATTGCATCATGTACTAGGTGTTCTTGCTGTCCAAAATAAAGGGTTTATTTAAATCCTAAATTGAAAAGTCAAACGGCCAGTTTGAAAGTCAAACGGCAATTTTGGGAAGTGGGAAAAGAGGAGGAGGTGGAGACCGACTTGGGGGAGGAGTCCCCTTGGCCGGCGCGCCTCCCAAGGCCGACTTGGGGAGGGACTCCTCCCCTTGGCCGCCGGCCCTCCCACCTATAAAAGCAAGGGCAGGGCCTCCCCTCCTAGACACACAAGTTTCCTATCCTCTAAACTAAACCCTAGATCTAGACCCCGGTTTAGAGCTATTTCGGTTTAGAGCCTTCTAATTGGTTTAGAGCCTTCTAATTGGTGTGTCTAATTACTAGACCACTAATAGCCTCTCTCATAAGCTCCACCATACTCGCACCGGCTTAAGGCGAAGCCCTGCGGGATTTCCCCTCTACTTCCGGTACCACGCCGTTGTGCTGCCGGAATCGCGAGGAGAATGCTACAACCTCCATTTGCTGGAACAAGGAGAGGAAGGTCTTCGTCAGTACCGAACGATGTGACCGACTGCGGAGGCGCTGCTGGAAGGATCGTCTACGCGATCTTGAGATCGGAAAGAGTACGACTACATCACCCACGAGAATCTGCTCTCGTTAAACACTTTGGAATCTTCGAGGGTGAGTTATTCCATCGACTCGTTGCTGCAATCTAGTAGATAGATCTTGGCTTGTTTGTTTGTATGCGATAGAAATTTTTTGTTTTCCATGCTACGAACCCCTACAATAATGGGTCACCTTGTCTCAATCTTTTTTTATATGGAAGCATATACCAACATCATCATATCATTAATTTTGATGGCAGCACTACTTTCAGACACGAAACTATGGAGGGGGAGGTCGAAGATGTTTTTTGTTGGATCAGTCACCTACAAGAAATCTATGAATATATGGAATTAAGTTGGGCCTGCAAATAGTTGAACGAAATCATCATCAATAAAGAACAATCTTTCACTGCAATCTCATTGTTTCTCTTCACTCGCCAAGGGACAACGACCATGAGGTCTTCCTCAACCCCCTGGCATGGCTCGGGTGGACCGCGTGCTCGGGGTAGCGGACCCACGAAGAGATGACGCTTTGTCTATCCGCACAGACCCTGTGGGGCCATGTCAAAGTGATCGGGCTATAATCAAGATGCACAAATCAAATGTGTGTGCATGCTTCCAGACATGAATAGACAGATCGTAGCCATTACAAAATACGTTTAAACATAAATTCTAAACCTTTTATTGGAGGAAAATGTCGCTTTTACAACGCACGCACGACACATATAAAACTTGAAATTAACACGCAGGAGTATGTAATGCGCCATACAGGGGCCGATCGAGGAGACGCGTGCACACCACAAGAAACAATCCGTAGGCACGCATCATGCAAGCTCACCTGACACGTACACTAGCACACACATATACTACTACTAGCTAGCAATAGCATGCGCACCGCCATAGCTAGCTCGATCGATGAGTGGCTGACTGACTGATTCAGGCGCAGCGGAAGCCCTTGGGCACCTTGCAGCCGCAGTAGTTGAGCAGCAGTGTGAGGTCGACGTCCACGTCGAGGTTGATGCCGAGGACGTTGGCGTTGATGGCGAGGCAGACGCAGGCGGCGGCGTCCAGGTCGACGAGGCCGGAGATGAGGGAGCAGCACGGCTCCTTGGACGGCTGCGGCCCCAGCACCACGTGGATCAGCCCGTCCAGCACGTCCGCGCACACCCCCAGCTTCACCGCGTTCACCGGGCAGTTGCCCGCCGGAGTCGGGCACGGGTGGCCGTTGCAAGCCTCCGCCGGCGGCGCGCTCAGACACAGGCACAGCACGGCCACGACCGCCACCGCCGCGACCTTCTTTGTGGATGCCGCCATTGCTCGATCTAGCTACCTCCGTCTAGGCTACGTGTGTGAGTATAGCTAGGTAATATAGCTCTGCTTAAGTTCACTTTAGCTGTGTGAGTGAGTGTGGTACGCAGGTTGAAGAGATTTGGAGGCTATATATAGGGTAGCAGTGTCAGTGTGTTCATCCATCTTGGTTTATGATTAATCTTTTCTGGGGCAATCATTGATTTGCTTACTGAGGTGAACTAACCTGTTTGTAAGACCCAACTAACAAAATTGATATCTTGAGCTGAGAAAAGGGTGTCAGTTTGCGCAAATTGCGTCTATTCTATTTGGCCGGCCATCTGACAAAAGAGCTCTTTCCCTAGTTTCAGACTATCTAGTTGCGTGCAAAACGGTTTCTGGGAGCAAACATACAATCACCCGTGAGCATTCAGCCGGCCCCCTGTCAAAATCAGATGACAAGTGCTACCACAAACAGATCGGCCGAATTAGCATTCACCTGCTGAGATTGACACCCCAACGAAACCAAGGTAAGATTACAAGGTTATTCAGAAAAGATGATTCCACCAGAAATATGCCATGCCGAAACTTATACATTGGGTCAACTCAAATCGAAGAGATTTGGACTCAATTTATAGGAAAACACTGTTCATCAATCGTTTACTATTAATCTTTGGATAGATTTGTTTTTTCCGCACCGACCACAAAATATACATGTATATGTGTAAAATTTCTTCGGATTTTTCCGATAATATATAGGAACATGAATTGTTTCGCCCTAGAGCATATTAACCGAACTAGATGTGGAAGAAACGATGCCCCTCTCGAGGCTCGAGTACATGTTTATCTCGAGATGGAACATAGCCTCCACCGTGGTGTACATGAAAATGGTATCCGATCGGTGTACTACACCGTATCGGTATATTCGGTGTTACAAAGTCTATTAGCCCACCTCAGTCTCAGTCTAAACTTTGAAGAAAATTTAGATTAAACTCATGCAGAGGGAGCTCCAACTCATCGTTGAGTTGTGCGTCGTCAGGTTCCTCTCGAAGCTGAGGTTAACTCATGGGCTTCGATGCGGCAGTACCGGTACAGCAGCCGCTTGTAGACCTCAGCGAGCTGCTTTCCATCGTCCTCCGTCGTTCTCACGGTGACAGCCCTCCTCGCGACTGGCCCGCGTTGTGTTCTGTTCGACACTTTTGCTACTACAACGAATCGGTATTTGCTACCCTGTAGCAAAAGCAGGGTAGTGCGCTACTGCAGACGAGATCGGACAGTTCAGGAGGTTTCGATCGGACGCCTCCAGACCCGGGGATCTATCCCCTGGGGACGCGTAGTACGTCCCTTATATTCATATAAGAAACTTATGTATTTTCCACTTCAAATATTCATCTGTATTTGGAGGCCTTTCGCTCTTGGGATCTTATGCTCCCGATGACAGTAAACTATTTGAATAATCATAAAATGAATAGGAATGTCCAAACATCTCAAACAGAAGGTGCGAATGTGGTGTCCTGGGCAAAAATAAGATTAATATTGGTTTTGAAAAAAAAATTGGTGCATGAAATATGTTTTTTCGTACAGAGCACAAAATAAACACATGTGTAAAATTTCTTCATTTTTTTTCTAATAATAGGAACATCAATTGTTTCGTGCTAGAGCATCCTAGGAGCCGATTTGAATATCCATGGTTTTGAATTTACCTCTTTTTCTATCTTATTTAAATTTTGTTCTCACACCGGAGAGAAAAGATCAGTTCAGTTACGAAAGTAACTCCGAGTAAAATGCACCGTGGGTACATAAACTTTTCACGCTAACCCGCCTCGATCACTCTACACTCAAATACGCTAACTACGGTCACTATATACGGCATGCCGGCCCATAGGAGGTCACTGCATGGCATCCCACAACGTACGCGCTGATGTGGCTCGGTGCGGTCCCACTATCAATTGCACCTAGGGCGTTGAGTGTTAAAGGATTTAATGAAGTGTTTCTTGCAAAACGGTCAACACCTACATCGTTTCTTGCAACTAGCACAGGAGCCCTCGCAAATGCGAGGGCATCATCTTTTTGTGTCATATTTTCTAAATATTAATTTCTATATGCGGACATGTCTTCATCATATTTATTCCAATTCTTCTAAAATTCACATTTCTTGAAATGGAGGCGTTTGCATCAAAATCATGCACAAAGTTACAAACAAAATACCGAGATCAACTCAAAGCCACATCACTAACGATAGTTGTTGCAACATCTACAACCTTGATAATGGGTTAACCATGTCAGAAATGGAGATGATAGCCCCGACATCTGTATCAAAATGATGCACACAATCTTTTATATTTATCATTATTCAACATAGTCTTACAATAAAATACAGAGATCAACCCAAAGTCACCTCACTAACGATAGCTATTGCAACACCTACAACCTTGACAAAGGGGTGGCCACTAAACTAACCTAGTCAGTCGCCCTTGAAAAAATGTAACTTTACGATGTCATTCTTGCGGGAATATATATTTAGATTCATATCTTACAAAATAATAAATAAATATAAACTAAGCAATGACAATAACTGTCCTAAATCCTTTGGTTCCAATAAATGTGAACTTCGTACTCTTTCATCTATGCACATGTTAGTTCACACTCTCTAATCAACCATGTCTATTAGTGTATCACTCATAGGGAATTTTGTATGCTTAATTTTCTATAAATCATAAGATGTTAAGAGGAAACATTCTATGACTAATTATTATAGGGCATAATTGTTATCTATCTATTACATTGGATATTTATATTTATATTCGTGTATTAAGGAAAAAATTGGCATGCTACTAAAAATGGCTTCTACTTTTTGCAAGTAATTAGTGAGAAATAAATCTAACTTGAAGTCATATTCAATATATATGTTCCCATGGAAAAGCATATATATCTATGTCATACATAAGAAGCTATGCACAAAAAAAAAGTGAAAGTATACCTTTTGTCTCTAACCGTTGGCTAGGATTAGATGTTGTCTTAATCCAAATACTTTTGCCCTTCAACAATTAAGAGTGTGTACTTTATTCCCTCATATTGGTTCAGATAGTAGTAATATTGGAGTGATTTTAACCGACATGGTACATGTAAGCCATGTCACCATCATGCCACCAGTTTTCTTGGAAAATGTGGAATTAATTTAAATAGGATAAAGTAATAGAAACATCCATTCTAGAGTTCTAATATTTTCTTATTACTTGAAAATTTATAAATTTTCATTAATTGGAAATTAGTCAACAAACTATATATCATTGAATACAAAAGTTATGTCATCATGAAAAAATGGTGAAAAGATATAACATAATGGATGAATTATAGTATAAGGCAAATGAGTCAGAAAATTTCGTTTGCACATTATTAATTAGTACGTCAAACGTGTATGACCTGGTGAAAAGTAGCATGTCAAAAAAACATGTAGATATAACAATTTCCCATTATGTGCAAGTATAAAACTTGAGTACAAAGAAAATACACAGTACCTCAGGCAGTCTCATCATGCAAATTGAGGAGTTATATCAATTTTCAGTTTTCCTCTAACAAAATCTCAAGTTTATATACACCCTCTCTCTCAAAATGCAAGCCATCTAAGGTTAGTCGAAACTCAAATTCTACTAATTTTGCAAAATATTTAGAAAACAATATTTTCCTATATGATATTGGATGGACACATTAAAAATATACTTTATGATAAATTTGTTGATATTGATTCAGTATTATGTATGTTCATATGTTTTCGTATATACTTCATCAAACTTAGAAAATGTTGAGACGGAGAGAGTACCACTTTTTCAATTGACCATGTGTATAGTAAATTATGATGAACGGAATTTACGATATACATTTGTGTATATCTAAATTTAAAAGATGGTAATTCAACTGATATGTGCTTTCTATATTAACCATTTGCTAGATGACGTGTAAAATAATGATAAATATTAGGAATATTTGTTTGTTTGATTTTTGTGTGCTCCAAAACTGACATGTGAGCAGGCAAGCTGTCGGCGACGGTGATCCAAGCTTGAAGGCTCACAAGATGTTGGCCTAAGTATGGAGCCAATGATCCAAGCTTGAAGGCTGAACTAATCATATTGGTAACAATATTACCATACTTCAATTGCAGTTATTTCACATGCAACAACAATATCAATTATAAGGAATCAATCTAATATCTTCAACAGTTTAATTGAATATGTTGCTCTCTCGCTGCAGTGTCAAATGGCAGCATGTGATCCAAATATTAATACCTTGGATTTATCTAACTTTCATAGTGATTCCTCATGTTGATCTTGTATGGCGCGAAAAACATATATCAGGTTCCATTCCAAATTGTAAGACTTTTTTAGCTTATTAAAACATTTTTTATTATAGAAAGAACATCTTTATTTTATACAGAAAGAAAATAATGTTCTCAATAGCTGATTTTGTCTTTTTAGGAATGGGACTTTAATTTAATCAAGAGCTAACATTAAATCTGTGTACAATCATCTACGCACTAATAGCTGATTTAGTAAGCATACCTAATTTGAAACCTTTGTACAATCATCCATGCATGTATAGCTGAAAAAATAAACAAATAAGATTTCCACATCAAGAGCGCCATGTGATATATTATCAACGGACTCCATGCAAGGACTATCTTCGATCGATCTAGTACCCAGCTCCTAGCTATAGGGGTTATATGAACCTGAGTCCGTATCTGATGGAGTCCTTGATCGATTTGCACGCCAGCAGAGGACACCGACGTGAGCTCACAACGGCATCGGTTGGCTGAGTCCGGCTGTTTGTGTGTTCTTTTCTCTCTGATCAGCTAGAAAGGGGATTGAGATTTCAAAAAAAAAGGTAGAAAAGAGATTGAACGGGTGTATTAAAAAAAAGTTAGAAAAGAGATTGAACGGGTGTATTAAAAAGAAGGTTACCGTACATTAGTGGGACTCGTGACACGTTGGAGAACGTCCTTTCACGTGGTGTACAATTCTTCTAAGTAAATCACAGCCTTAAGTTGTAGATCTAACGACTAATATAATTTTGGTGATGTGGATCAACCTAATGCCTCGAAAAACACCCTTATATTGCTTTTAGTATATAATAGATTCCCCCGAGTCACAAATTAGAAACCCTAAGCCCAAATTTCGTTGTCGAAACTCGACCGCCGCTAGAGCTCGTCTGGTGCCCGTCGTTGGTCACCGGCATGTCGGCGTCAAGCTCGATGCGGTCTTCGCTCCGTCTCCACGCTTCCTACACATCCCCTTGATTCCCTCCTCCGACTACGGTGTCATTGTCAAGAAGTTGTGCTCCGACATGAATGACCACAACAGATGGGTGTTCTACAAGTGTAAAAAGCATGGGTAAGTTCTGGATCTCGAATGTGTGTGCATTTGTTTTTCGATTTTTGTTGAATTGGGGCAATGTGTTTGCCAATTTTAGTCATTTGATGTCGAGTCTTTATCACATGACATAAGGGCTACAATTTTTGGTACTGGGAGCTGCAATATGTCGAGTACCTGGTGGAGAACAGCATTCTTATAGGAGATGATGCCATTGAAGCAATCGTCTGGTCATAAGAGAGAAGGGAAGAGCTAAAGCCGAGGAAGGAGCGTCAAGAAACATGGCTTGGGCATGATGAGATGATGATGATGAACAGAATCGACTCAATGGTTGAGATAATGGGAGAAGCAGTGCTTCTTCTGAATATCATATTAGGTCTTGTAGTTTTGGTTTGTCTCATCCTTGTTCTGAAGAAACGTAATATGTCATCTGCTAGGTGTTTGTTTGACATGCGTAGCAACCAAGATGTAATGTGTGTTACTGCTGTTGTGCGAGTTGGTGTTGTGTGATGACCAATAAAGAACATGACATGAATGTTTTTGTTATCGCAATGTCCTAGATGAGATCCATTTTATTTTTACAAACTAATGTTATTTTCCTAAGTGTACATAATTAACTGAAAAAGATCACACCTCAGTGGACAAGGATCACACTTGACCGCACAAGATCTTTATTAGCTGAACAAGATCACACTTTAACTGGACAAGGATCACACTCGTAGTGAACAACAATAAATAAGATTCCAACTCTGGCACTTAAGTCTTGTAGTCTACCGGTATGCATTACATAGATAGTATCCTGGCACTTAATAAGTTTTGCACTGGTATTACAGTGACCAAAATGACTTAGACATTAGGGGTATGTTTGGTTTGTGCCATCTCATGCCCTACCAATTTTTGCCAACCATTGGCTAGCCAAAAAATTGGCTAAGGATTCCTTGGCCCTTGGTTGGCCAAATTTTTGGCTAGCATTGTGAGAGGAATGTGGTGCTAGGTGGAAAGCTTTTTGTTGGCAACCAAAGTTTTGGCTATCAACCAAACAAGAGTCAATATACAGTAGGTTGCCAAAATTTTGGTAGGGCACTATTGGGCACCAACCAAACATTCCCTAGATAGCGTGGAGACTAATGAAAATAAGGATTAACTATGCTTTCCAAAAGATAACACCTCCATCCTGAGATTGGCCTGTAGCATGAGCTTGCTGCATTTCTGCTGAATACTTGACTCTTTTAGCAGCTTTTAGCTCAGGAGCTAACTTCTTGTTTGCTAATATTTTTTCTTCAGCTTTTTTTTTCTTGCTGGAGGAATCTCCTTCTTTGTTTCTGCAATAATCCTTCTTGTCTCTCTTGCTAGTTTATTGATTTTTGATTCATACTTTCTTTTTTCTCTTTTTGCAGCAGCTTAACCTGCCCTGGCTTGTGCTTGCTCAGCCTTCCTCTTCTCCTACTCAATCTTTTTGATAGCAGCATCTTCTGCTTTCTTCATATGGGCTTCATACTTAGCTTCCACATTGATGGTTGCATACTCGCCATCAACGTTGCTAGGCGACGACTCTGGTCGCTTCTCCACTAGCACGAAGTGAATATGTTTCCGCCTTCTCTTCTTCCTATAGAGCGGATATGAGGCCTCACCGGTTGCATGTGCCTCGTTGCAGCTGGATAGCGATTCAAGTCGATTGGTGCGCTTCCTCCCTCGCAGACAAAAAATATTTCTAACAGAAAAGGAACCAGTCCACTGATTTCATAAAACGAAAATCAGTCTGACTTTTCGGGAACGAAAGCCAAATTAAATTTGCTTCGAGTGGAGTTGGCCCAATGTACGCCTAGTTTCGGAATGGCATATTTCTATTGGAATCATCTTTTCTGAATGACGGGGGCCATGCATGACACTAAGAGCTCGTTTGGCTCCCATCATTTCATTTCATTTGGTAGAAATGAAATGAAGTGATATTGATCATATTATTTCATTTCGTTTAGCAATTCCACACAAATGACATGGTGCTAAAAGGAATTAAGAATAGGCATGAAATAAAAATTATGAAATTTAAAAATGAATTACACTTTGGCTACGTAACAATCGACTGTTTTTGTTTTTCGTCAACAGTCGAATCTGCAGCCGTCGCGTGGAGATTCTGGCCGACGTGTGGAGTTCTCGGGGGGCCGACGTGGCGAGTGTTTTTTTCCTCCGGTTTTTCGTGTCCGTTTTTTCTTTTCCTTCCGATTTTTCCGGCCGCTTGTCTCCTTTTTCTAGCTTATCCATTTCTGAGCTCGGCTTTTTCTCTTGGCGGAGAGTGGGGGGTGGGGCTCGGGAAGCTTCAGAGAGGGGGGAAGGGGAGGACGGACCAGGGGTTCGTTGTTGCCGGACGGTGTAGTTCGTCGTCGGAGAGGCCGGCGGGCGGAGGAGGTGTTAGAGTAGGAAGAGCTACTGCTGGCGGGGCGGTGTTTGTTTCTGCTTTTTGTCTGTGGTGGACGAGGGAATCGCTATTGCCGGACGTTGGAGTTCGTCGCCGGAGAGGACGGCCGGTGGGGAGAAGACCTGATGCTGGCGGTGGAGTTCGTTTTGGATTTTCTGTCTTCTCTTTTTCTGAGGTAGCTCCCTTCTTTCGATCCCCAATCTTCCAGTCTCCGTGTGGTCATGAGTGGTGATGAGCAGCTTAGATTTTTGATGTTAGGATGTATGGTATCGTGCAAATTCAGGTGAATGTTCGTGGTTTTTCTCATGATTTCAGGTGAATGTCTGGGAATTTGTTGTTACACATGATGGAGTCACTTTCTTTTTTGGGAATATGCATGCCAATTAGCTAGTTATATCCCATCACACACCCCTGTATATGGATGTGAATCGCCTGAAATTGCATAGGTCTTTTGTATTGAATATTTGTTCATTTCCTTTCAATTTTTTTTAGATAGATTTTGGTTCAGGTTATAGCATCTAGTTGTCGAGTTTAATGTTTGATTTTCTGTGAACTGTATGTGTTGGGGATTCATATTTTGTTGAACTTGTCGTAGATTTTGTTGAAGTTGTAGTATGTGAGTAAATGATGTTTTTCTCTGTTTGTTTTTTGTATCATCAGGGTTTCTAATTGTCTATGATGGATAGTATTTTGGAAGCTTACGGAGATGATTCTCCAAAGTCTGCTAGTTGTGAACAGACTGAAGTTATCTGTGATGATTACTGCTCTCAAAAGTCTCCAAACTGTGTCAAGACTGATGTTATTTGTGATGATTACTGCTCAATTGAAGAGGATCCACATGAGGAGGTGAACGATTCTTTCTTTTGTTGTCTTTTTTGTTTGATTTTCACTTTCTGTAGTTTTCCTTTTCTATTGTTTCTATACTGATTCTGGGATTTATGTACACAGGTTCGTTGTATGAAACATACTACTTTCCATGAAGACAAACCGCGTAATAAGAAAGCATTTGTCTATGATGCATATTACACATCTGAAGATGAATCGAGTGAAGAAGTAATTGTTTTTTGTTTTTCTCCTGATGTTTTTTCATCTGATTTTTTCATATTTGAAGATCTGCCTATGTGTTAGTTTCTAAGTCTGACTTTCTCTCTTTTGCGTTCACAGGAGAGCTCTTTGAGAGATGCTAGGTTTGACAAGGCGCTTCTCAATTTCTATGTGAAGAATGTATGTGTTTCTCGAATCATTTTTGTAGGTTTCCTTTTTGTGTTTATAGCAAACTTCATTGATATTTGCAATATTGTTAGTTTGTTTTTGTAGTTTTGAATATGGTAATTGAATGAAACTGGGACAGTGGAGGCGTGTAGTGTTTCTTAATACAATTAGTTTGTCATGGTTTATAACAACCTTCTTTTTGTATATTGCAATATATTTGGAAGGTTGAATTATATTTCCTTTTTCATTTTAGTTGTGTAACACTATCTTTAAACTATAGCCATGTATGCCGAGTGCTGATTCAATGGTACAGTTTATATATAGGTAAGTGTAGAGGTAGTGACAAGATAGAGTTATTTATCTTTTTGCTGGGACAGAGGTAGTACATACTTGAATTCGGTTATCATATTAGCACTTTGCTACCGAGACATTATGGTTCACTTTTTTAGGAGAACTTTTTTTGGCCACAGTTTTAAGTCATTTCTTTTTGTTTGTTCTTTTCTATGTGTGCACAGAAAGTTAAACAGCTGAAGAGGAAGTTGACATCTTGCAGAGTTGATAAGGTTGTTTTTATTTTTTAAATCAAAATCTGATTTGGTTTTGCTTCTCTTTTTTTCAAGACTAGTTGCTAAACTGTCTTTTTGTTGTTTTATGTTTTATTTTGTAGTTCAAGCGGACGAAACCCAATATTGCTGCCCCTGAAATCACCCAGCCCACGATATTCACGCGTTATTCTGGCACTTATTTCTCCTCAGTTGTCAAACAATTAACTCCACATCAAATTTCTGTCATTACCCAATATGGTGCGCAATGTTTGCTAAAATTTGAGAAAACAGATGTGCCTCTCAGATTTGTTAAATGGATAGCTAGCAAGTTTGATACCCGCACATCTGAAATCCAAGTTAACAAGGAGTTTATAGCTGTTACTGAAGAAACTATGCATCATATATTAGGGTTACCAATTGGTGGTTTGGATCTTGTTTCGGACAGCCAAGCAGGGCGCAATTTCATCTTGTCCCATTTTAATGTTACTTGCATTCCTCAAGTATCATATTTTGGGAACAAGCTAAAATCAGGAGAAGATTTGTCAGATGATGATATTTTCATCTGTTTCATGGCTGTGGCGTTTCAAAGTTTTCTGTGCCCCAATTCAAGTTTGCAGCCTAGCTCGGACTACCTGACAATTTTCAGCGATCCAAAGAGTATGATGAGGTACAACCTGTCAGAATATGTGTACAATTGGCTTATTAATAGCATCAAGAAGTTTCAGAAATGTACGAAGCTTGCTGCCAGGCGACAAATTACTCTTGGAGGGAACCACTATTCTCTCGTAGTAAGTTTATTTTTTGTTTGTGTCTCTTTATCAATTATTTCATTTATTTTATTTTTGCTTCCTCCAAGCAGTGTTATAACAACATCATTTCTTTTTTTGTCAGGTTGCATATCTTGATAGAGTTGAGTTTGGTCCGATTTCACTGCCCAGTGCCTTACCTCAAGTGCTTGTATGGAAAGGTAGTAGAATCAGAAGATATTCAGAGTTGGATAATTGCAGTGGGAATTCATATGGGAAAAGGACGTTGAAGCATTTTTCATACGCTGATAAAATTCAGGTGATAATGTATAACTTTTTTTAAATTATTCATTTTATTTGTTGTTTTTTATTTTTCCCCTGTTTTTCTAATTCTCTCTTTTGTTGATTTTTTGTTTTTCTTTTTTTTACAGGGTGAACATCCATGTGACAAAGGCCGAAGCACCATTCCTGTTTCAAATTTTGTTGAAGAATCTTTCAACAATAAATGTAAAAGTACCATTCCAGATTCAAAAATTGTTGAAAACTGTTTCAATAATAAACTCACAACATTGTTCAGTTCCTGCCTAAACGATGAGGTATTACATGCTTACGATTACGTAATGATAATGAATTACAGTAAGACGAGGTGGTAGTCGCAAAAAGTAATATCACTTTTTGTTTTACTTTTGTTGCCCTTAGCTGTTTTTCATTATCTCCTTCATGTAATCGCAAAAGTAAAATCAAGTAATTTTATATGTAATATCAAATAATATATGGGAGGGTGTACTTCTCGTGCATTTATCTAATTACAGTAAGAATTTTACATTTTTTGATGATAAAGGGAATTACACTTTTACCTATCTATGTAATTACATTTTTTGTAATTACACTTTTCTCCCATATATGTATTTTTGTATCTATGTAATTATAGGGAGTGAGTGATGTAATTTACATTTTTTACTCATAGGAGCAGTTTTGTTACTTGCATTTTTTGTATAATGGTTTTCATGTTTACAATCTATGTAATTGTAGGCAGCAAGCAATGTAATATACGGTAATCTATGTAATGTAATGTAATCTATCTATGTACGGTTTTACATGTAATATCAAGTAGTTTGTAATTACATGGTTTTGTATCTAATATATATGTAATTACAGGGAGGAATAATTTACATTTTTATAATATATGTAATTATAGGCAGCGAGTGACGTATTCTATATTTTTACATGTGTGAATTACATGGATTTTTTTTATATTATAATTTGTACATATCTACACTTTATATAATTATAGGGAGCGAGTGATGTAATTACAGATTTTTTTACTCATAGGAGGAGTTTTTGTTACTTGCATTTTTATATAATGGTTTTTCATGTGCGACTTTGTAATACCAAGTAGTTTGTATAATTTTTACATATCTAAAATATATGTAATTATAGGGGAGCAAGTGTTATAATTTACATTTTTATAATATATGTAATTATAGGCAGCAAGTGATGTATTCTATATTTTTACATGTGTGAATTACATGAAACATTTTACATAGCTGTAGTATACATATTTTTACTTTGTAAGTACACATGTAATTTTTACATGCACTACATGTTGATAATTACATAGCCACATTTGTTCATATTTTTTACTTTGTAAGTATACATGTGATTTTTTTACTCAATACGTGCTCTATTTTTACATGTAAGTTTAAATGTATTTGTTTCTATTGTTTATATATCTACTGACTAGGAGATCTATGATTTTTACATAGCTGTAGTATACATATTTTTACTTTGTAAGTATACATGTAATTTTTACATGCACAACAACTATGTAGTGTATCAACATGTATGTATACATGTTGATAATTACATAGCTGCATTTTGTAAGTATACATATTTTGTAAGTATACATAGCTGCATTTTGTAAGTATACATAGTATACATATTTTGTACTTTGTAAGTAAAAATATCTACACACTATGTAATTATAGCTAGTGAGTAATGTAAATATTTGTAATATACATTTTGCCTATAAAGTATCTGCATGTGCTTTTTTTAAATGTATTCCATTAGTAATGTAATATGGATGTTAATATGTAATTATATATATTTTTACTATGTAGTTATATAGTTTTTTACTATGTAATACGGCCACATTTGAATTTTTTATGTTTCCTTTTTGTTTTATGCATATGGTTTTTGTTTTACAGCAAATTCAGAGGATTAAAGAGATAGTTAACAACAAAAAGGATTCGCTGGAGTGTTGCGAAAATGCTGTGCTTGATGTACTCAAAACCATATGCATAAAAAATTCAAATGGCAAATCAGATGGAAAATATCTCACACCAAATCTGGATACGCCTACTAATAACAATGGTTCACCGATTAACAACTCTTTTGGTAATATTCTGTTGTGTCTTGTTTTGATCTAAATTTTTTTTTGCATTTTCTGTTTTTATTGGTTTTTAATCTTTCTTGTATGCTTCTTTTCTGTTTTGCTTTTTTGAACGTGCAGATGTGAACTTAAATATCAGTAGGGGAAAGCTTGCCTCTGGTAAATATCAACATTTAGCACAGTTGTTGGATTTACAAGTTTCCGATACAAGCATGCAGAAAGAAGAAGAGCAATACAAGCAGATTGAACAACCCGAAGGCACTGAAAAACCAGAGGCACTGAAAAACCAGAGCAATACAAGCAGATTGAACAAGCAGATTCATGAATCTCAGCAAAATCATTCAGGTTCTCCTACTTCCCCTTCTTCTTCTTCTTCTTCTTCTTTCCCTTTATTTGTTTTCTTTGTATTTTTATAACTTTGTTGTACTTTTATTAGCATCTCCTATGAAGAAAGTAATGTCTAATAACATTGTCTATCCAAGCGACAATGAGGTTTTGGATGCCTCAAATAAGCTTAAATTTGGACAAAACAACGAGAGCAATTTACAAGATGAAACAAATGAATTATCTCCTATTGTACCTATCTCCTTGTCTCACTTATTTCTGGAAAATAAGGTTAGTTTGTTTTATTTACTTTTCAATGTCATATTAATCTCAAATGAACATATTTTGTGTTTTCTTTGCTAATAACATATTAATCTGTAGAGTTCAAAGGATTTACCCACTGAAACTATGTTCAGAAATAACAGTGGAGCATCTCAGGTTCACATCTTTTCTTATTTTAGTTAGTTTTACTTTTTGTAATTGTTTAGTTACTTTATTTACTTTTTTTTGCAATTGCAGGGTTGCATTTTTAAAACTCCCACTACTCTGGTTAATATACAACAATCGAATTGTGTTGACTTAATCTCACCTCCATGTGCAAGCATCCCAGTGTTGCTAATAGAAGATGTAATATATTATCTCCTTAATATATTTGTGTTTTACCTTTTCTTTGCTTTCTACTTCCCCCTTTGTACGAGCTGACAGTTTTTTATTTTATTTTTCTTGGTCTCCAAACCAGGCAAACATGTCTCCTGATGTCCAGATTAATGGGTGCAGAAGTTTCAACCAGAGGTGTAGTATGTTATCGAAAGAAGCAAATGATGCTTATAACAAACTGGTACTGTTTACAAACACAGCCAAGAATGCAATTATTAACAGCAAATTGATACAAATGCCAGAGAGAACATATATTACCATACCTGAATCACCTAAGGTTAGTAATTTTGTTTATTGTTTATTTTTTTTCTTCAGGAACTATCTAAAATTAGACTTGTTTTATGTATATTTTTCCTTATGTAAATTTGTCCTCCCCCTAAGATTACAATTATGTAAATTTGTGCTTATGTAAATTTGTCCTCCCCCTAAGATTACAATTATGTAAATTTGAGCTTATGTAAATTTTGTCCTTATGTAAATTTGTAGGATCAAGAAACAAATAATTCTGAACCTGAAAAACTGAGACCATGTGCAAAAAATCTTGTTAACATAGCACAAGCTATGAGTTCTCATCTAAATAAAGAAGATCCAGGATCAACAAGTCGCACTACTGGTTTCATCATACCGCAAAGAGTGATTATCCCGGGGAGATTCAATTGTGATCCATATGTTTCTCAAGCTACCCGGTATACTGTGAAAAGTTCGGAGAGACGCCATTACAGTGCTATTTGTCAGATTGGCGCTCATGATGTTTGGAAAAAGTAATTTCTCTTTCTATTTTTATATTTTTTGTGTTGTTTTGTGTTTTTTTGATAGTTTGTAGTTGCTGAAACAAGAAACTTAATATATTTTACATGTTTGAATATGCAGAGATGAAGCTGTTAGATATGATAAAGCATACTGCTCATTTGACTCATTAGCTACCCTTCAGCCTTTCGGGCATGTTGATAACTATGTGTTATTGGTCCTCTGTCGAAAATTATTTCTTGACTGCCATCCTGTTAAGTCGAAGGGACATTGCTTCTTTTCTTATATTGGTGTAAGTCTAGTAACTAATATCAAGTTTTAATTTCTTTTCTTCTTCTATGTTTCAACCAATGTTTTATAATTTCTAAATTAATTCTACAGGAAACAATACTTAAATATAATGGCAGAAATAGTGATATTGTGGAAACTGCTTTTATAGGAGCAAACAAAGCTCTGAAAATATGGAGAGCAGATCAGGTACACAACAAATACAGAGAGCTTTTGAAAATGTCTCTTTTGTTTCTATATTTGTTCTTAAGCATCTCACTTTACACGTTCCTCTTTTCTCGTTTTGTCACAGTTGTCATTCCCCATATGCATCGAAGAGCATTGGTTTGTCTTTGCAGTGTGCTTGAAGGCAAAATACTTTGCTTTCTTAGATTCTCTATATAGCTCAAATTCTGATTTCCACATCATTATTGACAATACACTGGTTAGTAAATTGTTAGCTTATTTTTTCATCATATTTTCTCAATACAAAACAAGCATGGTAAATTTTAATCTTTTGGATATGAAATTTCAGGTTCAAAATTTTGTCAAATTATGGGAGTTGATTGTGTCCCCTCTTATGTCTCGTCCTATAAATTTCAATGAATTCCAAGTTATTTACCCTACTGTGCCAAGGCAAGCCAATACGTAAGATTTCTTAAACTTGTACTGTTTTCTTAATTATTTTTCTTCCCTGTTTTTTGTTTTTATTTTGTAACATTCTATTATATAATTTCATTTACTTTATCATGTTTACATATAACATAGAGATGATTGCGGAATATTCGCTGCAAAGATAATAACTCTTTGGAATCCAAGGGTAAACCTACAGAATGTCATCACAAGTGATGATGTTCTAAATCTAAGGATTAAGCTTGCAAATGAGATCTTTTTCTCACCACATAACAGCATCGACAAAACTATTGTTTCAGAGTTTTTTTGTGATGTAAGAATGATGCATAATATTAACCATATCAACACTGTATTTTTTCCTAGGTCCATTTCCCCTAAGTTTTTTTGTTTATTCAATTTTATTTTACACAGGTTGGGATGCATTAGACTACACTTATGATGCTTGTTGATCCCAGGAGCATGTAGACTACGCCTTGGATACTTTGTTGAACCCAGAAGCATGTAGTCTATGCGTTTGTCCAAAGTGTAACCAAAGTTATAAGAAAACATAGTTACATTCGTAGTGAAGATATGTGTTCTCTTTGTAGAGCTTTAACAAGGATATCCTAGTGTTTTGAGAGTCTTTGTGGAGATTTCTTTTTTTGTTTTTGTACTACAAACTAGTGTACAGAAGAACAGTTTGGACAATCTCGTGTTGCTATACTGTTGGATATCCAAGAAGTTCATCTCTTTTTTGTTTTTCAAATGTTCTTCTGCAATTGTTTCCCCATTGTTCTTTTTGTTTTCACAATGTTGGAGAAGAAGTTTATATCAAAGAACAAGATTATGGTCTTACTGTTTCTAGTTTGGTTGAATCAAAATACAACTTAAAAATGAGAGCTAAATGTCGAAACTGGTTCACCTTTTATGGCGTTGTACAGTAGTTTCAAAATTTAATTCATTTTTTCGATTTTGGTTTAAAATATATTGATTTTGGTTCACCTTTTATGGCGCTGTACACTAGTTTTTATGGCGCTGTGCCACTGAAAATATGATCAGAAATAACGGTGGATCCTTCATATTAGTAGTTTTGTTTTAATTTTTTGGGTGCAAAATAAGGAACGCTGAATGTGTAACAAAAATCTATAATTTGACCCTTATAAGGAACGCCTCTCATATCAAAACTCCAGTTTCTATCATTCTTATCAAAACATAAATAAAAACTAAACTTAGAGCTGCTGGTATTTTTATGATAATATATATTTTTTGACAAAAGAGGGGTGAGAGGCATACATGATAACCAGTAGAAGTTTTGTCTGTATTTACAAAACATTTGATTAATATAACGATCAAAACTTTAATTCTTTTGTCCTTTTTTGACAGTAATACATCCAAGCAGCAGAATCAAGGGATTCTTTTGGTTGTTTCCTCTTCACTCTAATCTAAAATATTTGAATGTATTTCCTGACTTTTCATTTCACTGGTAAAAATTTTCCTTTGAATAAATCCCTATTCTTTAGTATCCCCTTCAAGGCACCATCCTCATTTCTTCCTTGCCTTTACAGCATCAGCTACAATTTTTTAAAATGGAAAACTTTTAGACTCATATGCATTTACAATATAGTAGTGAGTTTAATTTATAAAATTTGGTGTTCTTACCTTTCTTTTGATTCCTTGAGTTTCGCGACCTTCCTCTTTTTCTTCTAGGTAGGTCATACACCTTATCTAGGTTAGGGCAGTTCTTTTTGGTATGAGCTGTGGACCCGCAGTGACTGCAACTATAGAATTTATTTTGTTTGATAGCCTCTCTAATAGTCAACATCCTAGGCCTTCCTGATGTGTTTGCAATGTCTGGATCTTTTAATTGAATACTGGAAGAACTTTCTCCTGCAGACGGCACGTGTGTGACAGTGCGTGTAGATGTACTTGCCAATGGAGCCGTTTCATTTGTCTCATCATCCATCTCAGCCATAACCCTCTCTATCCTAATCATTTCTTGTAGTAAGTAGGTGCTTTTCTTTCCTGTTTTTGAAGCAGTTGAGGCTACTCTAACAAGTCTTTTAGACAGCATGTTAAATCTCAATCCTGGGGTTTCTTCCTGAAGCTGTGGCATTTCATTTAGATTAGCCATTTGTTTCCTCTCTTTCTTTCGCCACCTGTCTATGATATATTTGCCTGGTAGTTCGTTCTGGAACATTGAGATGTATCATAACTTTCAGAATATGGGAACACAGAATTCCGTCTTTCTGAAATCCGCAGCAAACACAAGTATACTCCTGTTGCACACCATCCACCTGCAGCAGGTAAATTCTTGTCCTATGTTCTTTTAAATAATAGTTTTCAACTTGTGAAACCAAATAAATCTTGTCCTTTTCATATTCAGCCAGTTGTAGCCTGAATGTATCAGCCAACTTCCACTGAAATTTCCTAAATATGCTGATGTTGTATAGATGGTGTGCTTGCCTTTCAATATATAATGTTGACCAATATTTGTCATTTGCCACTTTCTTAGTCCTGACCTTGTGATCACATTCATCCTCCCTATCCAAAATGACATCTAGGATGCTTTGATACTCTCGCAGGAAGCTTGTGATACTGAATTTTGCACCAACACCTAGCTTGAAAAGGGCATTCATGCCTTCACTACGTGCCGTAGTTTGTATGAAGGGAAAGAATTTGTCTTTGAAATAGACAGGTGCCCATTTGCTCCTTGATTTCCACATAGTGTCAAAGTGTGTAATATGGCGCATTTGAAATTTCTCTATCATTTGCTGCCACAAAGTTTCAAATTCCTCAACTGTCAAGCTGTTGTCAATTATGTCCTGAAACTCTTCATACAATCCTTCATTTGCTTGAAAGCATGTTCCTATTTTTTCATCAGCTTTCTTTTTGACATGGAACAAGCAAACTCTGTGCACTGCATCAGGAAATATTTTCTCAATTGCTCTTTCCACAGCTTTTGCCTGGTCTGTAATTACTGTCTTGGGTGCAATACCATTCATTGCTGTCTTAAACTTCCTAAAGGCCCACTCAAATGTAGTGGCTGTTTCGTTTATGATCAATGCACAACCAAACAGAGCTGGTTTCCCATGAGGGCCCACTCCAACAAATGGAGCAAAAGGCAAATTGTATTTTTTTGTTAAGAAGGTGGTATCAAAACTTAAACAATCCCCACACTCCTCATAACTTAGTCTCGACCTTTGATCTGTCCAAAAGATGCTTCTGACCTTATTCTCACCATCAAGTTCAAATGAGTAGTAGAAACCAGGCGTTTCAACTTGCTTCTCGTTAAATATTTTAACAACTTCCATCATGTCAGTATTTTCAATCTCTCTATTTATTTGTGTGCCATAGTTGCTGACTGCTTTTTTGCTGTATGACAGTAATGCAATACCACCTCTTATGTATGCCAAGATCTCGACAATCTTCCTTGTTGGGTTATTGGTCTTCTTCAAGGTGCGTATCAAATCTTTTTCTGCATCTGACATATACTTGTGTGAGCGAAAAAATCTGCTGTTAGGAGCTAACTCGTGATTGTGATCCAAGTTTAACCGAGTTATTTCCCAGAAGCCTCCTGGTCCTCCTTTTTCAGATGCTATCATTTCCACCTTGCATTCTGTTCGCATTATTACCGTGGTTTGACGCTGTGGTACAAGTTTCTCCCTCTCAACCTCTTCAGTCTTACCATGTCGATGGCACTTCATGTGAAATCTTGTAATCTCATTATTTCTTTTCTTACTGATAGTTCTGTATGATGCAACAATGACTGAGGAAAAACCAGAAACACTAGAGTAGAAATTGAAGAAATCTTGTGCCTCCTCTTTATTTTTGAATCGTTGATTCAAGTATGGCTTTAACTGACTTTCAATGTTGTATATGTTTCCTTCTTCAGCTGCTTTCTGCTCATTTTGGAAAAAAGTTTCAATGTCTTCCTCTGTAAGAAATTCCTGCTCATCACCATCTTCTGTTTGACCAGCACCAATTGTATTTGACCCAGATGTATTGATTTCAGGACCATCATTTGTACTTTTATTTCCATATCCAGCAGCAATATCACTTTGAGGATTTTCATGATCAATATTTGATATCTGGAGCAAGAACAAGAACAAGGACAAGGTTGTGTTAGTGAAGCTTTTTTACTTAATTTATTTTCAATATGCCTTTTTTTGTAATTTTAAAATGAACAGTCACCTGATCAAGTTGAATATTATTGAATAAGACAATATCCCATGGGCTTACGTCATCAACCGTATTGTTGCTATGTTCATTTTCCGTAGAAACAAAGGCCTAAGAATGAGGGAAGAAGCTTAGTTTGTCAAAATCTTTTCTTGTGTATCGATGTTTTTACTCTTAGTTATATTTTTACCTCTACATCCCCACCGAGCAATCCTTTTGTTGCTATGTTTGCATCAGCAGATGTTTTTTGCTCTACAGCCTGCAAGTAACAATATGTTTGCATGAACCACATAACATAATATGTAGCTTAACAGAGACATAGCAACTTTTTTTACCTTATATGATTTGTTTCCTGTGAGCAATTCCAGATAAGAGATGTTTTCCTGTGTTTTTCGTTGAGACACACTGTTAAGAATAAGCTAGAGAGGCTAAGTTTGAAGTTTTTTGACTGAATCTTACTTGATCAAGAACATCTTCCTGACTGCCCATGTTAATCATATCATGTAGTAACTGGGTGTATCCTTGATCCTGCAAAAGAGAACATATTAGCAATTGCTTCATCTTTCAGCCAGTTCAAGTAACTGTTACTGTTACATGTAAAAAAATAAGTCATGTTCCAGCATCAGCTTTATGTTCTTTTTGTCTGAAAAACCATGTATCCTAGAGTATATGTTTACTAAGCAACTTTCCTGGAGTTTGTTTCTATCATTTTTTACAAACAACTTTAAGATTTTACAAAGAATCTGAACTTTTTTTACCTGCTCTATGTCTTTGTTTTTTCAAGTGATTTTTTCCTGTAATTTCATGTCAATTAGCTGGAGGCAAGCTAATAGGGAGAGAGTTCATGACTTCTTGTTATTTTTGCAGGATCTGATAGTAGATTGAGGGGGAGAGGGGAAGGAGGGTTGAGATAGTTGAGGGGGACAGGGGATGTTACCTGACTAAGATTGAAATTAACCAAAACTGTAGATTTTCCTTGTGGATCTTGATCCATCGAGTGATGAGGTCCTTGATCTTGTTCATCTTTTTCTTTCATTCTTTTCCTCTGGTACTAAGATGTGAGAGAGGGAGAGTGATGCCCCAATCTTTTTTTTCTACTGTGCTTTTACGTGAGGTACAAGATGATCGCCAGGCAGGGGAAAGAAAAGGTGCTTTTACTTGAGGAGCAAGAAGATGGTCCTCACAGGAAAAAACCAGAGAAAAAAGAAAAAAACAGGACAGAGAGAAAACAGCTGGAACGTAATTTTCTATTTCCACAGGGGACTATTGGGGACCACATTCAGAACACGTGTCGCTAGTTCATAGGCTATAAAATGTGACTGTTGCCCAATTACAAATCAGTCGACTGCCAAATAGATACTCCCATGAATTATATAACCAATTCCGTGAAGGCCAAATAGATTGAATCATGAAATTACGAATGAATTCCTTGATTTCGGCCGCAAATGACGGGAGCCAAACGAGCTCTTAGAGCTCCCGCCCCACAATTCTCCGCCGCCCGCCGCTCCTCTCCTATTATTCCTCCTCTCCGCGAGTCCTCCGTCACCCTCCAGCCGCCACACCCGACGAGGCCTCACTCACAGCCGCCGGCGACGTAACAGTCCTGGTCGGCGCAGCCTCGCCGGCGAACAAGCCGCCGTCCGCTCCTCCTTCCTCCTTGACATCGGTGACACCGACGTCGCTGCCGGCTGCTCTTCCACTGCTCATTTCCCAAGTAATAAGGTACGCACACCAGTTCCTCTGCTCTTCCTCCTATGGTCCCGGATTCGACTCGAATTCTTTGATCGATTTGATTCAAATCCGACTCTGACTCGCGCGCGCGGGCGATTTTCCAGGATCTGTCGTACGATTTAGCGGGTCTGCAGGCTTGCTGATTATCGACGTATATGACCGGATTAATAGCGGCAGAGAGAATTCGACATCATCCGGAGCAAGAACCAATTCTGATTTGCTCGGGTGAACCAATTCGGAATAACCATAACGATAATCGTCTGGGAGCTCGTCTAGTTGAACCGGTGCGGCTCTTCTCTTATAAAAGGACGAGATAAGCTTGTGTTTTCGTGAAGGGAGTTCATCGCCTCTAGTAATCCTCCACGGCCGTCTCAAGGATTCCTCATCAAAGGTGCACAGAGCAGCTTATTGGATTTCTCCATGGAGGCGAATACCGATAATGCCAGTTCCCAAAGCCAGAGCCAAGTAAGTCTATTCTCTTCTTGTATCACATGATGATTGCATTGTTGATTGTTCATATTTTGTTTATTTTCAGTTCTATTGATTTTCCGCTGTACATAGAGATGTATCATGAACTCTTTTAGAGCCTGAACGTTTGTGCTCATGCGTCAGGCCTCATGCGTGAGAAAGATGCGTACCTGTTTTTTTTTTCTACCAAAAATACGCAAGTGCTAAAACAGATTTTTCGTTTTACAATCAGTATAAAATGGACAGTTCTTTTATTTAGAGAAACAAAACGTGTATGCAAGCCCATACATGGAGATATGTTCTTCATGCTTCTGTGATATATCGGTGGACGTTTACCTTACCAGAATATGGTACTTCTAGAGCTTGATCCTCACAACTAATCTCGAAACTGTACAACAGTTTTACTGCATGAGGTAATAATAGAACAACTAAGTTGTAGCTTTTCAGGTCCGCAGTGGATAGGCTAAACGATTGTTTTAATTATCTGGAGATATCAGCCCAATTAAATATACTTCCTCTTTCACGGTTTGCAGGACGCTCTACAAAAAACTCACGAACCTAGACGTGAACGTATTAGCTGAAAATTAGGCCGGTTAGTGAGCTGTTAAGGCGCATGCAGTGGTGGGAGACTGTTGCATGCATAGAAAGTTGGGAGGAAAGCTGTCATATTAATCAACAATTAATTCTTATGTGCCTAGAAACGTTGCAAAACCCAAATTTGATTAGGCGTCCTGCAGACCGTGAAGGAGGGAGTAGCCTGTTTTATACAACATAAATACTTGACCTTGATGAATTCTGAATGGCAGCGGGTCGCCAAATTACCAGTAGATAGAGTATTGTTCTTGTCATTGTGTAAATATTTTTCTGTTTCGGATATCTGAATTCAGTTATGTGGTAGCTAACTAATGGATGCATAATTTACGTTGCAGCAACTGGAGGGCGAAGATAGGCTCAGCACGCTGACTGATGATATTTTACTGTCTATCTTGGAGAGAGTCAGTACACGTATGGCCGCAACGACAAGTGTGCTCTCTACACGATGGATGCATCTTCCTTGGTTGCTGCCTGAGCTCAGCATCAATGTCAAGGAATTCCTATCTGGTCCATGCTGTGACCCTGCGGAGGAAAATGATATGGATCAAGCTATGACGTCGTTAACAAAAGCAACCTGGAGTTTCTTGGCTAAACCACGGAAAGGATCCAGCATTTCAAGGCTGCGCCTTCAGCTATACTTGACCAACACTTTCTTATGCAACATTGGCCCACTCGTGGGTGATGCAGTCAACGGTGGTTTGTTGAAAGATTTGGATCTCACCATTCATGACGAGATATGCCCTCTTGACCATAGTAAGGAAGAGATGATACAGCGAGCCAAAGAAATGGATGGTTTTTTCTCGGCCTGCCCTATTATGCTCCGTTGCCTCACAAGACTCTGCCTATATAATGTATGCTTTGGAGAATTGGACATCAACCATGTCTTGTTTGACTGCTGTGAGCAACTGAAACATCTAACTCTCTTTCATTCTGATACTGGATCTTTCACTCCGTGTAAGATTGATGCACCAAACTCAAAACTCAGTGTTCTAGAAATTGACACTTGTAGCTTTGAGAAGCTTGAGTTGGTCTGTCTTCCGAAACTGGAGAGGCTTGAATGGAATACTTGGGTATCTATATGTGCACCCTTGTCTTTTGGTTTTGTCCCGTCTCTTGGGGAATTGATACTATCGTATGGTAGAGCATTTTATCATAGAGGGTTTAAATTAAGTGAGGTTCTAGATGGAGCCACAGGCATACATACTCTGACATTGGATTTCCAAGGAGAAAACGTAAGTACTAGTCCCTTTTTAATTTCCTTTTGGTATTCACACATTGTGTATTTTCAATGTGGACACTGTTATATAAATTATTTGATAACATCCATTTCAGCATTTAAACTATTTGTTCTTATTTTCTCTTCTCGTGGTCAGCTTTGGATGCAACCGGAACTAAAGGAACTCTGCCCTGCATTCAGAAAGATAAGGAACCTGTCCGTGCGCGGTATATTTGTTGACTTTGACATTGTATGGACAATAGCCTTTCTTGAGGCGGCACCCTCCGTTGAAATATTACTTATTGGGGTAACTTCTGTTGTCTCCAGGGGCGGACCCAGAAAAAATTCTGACTGGGGGCACATTATTTAACTGGGGGCACACCTTCTATAAAGTTGCAGAGTTTCAGAATTTTTCATTCAAAACATGCACATATACAAAGGGAATTCAAAGTTTGAGTGGGGGCCTAGGCCCCCCCTCGGTTGTACCTGGGTCCGCCCCTGGTTGTCTCAATCTTTTTAGTAATATTTTTTCTTGTTGAAGTATGTTAGTTTCCATGTATAAATATTGTTTCCTTGTTCCCACAAAGCTTCTTGCCTATATTAGGTGTCAAAAACAAAAACTTCTTGCCTATGTTTGCATTCTCTATATGTGGAGCTTACCACCGAGTGTTGTGTTGTTTTTTAATCCTAAAATCCAACTACATTATAACTTACTGCTCATGCAAATGTAGGTATGGGACCATGAGTGCGAATCATGTGATGGCGGTGAGAAGGCAAGGTCATCATTCCCTGAAAGAAGAAATCCTTGGTGGGAGATGGATTTCCACAACTCCAAGAACTTGCTGTTGAAAGAGCTCCAGTTCATTGGCTTTGCGTCGTTTGAACATCAGTTTACATTTATAAGAGCCTTGCTGGAGCGGGCTCCTAATTTGCAGACAATAGTTCTGAAAGGAAATGAGCAGTGTGACCAATGTGACGCCCTTGATACACCACCATTTTCTTTATTTCCAAAGGAAAAGGATGAACAAGAGATGGTGGTTAGGAGAATTACGGATGGCATATTCTCGCCCCAAATAATTTTCAATGAATAAGCATATAATATCTACAAGCCAATATTTAATTTGTACGAGTATGTACTTAAAGTGCCTCTAAATGTCAAATTAGTGCCACGAATAAAAACGACCGGCTGGACGTTGCTCGCGGTGGAAGGCGACATGGACGCGGAGCGGTATAGAAGGCGGAGCCCCTCGCGCAAGAGGTCGCCTGGCGCCACCGTGACCAGCACCAGGCGCACCTCACCGCAGAGGGAGGCCATGGAGAGGCGGTGTGCCCATGTCAAGCAGGAGGACGAGGTAATCGCGCTCTCTGATGACTCTGAGTGAGATCGTTGCCAGTTGCCAAGCCCATTTTGGTCACAGTAGGGTAGGGCAGTTGTCGCTCGACCTTTTGTTTTAATTTTATATTATATACAAATTAACCGTGTAAATCATCGATGAACTCGAATTCGTACTATGGATGACGGACTGCTTCGCGATCTAGCTCTAATTTCGTGCGAACGTGTTTTTCTACAATTTATTTTCTTATTCGGTTTCTGTTTCTCCGTGACAGATTTCGAACTAAGAACATGGTTTTCAGGACACCGAGAACGTTGTTTCCAGACCATAGGTTTTCGGTGTCGGTTAAAGTTGCACTTACACCAAGATAATCTTATCAAAAGCGAGTTTATGGGTTTGTTTGTGTGGGCTAAATCGATCACGATGTAAGAAATTAGACGGTGAACACATACGTTTTGCACCCATCTGTATGGGGATAGTGAATTTAATAGTTGTTGATGTTGATCCCCAAAAGAAAATTATTTAACGGGTGAAATGCCCAACCGTCTACCTGTTCCCAAGATGTTTAACGCGGAAAAACCTTTTTTGGTTATATTTGTGTGCTTGCCATAGGTGAGAGCTCATTTTACCCTTTTTCAGTTGGCATTCACATAATTTCGGTGGCATAAGTGTGATTCGCACAAGTTTGACCATAATACAAGTATACAGCCATCTATAACCATGATATAGCTAAGTTTTTCCAGTGTGCCCATTGTTACCATCCATACATGAAAAACAGTCATTCACGGCTAATAACTATCATACATACACCATACCATCTATATCTATAATGTGTTGATCCATACGTGAAGACTCAACGGCGGAACAAGTGCATGGAGAGGAAGAGAATCCTCAACGGGGAAAGCAGTGCGTGTCCACACCCAAGAAGAGCAGTCGCCGGTGGCGGCCACATCCAAGACCCAGATCGCTTTAGACATATCTTCACGCGTAGTGTTTCGGAGTGATTGCCTCTCTTTATATAGGAGGAAGTGGCGGAGACTTGGTGGAGGGGCTGATCTGGCCACCGTCCCATCTAGGGGTGGGGGGTTTGGTGGAGATGAACCCTATGGACTTAGGCGCCTACACATGTGGGACACATATGCCCCATGTAGCCAAGCCCTGTGGGGTGCAGCCTTGGCACTCTTTGCCCATGGCCTTTTTTGCCCTACCCAGACATCAAATGCATGCATCTGTCCTACTGGCCACGCCGACCCGCTTGTACAAGCGCAGCTGACCAAGGATGGAAGTGGGGAACCGAATAAAAGAGAGGAAGGGGATGTTGATACCTATGTACGTGAGGTAGACGAGAAAATGTGTTGACCGGGTAAACCAAGGAAGCGAGAGTGGCGAAATGGGGGTGAAGCGGAGAGGGAGGAGGGGATATGGTGTGTAGAGAGCGTTTTTGTGTTGCTCACTCTCTCTCTCTCTGATAGATAAGGGCCGCAGGAGACAATTTTTGAGGGCTTGCGACGGGCCGTGGTCGGACAGACACCGCATTGATAAACAATAAAACAAAATATTCGACAAATTATATTTAAATTCCTTTGAATTACTAAACCATAGTGAAGAAATTCTTGCTAAGAACACTCATTAATTTTAGGAGAATAATTTCTCTGTTATTTTTTCTAAAGAGGAAGGGTAAAGGAAGCGTGATATATACACGTACTCCCATCTCTCTATTCTTCTACCTGACTCTACATTGTTCAGCTATTTTTTCTAGTTTAGTCCCTATAGTTTTAAGTATTACAACTAACACCAACACTCCCTCTCAAGATGGGGCAAACACGTTAAATAGACCCATCTTGCTACAAAATCCAGAAAACATCCTCTCAGGCAAACCTTTAGTAAGTATATCAGCTACCTGACTTGCTGAAGTGACATATGGTAAGCATACTATTCCTTTATCAAGCTTTTCTTTGATAAAGTGACGATCAATTTCGATGTTCTTAGTCTTATCATGCTGGACAGGGTTATTTGCGATATCAATGGCAGCCTTATTATCACAATAAAGCATCGGTGGCCCATGTGAGTGTAGTTTCAATTCTACTAAGAGAATCTACAGCCACAATAGTTCACATATACCATGAGCCATAGATCTAAACTCAGCCTCCACAGTTGATCTGGCCACCACATATTGTTTTTTACTCCTCCATGATACAAGATTACCCCCAACGAAAGCACAATAACCAGAAGTGGACCGTTGATCATCTAAATACCTTGCCCAATCGGCGTCAGTATAGAATTCAACTTGTAGACCCCCTTGTTTTGTGTATAAGAGACCTTTCTCTGGACACCCTTTAAGGTACTTTAAAATTCTATTCAAAGCATCCAAGTGTGATGTCTTGGGGTCATGCATGTATTGACTAACAACACTCACAACAAACGCAATGTCAGGACGGGTATGGGAGAGATATATTAGTTTTCCAACAAGTCGCTTATAACGCTCCCGATCAACAGAAGTTCCCATATCACTATGGAGGCGATGATTCTGTTCTATGGGAGTTGCAACTGGGCGACAACCATGCATACCCGTTTCCCTAAGAAGGTCTAGAGTGTACTTTTTTGTGATAGAAATATACCTTTTGATCCACGTGAGACCTCTATGCCAAGAAAATATCTTAGGTGCCCAAGGTCCTTCACTTCAAATTCTTGTGCTAGGTGACACTTCAAGTCGTCAATCTCCCGGTGGTTATCACCTGTTATCACGATGTCATCGACATACACCTATTAAAATTGCAACTTTATCATCAGCATGCTTGTAAAATAATGTATGGTCTGCATTGCTTTGGTGGAAGCCTCTTTTGAGCATCGCTTGTCTGAATCGATCAAACCATGCTCGTGGTGATTGTTTCAAGCCATACAATGAGCGACGGAGGCGTAACACCTTTCCTGTATTCTTACTTAATTCGAAACCAGGTGGAATGTCCATATAGACTTCCTCTTGGAGATCCCCATGGAAAAAAGCATTTTTTACGTCCATCTGATATATATACTCTAATCTAGATTTACAGCACAAGAAATTAATGTCCTTACTTAATTCATCTTTGCAACAGGAGCAAATGTTTTCTCATAATCAATACCATAAATTTGTGTATAACCCTTAGCTACCAGGCGGGCTTTATATCTATCTATTTTTCCATCGAGAGTGTGGTAGATCCACGAGTTGCTTACCATGTGGTAGATCCACGAGCTCCCATGTTTGATTTTTTTCCAAAGCTCTCATCTCATCAAGCATTGCCTCCCTCCATTTTGGGTCCTCCAAAGCTATTCTTCAATGAGATGGTATGGAGACAGAGTCTAAAGAGGCAATAAAACTTTGGAAAGTAGGGCTACAATGTTTGTAGGAAATGAAATTTGCTATGTTATGCCTATACCCAACAAAATCTCTAAGATGTCCTGGAGTGGTGCGAGTCCTAGTTGGTTTTCTCAAGGCAATAGGTAAATTAGCTTGTGGATTAATAGTAGATAATTGGTTCACTCTGCCCTGCGGTGCTAATAGGAGCTATAGAGTTAGGGTAACTATTGTCGGTACCTGGGTCCTGATGCATAGTAGACTCTTCATCTTGAGATGGAAATGACGGATCTACTGTTGCATCCATAGTGTCTCCAGGACAAGAATCACCTACTGTTGCATCCATAGTGTCTCCAGGACAAGAATCACTGTCAAGACCATCATGGTGTGTCTCCTCCCCCTCAGTTAATTCATTACTACTAGACAAATTATTATCAAGGGACGACATATTATCACGAGTTAAAGATCCACATGTACCACTTGAAGGGGGAACAAGAATAGGAATCACGACATTATTTCCATCCTCCCCCTCTTGTTGCCCTTCAAGTGGTAACAAGGTAATACCAGTGTGCTATGATGATCCATAATAAGACTCATATTCATGGAAGGTTACATCCATGCTTTCAAAAAAACAATGCTCAGAAGGACACCAACACCTATAACCTTTCTTAGATGTAGAGTAGCTCATAAAAACACATTTCAAGGCACGTGGATCTAGTTTACCTACAGAATTTCTATAATCATGTACAAAGCAAACGCACCCAAAGACTTTTGGATAAACAACAAAGTTATTAGAACCCAACAAACACTCTGCAGGAGTTCTATAACCAAGAACACGAAGAGGCATACGGTTTATGAGATAAGTTGCAATTTTAATTGCTTCACTCCAAAGAAATTTGGGAACATGCATAGTAAACATGAGTGAGCGAGCAACTTCAAGTAAATGCTGTAGGGTTTCGTATCATGGAAAACAAAAAATTTATACCGCATACAAACAAACAAGTCAAGATCTATCTACTAGATTGTAGCAACGAGTCGATGGAATAACTCACCCTCGAAGATTCCAAAGTGTTTAACGAGAGCGGATTCTCGTGGGTGATGTAGTCGTACTCTTGCCGATCTCAAGATCGCGTAGATAATCCTTCCGGCGCTGCGTTCCGGCAGCGCTTCATGATCGGTCACACGTTGATTTTCGTGAAGACCTTCCTCTCCTTGTTCCAGCAGGCGGAGGTTGTAGCACTCTCCTCGCTATTCCGGCTGACAACTGGCGTGGTCTGGGAAGTAGAGGAGATCTCATGAGGCTTCGCCTTAAGCCGGAGCGAGTATGGTGGACTATGAGAGAGAGCCTCGGCGATCTAGGGTTTAGACGCACCAAGGAGGGGCAAGGCCGGCGGCTAGGGTTTGCCCTAGGCGGCGGCTATGGTGGGTGGCGGCGGCTAGGGTTAGGGTTTAGAGGGCGTGGTGTGTCCTTGGAGGGGCAGCCTTGCCCCTCCTTATATAGGTGGAGGGGACGCGCCAAGGGGAGGGGAGTCCCTCCCCAACTCGGATCCCAAGTGGGACGGCGGTGGAGGGAGGGAACTCCTCCCCAAGTAGGTTTCCTACTTCCCCTCCACCTCACAAAATAGCCGTTTGACTTTTCAAATTGGCGTTTGACTTTTCAAACTAGGATTTGATTAAACCCTTTATTTTGTTCAGCGATGACACCTAGTACATGATGCAATCATTCCAACTTGTTATGACACATTCATGTACCCTTCCCTCGGTGCGGACATTCCGGAACCTTCTAGAACATTCCCGATGAAAAACACCGGAACCATTCTCCAACCTCGAAACAGGACTTTCCTTATATGAATCTTATTCTCCAGACCATTCCGGATCTTCTCGTGATACCTGGATCCCATCCAAGACTCCGAACAACATTCGGTCTCTTACTCATCATTCCATAACTACTCAAACAACGTCGAATCCTTAAGTGTGTCTCCCTACGGTTCGTGAATTATGCGGACATGATCGAGACACTTCTCCGAACAATAACCAATAGAGGAATCTGGAAATTCATATGGCTCCCACACATTTCTACGTTTACTTTGCGATCGAATGAACCACTTACATACGATACCAATTTCCCTTTGTCTCACGATAGTTTACTTATCCGAGGTTATGATCGTCGGTATCTCTGCATACCTAGTTCAACCTCGTTACTGATAAGTACTCTTTTCTCGTTCCCGTGATATGTGATCCCTTGTGAGCCAGTCACATGCTTGCAAGCTAATTGGATGACATTTCACCGAGAGGGCCCAGAGTATATCTATCCGTCATATGGATGGACAAATCCCACTCTTGATCCATGCGTCTCAACCAACACTTTCCAAACACTCAATGCCACCTTTATAGCCACCCAGTTACGGTGTGGTGTTTGATGTCATCAAAGCATCCTTCTGGTGAAGGTGATATGCATGATCTCATGGTCGAAGGAATTAGGTTACTATGTATCAGAAAGCATATAGCAATTGAACTATTAAAATGACCTGATCTTTATGCTACGCTTATCTATAGGAGTATGTCCACCATATCATTCTCCTAACGATATGATCTTGTTGTTAATAACATCTCAATGTTCATGATAGGGAAACCACAATCATTTATTAACCAACAAGCTAGTATTATAAAGAGGCTTTACTAGGGACTCTATTTTAGTTTACAAATCACACAAGTATCAATGTTTCCTTGTTAATACTATTATAGCATGAATGTAAACATTTATATAAACACAAAGATATAATAATAACTACATTTATTATTGTCTCTAGGGCATATCTCCAACAAATGCCTATTTTTACGTTCAGCCACCCCGTTTTTCTCTGGAGTATTAACACATGTAGTTTGGTGTTCTATACCATTTATTGCAAGAAATTGATCAAAATCGTGGTTAATATATTCGGTGTCGTTGTCTGAACGGAAAATCTTAACTGTTGTTGCATGTTGGTTTTTAATAAGAGCACACAAATCTTTAAACACAGATAATACATCACTCTTATGCTTTAGGAGATAAAGCCATGTATAACGGATAAACAGTCAATAAAGGTTACAAACCAATGGTGGCCGGAGATAGAATGAACCTCACAGGGTCCCCATACATCAGAGTGGATTACCTCAAAAGGTTTACTACTTCTCAAACCAATACTAGGATAGGTGCCCCTAGTATGTTTCGCTAGTTCACACGCATCACATAACAAAGACTCGCTAGTACATAACTTAAACAAAGCAGGGTAGATACGAGATAAAGCAGCAAAAGAGAGGTGTCCAAGCCTGTGATGATGCAATAGAAGTTCTTGGCTTGGAGACAAACTGGATACAAGGGAAACTTCTTCACTTCCATCATCAATATAATAGAGCCCATCATGCTCGGTCCCAGTCCCCAAAAGTCTTCCTGTCTTTAGCTCCTGAAAAGCACAACAAGTAGGATCAAACCAACTTCTACAATTAAGGGATTTAGTAATTGAGCTAACAGACAATAGATTGACTGGAAATTCAGGAACATGTAAGACCGGCGATAATGACAATGTCTTGGTGCACCTGTTGGATCCACGTCCTACAATGGGCACCATGGATCCATCAGCTACACGTACCTTGTCCTTACCAGAGCATGGACTATAAGTGGTAAAAAGGTTTGCTGCTCCTATCATATGGTTATTGGCTCCAGTGTCAATGATCCAGGGATTCGAATGTGTTATGGAAGAGTGGGACTGATGAAGTTCCATACCTTGTTGGGAAGTGGCAATGAGAATGGAGTCAGCTTTGGAGGTTTCTTGGGAGGAAGAGGAGCATTTGAGAGTTTGAGTTTGGAAGTGAATTCACGTAGAGCTCGAACATCTACCACAGGTTGCTCTTGGACGTATGCAACATGGGTTTACTGTCGCTTTCCTGCTCCCTAAACTCCCCCTTGCTTTGATCTCCCTCTTTCCCACCAAGATGGGAAGCCATGCAACTCAAAGCATGTATCTTTAGTGTGTCCATTCTTTCTGCAGTGCTCACAAAATAATTTTCTCTTATCTGTCTTGATGAAGGACCCTGCAGTATGTCGAGACTGCATTGACAAGGCTGCACGATCATCGGTGCATCTCGGACCATCCTCCTTGGGCTGAGATAGACGTGTCTCTTCCTCAATTACACTTGAAATGATATCATCTAGGCTTGGCCACTCCGGTTGAGAAAATATTAGTTGTCTTCGAAGGTTGAAATCATGATTTAAACCATCAAGAAAGAGTTTCGATACAATGGATTCAAACCATTTGTGATGAATAGCCAAATCATTCTTGTCAAGCGGCTGAAATAGGTGGTAATAGTGCAGGTCTCTATAAAGCCTTTTTACTTCACCCACATATTCAGTCACATTTTTTGTCCCTTGCTTCAGATGTGTCAGCTCATCCATAATACGGGTAGCTTGCATCTTATTTGAGTTGCTAGCAAGCTGCCTCTCTAGAGCTGACCATACTTCATACACGGTCTGGATTATCTCCACTTGTTGCCGAACAATGGGTTCCATACTTGCCAGCAACCACACTAACACTCTTTCGTTGGTTTGTTTCATACAAATGTCACCACCCTTCAGCTTCTCATCATCACCAACCAGCAAATTCTCATAGCCATGTGAACTCAGAATTAACTGAGCATGACGTGTCCAGCTAACATAGTTGCAGGACCTGATAGTTTAATCGGATTAGGTTTAAGTGCGTACTTAGTTGCTTCAGGAAGTAACTTGATTTGTTGTTGCTGCTGCTCCAATAATTTACTGAAGATTTCATACAGTTTATCCATGCTTGTGTTACCTGATTTCTGTACACCTGATTCTGCCATTTATCTACTCCACTAAGAAGCACAACAATAGACAGTCTCGTTGGACAGTAAACCGGAGCACTAGCAAGTTATACCTTTGATTTTTCACGGCAGAAGCTAGCCAAGCTTGATTTGTTGGAATCGAGTCTCACAGGACCCACTCCAGGGTAGCTGGCAACCGTGGGCAGGGATTTTGCTTCAGTCCAGTCCAACAGCCAGCTACACAAGTGAGAAATCTCAACGCCGCTCCCACATACGCACGCCGACGGCAGGAGCAGTAGCTGGAACGGAACCCAGAAAGACGAGGCCGGCAGAGGAAGATTAACTTGGAGCAGCTCTGCAACGAATCCGCGGCGGCCGATCTGCGCAAGCGTCACAACACCCTCGCGTCATCCAGATCCTCCTTGATCCCAATTCCTCACGAGAGGCCACAAATCCGCTCAGAATTGCAGGAAAACCGCATTGGATTCGTCCTGCTATGATACCATGAAGAGATTCTTGCCAAGAACACTCACTAATTTTAGGGGAATAATTTCTCTGTTATTTTTTCTCAAGAGGAAGGGTAGAGGAAGCCTGATATATACACGTACTCCCATCTCTCGATTCTTCTACCTGACTCTACATTGTTCAGCTATTTTTTCTAGTTTAGTCCCTATAGTTTTAAGTATTACAACTAACACCAACACATAGTTTTTTAGGGGGTTTAGACCGTACAAATGAGGTGCCTAGTAGCCGGGGCACCGTCATTGCCTTGTATGTACTTGGCCATGCTTGTGAAAACCTGTGGAAAATAAGGGGTTTCCAGATAAGTGATATCCTTGTAATGAAGTACTACCATTTGCTTTATAAAAAGAACCATAGCCTAAATTGAAGAAAAAAAGACAGGGCCAAGGAAACGAGTCATTTAAAAAAAACGAAGAACCAATATTTTGTAGTGACAACGGTGGTTTGCACATACTCCCTCCGTTTGAAAATATAAGATGTTTTAGGTTTGTGAAGAAGATGCATCTAGACACCTTTTAGTGTCTAGATTCATTTGAACCTACACACTAAAAGATGTCTAGATACATCTCATTCACAAACCTAAAACATCTTACATTTCTAAACGGAGGGAGTACATGAGTTTAACAAGAAGCATAGCATCAGTAAGCTAGCTAGCTCTTGATTACAACACTGCAGGACTTGTTGAAGAGATTCAATATGCCTGTAAGTAGCTAGCTCTTGAATTCTTGATTGTAACAGCACAGAACAGGACTATAAAGCTAACAATACTACTAGCATATGGAGTATGAGAGAGCATTGGACAGCCACGGATACTGAGAATGTTTGCTCGGGTCATAATTAAACGCACTCGATCTGCTTTCTTGTCTACGCAGAGGGCCGGATCGAATTAACACGCACATCGGTCATGCACGCGCCGCACCTAGTTCTGGGTGACGGGCGGCCGCCCAGGCGAAGAGTCCGTGCAGCAGCGCGAAGAGACCCACCACCAGTAGCCCCAGGGGCGCGCCGAAGCCGTACCCGGCGCTGTCGGCGTGGCAGCCGATCCGGTAGAGGAACCCGTCCTCGAAGGTGACCTCGGCGAGGACGGACGCGGCGAAGGAGAGCGCCACGGCTAGGAGGAGCGTCCCGCGGATCGAGCGCCTCTTCCACCCGGCGGCGAGGGAGCCGATCCCCTCGTGGTCGGCGTCCAGGGCCTTGGCGGCGGCTGCGAGGGCGCGGGCCTGCGCGGCGATGACAGCCTCCTTGACAGCAAGGAGGAGCGCGGCGGCGACGAGGGCGGTGAGGAGGAGGTAGCGGTGGGTGAGCAGGAAGCGGTGGTAGAGATCGGCGCCGCACTGGTTGACGGGGCTCGCCGGGACCAGGCGGAAGGCGTTGGCGTAGAGGATGACGTGGAACAGCCAGGTGAGCTCCGTCGTGGCGACTAGTTCGAATATCCCCATGGCCATGGCGCTGGCTGCTCTCACCGGCTCTGGCTGGAAGGCTTCGTGGTGCTGGTCGTGGTTGGATTGAAGGGCGGAGGAGATGTTGGAACTGGGGAAAGGGCGTTCCGTCGTGTGTGGCTAAATACACAGTGAAAGAGATTTCGGATTTGAATTTGAAATTCTGAACTTGATCCCGGTCGGCGTACTGTGTACTGTAAAGCTGTCTAGCGTATCTTTATGCTACCGTATCTTTCTGCTCCATGTGTACTGTAAAGCTGTCTAGCGTTTGTTGTGTGTCAGTCAGCCAGCACCCGGTCCCCCGATCTCTGGCAACCTGGAAAGCAGGCAGTTGATCGACACGCAGAGGGAAAAGAAAGAAATTGATCCCACCGCGCACAGTGTCAGTTTTTTTTTTGGCAAATGCATATACTTGCAGGAGAGGAAATTTATGCAGGGAAGGTCAGATCAACGTAATTTATATTTTGGGGTCAGCAAAAATAATACCTACTGTAAATTAAGCTTTTGTTGTCGGTGAACAATGCCGCACCGTACTCCGTACACTAGACTGGAGATTTAATTTTGTATTTTTATGCAATTTGGTTATTTCTGCCGAGCCTAAAATACAAATTGTTTTTAGCCAAAAATTTGCACACTACCATAGCACATCGTTGGATACATGCAGATATTTTTCTCCAAATTTTTTGAAAATTTCAAATTCAATTTTTCAAAGTTTGTGAAAAAACAGGGATACCTGGAGGCTGCAGCCCAGGTTCTACCATACCTATCTGCCTATGATCGACACTGTAGTGTTGAGTATGGCCTAGGCGATGCAGACGCTATGCAAAGAGATTAGATTCGATTTTTTTAAAAAAAATATGGTTATTTTTTTGCTAAAGTTTTTGAAAAGGGTTGATTTCGTCGGTTTTCACGGTGTTGGACCGCTGGTCACTAGGTTCTATTCTTCCTTCGACAGGCCTAGACCACTGCGAAGAAGGAGCACAAGTGAAATGCATAGAAGAGATATTTTCGATCAACTGTCCATAAACTGTCCATTCAATTCAGGTAAAAATGCAAAGGAGTTCAACAGTAGACTAGAGATCATCCAATCATACGCATGTCCATCTATAACCAAGATTAGATCAGTGATCATCCAATCATGCGCATGTCCACCCATCTATAACCACTTAAGCAGATTCATGATCGTCCAATAGAAATTCTACAAAAAAAATAACAAAAAGGGAGGGAAGGTATGGCGTTACCTTGCAACCATTGATGTGAAACTGTAGTGGATAGGAGGTTGCGGTTAGTGGCGGAGCGGATCTCAGCCAGATCATCAAAGAGGATCAAGGTTGGGTATGGAGGAATACAAAAGAGGATGTTGGGTTGACCAATGGAGGGCGGAATCGGAAATGGGCGTCTGATCTCGGCGAAGATAGTTGGACATTAGGACGATAGCCAGGGAAGATGTGCTTGGCGAAGATGGCGGAGGGAATCATATCTTCCATTGTGGTCATCATCGTCAAAAGGGGACGACAGACGTTGCAAGCTTAGTGCCTTGGCGGAAAGAGAGAGGGTGTCCAACACGTGGAAGGCGATGAAGGATGGAGGCAGGAACTCTACTCAAGTCAAGATCTGAAGACATGTCAAATGGGGATATTGGGAAATTGGCGAAGGGTGCTTTGATAGACATTGTTATTGGTTTCATGTGTTAAATGTGTGAAACCGTCTCTTTGTCTAGAAGATGTTTAACATGGATTAAGACTTTTTGGTACTTTTTGTGTACATACATAACTAAGAGCTGATCTAGCCTACTTTACCTTTTTAAAGATTGATACACATAATTCCACTAGAATAAGTGTGATTTCCATAATTTTTACCGCCTACATCCATTGTATAAATAACCATCATTAACTCCATACATGCCAAACCATCATACATAGGTCAGTAAGCGTACATACATCATACCCTCCACCTATCCACACCTGGGGTAAGTTGAGGTAAAATGCTCGGAAAATGTCTTTGTATCATAGTTTTTAGTTTTGTTTTTCTTCCTATGGTTACTATGTTGATTCCTACATTTATAGAAGGGTTAATTGGATTTATGCCATTGCAACTTCCGGTCTTTGGAGAAATGCCATTACAAAATCAAAGTTGGAAATATGCCACTCTAACTTTCTAATACTTCTATCTATGTCATTATCTCTAATACCATACCATATACAGACCTTATACTTCCTTATATACCCGTATATGCATACCAACATATGGACATATAAGAATCAACTTACGACTTAACCAGCATACCCGACTTGGGTAGCTCGAAGCTTCCACCAACGTCAAAATTCCCCGCTCGGACTCGCCGGCCCGGAGCGGCGGCGGAGGGAATAGGAGTAGGCCTGGGAAGGAGGTGCATACCCGACGCCGTGGCTGGAGTACCCGCTCGCGCTAATAGATTGCGGAAGTACAGATTGTATTGATATTGATTGTGGTGATTACAACGAGAGCCCTTAGGTTGTTTATATAGTACTAGAAGACTTGGGAGACAGGAAGACTACTAGAGATAGAATTGGATTACAATACGAAACTACCTAATATGACTAACCGACATATACTCTAATACCCCCGCAGTCGGATCGGTAGTGACGCGGACAGTCTGACTGGAGCATAAGTTGGAGGTGAGGTGGTAGCCCTTGTTGCCGATGTTGATGTAGCCGGGAGTGAGGCGTTGTAGTCGTGGTCGATGGTGCCGTTGGTGAAGTTGTCGCCGTTGATGAAGTCGATAATGTTGTGTTGTGGTCGATGTCGTCGTTGAGCATGGAGAATTCGCCATAGTAGTTGAGGTAGACGTAGTTTGAGTTGAAGTAGCTCAACCCACAATGCCAAGCTTGCCAGACTCGGGAGCGTGTCGGGGACTAAGGCACGCGTCGGTCTTGCCAAGACCGGACGTGCGAAGACAGGGAACATCATGAGCCATGCGTGCCAGAGCCGGATTGAGGAGCAAAGAAAATTTTCCGTAAACGGTCGGTATAGAAGTTGTCCGCCGTGTCGGAGTAGACGAAGTGGCTGCAAGAAAAAAATTGAGCACAAACTTGTGCAAATAAAAATTAGACTGCGACTCTGGCCGCAAGGTCGTGGTGGACGAAGACGACGGTGATAGTTGTCGATGGCAATTGAATTATAGCGGTAGTCGATTTCGGGGATTAGACCCGTATTTTCCGCTTGTATGAGCGTGGCGTCGCTCGTAGAGAAGAACTTGTTGGCGCTGACGATGACCACGATCGGTGGTAGCGGCGACGATGTGGCGATGTTGTTGATGTAGATGGTTGTCGGTAGTGATGACCACGGGTGATGAAGGTGCAACCCTTTGTTGACGGCGAGGCGCGTGTAGGGTTTCGTAGCATGGAAAACAAAATTTTTCTACCGCATACAAACAAACAAGCCAAGATCTATCTACTAGATTGTAGCAACGAGTCGATGGAATAACTCACCCTCGAAGATTCCAAAGTGTTTAACGAGAGCAGATTCTCGTGGGTGATGTAGTCGTACTCTTTCCGATCTCAAGATCGCGTAGACGATCCTTCCGGCGCTGCGTTCCGGCAGCGCTCCCGCAGTCGGTCACACGTTCGGTACTCGACGAAGACCTTCCTCTCCCTTGTTCCAGCAGGCAGCGGAGGTTGTAGCACTCTCCTCGCGATTCCGGCAGCACAACGGCGTGGTACCGGAAGTAGAGGGGAGATCTCGCAGGGCTTCGCCTTAAGCCGGAGCGAGTATGGTGGAGTATGAGAGAGCTTTGGTGATCTAGGGTTTAGACACACCAATTAGAAGGCTCTAAACCGGAGGCTAGGGCAATTAGAAGCTCTAACTTGATGGCTTGGGAGAAATCCCTAGGCTGTGGCTAGGGTTTAGGTTTAGAGGAGAGGGACTTGTGTACTAGGAGGGGCAGCCCTGCCCCTCCCTTTATAGGTGGGAGGCGCGGCCAAGGGGAGGGGAGTCCCTCCCCAACTCGGCTTGGAGGTGGGCCGGCGGTTGGAGGAGGGAATCCCTCCCCAACTCGGTTTCCCACTCCTCCTCCTCTTTCCAAAACTTGTCGTTTGACTTTCAAACTAGCCGTTTGACTTTTCAAATTAGGATTTGAATAAACCCTTTATTTTGGACAGCAAAGACACCTAGTACATGATGCAATTATTCCAACTTACAATGACACATTCATGTACCCTTCCCCCCCGGAGTGTCGGACATTTCGGAACCTTCTAGAATGTTCCCGATGAAAACACCGGAACCATTCCCCAACTCCGAAACGGGACTTTCCTTATATGAATCTTATTCTCCGGACCATTTCGGATCTCCTCGTGATATCCCGAATCCCATTCGAGACTCCGAACAACATTCGGTCTCTTTCTCATCATTCCATAACTACTCAAACAACGTCGAATCCTTAAGTGTGTCTCCCTACGGTTCGTGAATTATGCGGACATGATCGAGACACTTCTCCGAACAATAACCAATAGAGGAATCTGGAAATTCATATGGCTCCCACATATTTCTACGATTACTTTGCGATCGAATGAACCACTTACATACGATATCAATTTCCCTTTGTCTCACGATAGTTTACTTATCCGAGGTTATGATCGTCGGTATCTCTGCATACCTAGTTCAACCTCGTTCGATAAGTACTCTTTCTCGTTCCCGTGATATGTGATCCCTTGTGAGCCAGTCACATGCTTGCAAGCTAATTGGATGACATTTCACCGAGAGGGCCCAGAGTATATCTATCCGTCATATGGATGGACAAATCCCACTCTTGATCCATGTGTTTCAACCAATACTTTCTGAACACTCAATGCCACCTTTATAGCCACCCAGTTACGGTGTGGTGTTTGATGTTATCAAAGCATCCATCCGGTAAAGGTGATATGCATGATCTCATGGTCGAAGGAATCAGATAACTATGTATCAGAAAGCATATAGCAATTGAACTATTAAAATGACTTGATCTTTATGCTACGCTTATCTATAGGAGTATGTCCACCATATCATTCTCCTAACGATATGATCTTGTTGTTAATAACATCTCAATGTTCATGATAGGGAAACCACAATCATCTATTAACCAACAAGCTAGTATTATATAGAGGCTTTACTAGGGACTTTAAATTAAGTTTACAAATCACACAAGTATTAATGTTTCCTTGTTAATAGTATTATAGCATGAATATAAAAATTTATCATAAACACAAAGATATAATAATAACTACATTTATTATTGCCTCTAGGGCATATCTCCAACAGCGCGTACTCGGGAACGTGCGTCCCGGTCGATGTTGGCGAAGACGGGCCGGCGTGATGACGACGTAAGGACGGAGAAGCCGACGCAGCGCATGAAGGCGTCCCCTGGGGCGCCACGCGGAGCCTCCTTGGCACAATTGTTGGCGATGATTTGCCGGAGATGAGTCGACGCCGAGGTTGAAGTAGAGGCGCGTTATGACGACATGCGGCTGTGGACGACGCAATCCGATTTATGATCGGCGAAAGAAGAAGAAACGCCGGCCAAGCGTCCGGCAAGAAAATTTTGGCGAAATAAGATCTAATATACTATTGCGCGGCCCCCGGCGAAGAATGATCTCCCCGGGGGCGGCGCGGCGGAAGAGGTGGCTAAACCCTAGGCGGAGCGAACCGCTCTGATACCATAATAGATTGCGGAAGTATAGATTGTATTGATATTGATTGTGGTGATTACAACGTGAGCCCTTAGGCTGTTTATATAGTACTAGAAGACTTGGGAGACAAGAAGACTATTAGAGATAAAATTGGATTACAATACGAAACTACCTAATATGTCTAACCGACATATACTCTAATACGCGTGACTCGATTGCTGGAGGAGGGCGTGTGTGGCTGGAGGGGATGGCTGGCTTGGGCACGCCCAGTGCACCGTTGATACGTCGTAAACGTATCTATAATTTTTGATGCTCCATGCTTGTTTTATATCATTTGTCTTATGTTTTGTCTACACTTTGAGGCATTTTTATATATTTTCTGAAACTAACCTATTGACAAGATGCCGCAATGCCAGTTGTCTGTTTTCTGTTGTTTTTGGTTTTAGAAAAGCTAGTAAAAAATATTTTCAGAATTGGACAGGACAAAAGTCAAAGTCAATATTTTACCGGAGCGAACATAAAGACCGAAGGGCAGCCGAAGGGGGGCCACGAGGTGGCCACACCATAGGGTGGCGCGGGCCCACCCTAGGGCACGCCACCAGGTGGTGCGGGCCCCTCGGGCGCCCACCGACCTTGCCCTTCCGCCTATATAAAGCCCTCGACCCAGAAACCCTAGATCAATCAGCCTCCATCCACGAAAAGTTCTGCAACGCAGCCGCCACCGAAGGGGAGATTTGAGGGACAGAAGTCTCTGTTTCGGCACCCTGCCGGGACGAGAAATTGCCCCGGGAGCCATCTCCATCGATCTCCATCACCATCTCCATCGCCGTTGCTGACTCCCATGATGAGGAGGGAGTAGTTCTCCCTCGAGGCTAAGGGCTCTACCGGTAGCTATGTGTTCATCTTTCTCTCTATGCGTGATCTTTATGAGATCATGAGCTTTGTAATGTAGTTGAATAAGTAGATCTACTCTGCTACTCAAGTGTTTTAATTATTGTAATATCTGGCTATCCCACGTGTGTGAAGTTGACAATGTGCACACCATGTGACACTTAGGCTAAAGATTACAGAAATACTTATCATGAGTATAATTTGAGTTGGATGTCTCTATGAAATTGTGGTGTTTGTTGGAACGATCTAGCACTCAAGGTGATAGTGTGGAGTTATCTAGATGGGTAATGCGAACTTTAAGGAGAGCTTTTGTAGCCCTACCATGGATTGAAGTTGTCTAACCGGAGAGTAGTTCAGGGTAGCATTATGAAGAAAAGATATTTATATGAGAGTATCCACTAGTGAAAGTATGATCCCTAGGCCTTGTTTCTAAGTATTGAAACACCGTTTACAACTAGACCTGTTACATGTTTGCTTGCTGCCATCTTTATTTCGGATTGCAATTACCACTTATAATCATCCATATTACTTGTATTTTACTATCTTTTTGCCGAACTAGTGCATCTATACACCTGACAAGTGTATTGGGTGTGTTGGGGACACAAGAGACTTCTTGTATCTTGATTGCAGGGTTGCTTGAGAGGAATACCTTTGACCACTTCCTATCTGAGTTCGATAAACCTTGGGTGATCCACTTAAGGGAAACTTGTTGTTGTTCTACAAACCTCTGCACTTGGAGGCTCAACAAATGTCTACAAGAATAGAAGCGTGCGTAGACATCAATCGTGTATGCAAAAATCCGGAGAAAGAAGCAACAAATCAACAGACCTCAGCTTGGGAAGAATACAACCCCCAATTGGATCTATAATTAGCTACTCATCACTCTAGTACACTCATTAAAAACTGGAACCCCGTGTCGACCTGCTCCGGCAGTGGCCATGTCCAACCTAGCCTGCCTCCGACCTGCCCTCCTCTACAGCACCTCTAGTCCTGGCCGATTCCGACTACTGCGCGCAGGGGTCGAGGGGAATTTTGATGCAGTTCCAGCTCTCTAAGGGCATGAGCAATGGTTTAGACAGCAGCTATCTATAATACATACCCACGTCATGTATTGACAATATTTTAGACTTCTCATACAACGAAGTGTCTTTTCATCTATCTGTATAGGCACACCATCGCATGAAGCAGTTTCCGTTTTCTCCCATCCCTTCTACTACTAGTTTTCTCTTGGGGCCACAAGTATAGTCGCTGTATACGTACAATGGTTGAAGAGCTGTCGGTAGGCAACGAGTTTTGCGGAAATCGCCCGTCTACAAATCTACCGACGACCCCAGCGGTTTCTCTTATTCTCTTCCCTATGACTCATCAAATATCCTACATGGCACATGTTTACAGACAGCTGATGTGTACTATTGTACATGCCCTAAGTCGGGGATGGCCCGTAACCCGAAAGTGTTCTTTTCTTGTTTTGTACATGTCCATACGTTTGTATACAGGTATATACGGACGTGTAAAGTTTGTTTATGGTCTGGTATTAGAGAGAATGGCATAGGTAGAGGTACCAGAGAGTTAGAGTGTCATATTTTCAACTTTGGATTTTGTAATGGCATTTCTCCAAAGAGTGGAAGTTGATGTGGCATAGATCTAATTAACCCTTCTTAAAAAGGTAAAATGAGCTGCCACTTATGGCAAGCACAAAATACGACCAAAATAAGTTATACTACCGTGTTAAACATCTTGGGAACGTAGATAATTTAGACATTTCACCCATGAAACAAACAACCATAATTTTTCCCCCGAGGATCAACATCAATAGCTATCAATGCATCCTTGCCATAGGGATCCAAGTGTGATCCCAGTTGTGTCCAATTTATAATTAATTTGAATCTCCGGTTCAAATTTTAGGCAAGATATTTGAACTTACATATTTTTTTGAACATAAAACAGAGATGAAACTATTTCGAATTGTGACATAAGTGATATCCCACATGACACCTTAATTGCCAAACGGCAAACCTACATGTTCATCGTCTATTTTTGTACAACTCGCCAGATTTAGCATACACAGATAGGTCCATAAACTTTCTTTCGGTGAGATTATCTTTGTAAGTCGGTCATATAAACTTTGATTTTGAACGAAATGATCCAAGGATGCAACCGAGCGTTGCAGATTTTGCCAAAGTTTGTGATCGGCGCACGTCTCACATGTGACACATTCGCCTTCCACTACAAAATTATTGAGACTGAGGAGAGCACATTGAAGAGTTCTTCGCCTTCAACAACGAAATTACTGAGGCTAAGGAGAGCACATTGAAGAGTTCGGAAGCCAGAGCGAACTGAAGAGCCGGCCCACATGATTTTTGTTCGTCGATACACTATAAACCCCCGTGATCAGCACTTTTTTGGGGTGATACAGGAAAGAGTTGGTTACACGGCGGATGAGCATTGACGGCACCAATTTTCGGCGGCCATGTATACGCCGTGCCAAAATCGATATCGCTGAATTTTGGTGTCGTGGTGGGTGTCCGGTTAGGCCGACGAATTGTAATACCGTAGTAGATAGATGGAGGCATATATTAGTATTAGAGTATAGGTCGGTGCATATTAGAGTATAGGTCGGTGCGGCTAGGGCACCGGCCGCCTCTCCCCTCCCTATTCGGATTGTAACTCTATCTCTGTTAGTCTTGGAGTCCAAGTCAGTTGTAATCTATATAAACATCCCATCGTGGCTAAAATCAATACAAGTTATTATTCTCTCAAACTATCATGGTATCAGACGCCTAGGTTTTCCACACCTGGGATGGCGCCCCCCACCTGTGCCACCAAAGCCGCCGCCGCTCCCAGCTCGTCCCCTCTTCTCCATGGCCGAGTTCCGTGCTATCGGTGTCCCTCCCTCCCCCTTTTCATCCTATACAACTACAACCACACATCCACCACCTCCCTAGATTCCGATGATCTCTCTAGCCGACACCATCGCCGATGTCTCCCCTATTGGAATTATGCCCTAGAGACAATAATAAAGATGTTATTATTATAATTCTTGTTCATGATAAAGTTTATATTCCATGCTAGAATTGTATTAAGCGAAACTTTGATACTTGTGTGGTTTATGAACAACACCGTGTCCCTATTACGCCTCTATGGACTAGCTCATTGATTAATGATGGTTAAGGTTTCCTAACCATAAACATGAGTTGTCGATTAATAATGAGATCATGTCATTGGGAGAATGATATGATGGACAGACCCAAATCAATCAGAGCAATTAGATCGTGTCATCGTGTTCATCTTTGCGAAGCTTTTTCTTATGTCAAATATTGTATTCCTTAGACCATGAGATAATGCAACTCCCTGGTATCAGAAGAAGCTTTGAGGTCATCAAAAGTCATCCTATGAGAGGGTGATCATAAAGGTGTCTCTCAGGTGATCGGAAAGTACTTGTTGGGTTGTATGTATCGAGATGGGATTTGTCCCTCCCAAGTCGGAGAGATATACTTCGGGCCCACTCGGTAATCGATATCAACACCGCTTGCAAGCACATGGTTAAGGATTTAATCACAAAGTGATATCGGATTACGGAACGAGTAAAGTACTTGCTGTGAACGAGATTGAACTAGGTATGCCGATACCAACGATCGAATCTCGGGCATGTAAAATATCGTGTCACGAAGGGAATATAAATATGGGATTAATTGAATCCTGGCATCGTTCATCCGATATGGTCATCGATGAATATGTGGGAGTCAATATGGGTTTCTAGACCCCGCTGTTCATTATTGATAGAAGATCATGTCTGCATATTCTTGAACCCGTAGGGTCACACACTTAACGTGCTTCGACGCTAGGATAGAATGGATAATTGGTTTATGAGTTTTTGTTCGGATTCTCGGACGAGATCCAGGACATCACGAGAGGTTCCGGAATGGTACGGAGAATAAGATTCATATAAAGGAAAGCAGTTTTTGGATTTCGGAATGTTTGATATTGTACCGGAAGGTTCTAGAAGCTTTCGGAGTGGGACCAACGTGGCCCCACTTGTCGGAGGGGGGCGTGGGACTACGAGGGAGTGCCCTGGCCGCATTGTGCCAGGGGCACAAGGCCCCATAGGCCCAGCCGGCCAAAACCCTAGGGGAAACCCTAGGAGATCTTCTAGAAGGGGGGGAAGACTTGCCCCCCACTCCACCCTTGTGGACGCCGGCCCTAGGGCTTCGAGGAGGGGCAAGGGGGCCGGCCAACCCTCTATATAAAGAGGGCAGGGGCGCACCCTCCTCCCACCTCTCCTTGAACCCTAGCCGCCTACCTGCTACCCTCCAGATCAATCTCTCTCCCGACTGCGCGTAGGCGAAGCCCTGCCGCAGAAACTCTCCACCTTTGCACCACGTCGTCGTGCTGTAGATCCAATCTATCTCTCCACCCCACTTGCTGGACCGAGGAAAGAGGAGACGTCGCGGTGCCGTACGTGTGCATCTCTCGGAGGCGTCGCCACTTGCGGCGTTAGATCGGATCGGATCGCGAGGAGGAGAAGGCTAGTACGACTACATCAACCATGTTCTGTTGAACGTTCCGCTGTGCGATTTCTTCAAGGGTATGAAGATCTCATATATCCCTCTCGTTGATTGCATCTCCTAGATTAGATCTTGGCTTTCCCGTTCGCATCCGTAGAATTTTTTTGATTTACTATGCTGCGAAACCCTTCAGTGGTATCAGAGCTAGATTTATGCGTAGATGTGTTTCACGAGTAGAACGCAACATGCTTGTTGCGGGCGTTGATGTTTTCTGTTGCAAGCCTCTTGTTGTGTACTTCTTATGACGCGGGATAGTGAGATCGAAGCGGTCCAGGCCAACTTTACGTGACCTCGTTCGCGAGACCGGCTCCGCACTTGACGTGTGCCTTGTTCCACACATGCGGCTGGTGGATGCCAGTTTCTCTCACTATAGTTGTCATGGGATTTACACCGGATGTTGGCAACCATAATATCACCGTTGTGGCTTTCCGTAGGTAAGAATCGTTCTTAGCTTGTTACTCCCATAAGCCACGTAAAACATGCAACAACAAAGTAGAGGCGTCTAACTTGTTTTTGCAGGGAGTGTTTCTGTGATATGGTATGGCCCAAGATATGATGTGTATGTTGTATGCAATGATCATGTTTTGTAATATTTCACTACTTGCATGTCGATGAGTACACAACCGGAGCCATATGGTTGTCTTTATAATTGTGTATGATATGTGTGTCAACTTCGTATACGCCATGTAACAACTTTACTTTATCGCTAAGTAGTTAGCAATAGTTGTAGTTGCTATTCGTGGTGGAGGCAATCATGGTGGAGTGATGGAGATCATGCTGGCACGCACAAGATGGAGATCATTGCGCGGAGATTGGCTATACCATGTCACATAAAATTATATGCATGTGATGTTTATCCTTTTCTATATCTTATTATGCTTAGATCGCGACGGTAGCATTATAAGATGATTCCTCACTTAAAGATCAAGATAGTTCTCCCCGTGTATGCACCATTGCGAAAGTTCATCGTGTTCAAGCATCTCGTGATGATCGGGTGCTATAAACTCTACGTTCACATACAACGGGTGCAAGCCAGTTTTGCACACGCGGAAATACTTGGGTTTGACTTGACGAGCCTAGCATGTACAGACATGGCCTCGGAACACACGAACCGCAAGGTTAAGCATGAGTCATATGAATGATATGATCGACACTTTGTTGTCCACCAGTGAAGCCACATCTCTTCTCGTGAAGATCGGATTAGGTGTGGTGAATTTGGATCATGTTCACTAAACAACTTGAGGGATGTTGAATTTAGTGGGAGTTCATCTAGTAATTTGATTAAGTTGAACTAGTTATCATGAACATAGTCTAAATTGTACTTGCAAATTTTGTAGATCAAATGGCTAAGTCCAACTTCAACTTCAACGTTTTTGCTGAGAAAGAAAAGCTTAAGAACAATGGGTCTAACTTCACCAACTGGTTCCGCAATCTGAGAATCATTCTCGCTGGCGGACAAAAGGACTATGTCCTTGAGAAAGCGCTAGGTGACACCCCTGCTATAGATGCGCCGGCTGATGAAAAAACTGTTTATCAGTCGCGCAAAGATGATTATGGTGTGATTAAGAGCACCATGTTGTTTGCTATGGAATCGGACCTTCAAAATAGTTTTGAGGAGTTCGCCAGGCCCTTTGAGATTCTTGAGGAACTAAAAACCATGTTTCAGACTCAGGCCCGTTCTGAGAGATATGAGATCTCTGAGAAATTCTTTAACTGCAAGATGGAGGAAGGGAGTTCCGTTAGTGAGCACGCCATTAAGATGTCGGGCTACACTCAACGTCTTGAGCAACTGGACTGCAAGATTCCAGAAAAGCTCAAGATTGACAGAGTTCTGCAATCACTCCCTCCTAGCTACAAAGGTTTTGTAGTTACTCATAATCAGATTGGTTCCACTAATACGATCACTGAGCTCTTCGCTAAGCTGAAGGCTGCGGAGGTGGACATCAAGAAAGATAATCATGTGTTGATGGTCAACAAGCCCCCCAGCTTTAAGAAAGGTAAGGGTGCAAAGAAGTCCTTCAAGAAAGGCAGCGGCAAGCACGTTGCCCCTGCTGAGAAGAAGCTCAAGTCTGGACCTAAGCCGGACACTGAGTGCTTCTATTGCAAGGACAAGGGTCACTGGAAGCGCAATCGTCCAAGTACTTAGCGGACAAGAAGGCTGGCACCATTAAAGGTATATTTGATATACATGTTATTGATGTTTACCTTACTAGCGCTCGTTGTAGTGCCTGGGTATTTGATACTGGTTCAGTTGCTAATATTTGTAACTCGAAACAGGATCTACGGAATAAACGGCGGCTAGCAAGGGATGAGGTGACGATGCGCGTTGTGAACAGATCAAGAGTTGATGTGATGGCCCACGCTCTCCTTAGTTTTACCTTCGGGATTAGTTTTAAACCTTAATAAATGTTATTATGTGCATGCGTTGAGCATGAACATCATATCTGGATCGTGTTTATTGCAAGACGGTTATTCATTTAAATCGGAGAATAATGGTTTGAGTAACATCTTTTATGGTCATGCACCTGCTATGAATGGTTTATTTCTTATGAATCTCGAAAGCAATGAAACACACATCCATAACATTGAGGCTAAGATATGCGAAGTAGATAGTGATAATTCAACTTATTTGTGGCACTGTCGTCTAGGTCATATTGGTGTAAAACGCATGAAGAAACTCCATTCTGATGGATTTTTGGAGTCTCTTGATTTTGAATCATTTGACACGTGCGAGCCATGCCTCATGGGCAAGATGATCAAAACCCCATTCTCCGGAATGATGGAGCGAGCAACGGACTTGTTGGAAATCATACATACCGATGTATGCGAACCAATGAGTGTTTCGACGCGTGGTGGATATTGCTATTTTCTCACTTTTACTGATGACTTAAGTAGATATGGGTATATCTATTTAATGAAACATAAATCTGAAACGTTTGAAAAGTTCAAGGAATTTCAGAACGAAGTGGAAAACCATCGTAACAGGAAAATTAAATTTCTACGATCTGATCGTGGAGGTGAATATTTGAGTTATGATTTTCTCACGCATATTAAAGCAAGCGGAATCGTTTCGCAACTCACGCCACCCGGAACACCACAGCGCAATGGTGTATCTGAACGCCGGAATCGAACTCTATTAGATATGGTGCGATCGATGATGTCTCTTACAGATTTCCCGTTATCATATTTGGGGTTATGCATTAGAAACCGCTGCATTCACTTTAAATAGGGCACCATCTAAATCCGTTGAGACGACACCGTATGAACTGTGGTTTGGTGATAAACCTAAGTTGTCGTTTCTTAAAGTTTGGGGATGCGAAGCTTACGTCAAGAAGTTGATGCCGGACAAGCTCGAACCCAAAGCGGAGAAATGCGTCTTCATAGGATACCCTAAGGAAACGATTGGGTATACCTTCTATCACAGATCTGAAGGCAAAGTGTTTGTCGCAAAGAATAGATCCTTTCTTGAGAAGGAGTTTCTCTCGAAAGAAGTGAGTGGGAGGAAGGTAGAGCTAGACGAGGTTATTGAACCTTCTCTCGAGTTGGAGAGTAACGCAGCACCTGAAATTGTTCTAGTGTCGTCTGCACCAACAAGATAGGAAGCTAATGATGAGGATCATGAAACTTCAGACGATGCTACTGCTGAACATCACAGGTCGACAAGGTCACGTGCCCCTCCTGAGTGGTACGACAACCCTGTCTTAACTGTCTTGTTAGTAGATAACGGTGAACCTGCGAACTATGAGGAAGCAATGATGAGCCCAGACTCTGAGAAATGGCTAGAGGCCATGAAATCCGAATTGGGATCCATGAGCGAAAACCAAGTATGGACTTTGGTGGACCCTCCTAGCGACCGAAAGGCCGTTGAGTGCAAATGGATTTTCAAAAGGAAAACGGACGCATATGGTAATGTTACTGTCTATAAAGCACGGCTTGTCACGAAAGGTTTTTGACAAGTTCAAGGTGTTGACTACGATGAGACTTTCTCTCCCGTAGCGATGTTTAAGTCCATTCGGATTTTATTAGCAATTGCTGTGTTTCATGATTATGAAATATGGCAGATGGATGTCAAGACTGTGTTCCTCAATGGCAACATTGATGAAGAGTTGTATATGATGCAACCCGAAGGTTTTGTCGATCCTAAGGATGCTGATAAGGTGTGCAAAATTCAGCGTTCCATTTATGGACTGAAGCAAGCATCTCGGAGTTGGAACCTTTGTTTTGATCAAGTGATCAAGAGCTTTGGATTTGTTCCAAATTGCTACGAAGCTTGTATCTACAAGAAAGTGAGTGGGAGCTCAGTGACATTTTTAGTACTATATGTGGATGACATATTGATTATTAGAAATGACATTGATATGCTTAACAATGTGAAGAGTTATTTGAACAAATGTTTTTCAATGAAAGACCTAGGAGAAGCTGCGTATATATTAGGCATCAAAATCTATAGAGATAGACAAAGACGCCTAATAGCTTTAAGCCAAAGTACATACCTAGACAAAGTTCTGAAAAGGTTTAGGATGGATAAGGAAAAGAAAGGTTCAGTGCCCATGTTGTCAGGTAAGATATTGAGCAAGGCTCAGTGTCCAGCTATGATAAACGATAGAGAAGCTATGAGCAAAGTGCCTTATGCCTCGGCCATAGGTTCTATCATGTATGCCATGTTGTGTACAAGACCGGATGTGTCCAATGCTCTTAGTTTGACGAGCAGATACCAAAGTGATCCAGGAGTGGAACACTAGACAGCCGTGAAGAACATCCTAAAGTATTTAAATAGGTCTAAAGAAATGTTCATGGTCTATGGAGGTGATGAGCAGCTCGTCGTAAAAGGTTACGTCGACGCTAGTTTCGACACCGACAAGGATGATTCTAAATCTCAGACAGGATACGTTTACATTTTTAATGGAGGAGTTGTGAGCTGGAGAAGCTGCAAGAAAAGCGTGATCGCGGGATCTACAGTAGAAGCGGAATACATGGTTGCTGCAGAAGCGTCAAGTGAAGGAGTTTGGATCAGGAACTTCGTCACGGAGCTTGGTGTGGTTCCAAGTGCCTTGGACCCACTAGAGATATTGTGTGACAACACTAGCACCATAGCACTGGCTAAGGAACCAAGATATCATCCAAAGACCAAGCACATCAACCACAAGTTTCATATAATTCGAGATTATATAACAGATGGAGATCTGAAGATTAGCAAAGTACATACGGATCTGAATGTCGTAGATCTGTTGACTAAACCTCTTCCACGAGCAAAACATGATCAGCACCTTAGTGCCATGGGTGTTAGATTGTTGCCAGATGTAAACTAGATTATTGACTCTAGTGCAAGTGGGAGACTGTTGGAATTATGCCCTAGAGGCAATAATAAAGATGTTATTATTATAATTCTTGTTCATGATAAAGTTTATATTCCATGCTAGAATTGTATTAAGCAGAAACTTTGATACTTGTGTGGTTTATGAACAACACCGTGTCCCTAGTACCTCTATGGACTAGCTCATTGATTAATGATGGTTAAGGTTTCCTAACCATAGACATGAGTTGTCGATTAATAATGAGATCATGCCATTGGGAGAATGATATGATGGAAAGACCCAAATCAAGCAGAGCAATTAGATTGTGTCATCGTGTTCATCTTTGCGAAGCTTTTTCTTATGTCAAATATTGTATTCCTTAGACCATGAGATAATGCAACTCCCTGATATCGTAAGAAAGCTTTGAGGTCATCAAAAGTCATCCTATGAGAGGGTGATCATAAAGGTGTCTCTCAGGTGATCGGAAAGTACTTGTTGGGTTGTATGTATCGAGATGGGATTTGTCCCACCCAAGTCGGAGAGATATACTTCGGGCCCACTCGGTAATCGATATCAACACTGCTTGCAAGCACATAGTTAAGGAGTTAATCACAAAGTGATATCGTATTACAGAACGAGTAAAGTACTTGCTGTGAACGAGATTGAACTAGGTATGCCAATACCAACGATCGAATCTCGGGCAAGTAAAATATCGCGTGACGAAGGGAATATAAATATGGGATTAATTGAATCCTGGCATTGTGGTTCATCCGATATGATCATCGATGAATATCTGGGAGTCAATATGGGTTTCCAGACCCCGCTGTTGATTATTGATAGAAGATCATGTCTGCATATTCTCGAACCCGTAGGGTCACACACTTAACGTGCTTCGACGCTAGGATAGAATGTATAATTGGTTTATGAGTTTTTGTTCGGAGTCTCGGATGAGATCTAGGACATCAAGAGAGGTTCCGGAATGGTCCGGAGAATAAGATTCATATAAAGGAAAGCAGTTTTTGGATTTCGAAATTGTTTCGGAATGTTCGGTATTGTAACAGAAGGTTCTAGAATCTTCCGGAGTGGGACCAATGTGGCCCCACTTGTCTGAGGGGGCGTGGGCCTAAGAGGGAGTGCCCTGGCCGCATTGGGCCAGGGGCACAAGGCCCCATAGGCCCAGCTGGCCAAAACCCTAGGGGAAACCCTAGGGGATCTTCTAGAAGGGGGGAAGACTTGCCCCCCACTCCACCCTTGTGGCCGCCGGCCCTAGGGCTTGGAGGAGGGGAAAGGGGGGCGGCCATCCCTCTATATAAAGAGGGCAGGGGTGCACCCTCCTCCCACCTATCCTTGAACCCTAGCCGCCTACCTGATGCCCTCCAGATCTCTCTCTCTCTCTCTCTCTCTCTCTCCCGACTGCGCGTAGGCGAAGCCCTGCCGCAGAAACTCTCCACCTTTGCACCACGCCGTCGTGTTGTAGATCCAATCTATCTATCCACCCCACTTGCTGGACCGAGGAAGGAGGATACGTCATGTGCGTGTGCATCTCTCGGAGGCGTCGCCACTTGCGGCGTTGGATCGGATCGGATCGCGAGGAGGAGAAGGCTAGTACGACTACATCAACCACGTTCTGTTGAACGTTCAGCTGTGCGATTTATTTAAGGGTAAAGATCTCATCTATCCCTCTTGTTGATTGCATCTCCTAGATTAGATCTTGGCTTTCCCGTTCGCATCCTTAGAATTTTTTTGATTTACTATGCTGTGAAACCCTTCACCCCCTTCATACCGATCTCACTCGACCTCGGCGCCCACAACTATTACCACTGGCGCCACCTCTTCACCATCCACCTTGGCTGCTGCGGCCTCCGTCACCATATAGATCCCTCCCACCCTCCGCTGCCCGCCGATCCCCGCTGGGTCAAAGATGATCTCACCATCATCCAGTGGATCTACACCCGCATCTCCACGGAGCTCCCCAATCTGGTCTCCTCCGACTACACCACCGCCGCCGATCTATGGGCCTCTCTCCAACAGCTGTTCCAGGACAACTCCGGCGCGCGCATCAACACACTCAACACGAAGCTTCGCACGACCACTCAGGGATACGCCCCGGTCACCGTCTTCTGCCAGCGGATCAAGGCCATCGGCGACGAACTCAGTGAGCTTGGTGATCATGTCGACGACCGTACCCTCATCAACACCCTCCTCGCCAGCCTCGGAGATCAGTTCGAGAAGCAGCAGTCCTTCATCCCCATGCTGAATCCCTACCCCACCTTCAAGGAGGTGCGTTCCCTCCTCCAGCAAGAAGAGAAGAATCAAGCTCGCAAGGCACAATGGATGCCGCACGTTTTCCCCGCCGTCGCCCCTGCCGCGACAGGGAATCCGCCCTCTGCAATGCCGCGGCAGCCGCGGCAGCCGCCCGCGCAACCACCTCCTGCCGCACCAGCCGTGGCCCCGACCCTGCCTCCTGGATGGCGCCCGAGCCCTAATTACAGGGGAAAGAACCCGACCTACAGGCCTCCCTCGACGCGCTCCTCTGGCCCTGCACCCGCTTCGTCATCGCCTGCTTCTTCGCCGCACGCTCCACCTTCCTGGCCTCCTCAACACGACCCTTGGACGGGCCTTGTGCAGGCTTGGTTGATGCCATGGTCGGCCCCGTCTCCGTATGGCGCCCCTCCTGCATACACAGGCGCATGGAGTCCCAGTCTTCATCCAGCCACGGGCTCTCCCGGCCTCCTCGGCCCTTCGCCGCCGGCTCATGTCTACATCGCGAGTGCTACACCACCATCCGGCATGCCCTACTACCACATGCCGGCCTCCTACGGCACCATGCCAGCTCCGTACGCGTACAACCAACTACCATCCCTCCCCTACGTCAACATGCCAGCTTCCGGCTTCTCTGCTCCTCCCCAGCAACCGACCTGGGACCAAGCCTCCTTCATCAACGCCATGAACAACTTTACACTAAATAACAAAGGTACGGATTGAATTTTCGATTCTGGTGCATCCTCGCATATGTCTTCAAATATGAATTTGTTGTCAACTTGTTTCCCCTCTGCTTTTTCCACAATCACTATTGGCGATGGCTCCACAATTCTTGTCTCTTGCGCCGGAAATTCTCACATCTTTTCATCTTATGCTAATTTTCTTCTACGTAATATTCTTGTTGTTCCCTCCTTAATCAAAATTTTTATTTCTGTTCGAAAATTCTGTATTGACAACAAAGTTATTCTGGCTTTTGATCCTTTTGGTTTGTCTGTGAAGGATATGAAAACGGGGGAGGTCCTCGCTCGGTATAATAGCACGGGCGATCTTTATCCACTTCATGGCGCGCCCACATCCACCCCCCGCGACATGCTTGCATCCGTTGATTTATGGCATCGTTGTCTAGGCCACCCCAATAAAACAACTATGTAGTCTTTGCTTCAAGAATTTTGTATACCTAGTTCTAGTCCCTCTCACAATCCCTCTCTATGTAATGCCTGTCAATGCGGCAAACATGTTAGATTACCTTTTGGTACCTCAACTACTATTAGTACTTTTCCGTTTGAGCTTCTTCATTGTGATTTATGGACCTCTCCAGTTCCTAGTGTTTCTGGTTATAAATATTATCTTGTGATACTAGATGACTACTCTCACTATATTTGGACTTTTCCTCTTCGTGCAAAATCTGATGGCATCTGCTCCACCGCGAGGTCATGGCCACATGCTAGGGAGCATGGGCGCAAGACGAAGATTGGGGAAGGAGCATGAATCTAGGACAAGGAGGACGAGGTGGCGGTGGAGCATGTGCTGGTCTCTATGGAGGCGGTGGCGCCACGCCGTCGACCTCGGCAGCCGAAAATGAGGTAGAGGATAGCAATGGGAGAGGCGATTTCTTCCTCCAGGTGGCGCAGCCATGGTGTCAACTAGAAAGCCGGCCTATGAACAAAGTGGACATGTGTATGTTGGGTCCTATAGGGGTTACAAAGTGACAATGTGCAGGTTGATAGTGCAAAGTAACCTGACACGAATCTTAGAACGATAGTGACCGTTGGATAAGACAGGAACGCCCACGTCATGGTAGAAAAACTGCGTTGAAACGTATTTCCGTTTCACCCATGAAACAAACAACAATATTTTTTCGGAGGATCACATCAATATCTATCAATACACCCATGCTATAGGAATCCAAGTGTGATCCCAGTTATGTCCAATTTATAATTAATTTGAATCTCCGGTTCAAATTTTAAGAAATATATTTGAACCTGGACAAGAGATGAAATTACTTAAAATTGTGACATAAGTGATATCCACGTGACACCCTACTTGCTAAACAAAAACCTACATGTGCATTGTCTATTTTCTTACAACTCGCTAGATTTAGCCCGTACAAACATATCCATAAACTTGCCCCTGATAAGATTATCTTGTTAATTTGATGATATAAACTTTCAATGTGAACGAGATGATCCAAGGATGCAACCGATTGTGGTGGATTTTTCCAAATTTTGTGATCAGCGCATGTCCCACGTGTGGCACACTTGCCTTCAGCCACAAAATTAGTGAGGTTGAGGACAGCATATTTGAAAGTCCGAAAGCCGGAGCGAACTAAAGAGGCGACCCACATGCATGTTCGTTCGTGGAGTGTTTGCTGGCTCCATGCACAGTGATAGTGGAAAGAGAGCGAGAGAGCAATACAAAAAAGCGCTCCCTACACACCACATCCCCTCCTCCCTCTCTGCCTCACCCCACCATGCTACTTCGCCGCCTTCTCGCCTCCCTTGGTTTACCCGATCGATACATTCCCTTGTCTACCTCACGTTGACGAGGTTTAATCTCGTCAATGCCCATTGTTATGGACTTGGGTTTTGGAGAAGATGGGGATGCTGGAGATCGTGGCACGGTTAACAGACAAGCAACCAGGGGACACGAGATTTACCCAGGTTCAGGCCCCGGAGAAAACCCTACTCTGCTTATGCTCTTTTATTACGGCGGAACCGAAGGTTCTGAGGTCGCAGATTCGATATGGCGTGGAGGTGTGTTTGTCGTGTCGAAGGGTGTAATCGTTGTTTCCTCGTTGGACCCTCCTAGCCTTTATATATGGGGAGGCTAGGTCTCGGTACCTGTCTGAGTAGGTTACAAGTTGTATTGAACTCTAGTCTTGCTCTCCAAGGATCCAAAGGCGTCATGGGCCTTGGCCGCGAAAATCTTCATGGGCCAGCGTATGTACCGTGGGCCTTTCTTGGGCGGACCAGGTATGCTGAAGTTATGTACCCGTCGGGTATAACCATGTCGATAGCCCCAGTGATCGGTTGAATCAGATCTGGTGAGACTCTTCGATCTTCGGGTGTAGCTCTGTCTTTCAAGAGAATGTGTAGGGATTGTTGATGCGTGTGCCTGACTCACCCGACAGATCAGGGTCAGTTAATCGTCTTAGGACAAAACAACACGATCTTCTTCAGGTGCGAGTCCCTCGACTCGAACCCGGAACATATGCTGGCGTAATTCGACTCAGGCCGCGGAAGACTTATAGGAGTGGAATTCTAGTGTTTTTAAATGATGTACCCAACGCGTCCGTCGGGATTTTCATCATGCCTGTTGGCATGGATTTATACTAGCAGAGCGCAGTCAGGTGCGTTGCCAGGCCATCAGATGATATTTGTAGGTCTTATCTTTGTGTCGTAGACACAACATCCGAATGTTTGTCACCGTGGAGGTGCTTCGGGTGGCCAAGGAGGTCGTTGCTCACTTAGCGTTAATTAGGGCAGAGTTGCCAAAAAAGTTTTGCATGCTGATCCGAAGGATCGCAGTCGAAGAGTTCATAGGGTGCGCGACCAGCGCTCCCTATGGGAGTAGCCCCCAAGTGTACATTGAGTCGTAGACTCAAACGGAGACTTTTAGTTCAGGCATTGTTTCAATCATTAAGTCCGCAGGACTCGAAATTTTTTGGATGCTTGAATCCATCCTCCCTATGGGAGTAGCCCCCGAGTCCGTAGTGGAGTCGTAGACTCGACGTGGGACTCGAAGATCTTTGTGTGTGAACGACCATTGCTCCAGTTAGGAGTAGCCCCCGAGTGTCTGGCGGAGTCGTAGACTCGGGCAGAGACTCGAGTCTTGTATTATGTAACTGTAGTAGAAAAAATCTTGTGGGCGTACCGCTAACCCGGAAGTACATCGGGTGCGCGACCAGCGCTCCTGATAGGAGTAGCCCCCAAGTATTTAGTCGAATCATAGGTTCGAGTGAGTACTCTTAGCTTTGTAGCCGAAGTTGGTGCTAGTATAGCTTTTGATGACATCAGTGCTGACGATCGATGACCTCAAGCGTCTGCTACGCCAGAGATGACTTGACTTGATGAAGTGTGGGTCCCACTTCCTGACTTTGAATTGACCGGTCACGCGCGGCGTGGAGATGATTACGGCGTTTCCTCGATTTCTGCGCGTAGTGGACGTCGTGGGAACGACGGTTCGTTTTGGTGTTGACACGTGTACGGCCAGATCTGTCGTTGGCGTTAGGTCTTCTCGATGGACGGCCAGCGTGCATCGTCTTTTGCTGTTATAATCCTTGGTGAAATCGTGGTTTGTTTTCACTGCACCAGTTCTTGCGTTTTACTGCCTCCTTGCGCTCGAGCGATTATTGCTGCGTGCTGAGAGTTCCTTTCGCATTTCCTTTGTCTTCGTCGTTGTAGCGCCACCACGCCCGTAAGCGCCATGGGGAAGCCAAAGAAGTCTTCGTCTGCGGTGGGGACCAGCGCGCGGAGGCAAGAAGAAGCGCCGCGCTACTCGTGTCACCGATGGTGGTGGCGGCGATCGAGCAGCGGAGAGTGATCTCCGCATAAGCTGCCTGGCGAGCTGATCCCGCAGGATACGACGGCCGTGAGGCTCCCCGGCAATGAGGTAATCCCCCGTCCCCCATCTGGGTATCGGGTTATGTTTGTCGCCTTCGTTTTGCGTGGGTTTGCGTATCCGGTCCATGACTTCCTTCGTGGGCTGCTCTTTTTCTATGGGGTTCAACTCCATCATCTGTCTCCCAACTCTCTTCTCCACATTGCGTGTTTTATCACGCTTTGCGAGTGTTGGCTTGGTATTGAGCCGCATTTTGGCCTCTTCTGGAAGCTGTATTCCGTGAGGAGGCAGTCTGGTTCGGATGGTGTGTACCCCATTGGGGGTTTCATCATCTCTCTTAGTCCCGATGTCCAATTCTTTTCCTTCTCCATGTCCGAATCTGTCCGATCTTGGCGGAGGAAATGGTTTTACATCCGTGAATCCGTGCTGCCTGGGCAAGATTTTGGTCTCGTTCCTTTTGACCCCTCCCAGTTGATTGTGAAGAAAAGATCCTGGAAAAATCAGATCTTAGACGGTGAGGTGGCAGAGATAGAGGCCCTTTATCATCGGGTGGAGGAGCTCCAATTGATTCCTGAGAAGGAGGTCAACGGTGTCGATATCATCTGGACGTTTCTTGAGCGTCGGGTGCAGCCTCTCCAGGCGAGAGCGCACCCGATGTTCCTTTACTCTGGGCGCCGTGATCCGACGAGGGTTTCGAGTGAGAAGATCTCCGAGGTGGACCTTGACAAGGATCTTCGCGTGCTGTTGAAGTTCAAGGCCGACGAAAAAATCCCGGGGAAGTCGCTGACTCCTCCCTTTTCTTCGACGTTGGTCGTGCCGGAGGTGTAGATCTGCGCACGTAGTGCTTCCCTTTTATTTTTGTCAGTTGTGTACTTGTGTCCTTTGTTTGCTAACAAAGTTTCTTCTCATCTTGTAGAGCTTCAAAGTGCCAGGCATGGCACCACCATTACCCGAAAGGTATCCGAATGCCCCGGATAATGAAGTGGTGGATTCTGTGTCCGAGCTTCCTTGTAGCGATCTCCGGCGGAGGATGCGGCGAATCAGTGAGGACCATTCGAGCAAGCGATCCGAGCTCGGCGAGTCTTGGATGCCTCGACTCCTCCGACTCGAGAATCCTGGGTCTTGGCGTCATGATGATGTTCGGGGGTTTGTCTTCTCCTATTCCTGCCATTCCTGCGAGCTATTGCTCGCACCCGCCAAAGCGGAAGAAGGAAGAGAAGAAGGAGGAGGAGAAGAGGGCCGGAGGGCTTCTCCTATCTTTGACTGAAGCACGTTGGGCTCGTAAGTGTTCTTGTTGCCCTTGTTGTCTTTTGTTCACTTGTTATTTTGGCGCTGTGTTGATTGATTCGTATGCGGGCAATCCTCCGGCAGCTCTAGTGATGGAGCCTTGAGATGATGGGGAAGTCGAACATTGCGTCGCCTCCTCCATGAGGCGGCGCGACTTGCAGTGCTGCACAGTTCCTCTTGTGCAGGAGAGGCTGGTGGTTGCGCCTCGAATTTTGGCGGGCCTGCGGGTTCGCCGAGCACGTAAGTTTTTACGCTTCATGTCACAGAGCCCAGGCGTCTTCGTGTTCTTGATGTTGTGTTTGCTTCTTTGTTTTGGGCGTAGCCCCAAGTCCTGCTCTTCTTGCTATTGCCTTTTCCTGCAGCCTTGTGTCCAGAAATGGCTGGTGGAGGGCGCTGTGTTGGAGGTGAAAGCTGCAGCATTTGCAAGGTATTAAATGCCTTGTAGTACTTTTTTGTTTATCCTTGTCCTGTTTGTTGACACCGGCTTGTTGTGAATGCAGAGGAGCATAATGACTCTCTCCGTGAGGTTGATGCTCTGAAGAAGAGCCTTGTGTCAGACGAGAAGGTCGAAGCCGCTGAGACGAAAAGAGCGCTTGAGCTGGAGCTGTCGTAGGAGAAGCGGAGAAGCTCATGGCTGCCAAGGCTATTTCGGGTGAGTGCTAGCTTTTGTACTTGCTTCTTTTTACGGGTCTTCTTCTATGTTGCCTTTCTTCATGTTTTCTTGTTTTGTCTCGGATGCGGGTATCGAGTTTGACCTGGTGCTCGGAGCACGAGTGCTCTGGATGATGCCACTGTAGCGGTCGAAGACCGCTGCAGCACCGTCGTCAACTCCCTTGCCAAGGCGAAGGAGGTCCTTGGTCGCTTCTACCAGGAGCTCTTCCCGAAGGGCGCAACCCTTGAAGATGTGGGTGCCCTGGCAGAGGCCCTGTCAGCCGAAGCGCCTGCAGCGTACAAGCGCAAGCAGAAGGGCATCGGCGCGTCTGTCGAGCTGGCGATGGCCATGGCGGCTGGGGCGGAGCTGAACTTGCCCCAGATCACTTCTCGGATGCCGACGGCTGCGGATGGATCAGAGGTAGCCTTCGCTGCTTACTCCGCTCGCTGCAGACGATATGGGCCCAAGCTCATTGACTTGTTGTGCGAGTCAGCGGCAGCGGCATGAAGAGGTCTGGCTCGAGCGACTCGGTGTCCTATGCCTTAGGCATAGGAGATGTAGGGTAGTATGTAGTTTACTTTTGCTGTAAATATCTTTTGTAGCACCATCCTTGTGCCTTGCTTGATGCTGTATTTAATGAATTCCTCCGAGTTGGGCTTTATCTTTGGCTGAATGTCTGTGTGCCTTCTTTTTCTTCTGCTTTAGGTTCCTTCGGGTGTTGACCCAGTTGGTACTTCATCTTAAAGGCCCTTGCGAGCATCGTTGGATGATTCCTCGCAGCTCGCTTTTCTTCGGGATCGCGTGCGCAGCTTGGAGAGGGATTTGCTTGGGTTACGCGGTCGTGCTGTCGTTTGGAAGTCCAAAGCAGACCGTAGTGCAGCCAAAGAGGAGTACTTGATGGCGGAGCTGGGTCGGCTGTCCGAGAAGCTGCAATGTAAGTTGATCCTTCTTTTGGGCTGTGGCTCAGTCCTTCGGGTGAGCCTGCTGGCCTTACTCTTGTTCTGTGATGTTGTCGCAGGTGCGAATCTTGCTCCGAGGGAAGAAAAGGAGCGCATTGCTGTTCGAGTAAATTGCTTGACTCAACAGGACATGGAAGCCGGTGGCTTCTTTTGGATGGATCGCGATCGTGCCATGGTTACGGCGGCAGTGCGGATCGCGTCTTCGAGTTTAGCGGGTGCTCCGCCAGTGCGGAATATCGCTGTCCTCGGTGCTGCCGTCATGTTTCTGTTGGATGGCGTGCGGCGACTCTTGCAGTCTTGGCGAAGTTTGGTGCCAGCAATGTCAAGGAGCTGGTGCGGCAGCAGCTTGTCGCAGGGGTGAAGGCTGCCTTGTCTCTTGTGAGGGTGCACCGCCCTGATGTAGATTTGGCTGTTGTGGCGACTGGGCCACCTCCTCGACCAGATGGTGGTGAGTGGAATATGCGTCCGCATTATGCGGCTGTAAGGCAGTATGCCGAACAGATTGTAGATTTGTTTGAGCAGCGTGCTCAGGCTATTCTTCAGAATAGGTAGGACCTGAAAATAAACAGATAGATGTAAAATTTGTATATTGCGACTGGGCGTGTATGTGCCCTTTGTTGTAAAGGTTCGCTAGTTAGCGAAACGCATGCTTTGATTTAATCGTGCCCTTTTCGTTTGCACGGCGTGGTCAGCTACTCAGGTGTACACGTTTTGTCCTCAGTCGATAAAATCGTGAGGTGGGGGGAGCCCCCGAGCACGCAGTGCTTTGATTTAGTACGTGCCCTTTTCGTTTGCCTGACGTGGTCAGCTACTCAGGTGTACACGTTTTGTCCTCAGTCGATGAAATCGTGAGGTGGGGGGAGCCCCCGAGTGCGTATGTAGCATGTGATAAAGTTGCAGAGAAATAATCAACCGAAGGTTGGGGCGAGACACTTAGCTTATATTTGCATCGTAATGAAGGAGGTACATGGTTCGGCTGAGTAGCCTTGGCTGTAAGCCTTATTGAGAGTAAAGGGGGGTACGCTGCCCATTGTTATGGGAAGAATCGTCAGAGTGCGAGGCGTTCCACAGGTTGGAGTATGCGACTCAGTTCCACGTGTTTGAAGCGATAGGCACCACCTGGGATGACTTCGGTGATGACATAGGGTCCTTCCCATGGCGAATCGAGTTTGTTCGGTCGCTTTTGCTTGAGTCGCAAGACGAGGTCTCCTTCGACGAAGGACCTGGGGCGCCACCGGCGACTGTGATAGTTGCGGAGACTTTGCTGGTACACCGCGGATCTAGCTGCTGCTATATCCTGTGCTTCGTCGAGTGTGTCGACGGCATCTTCGAGTGCAGCCGTGGATTCGGCTTCGCTATAAGCGACGACTCGTGGAGCCTGATGGCGTACTTCGGCTGGCAGCACTGCCTCGGCTCCGTGTACCATGAAGAATGGTGTGTAGCTAGTGGAGCTGTTTGGCGTAGTTCGTAAGCTCCATAGGACAGACGGTAGCTCTTTCGTCCAGTTTCCAGCTTTATGCACGAGTGAGCTCATGAGGCGCTTCTTGATGCCGGCGCCGATTAGGCCGTTGGCCTTTTCCACTTGCCCGTTTGTTTGCGGGTGCGCTACTAAGGCATACGTGATTCCGAGGCCTTCGCAGAAGTCCTGGAATTCTTCGGAGATGAAGTTCGATCCGTTGCCAGTGATGATGCTGTGTGGTACGCCAAATCGGTAGACAATGGATTCGAAGAACTTGGCGGCGGTTTTGCCCTTCTGGTTGGTGACTGGCATGGCTTCGATCCACTTGGTGAATTTGTCGACTGCGACCAGGAGGAAGACGTGTCCTTCCTTCGAGGATTTTGGCAGTTTGCCGATCATGTCAAGGCCCCATTGAGCGAAAGGCCAAGCTATGGGTATGGGTTGAAGTTCGGACCCAGGTGCGTGTGGTTTGTCGGCGAACCGTTGGCACCCGTTGCATCTTCGGACGATGTCCTTTGCGTCGCTCATGGCCGTTGGCCAATAGAATCCTGCTCGTAGAGCTTTGGCGACAAGGGAGCGCCTGCCTGCGTGGTGGCCGCAGATGCCCTCGTGGATATCTTGGAGTATGGCCTTGCCATCGTTGATGGTGACGGACCGTTGTAGTACGCCCGTAATGCTGCATTTGTACAGTTCGCCGTTGATGATGGTGAAGGCTTTTGACCGACGAGATACGCGCCGGGCATCTGTCGGGCTGTCTGGCAATTCTCTGTTTATCAGGAACTGGAGGTATGGTCGTGTCCAAGTTTCTTCGACTGCCATGACCTGCATCAGGTTGACCGTGGCGACTTTGGTATCCAATTTTTCGGGTCCTTCGTGACCTTCGGGTAGCGTAGCCTCCGAGTGTTCTGCTTCTTCGGGTGATCCCTTGGGGAATTTCCGCTTGATGGATGGCACGCAGATCTGTTCGAGGAACACACCTGGTGGTACCTTTGCACAAGTGGAGCCGATGTTGGCGAGTCTGTCGGCCTCCTCGTTGCTCTCTCTTCCAACGTGCCGAAGTTCGCAGCCGTCGAATTCGCCTTCGAGTGCGTTGTATAGCGCGCGGTACGCGATCATGTTTTCAGCGTGTGCGTCGCACTCATTTATCGTCTGCTGTACGACAAGGTTGGAGTCACCGTAGATGACCAGGCGCGTTGCGCCGCAGATTTTTGCCATCTTCATGCCGTGGATGAGGGCTTCGTATTCGGCCTCGTTGTTGGAGGCTCTGAACTTCATCCGAAGGACGTACTTCATCTTGTCACCTTGCGGGGAGGTCAGTATGACTCCTGCCCCTGCTCCAGCTTCGCGTTTGGAGCCGTCAAAATGCATTGTCCAGGACTGCGACATGTCTGGGGTGTCAGGCAGCTGCAGCTCCATCCAGTGCACCAGGAAGTCCGGAAGGACTTGATATTTGATTGCGTGTCGCTTCTCGTAGATGATGTCCAGTGGTGATAGTTCGATGCCCCACAGGGCCACGCGTCCTGTGGCCTCTGGATTGTTCAGGATGCTGTTTAGGGGTGCCTCGTTGACGACCATCACCTGATGCTCCTAAAAGTAGTGGCTCAGTCGTCGAGCCGTCATGAACATGCTGTAGGCCAGCTTCTGGTAGTGCGGGTATCGCTGTTTTCTTGGAGTGAGAACCTCGCTGAGGTAGTAAATTGGGCGTTGTACCCCGTGGGTCTTGCCTTCTTCGGGTCATTCGACCACGAGTCTTTATCTTGACCACCTGGTGTGTGGCTGCTATGTACAGCAACAGGGGCTCGCGCTCTTTTAGCGTGACCAAAACTGGCGAGGTGGAGAGGAGCCGCTTGAGGTTTTCGAATGCATCGTTGGCTTCTGGTGTCCACTCGAACTTGTCTGCCTTGCGCGGCAGCTGGTAGAATGGTAGGGCCTTCTCACCCATGCGGCTGATGAACCTGCTTAGTGCCGCTACTCGCCCTGCGAGCTGCTGAACGCCCTTGAGGTTTTTCGGCTTCTCCATTGTCATGATAGCTTTGATTTTCTTCGGGTTTGCTTCGATCCCTCGTTGAGAGATGAAGTACCCGAGCAGCTGACCCGAGGGGACGCCGAAGGCGCACTTTTCTGGATTGAGCTTGATCCTGTAGCGATCGAGGTTGTCGAACGTCTCGCGGAGATCGTCGATAAGTGTTCTTGCCTCCTTGGTTTTGATGACTATGTCGTCGACATAGACTTGGGCGTTCGACCGATCTGGTCCTTGAGGCGAGCCTGCATGCATCGCTGATGCGTGGCACCCGTTCTTTAGCGAAAGGCATTGTGTTGTAGCGATATACTCGAGCGGTGTGATGAGCGCCGTTTTCTCTTGATCTTCGACCTTGAGTCGAATCTGGTTATAGCCTTTGAGTAGGCGTTGAGGAAGGAGAGTTTCTCACAACTGCGGTCGAATCGATGATCTGGTCGATCCGAGAGGAAGTGGTCCTTAGGGCGGTGTTTGTTCGGTGGCGTGAAGTCTACGCATCCATGGGATGTCCGTGTCCTTCTTCAGGACCATCACTGTGTTTGCCAGCCACTCGCTTTCCTTGATTTCCCGGATGAAGTCTGCTGCGAGTAATCTGTTGATCTCTTGCCGATAGCTTCGGCTCGTGGCTCCGACAGTCTTCGGATGGACTGCTTGACTGGCTTGGTGTCTGGGAAGACATTGCATGCGTGCTCGGCGAATTCCACAGGAACTCTGGCATGTCCGCGAGACACCGGTAATTTCCAGCTCACGGAGGAATTCGACGAGCGCGCCTTCCTATGCGGGGCTGAGGTCGTTGGCGATCAGCGCCGTTTTGGAGGCATCCGTTGGATGGACCTGCACCTTCTTGGTGTTGATGGTAGAGTCGAAAGACATGTCGGGTGCGTTCTGCTTTGTGACTGGGGGTAGCCCATTGTCCGTCACCTCGCGGAGCCTTAGAAGCTCGTCTTGCATGCCGAAAGACTGGGAGATTTTGTTGAAATCCCTGTCGCATTGGTCCGATCGGGTGAAGCTCCGTGGTGTGATGGCGCCTTGGTCCTGGCATCTTGAGTAGCAGGTATGCATAGTGTGGGACGGCCAGGAACCTTGCGAATGCTACGCGTCCCAGGATGGCGTGGTATTGCGACGGCCAGTCCACCACTTTGAATTCTAGGCGCTCCTGCCGAAAATTGTCCGGCGTCCCGAAGATGACGTCGAGCCCTATTTTGCCCAGGGGGAAGATGCCCTTCACTGGGACAATGCCGTGGAATGTTGTGTCTGATTGTTCCAGGCTGCATTGCGGGATCCGCATAGCTGCTAGAGTGCTTGTGAACATTAGGTTGATGCCGCTGCCACCGTCCATGAAGACGCGACTCATCTCGAAGCCTCCGATCTGCGCCTCCAGCACCAGGGCAGCATGACCTAGGCGAGGGATCTGGCAAGGGTGATTCGCGCGAGTGAATGTGATGCAGGACTCCGATCCGCTGAGGTACTCAGGGATTGCAGGTGGAGTTGTCACGGCCATGTTGATTTGTCGGGTGATTTTCTTCTGTACCCTGTTGGTGGGACGTCCCTTCTGTATCATATTGAGTGCTCCTTTTGGTGGAGGTGTCGACCCGGCGTTGTTTTGCGCTGGTGTGACTGGTTGATGTGGGCCTCCGATAGGCGGCGGTGGAGGAGCTCCGTGTGCTATTTCGCCTGGCGCAGGCGCGTTTCCGAACGCAGGGATGGGACCTTGTTGCCTCATCTGCATCATGCCTTCGCTGAGTTTCTGGAACTCGCGGCAGTCCTTGAGCATGTGGCTAGCTTTCTTTTTGCCATCTTGCTTGTCGATGTAGAAGTGGATGGTGCATGGACCCAAAAGTTTGTCGAATGCTGAAGGTCCGTTGTCGCGGTCGCGGCGTTGCCACAACTGCGTTGGTCGTCCGTTGTCGCGGAAGTTTCCGCTGCGGTATCCTCCGCTGTTGCGGCTGATGTCGTTACGGCGGTCGGCGTAGCCGGTTGCGACCATATCGGGTCCATCGCGGTCCTCGTGAGCCAGCGGTCTCCTCTTCTCTTGGCGTTCTCGTCTTCGGCCATAGTCGTCCTCTTCATCTGATTGCGCCCGCTGGATGCAATCTTCGCCGTCTGCCCAACTGTTGGCGATTTCCATGAGTTGGTCGAGTGTCTTGGGCTTTACGCGTCCAAGTTTCTCCTTGAAGTCTGGGCGCTTGATGCCGTCCCTGAAGGCGTCGATGGACCGCTCTTCGGAGATGTGTGCTGCGGAGTTCTTGGTCGTAGACCAGCGTAGTATGTACGAGCGAATAGATTCACCCGTTCTCTGAGTGCAGGCTCGCAACTCTTCGATTGAGGCGGGCCTCTTGCTGGTGCCTTTGAAGTTTCGGATGAAGCTATAAGCGAGCTCCTCCCAACTTCGGATGGATCCTGATGATAGGCTGCTGAGCCAGACCCGTGCCGCGCCTGTCAGCTGCAGCTGAAGGCATTGCATGGCGGTTTCTTTGTTGCCTCCGTGAAGTTTAACGGATGACAGATGGTCACTGAGCCAGGACTTTGGATCTTGCGTGCCGTTGAACTTCGGAGTGTCCGAAGGAAGCTTGAAGTTGCGTGGCATCTGTGTTCGCCGGACGGATCTGCTGAAGCATCGAGCCCCGCAGAGTTCTCCTTCATCTTCATCCATCTCAGATTCGGATGAGCATGCGCGTTTGGCGCGTGCTTTGTCGATCTTGCGCTGTGTAAGCTTGTCTCTGGCGTCGTAGTCGCGTTTATGGCGGTGCGAGCTCTTCTTCCTTCGAGGAAGGTCGTGCTCTTCTTCATCTTCGGATGAGGGAGTGGGGCTCCGGTCGCGCCTGGCCGGAGCTTTCTTCTTGGGCTCCGTAGGAGCATCTTCGTGGAGCGCAGCTCCGATTAGTCCTAGTCCGGTGAGTGCGGACCTATGCATGGCCCTTTTCGGATCCCCCTCCGGAGGTGGGTGAGCCGCGAATGTGATGGCTGCCATGATCGCAGCTTGTGGCGTTTTCGGGGTAATGTTGCCGTCGGCGTCCATATCCATGAACGATGTGTGTAGAGTTCGGGTCACGTCATGCCGTTCCTTCGGGTCCATGTTTTCCAGCCGAGAGCGGTGCTTGTTTCCCTGGTTTTCGTTCGTGCTAGAGCCGGGTCCCATGGCGGAGAGCGCAGCTCGTCTCGCACTGGACTCAGAGGCTGCTTTCTTGCGTTTGTCGAGCGTCTCCTGCATCTTGACTTGTTTCTTATGCTCCTCGATGAGGAGGTAGTGGTATGCCATCAGCAGATCACGTGGGGAGTCCAGAGGTAGGACTATTTCGCCTGCGACGGCGCGGCGTGCTTCGGCCCATCCTTCTTTGCTAAGTTGGATGAGGTGGCCCCTGTTTTCGCCGTTTCCACCATTTTCGCCGTTTCTGTCCTGCGGGTTGGGGTTGGGCGGCGGGTTAGGCATTTCCTCGTCGGTTTGGATGATTGCGGCGCACAGATAGCGCCTGCAGATTGGTTGGCTGCTGCCGCAGCTTTCGGATCCGGAACCGTAGGTCCCTTCATCCAAAGGTGGATCGCACAGATCGGAGTTGCAGCTGTTGCTGCTGTAGAACTCATCTGTTGATGGTGACGTGCGTAGCACGGGGTGTGGAGCCCACGAAGCGGGCCTGATGGACGGCACGGGCACCCGCTCAGGGAGGCGGAGGGTGCCAGTTTGTCCCACCTGGAAGCAGAAGCTCCCGAACAGAATTTCGAGTCCGTCGCCTACGGGCTCGAAATCCTTCATGGTGGCCGGCGAGTGGGCGGTGAAGTCGAAAGCGCAGAAGAGGAGGTGATTCTCCGTCGCCGAGGAGTTGTAGATCGATCGGGTCGGAACCGTCACGACCGCACAATCAGCAGCCCCAGTTCCCACAGACGGCGTCAATTGATGAGGTTTAATCTCGTCAATGCCCATTGTTATGGACTTGGGTTTTGGAGAAGATGGGGATGCTGGAGATCGTGGCACGGTTAACAGACAAGCAACCAGGGGACACGAGATTTACCCAGGTTCAGGCCCCCGGAGGGAAAACCCTACTCCTGCTTGTCTGCTCTTTTATTACGGCGGAACCGAAGGTTACAGGGTGCGCAGATTCGATCTGGCGTGGAGGTGTGTATGTCGTAATCGCAGGGTGTAATCGTTGTTTCCCTCGTTGGACCCTCCTAGCCTTTATATATGGGGAGGCTAGGTCTCAGGTACCGATACGAGTAGGTTATAAGTTGTATTCGAACTCTAGTCTTGCTCTCCAAGGATCCAAAGGCGTCATGGGCCTTGGCCACCCGAAAATCTTCATGGGCCAGCGTATGTCTGTTGTGGGCCTTCCTTGGGCCGGACCAGGTATGCTGAAGTTATGTACCCGTCGGGTATAACCATGTCACACGTACATAGACTCCCTTTCCTCCTCTCTTTCATTCTGTTCCACACTTCCATCCTTGGTTAGTTGCCCTTGTCCGAGCAGGTCGGTGTGGCCGGCAGGAAAAAGACATGCATCTGATTTCCGGGTAGGGCAAAAAATGCCATGAACAAAGAGTGCCAAGGCTGCACACCACATGGCTTGGCTACATGGGGCATATGTGGCCCATATGGGTAGGCTCCTAAGTACCTAGGGTTTCATCTTCACCAAGCCCCCTCCCCTACATGGGGCGGTGGCCAGATCAGCCCCTCGCCCCTCCTCCAAGTCTCTGTCCCGTCCTCCTATATAAAGAGAGGCAATCACTCTCTCTAAACACACAATTTCTCCTTCGGGTGGTTTCACCTCTCTCTCTCTCTCTCCCTTGTAGAGTTCTCCACATAGACGTAAAAATATTACATCACTCTCACCGTCTATGCGACACACTAGATGGTGAAATATTATATATTAAAGTACCACATGTGTGGATGCCGATAGAGGTATCATAATATGATATTGCACAAGAAGGATATAATCATTGTGGTGTTGTGAGGGATCACCTAGATGCGGGGATCGCCGGGATATGAATCTTCATCGAGCAAATTCTTCCGCGGCGTTCTATGAGTTCTCCAATCTGGATCTAGATCTGATCGGGACATTTGCATCTTCCTAGATAGATATTGGGTGTCTCGTAAGACATAATTTTTTGTTTTCTCTCACGTAACCCTACCGATAGCGGCAACAAGAATGTCATATATGATTCTCTCTGCCACCTCTGTTGGTTGTATGTTCACAAGCTATCATCCTCTTGTGTAGCTATCTTCATTGATACTAGACGCATATTCATGCCTCTTCCCTCCACCAACCAACCCACATCATTTTACTCTTCCTCCACCCCTGACGTTGATCCTCTTCGATGACCCAGCCTACCTCCGCCCTAACCCTAACCGTAGCCTCCTATCTAGTGCAATTTCACTCAAGTAATTGCAAGGTGAGGCCATTTTCTTCTTCCCTCCCGATGTTCTGTTTTTTGTACTATCATTTTCTATTAGATGATCATGGATCCGCCTAGAATAGATATAGATGTTATGGTGTATGCATTATGGTTATTAGCTTTGTATGATTGTTTTGCATGTATGGATGGTAACAATGAGCATACTTGGTAAACTGAGCTATATCATGGTTATAGATGGTTTTATTGTGGCGAAAAATGTGCAGATCACACTTATTCCATTAAAATTATGTGAGTGCCACTTTAAAAATGGAAAAATGAGCTATTGAAGATCTCAATTGTGGCAAGAACATAAAAATTATCAAAAGAGGTTATTCCGCATTAAACATCTTGAGGGCATGTATAAAAGTTAGACACTTCACCCAAGAAATAAAAAACGATAATTTTATGTTCAGGATATCAAAATCAATAGCTATCAAACAAATGCACCATTCCCATATGGCTGGGTTCAATACTATAAGTTAACCATCTAATTTCTTAAAGCTTCCTAGATTTAGTCCGCACAACAGTCTAAACTAAAGAGGATTTTCAGTCATCTGCTCTACCAGCCAAAACTTATCCATAAACTTGCTTTCGATAAAATTATCTTGGTATAAGTTGGCGATGGGTTAATAGCATAAAACCACCACCTTTTCAAGCCAAAGTTACGAGATGGTACCTATTTTGGTTTTCAGGACAAAATCCCACAATATTTTGGTAAGTTCTTTGAATTCTCAAGATTTCTGACCAAGAGGACCCACTAGTCATTATGGTGTGATGACATGGCAACTGTAGAAATTGGCGGGAGAGGGGGTGCATATGATAGATAGTTGTAAATTCTTCGAGTTTCTGAAAAAAATCAAGGACCACATGTCAACTATAATTAATAAAATCAAAATACATCTAAAAATAAATAATATATGCGGGAGATCGTCTCCTTCCCGACAACAGCACGACACCACCACCACCCAACGCCACACCCATGGTACCACCACTGCCCCCCATTAACTCGTCGCCCGCCGACCTGACTCTCCCCTTATTCCCATAACCCCATGTTTCAAATAATTATTGGAAGTCTTTTGAAATTATAATATATATATACAGAGGATTTTTTAAAAGTGGTTTGAAATTATTTCAGAGAAAATTAGGTTGATGGGCCTCGCCTGAGGGTCCGAGAGAGTGTATAGAGTGCCATTGTGCCAAGGTTGCAGCCCATAGGGTGTGGCAACATGGGCCATATGTGGCCCATGTTAGATGTATATATCTATATATTGTATTTCCCCCATATGTTAGGGGGCTTTCTGCATAATTGCCCTGTACCTATACTATATATTGTGGTCTTTGGCCCCTAGAGGAATATAACTTGTCTATTCCTAACATGGTATCAGAGCCGGTTTTAGGGTTTCCGTGCCCACCGGTCCTCTGCTTGTAATCGCCGCCGCCGTCAGCTCGCCCCGACCACCGCCGGTTCCGTTCTGGCCGCTTGCGTGAAGTTGGTATGTGCCGACTGCCTCGATTGATCTTTGAATCCCTCAGATATTCGGTTCTAGATTGATTGGACGCGCCCCTGCCTCGATTGGACGCGTCCCTGCATCTCCAGATCGCACCCGCCTACGCCGACTTGCTGCCAGACGGCGACCGCCCGCCTCCTCCAACTCGCTGCACCCGCCCGGCAGCTCCCCTGCCTCGATCTCCCGCAAGCACGCGTGCACCTGCACGCCTGGACCGCCTGCTCTTCTACTCCAGATCGCCCGCGCACGCGAGCCCCGCTGTCACCTGACGGTTCCCGCCCGTCTCCTCCTATTTGCTGCAGATCCCACCTAGCCCGCCTGCTCTTCTGATCCAGATCGCCCGCCTCCTCTCTGTTGGTTCTGATCGGATCTGCAAATAGCTGTTTCTTTTTCGTTGGATCTGAGAGTTGACCAAAAAAAAGCGATGTCTTCTACATGGGCTATGTTGTGATTCCTTGCTGACCGGTGATCTTTGATGGCGCGAATTATCCTGATTTCGCTGCCTTTATGCGCATTCACATGCGCGGTCTCCGTCTTTGGGGTGTGCTCTCCGGCGAGGTCTCCTGTCCGTCGTGCCCTCCTGCTCCTGTGGCTCCTCTTCCACCGACGCCGATTGTTCTAGGAGCTGATGCTTCTCAGGAGGCCAAGGATGCTGCTCAGAGTGCCGATGATAGTGTTGCTGCTGCTTATGACCTGAAGTTCAAGCAGTACTCTTCTGCTCTCGAGGCCTATCGCCACGCTCTGACTGCTTACACTCAGTGGGTCGATGAGGATGCTCGTGCTGCTGCTGTTCTCACCTCCAGTGTTCTGCCCCAGTATGCTGCTGAGTTCATGAGCCTCCCTACTGTTGCTGCTCAGTGGGCACACCTTCGTCAGTGCTATCAGCCATCTAGGGATGCTCTTTACCTTTCTGTGGTCCGCCAGGAGCATGCTCTTCAGCAGGGTGATTCCACTATTGATGAGTTCTATACTCAGAGTGCCGCTATCTGGCGTCAGCTTGATTCTCTTTGTACTGCTGTTTGTGGCACATGCTCGTGCTGCCAGATTGTGCGCTCAGATTTGGAGTTTCACCGCATCTATGAGTTTCTGTCTCGGCTCTGTCAGGAGTTTGAGCCCCGGCGTGCTCAGCTGAATGCTCGTGGTCGTGTTCCGCTCTCTGAGGTGTTGTCTGAGCTTCGGGCTGAGGAGACCCGTCTTCGTGGTGCTGGTCTTCTTGCGGTTCCATCTGTGCTTGCTACTCGTGGTCCTCCTATGTCGCTCCTCCTCTCAGCCGGCTGATACTACCTACTCCTCCAAGTCAGGGTTAGAGTCAGCACCAGCAGTCTCAGGGTCAGAGTCAGCACCAGCAGGCTCGTGGTCAGGGTCGCCATGGTTCTCTTTGTCACTGCTCTTACTGTAACAAGGCTGGCCACACTTGGGCCACCTGTTATACACGGGATCCCAGTTTACGTCAGCAACACCAGGCTCGTGGGCAGTCGGCTCCTTCAGCAGTTGCTCTCTCTGATTAGGACATTATCATGAGTCTTCGCGGTCTGCTTGCTGCTATAGGCTCTTCTTCGACAGGCACTGCTGGTTCTGTGACTGATTCTTCCGACTTCTGGCGACCACCACCTTCTACAGTCAATGCGTCCCGTGGTATCTGGATTCTGGAGCTTCCTTTCATATGACATCTGAGTCTTCTTTTCTGTCCGCTCTTCGTTATCTCCCTTCCCCTGTCCGTGTTTTCATGGCTGATGGTACCTCTCTTCCTGTTTCTAGTCGGGGCACCCTTTCTACTTCTTATTTTTATGTCCCTGATATTTCTCATGTCCCTCTTCTTAAGATGAATCTGTTCTCTGCTAGCCAGCTTACTGACTCTGGTTGTCGTGTCATTCTTGATGCTGATTCTTGTGTTGTTCAGGACCGTCGCACACAGGCCCTGGTTGGAGCTGGCCCTCGCAGCCGTGACTCTTCAGGACTTTGGGAGTTAGACCGGCTTCGTGTTCCTTCCGCTGCCAATTCATCTGCCAGTTCTTCTCTGGTCGTTGCCTCTACTACCATCTCCTTTCAGCAGTGGCATCATCGTCTTGGTCACCTTTGTGACTCCCGCCTGTCGTCGTTAGTTCATCGTGGTCTTCTGGGGTCTGTCTTAGGAGATGGGTCTTTACATTGTCAGGGCTATAGGTTGGGTAAACAGATTCAGCTTCCCTATCCTACTAGCGGGTCTGTATCTCAGTGACCTTTTGAATTAGTTCATTCCGATGTTTGGGGTCCGACTCCTTTCGCTTCGAAAGGGGGCCATCGCTACTATATTTTATTCATCAATGATTTTTCTCGGTACACTTGGTTGTATTTTATGTGCTCTCGCAGTGAAGTGCTCTCCATATATCAGCGTTTTGCGGCCATGGTCCGTACTCAATATTCTACCCCCATTCGTGTGTTTCGTGCTGATTCTGCTGGTGAGTATATCTCCCAGATGTTACGAGGTGTTCTTGCTGAGCAGGGCACCTTTGCTCAGTTCTCCTGTCCTGGCGCACATGCCTAGAATGGCGTTGCTGAGCGTAAGCATCGCCATCTTCTTGAGACCACTCGTGCCATGATGATTGCTTCTTCTCTTCCGCCGCATTTCTGGGATGAGGCTATCGCTACGTCGACTTACCTCATCAATATTCAGCCTTCTGCCGCTCTGCAGGGTGGTATACCTCTTGAGCGCCTATCTGGACAATCTCCAGACTACTCCATGCTTCGCTTGTTTGGTTGTGTTTGCTATGTTCTTCTTGCCCCTCGCGAACGCACCAAACTGACTATTCAGTCTGTTGAGTGTGTCTTCCTTGGATACAGTGATGAGCATAAGGGCTATCGCTATTGGGACCCTATTGGTCGTCGGATGCGTATCTCTCGTGATGTTATTTTTGATGAGACGCGTCCTTTCTATCCTCGTCCCACCGCTGGTACCTACCCGGTGGAAGATATCTCTTTTCTTCTCTTTTCTGACACACCTCCTTCTACTCCTATTGTGTCTTCTTCAGGATCTCCTCCCCATGATGCCTCTTCCTCGATACCGTCCTCCTCTGCTCCGTCTAGTTCTCCTAGTTCTCCTCGTTCCCTGGAGTCTTCCTCCGCTATTCCTTCTTCTTCATCGTTGTCTTCTGAGCCGTCTTCCTATGATGAGCTTCCCTCTACTCGTCCTATTCGTCAGCTTCGTGCCCCCAACCGTTACTCTCCTAGTCAGTATGGTCTTTCTGTTGCCTCCGAGCCGACTTCTTATCGGGATGCTGAGCATCATCCTGAATGGCAGCTGGCCATGGCTGAGGAGATTTTTGTTCTTGAGCGCACTGGCACCTGGGATATTGTTTTTCCCCCTCCTGGTGTTCGTCCTATCACGTGTAAGTGGGTCTATAAGATTAAGACCCGCTCTGATGGATCTCTTGACTCTATAAAGCGCGTCTTGTGGCTCGTGGTTTTTAGCAGGAGCATGGTCGTGACTATGATGAGACCTTTGCTCATGTGGATCATATGACCATTGTGCGTACTCTTCTTGCATTGCCTCTGTTCGTCATTGGTCTCTGTCCCAGCTTGATGTTCAGAACGCCTTTCTCAATGGTGAGTTGAGTGAGTAGGTTTATATGCAGCCTCCCACTGGGTATTCTGTTCCTGAGGGGATGGTTTGTCGTCTTCGACGTTCTCTTTATGGCCTCAAACAGGCCCCTCGTGCCTGGTTTGAGCGCTTTGCTTCTGTAGTGACTGCTGCTGGTTTCTCCCCTAGTGCTCATGATCCAGCGCTGTTTGTTCACACTTCTCCTCGTGGACGCACTCTTCTTCTTCTCTATGTTGATGATATGATCATTACTGGTGATGATTCTGAGTATATCGCATTTGTTAAGGCTCGTCTTCGTGATCAGTTTCTTATGACTGATCTTGGTCCTCTTCGATACTTTCTTGGGATTGAGGTTTCCTCCACTTCTGATGGATTTTACATCTCTCAGGAAAAGTATATTCAGGATCTTCTTGCTCGTGCTGCTCTTGGGGATGAGCGCACTGTTGAGACCCCTATGGAGCTTAATGTTAAGCTTCAACCCACTGATGGTGATCCTCTTCCTGATCCGACGCGTTATCGTCATCTGGTTGGGAGCCTTGTTTATCTTGCGGACACTCATCCTGACATATCTTATCCTATTCATATTCTGAGTCAGTTTGTTTCTGCTCCTACCACTGTTCACTATAGTCATCTTCTCCGTGTTCTTTGTTATCTTCGTGGTACGATCACTCGTCGCCTTTTCTTTTCTCGTTCCAGCTCCCTCCAGCTCCAGTGCTACTCGGACGCCACGTGGGCGAGTGATCCTTTGGATCGCCGTTCACTTTCTGCTTACTGTGTGTTTCTTGGTGGTTCGCTCATTGCTTGGAAGATGAAGAAACAGACAACGGTTTCCCGTTCGAGTGTTGAGGCTGAGTTGCGTGCTATGGCTTTGTTAACTACTGAGGTGACCTGGTTACGGTGGTTACTTGCGGATTTTGGGGTCTCTATTATCACACCCACTCTGGTTTTGTCTGACAGTACAGGTGCTATTAGTGTTGCACGTGATCCGATCAAGTATGAGCTTACCAAGCATATTGGTGTTGATGCTTTCTATACACGTGCTCAGGTGCAGGCTCAGGTTGTTGCGCTTCAGTATGTGACTTCAGATATACAGTTGGCGGATTTCTTCACGAAGGCACAGACCAGAGCGCAGCATAATTTCTTACTCTCCAAACTCAGTGTTGTGGATCCACCATGAGTTTGAGGGGGGTGTTAGATGTATATATTTGTATATTGTATTTCCCCCTATATATTGTGGCCTTTGGCCCCCAGAGGAATATAACTTGTCTATTCCTAACAGCCTATATGGGCAGGCATCTAGGTCCCTAGCAGTAGTCTCCACGAAACCCCCTCCCCATTTCTCAAAAAAAAAAGAAAAACAAAGCCCCCTCCCCTAGATGGTGTGGCTCGGGTTAGGGGAAGGGACACCCTATACCTGGCAATTATGGACGACGGTGGCCAGATCATCCCTCTTCAAAGTCTCCACCTCATCCTCCTATATAAAGAGACACAACCCCTCTCTCTAAACACACAATTTCTCATGTGCGCGACTGCACCTCTGTCCCTCTCTCTATCCCCCATGGAGTTGTCAACATAGACGCCAAAAGGCTGCATCACACTCGTCGTCTACACAACGCCCTAGATGGTGGAACACTGACAGATTAAATTACCATATGCGTCTGACAGAGGGATCGTACTTTGATCTTGCACCAAAAGTAGATAATCCTCATGACTAGGAGGGATCGCCTAGCCGCAGGGATCATCGGGATCTGAATCTTCAACTAGCAAATTCTTCCGCGGCGTTCAGTGAGTTTTCCAATATGGATCTAGATCTAGATCTGAACTTCTAAATCTAGATGATCTAGATATGAACTTCTAGATCTAGATCTGAACGGGCCATGTACATATTTCTAGATAGATCTTGGGTCTTGTAAGACATAATTTTTTGTTTTCCCTAGCGTAACGTAGTAACCCAACAAACATCGGTGACGAGAATGGCATATATGATTCTCTCTGCTACCTCCGTTGACCGCATGTTCCCTTTCCGTCATCCTCTTGTGTAGCTATTTTCATCGATATCACACGCACATTCATGCGTCCTCCCTCCACCAACAAAGCCCGCACCCGGACCTTTTCCACTTCCTCTCTCCCCAATGTTGATTGTCTTCGATGACACGGTCTGCCTCTGCCTCGACCCTAACTGAAACCTCATATCCACTGCAATTTCACTCAATTAATTGCATGGTGAGACCTAGTCTTCCCCCCCTAGTGATGTTTTATTTCCTTATACTATTATTTTCTATTGGATGATCATGGATCCGCGCATGATAGATATAGATGGTATGGTGTATGTATGATGGTTATTAGCCGTGTACGATTGTTTTGCATGTTTGGACAGTAACAATGGACACACTGGATAAACGAGCTATATCAATGGTTATAGGTGGTTGTATTATGGTAAAAATTGTGTGAATCACACTTATTCTACCAAAATTATGTGAATGACGATTTAAAAGGTAAAAAAGAGCTCTCACCTATGAAAAGCACACATATATGAACAAAAGAGGTTATTCCGCGTTAAACATCTTGAGGACGTGTAGAATATTTAGTCATTTCACATGTGAACACAAACAACAATATTTTTTTCCAGAAGATCAACATCACTAGCTACCAAATGCACCATTGCCGTATGGATGGGTGCAAACATACGTGTCCACCTTCTATTTTCTTACAGCTCGATCGATTTAGCCCACACAAACACACCCATAAATTTTCTTGGCTTCTTTTCGAAAAAATAAATTTTATTGGTACGGTTATCTTGATATATGTCAGCTATATAAAATTCGATTTGTGAAGGAAATGATGCAAGTAGAATGTGGCTAAATTTGCGAGAGTTTGTGCTCGCCGCACTTCTCACATTCGCCTCCGACCACACAATTATTGAGGGGAGCTCATTGAAGAGTCTGGAACCCGAACCCGAAGAGTTTTCCATCCTTGGTCAGTTTCGCTCGTGCGAGCGGGTCAGCGTGGCCGGCAGGACAGACACATGCATTTGATTTCCGAGTAGGGCAAAAAAGGCCATGGAAAAAGTGACAAGGCTGCACCCCACAGACTTGGCTACATGGGGCATATGTGGCCCATATGGGTAGGCGCCTAGCTAAGTCCCTAGGGTTGCATCTCCACAAAGCCCTCCTCCCCTAGATGGGGCGGTGGCCATATTAGCCCCTCCTCCAAGTTCTGGTACTTCCTCTTATATAAAGAGAGGCAACCATTGTCTCTAAACACACAATTTCTCCTCCAGGCGATTTCACCTTCTCTCTCTCTCTCTCTCTCTCTCTCTCTCTCTCTCTCTCTCTCTCTCCCTTGTGGAGTTCTCCACATAGACGTCAAAAGACTACATCACTCTCACTGTTTACGTGACGCACTAGATGGCAAAATGCTATAGATTAAAGTACCACATGCGTGGATACCAATATAGGGATCATACTATGATATTTCAGGAGATAATCCTTGTGGTTGTGAGGGATCGCCTAGATGCGGGGATCGCTGGGATCTAAATCCTCACCGAGCAAATTCTTCAGCGACGTTCTACGAGTTCTCCAATCTGGATATAGATCTAGATCTGATCGGGCCATTTACATCTTCCTAGATAGATATTGGGTGTCAATTTTTTGTTTTGTCTCACGTAACCCTACAGACAGCGGCGACAAGAATGGCATATATGATTCCCTCTGCCACCTCCGTTGACTGCATGTTCACAATCTATCATCCTCTTGTGTAGCTATCTTCATTGATATGAGACCCATATTCATGCCTCTTCCCTCCACCAACCGACCCACACCATTTTACTCTTCCTCCACCCCCGATGTTGATCCTCTTCGATGACCTGGCCTACCTCAGCCCTAACCCTAACTGTAGCCTCCTATCTACTACAATTTCACTCAAATAATTTCAAGGTGAGCTGTTTTATTCTTCCCTCCCGATGTTATGTTTTTTGTACTATCGTTTTCTATTGGATGATCATGGATCTGCCCAGGATAGATATAGATGTTATAATTTTCATGGATGGTAACAGTGAGCATGCTTGGTAAACTGAGCTATATCATGGTTATAGATGGTTTTATTGTGGTAAACAAATGTGCAAATCACACTTATTCCATTAAAATTATGTGAATGCCACTTTAAAAATGAAAAATGAGCTATTTGAGATTTCACTTGTGGCAAGTACATAAAAATTATTAAAAGAAGTTATTTCGCATTAAACATCTTGGGGGCATGTACACAAGTTAGACACTTCACCCATGAAATAAACAATAATAATTTTCTGTTCAGAAGACCAAAATCAATAGCTATCAAATGCACCATTCCCATGGGGCTGGTGCAGACCTATATGCCAATCATCTATTTTGTTAAAAATCCATAGATTTAGTCCGCACAACACGCTAAACTAAAAAGGATTTTCAGTCATCTGCTCAACCAGCCAAAACTTATCCACAAACTTGCTTTCGATAAGATTATCTTGGTATAAGTTGGCGATGTGTTAATAGCATAAAACCACCACCTTTTCAAGCCAAAGTTATGAGATGGTACCTTTTTTGTTTTTTAGGACAAAATCCCATCACATTTTTGTAAGTTCTTTTTGTTTGCAAAAAACACAAAACTCGAATTGAACGTGAATTCACAAGATTTCTGACCAAGAGGACCCACAAGTCATTATGGTGTGTCTTGGTCCCACAAGTCATTATGGCGTGATGACATGGCAACGATAGAAATCGGGGGGAAGGGGGAGGGTGCATACGATAGATAGTTGTAAATTCTTGGAGTTTTTGAAAAAATTCAAGGACCACATGTTAACTATAATTAATAAAATCAAAATATATCTAAAAAGGAAAAAATATGCAGGAGATCGTCTCCTTGCCGAGACCACCACGACACCACCACCACCCAATGCCACACCCACGGTACCATCACTGCCCCCATTAACTCGTCGCCCGCCGACCTGACTCTCCGCTTCTTCCCCTAACCCCATGTTTCAAATAATTACTGGAAGTGTTTCGAAATTATAATATGTAGAGGATTTTTTGAAAGTGGTTTGGAATTATTTCAGAGAAAATTAGGTTGATTGGCCTCGCCTGAGGGTTTGGGAGGGTTTACGGAGTGTTATTGTGCCAAGGTTGCACCCTATAGGGCTTGGCAGCATGGGCCATATGCGGCCCATATGGGCAGACACCTAGGTCCCTAGCGCTACGTCTCCACGAAGCCCCCTCTCCCCTAGATGGGGTGGCTAGGGTTAGGGGAAGGGACACCCTACACCTGCCAAGTATGGACGGTGGTGGCCATATCACCCCTCCTCTAAGTCTCCACCCCATCCTCATACATAAAGAGACACAACCCCTCTCTCTAAACACACCATTTCTCATGTGGGTGGCTGCACCTCTGTCCATCACGGAGTTATCCACATAGACACCAAAAGGCCGCATCACTCTTGCCGTCTACACAACGCCCTAGATGTTGGAGTGCTGACAGATTGAATTGGCATAGGGTCCGACAGAAGGATCGTATTTTGATCTCACACAAGAAGGAGATAATACTCATGCATGGGAGGGATCACCTAGCTGCGGGGGTCATTGAGATCTGAATCTTCACCGAGAAAATTCTTCTGCGACGTTCGGTGAGTTCTCCAATACGGATCTAGATCTAGATCTGAACTTCTAGATCTAGATCTGATCGAGCCATTTGCATCTTAATAGATAGATCTTGGATGTTCTTGTATAAAAGAATTTTTTGTTTTCCCGTAACGTAGTAACCCTACAATGGCGACATGAATGACATATATGATTATCTCTACCACCTCCATCGACCGCATGTTCCCTGGCCATCGTCCTCTTGTGTAGCTATGTTCGTCGATATCAGATGCACATGCATGCCTCCTCCCTCCACCAACCGACCCTGCACCCTTTTACTCTTCCTCGTCCCCAACGTTGATCCTCTTTGATGACCAGACCTACCTCCATCCCGACCCTAACCACAACCTCATATCCACTACCAGTTTCACTCAAGTAATTGCAAGGTGAGGATATACTCGTCCTCCCTAGTGATGTTCTATTTCTCCGTACTATCGTTTTTCTATTGGATGATCATGGATCCGGGCATGATAGATATAGATGGTATGGTGTATGTATGATGGTTATTAGCCATGTACAATTGTTTTGCATGTATGGATGGTAACAATGGGTACACTGGGTAAACCGAGCTATATCATGGTTATAGATGGTCGTATTATGATAAAAACTTGTGTGAATCACACTTATTCCACTGAAATTATGTGAATGACGATTGAAAAGGGTAAAAATGAGCTCTCACTTATGGAAAGCACACAAATATAACTAAAAGAGATTATTCCGTGCTAAACATCTTGGGGACGTAGAATATTTAGTCATTTCAACCGTGAACACAAGCAACAATAATTTTCTTTCCAGAAGATCAACATCACTAGCTATCAAATGCACCATTGCCGTGTCGTGCAAACATATGTGTCCACCTTCTATTTTCTTACGGCTCGGTCGATTTAGCCCACACAAACACGGCCATAAATTTCTTGGATTCGTTTCAAAAAAGGAAAATTTTCTTGGTATGATGATCTTGATATATATGTCTGCTATAGAAACTTCGATTTGTGAAAGAAATGATCCAAGTAAAACGTAACTGAAATTGCGAAAGTTTGTGCTCGCGGCATTTCTCACATTCGCCTCCGGCCACGTAATTATTGAGGGGAGCTCATTGAAGAGTCTGGAAACCCGGAGTGACCCACCCACCTATAAACCTCCACCTGCTATTTCACCCCTGGGAGTTACTCCTGAACAGTGACAGTGGTGAGAGAGGGCAACCGAAAAGAAAGCGCACCACCCCACTCCTCCCTCCTCCTCGCCCCACGACGGCCACACCGCCGCCTCCCTCGGATTCTCCGGTCGCCGCATTCCCTCGCCGCCCTCACGTACGTCAGTATGCACCCTCCCCCTCTTCCTCGCCTCTACTTCTTCCGTCCGGTCCAGCGGTTCCGTCCGCGATTACAGGCGCTCGTCCGGGCCGGACGGCGACATGCATCCGAGTTCCCGGTAGGGCCCTAAAATGCCATGGATGATCCCGTATCATCCCCCGCGATCCGTACAAAGACTGCCGTGCTCGTTCTCGCCGATGCGGGTTTTTTTTACTACTTTTAGGAACTCCCAAGTTCGGCCCTTTTGGTGGCGTCGCCGGGTGGGGTTTTCGGTTTGCGACCAAAATGCTTGTCCCTTTCCGGCGAGGTCCTTCTTTTGGGGCCGAGTTCGGGGGGACCCCGCTGTCTCTCTCGTCTACGACATTGTCCACGATGTGGATTTGGTGGTGGGACTCCTCCGCGTTGTTTGTTTGTTCGTTAATTAATCTGTCCCCCATCTTGGGTTCAGTACTACAAGCTCGTATGCGGTTGCAGGTCGGGGAAATCCAAAGCCTGATGCGGTTGCAGGGGGCGGCGGTTGACGCAGAGGCAGGGGCGCCGCCGAAGGCGATGAAGACTTAGTGTGGGGTGCACGCTGGCGTCAGAGATTGTCACTGCTCCCTGGGCTTATAGGAATGGTGGCCGGAGCGGTGGTCAGTTCAGGCCGGGTTGGTGGTCTGCACTTGTGTCGGACTAACTGACGATACTATGTTGAACTCTTGTGATTCAGGGAACATAATTGGGTTAAATATGTACTGATCTTCTAGCCATTTGTTGTGCACATTACCGATTCAGTGAGTAACATTTAGATATGTAAACACACCTAGAGGAAATGGGAGCCGGAGCGGCAGTTGGTCCAGGCCGGGTTGGTGGTCTGCACTCGTGTCGAACTAACTGATGGTAATATGTTCAACTCTTGTGATTCAGGGAACATAATTGGGTTCAATATGTACTCATCTTCTAGCCATTTGTTGCGCACATTACCGATTCAGTGAGTAGCATTTAGATATGTAAACACACCTAAAGCTAACTCTTCTGCGCTGGTATGAACTTGTGCTTAAATTTTGTGGTGGCCTTTTAGTTTATCTAAAAAAAATGTAAGGTTGGATTTTACACAGTTCTGGTTGGTTCTTGTACTCTTATTAGTATAAACTCTTCTTTTTGGTGTTTGCTTTGATCCTGCTGCTTGTTCACAGCAACATGTGCAATGGAACAGTTTTATGTGCTTTTGGAACTTGTATGTGCAATTGTTGGTAAATTATGCAGTGTACATGACATTGCTAGTCAATATGTAACGCTTGCAATTTGCAATATGGACGATAGCGTAGTGATAGGGCTACTAATTGACTGATGTTCTTTCATCTTGCTCGCAGTTTGTACCTTCGACAGTATATTATTTCTGTGTTCTGTGAGTTACCTCCTAGACAAAGTAACATCATTGTTTACTTGGTTGATTTGCGTATAGTATAGCATGGTTACCTATAGCCATCAAAAGGGTTAGGTTGTGTGGTGCTAGAGTCATGTTTCGTGGAACAACCTGATGTTGCGCTGTTCTATAAGAGCATCCAGGCAACTCAATTTGGTTGAATTGCAATTTACAGATATTCTATGGATAATTTGCTCATTCTAATTTGGTTGAATTCACTTACGAAATGCAGTGTTGATCATGAAGTAGCTGTAGTCCAACTAAAGGCAGCTTGTAGTTACAGCAATTGATCTTATTTCATTCTTCATTTTTTCATAGTGGTGAATGTCATTCTCTAGGCTTGTAAATAGTGGAGATGTAAAGTGTGCTGATTTCTTGCAACTGGATTTCATTGCTAGCATACTGCTGCTTTGTTACGATGAAAAATATGTGACAACCATACTGAAATCATGCTGCTGTTTATTGAGCCTTTTCATTATTGTTACAGGAAAAGACAGTTATCTCATGGGGAATTTTCGAGCTCATAACCATGAGACAGGGATGGTTCATTCTCACAAGTCTCAGCGTCCAAGAAGGAAGTTTATCAGCAGTGATGATGATGATGATGATTACACCGACAAGGATTACTCTGTGGCAGACGAATCAAATCAGCTTGTCCTTTATGATCCACAGACCAAACATCACAAACAAAGGAAGACCAAACATCACAAGCAAAGGGAAGTTCACTTCACCGAGCCCATAGACCACTCAACTCCACTGCAGCAAAGATTCCCGAAGGCAAGACAAGGTTTACCAGCTATTGGTTTCAAATGGAGGATCGTTCCAACACAAGAGAAATATGAAGAGCTGCGTGAGACTATTACTGAGGAACTTTTTGTGTGTGCAAGAGCTAGTGAATGGAACCGTGTTTTATCATGTGATGACCAAGAAGATATGCCACAGGATACAAGTAAGGTGTGGGCAATTGACAAACCAGAGATTCCCCAACCTCCTCCTGGCTGGGATAGGGAGGTCAGAATCAGGGGGGAGGGGTGCAGCAGGTTCGCAGATGTGTATGTCACTGTTCCTTTTCCTGCACTTGCAATAATATCTGTGGTTTTGAATCATCGAGTTTTTCTGTCATTTCTATGTTCAGTACTTCCACTGTTTTCTTTTAGAAACTAGCCCATGCACAATACTTAATAGTTTTGCGCCATTATATTCATGGAATGTTTTGTCTGCTTCTTGATTATCTCTTAGCTTAGTTACACCTGTTGAAGGAGTAGCCTGCTCTTTGAGATATATTCCTGTTAATCATGATTCGTGAAACTACACAGTTTTTCTACTTGTAATATGTCAGTCTGGACAACCATTTTTATGTTTATCAATTCTGGCGATGCCTTTTTAACTCTCTAGAAACCATGAAACCTGCTCTCTGATGTTGTTTGCTTTGGTATTTCAACACGCAAGATGCTTGATCATAACGGATGTGACTTATTTTGCTTCTTTCAGGTATTACACTTCGCCGTCTGGGACAACATTGAGGTCAATGGTTGAAATTGGGAGGTGGGCTGATGAATTCATAATTTATTTCGCCTAATGTTTGTTACTTATGTCACCCAGTTGATCTAGCACTGCAAAGCCAAACAATGGAAAGTTCTTCTACGAAGTGTTACAATCATTGTTTCGATATTTCAGGTACCTGGCAGAGAATCCATACTACATTCAACAAGGGGTTAATTTATCTCAGTTTTCGATGCTTACCCCCCAACCTCTGCAAAAAGACTACATCAGGAAGCGCAACTATTCAGCAACTCGTCAATTACGAGAGCCTTATCTTGAGCATCCAGTTGAAGGTGTGTTAACTGTTAAGTCAGTCAAAAGATTTGATGTACTGTTAGCCCTTTCTGCTTTATAGTTTCATAGTTATCTTATCATTCCCCTAAGTTGTTGTATAGTGCATGCTTCAAATCAGGTATGGTTGTGAAAATTTTACAGTGAGATGCCTTTTGCAAGCATATGTGGTAGTAATATGCATCTTCCAAGCAGCATCGTTAAATGAGCAATGAACAAATCCTTGCATTACACTATTTAGTATGGTTACCATTCATCCTTGGTTCTCATACCATCTATAAAGTTGCTTAGTGACCTGGCATTGTAGTGCATGTATTTTCTTTTCCTGATTATTCCATTGCTATTTACTGCTACTTCCTGACATAATTGTCTGCTTGCGTCTGTTCTTTGTTCAGTGCGTCCGCTGGCATGCGCACCACCTCCTACTCGTGAAGAGTTGCTTCGGATGGGCACTTCGGCTTCAAACCCTGTCGACCTCGACGAGTCTGAGGTGTATGATGCACCACCTCTGCGCACCAGGGAGAGAACTCCATGGCAAGCGTCCCCGTCGTCAAGTGAGCACACCAGGAGTACCCTGACAGCAGCGACATCGTCAGGAGGGCCCACGAAGAGAACCCTGCAACAAGTGTCATCGTCGAGGCGTCGCCCAACACCTCCACCCAGCTGGTCATACAGCGGTCGCCAGCCTCAAAGGTTCTCGAGCGACATTGAGCATGTGGAGCTGTGAACTCGGAGGCAGCAGCTTCATTCCTCCCTGTGGGTTTAGGTTTGATTTTGTCGTCAGCGAACATCGACTCGTGGAGTCCCAGGATTAATGGATGCGGTCGGTCAGGTGCCCGAAGCACCTGAGTTTTGGTAATGTGGATATGATGCCCAAGGCAATGTCATAGCCCATAGTATCCCAGGAAATAGGTACCTAGTTGGTGTTGTAACAGACTTGTCAGGATGTGTCCGTGTACTTCTTATATATATGCTCCTATGATAAACTACCTGTGCCTTGACCAAGTAAATTCTGATCACTGTCAAAAAAACCTTGTGCCTTGTAGTGCCGGGTACTTTCAGGCTTTGAGATTCGAACAGCACAGCCAGTAGACTGGATATTTCCTCTTTCCTGCAGATTTTTGGATAACGGTTGCAGTTTTCAGGCTCAAAAAATAGAAACAATGGATCTTATCGTTCAAGTTGTTTCCAACATGGCATTGTTATGCAAGTTATGAGTCTAAATCCGTTTGTACTTTTGAAAAGACTCAGTTCGATTTGCATTTCACTCCCCAGTTTCTCAGAAAAGTCGGATCAAGATATCTCGCGATGAGAAGCCGCTTTTGTTTTGATTGACATGGCATCTGATGTGGCGACATGCTGCTGACATGGCACATCCGTTGCTATGATAAGTTGGTAACCGAGAACTTCAACCTGCACCCATCTGCCAAACTCAAGTAGGCGACGCACAACCCGAGCACCTCCTAAGTCTTTCTTTTATGAAGGGTCTTTTATTACTTGGATCATAATACTATCGTACATACAAGTCAAAGAAGTAGATCTGGACTCGCAAGTCCAATAAAAGATCAAATAAAAATGCGAAAAAAATGAAGCATGAACACATCGTAGATCATCTAGGTGTCGGAGGACCAATTTGTAGATCACGCTGCCTAAAAATATTGATCACCGTACTCTCCAACAATGTAGATACCTCCATAAACAAGTGGCGATTTCCTTGTAGAGACAATCATGAACGGAAGAAAATAAATACATCCATTTAGACCCACATGAGAGAAAAGTTCTTACAGTTAAAAACCTTGACATTTCTATATAGCCAAAGCGACCATATTATGGCAAGAGATAGTACAATTAAGCTAGTTGCCAAATAAAAGAATAAGTGTTTGATTGTCTTGTTATGATGGCAGAAAGTACATTTTGCATTCCAATGTTAATAGCGTTTTACGAGCTTGTCTGAGCTTGTCTTTGTCAGTGATTACTCCTTTGCACAAATAGCACATAATATGTTTTTTTTAACTTCTAGTGCTATCTTCGAGACAATTCTAGCTGGATCAGTGTTCTATACATGAAGTTCATCGAGAGCTTTTCGTTCTCATGCAGATTTCACCGAAATTTATCTATACCTTGCGATAGTTGGACCATTACCAACCTCTCTTATAGAGAATTTCATGTCGCAAGCCCAAAGCCGATTAAATCTCATCTAAACGTCAGATTTGGTGAAGTAGACCATAAAACCATAGTAATTGTATATCTCTTGTTATAGACAATGTAACATTATATTTTATCCCCGGAGTGTGGCGTTTCCTAAATACTCATCTTCCCATAATCTAATATTCGATCCTTTCTTAATATTAAATGATCCAAAGCAGAAGAAGGGGTTAATACTGTGAAAATGCTTTTGGGCTTTTTTACTTTTGGGGGAATCTCGAATATAAGCATAAAATTATAATGGTTCTGCATGAGAGAAGCAATTGTGTTTGATCTTATACGAGATTTCAGGCTTCCCTCCCTCCTTGTAAGCTCACCCAAATTTGAAGTCCTCATGAGATCCCTCTCATTTAAATTAGAAGGCTAGGGTTAGTTCGACACATTTTCCTCGATAGCTCAACCTCATGCGCCGACATGATCAGGCGTCCGGTGTATACTTACGGCTTTGCCGTAACCACCGCATAGGATGTTAGCCTCCCCCTCTGGCACCATGGCCTTCGCCTCCACCAGGATGAGCAATCTCCATCGTTGAGGTATGCACAACACCATACACCGCCGTGAAGGGAAGTAGAAAGAATTCACTATCTGAGTATAACACACCAAGTGTGTCAATTGGGAAGTAACTTCGTTTGAATCATCTCATAGTATGCAGAGAAAATAAGGCGTCTCTAGAAAATTCAGGGTTTTTGATTATGAGAACTAGTCCAGAATTTTCTTTATCACTTTCTTAGGTGATCACAAGGCAAGGGAGGACTCTAGCAGTTGAAGTCACTCGATGTTGTGTGAGTAACTACTGGCTAAAAATATAAAAATTTGGTTAGTTCTTACCCGGTTGTTTTCCCTTGTTTCAAAAATTCCCTCATTCCTTCTTTACAATTATCAATGTTACCTAGACCTCCAAGCCAGAAAACTTCTTTTCATTCTTATGTTGAATTAGAAGATTTGAGTTTTCATGAGAATGTTATCTTTATTTATACTAAACTTTCTTATTTTTACAAGTTGTTGTAAACCATTTGTTATAACATTTACTACTTATTGTTGCAAATCTGGTTCCATTTAATCTAACCAATACATCACAATGAAATTCGCATTAGTTGTTTGTCCTTTCATACATCACCCCTTGAAATCTTTATTGCATCGAGCCTATTTAGATCCTAGGAAAAACATTAATAGTATTGTTGATTAGTTCGTGATGCATAGAAGTGGACATGTATACGTTATGATTCATTTTAGTATAATTAAGTATTGACATTTTAGACTGGAAAAATACCCTCCATCCGGAAAAGTATACCGCATATTTGTCTATACTCGCATGTATCTATATACTAAAACACATTTAGATAATGCGAATTTAGATAAATCTATGCCATCCTTTTCCGGACGAAGAAAGTATTGTAGATTAGTTTGTGACTAGAATTAGACATGTATATATTATGATTCATTTTAATATACTTAAGTATCTTGGCAGAAACCTCTAAAGTGTATCACCAATTGAACATCTTGATCGAGCTTTCTAGGGTATATGATTATCTATCCTAACTATAAGCGAATAAAAAATTCTAGAGCGTACGATAGTGGTTACAAGGATTTGGCCCGGAATGTTGTGAATCATTTCTTCCATTATCAAGTATATCTATCTTCTTTCTATGAGTTCCATGGTCAGATGCCACGTGTGCTATCTAATTGTACCAAAACAGCATCGTTTGTGTATATGGGCAAATAGCTCAGAGACGACATATTTCACCGCTATTCGCTGAAAAACGACGTCGTTGGTTGAAATAGCTCAAAGATGACAGTTGGAACGACTCAAATAGCCACGGCCCGATACGGCTCTTTTAAGCCCTTAAACCGAAGGAAACACTTAATGAATTTGGATTATATGAGCTGGGTTGTTTGAAAGGGGGATCCACCAGTCAACCGTTGCTACGCATGACCCATTGCGTGCCACCTCAGACTGGGTCCCACCACTTATCCACGTCAGCCTTATCTATTTAGAAAGAGGCAGAGGCAGCCCCTGCTCCCGTGCTTGTGCCCTGCCCCCGACATCACCGTTGCCTCACCCCTCCCTTCCCATGTTCTTCCTGGTGCACCTTCTTCTTCCTCTTCTCCGGCAACGGGACTATATGCCCGGACTGCCCTCGCCTCGTTCCACTAAAGCGCTTGACATATTTGCGCCCGGAAAGGGGCAACGCCGGCCGGGAATTTGTCAAATGCGAGAGCAAGCCACGTCAGGGGAAGGATGAGAAGGTAGGGTTTTTCCTAATTTGTCTCGATTTGGCATGATTTCGATTTTGCACTTTGGATTTGGGAATTAGGGTTTGCGTTCCCCTTTTCGGGATTTAGAGGAATGCAGTCATTTTCAGTGGATGGATAAGTACATTCGGGATCGAGAGCTTCAAGTTGGTGTCTAGCAGGAATATACCACTTGCAAGGCCTGGCACCCCCATCAAAGCCTCTGCACTTCGCATAAAATTTCTTTGTATCTGTCCATAGAGTCTTGGTGTCAAATTCCCTCTTCACTACATAAGTCTTGAAAGACATCCTAAACTCATCCGTGCTTGGAAAAAACTTTCCTACTTCAATTACAGGGTTGTATCTGTCATATAGATTTATCAGCTCATCATCATTGTCATCATCTACATCATCAGCAGCTTCCTTCATCAACTATGGATCCACATCTTCAGAACCAGCGGTCGCATTAGCCTCATCCCTCTCCTTCTCCTTCTCCTTGTCTTTATCATCTACTAGAATTCCAATTTTTTTGGCCGTCTCGGTGTCAGCCAGTGGTGCAATGACCAAATCAGTACTGTCTTCCAGTTGTACCGAATTCCAGTCAACAACAACCACATTTGCCTCACCATCACAACCCTCTTGTGCATCATCAGCTAACACTTTCACTTTGGTTACAATGGGCATTATCTGTCTACTAGCAGCTCAGTCATCATCCGCAATCTTCATAGAACTTTGATGGCACATATCCAACCCTTGAATCTGATTTTAGATCAACCAACTCGGCAAGAAATGTAGCACGTTTTATTATCCAACCGTATTGCCGATCGATTTCATCAATAAGCGCTTCGCCATCCTCCATTCTCACATACTCGCCATTCTATTCTTCGAACCATAGCAATGCCAATTCTTGCTCTGGACCCCAAGGAATACTCTCCCCTATTTTCTCCTCGACATTCCACACCACTTTCTCTTCTTGGTCCACTAGGTGTTGTGGATAAATCTCTTCAAATTCAACCTCCCAACTAACTAATATGTCGTGCTCTATGTTCCTCAAGCTACCATCATCTAGCTTCTCCTTAGATAGAAAGAATGTGACTAACAATTCGAATGTACGCCGGTCATCTCCCCTGTTTTCACAATCATGCGGGAATGTGTTGAATTGGAAGCAAACGAGCTCTAATCGAATGCAAAATCTACTCGAGAGTGATGGATTACCTCGAATTTGACTCTGGCACCTCCACCTACTTCACGGCAACTCTCGTTCCGCCGGGCTCCTGCCGCTGCCCAAAATCGAGCAAAATCGGGCGCTAATAGATCAGATTCAGGGCTGAATTCGGAGGGGGTGCAAGTAGGGTTCGATTGGGCTCACCACAGATGCCGCTGAGAAGGAATGTGACGCCCAGAGTAGGACAGCTCCGCCGCCGGAGAGGGATCTGGGGCGAGCGCTGTCGAGCTCAGTACTTTTTTCCTATATAACAGGATTCCTAGTTTCTCATTGTGCTTCTTCCAGACATTATCCATTAAGTAATTTATATGAGTCATTGATCTTCCTTTCATAGGCTCTGTATATTCTTCATACCATTCCTAAGATACATAACTCTAAAAATAATTTAAGCACAATAACTACGCCAAGTACTATTTTAACACAAGGCTTTGCCACATCGGGTCTTTTAACTGAAATGCATCGACCTACAATACTAGTACCTGCTCTGCAATCACAATGGTTAATGATGCATGTCTCGGTCGGTCGGGCAGGTTTGACTCGCCCGTGGCAACTGAGTAGGTCCCATAGCCGCTAAACCTGATTCCACACTCCTTAACTAGCACAAATAAGTGACACGACCGTTTCATCACCATGTGTGAGTCGTGGCTATTTTGCTACTCATAGACATCGTACGCGAGCTATGGCCAACTATATTGCTTCCCAGCCAATTTCCATAAAAGACGTTGTCTCTGAGCTATTCGCTCTATGTATATACATACACGAGAATTTTATACGCAATCGACCATTGTAGTTGTGTGTATCAATATTCCTTCGCTTGGACGGCCATTACCGGCCCATCCTAATTCCACCACCTCGACGCACTAGGAAGAGAACGTCAAGGAAAGCGTCCCCATCTTCAAGCGAGCACACCAGGAATGCCCTGATGGCAGCGACATCGTCAGGAGGGCCCACGAAGAGAACCCTGAAACAAGTGTCATCATCGAGGCGTCGCCCAACACCTCCACCCAGCTGGTCACACATCGGTCGCCAACCTCAAGGGTCCTCGAGCGACATCGAGCACGTGGAGCTGTGAACTCGGAGGCAGCAGCTTCATTCCTCCTTGTGGGTTTAGGTTTGATTTTGTCGTCAGCGAACATCGACTCGTGGTCGTGGAGTACCAGCAGTCCATGAGTACCAGGATGAACGGATGTTGTTGGTCAGGTGCCCGAAGCATCCGAGTTTTGGTTATGTGGATATGATGCCCAAGGCAGTTACATAGCTAGCTCTTATTATCCCCCAGAAATAGGTACTTACTACCTACTAGCTGGTGTAGTAACTAGGGATGTAAACAGCGTCCCGTTTAGTGCCACATATTTTGCTGTTTGTTATAGGTTTATGATTGTCAAAACTAACCGGAAAAAATAAGCCTACAACAAACTTATGTGGCGTTATGCGGCGCCAGCGGCTCCTCGTTTGACATCCCTAGTAGTAACAGACTTGCCAAATCGTGTCCGTGTACTGCTTATCAGGACCGTCTCTAGAAATTCGGGGCCCAAGTACGAATTGCCAAATAAGGCCCTAATTCCTTCTTTAAAATATAGCTAATAGAACCAAATCATACTTTCACTTAATTATACAACTTCAGTGTGTGCCATTTCGATACAATAATTAGAAATATATCAAATATCAATACTAAATAAAAGAGTAAATGTAGCACTATACATGTCTTATGTTCTACCGAAAAACACCATTCGCTCTTGTTTCTAGTTAATTTTCTATAAAACATCATTCTGGAGGGTGGACGTGTTGTGGACAATCCACATAGCAGAACTAAATGGGATCTGAACAACATGAATTTAGAAAATCAGACCTTGATCGGCCTTCATGACAGGAGCCGGGGCGTCGACGGGAGTTTGGGACTAAGCAGGGCTATAGACTGCGGGTCAAATGGCGCTCAGGCGAGTTGGCGATCACTGAAATCGATCATGGCGAGCGGCGAGCGCACGACAGTCGGAGTTCCGGCGACAAGCGCCGGCGCCATTCTAGGCAATCAGATCGATCGGTTTTCAGTCGGTAGGCTATTTAGAAAAAATCAACTGGGATTTGGGTATAAGGAGATACGGTGATTAGATCTAACTCCGCCATATCTAGGGCACCTGCATGCCAGCAGAACTAGCGAGCGGAGACTCGCTGGCTGCTCTAGGATGAGCCATCGGGACGGGCCTGGCAACAACGGTCGGGACTTCACGCTGGCCATCAGGAATCATGACTTCCAAACCTAGGATGGGCTGGCTGGGATATGGGGCTCCTAAATTTTGGGGGCCCTGTGCGGTCGCCCAGCCTCCACAGTCCTATGGACGGGCCTGCTGCTTACATATGCTCGTATGATATGGTAGAACTACCTGGGCCTTGACCAAGTAAAATCTGATCACTGTCAAAAAAAAAAAGGTGCCTTGTAGTGTTGGATGCTTGCACTGTGTTTAACTTTCAGGCTTTCAGATTCGGACAGCACAGCCAGTAGACTAGATATTCCTCTTTCCTCTAGATTTTGGATAATGGTTGTAGTTTTCAAGCGACAAAGACAATCTCGAGCGCGTTGTGGAAGGCCCACCTGAGCGCGTGCTGTCTGTGCATGAATCCGGCGCCGCAGGAGGAGCGGCCGGCGAGGAGCAAGGAGACCGCAAGAGGGCGTTGACCGGGGAACCCTTCGCGCCGCCGGCCAGCGACCAGAGGATCAGGCCATACTGGAGGACCAGAGGACCGCACGAGGGCGATGGGTGGTCCTGCTTAGGGCTGAACATAAAACTCGAATCTAGACGAGTTTAACGAGCACTCATTTACTCGGCTCGTTTAAAATCGATTTGTTTTCTTAACGATCTGAGCTGCAGTTTTTACTCGATATTCTTAATGAACTAGACGATCGATGTTCGTGAGCTACTCGTTAAGCTTGGTAACACCAAGGTATGGCCCACTTATGTTGTCACATGTCTAACCTGGTAGCCCATCTAAGGTAAATAGTTGGCCAGTTGGCAACTGCATTTTTTCATATATTTCCGTTGGGTCGAGTTATTAAGCTATTGTTGAAGTGTTAGTGAGTTAGCAAGTGTTGGTCAAGTGTGTGACACCATTGATAATTATCTGTCGTTTTAAGTACTGGTATACATGTGATTGTAACTGTTGTTTTTAATTATCGGTATGTCCCTGTTTGAGGCTGATGCATTTTATTAACGAGGAGCTCGTGAGCGCTCACAAAGATCTAACAAACTGAACTGAGCTTTACTTTTTTCTCGTTATCCTTAACGAGTCCGAGCCTTAACGAGTCAAGCTGCTCGATAGTCCAGCCCTAGTCCCGCTTGCTCTGGCCTCCACCGGGCGACTCGGCGTTGGCGGGCAGCTAGTCCTCGACGGAGTCCTCCCTGGGACGGAGCAATCTATCTATATCTAGCTATAACATGTTTTGTAAGTAGATTTTAATGACGTTTTTATAAATGAAACACAACTGAAGGCTGACAGTGGGTCCCTAGATTGCCACGTCATCAAATATATTCTATGGTGCCGCGATGACCACGAGTGACGCTCCGACGCGTCTTCAGTGACCATAAACTTGTATTTCTGTTATACAATGACCGTACAGACTTTGCTAAGCAAGTTCAGTGACTAACCATGGATTTAATTCCTTAAAAAATAGAAATAATGGTTCTTGTCATTGAAATTGTTTCCAACATGGCATGGTTATGCAAGTTATGAGCCCAAATCCGTTTGTACTTTTCAAAAGATTCAGTTTACTCCCCGGTTCCTCAGAAAAGTCGGATCAAGATATCTTGTGATGACAAGCCGCTTTTTTTATTGACATGGCATCTGAGGTAGCGACATGCTGCTCACATGGCGCATGCGTTGCTATGATACGTTTTTTTTTTGAGAGATGCTATGATAAGTTGATAACTGAGAACTCCAACCTGCACCCATCTCAAGTTCTCCCTCCGTTCACTAGTGTAGTAACTTCATTTTTTTAGAAATGCATGTATCTAGACCTATTTTATTGTTTAGGTTTATCCATTTTAATATAGATCTAACCTACTTTGAAATATCTAGAAGGTCCTATATTAATGAATGAAGGGAGTATATCCGATGAAAACTTGTCCTTAGTGGAAACGCGGCAAACCATAATGTCTGTCAATGGATTAGAAAGGACACTGCTAGGCGTCCCCCGGGTCGACAGCCCGACACTGTCCTTTTGCCTGGTCAACGAAAGACTCCCGTGTGCGTTCTCCTCTTCTCAAACCTTCTCTCTCCCTATTAACAAAAAACCAGGCCCTTCTCCTATCCCATCCCGCTCTCCTAACCGACGTTGTCGGAGAAGGTGCTGGAGAAGTCGTGTCGCCGGAGAAGGGCGTCGTTGTCGGGGAAGACGTCGCCACAGCGGTAGCAGCACCGCCAAAAACTTGTAGCAGCGCCTCACGCAGCTAGTAGCAGAGCGCGGCGGTTTATGCAGTAAGCACTGAAGCGGCGGCGATGTAAAAGGGCGACGGCCGCGTGTAGCAACCCCGACGGCCGCGTGTAGCAAGGGCGACATCAGCGTGCAGCATCCCCCTGGCGACCGCCGTCTGTAGCAGCGGCAACGGTTGCGTGTAGCAGGAGCGGTGGCCGCGTGTAGCAACCCCGGCGGCTGCGTGTCGCAGGGTCCATGGCCGCGTGCAGCAGCCTCGGCAGCTGCGCCTGTAGCAACGCTGAACGCCGCGTGTAGCAGCACCGACTGTCGCGTGTAGCAGCACCTATGAGCATATGTAGCAGGGCCCTTTCAAGATCTACGGCGGTGGCGCTCGAGTGGGAGCAGAACGACGCTGGGACGCACCGTGGCCAGCGAGAGAGGCCGCGGCTGCAGGAGATAGGGAGATGGCGCGAGCATCTGTAGCAGAGAGGTCCTTTTCAGGATCTATGGCGGCAGGCAGCGGTTGGAGAAGCTGGGGATAGAAGGCTGCTGGGCGTGTGAAGGATTGGAGAAGAAAGAGATCAGGCAAAAAATGAGTGGAGGAGGAGAGTCCTGGAGAGATAAGAGGGTTATGGTGGACCCCACATGTACCGCTGTGTTCAGGATGGGAGAGACACGCGTCGCAGCCAGGAGCCGGGGGACGCGAGTCGCGCGATCCCGGGTGATTGGTATCATTTTCCGATTAGAAATGTGCAGCTAAGATGAGCCACCACCCAAATAATGCAGTCTTACAAAATCACGCCCGCATTGCTCGCTCCATGTTTGCGCAAAACACCTCCTCCATCCTCTCCCTCCCAACATTGTCCCCAAATCCATTGGGAATCCACAAAAAACATATTCAAGATTTCTAGTTAAACCATCCAGGGACTGGCGTCAAGCCCTCTCCTGAGAAGGCCTGGAGGGCGGCCTGGGCTGTCAGATCATGGTCTCCGGTGTCCTTGTCACCTCAAACTCGTCTCGGAAGAACTTGCACGGAACATCGATTTGCCGACATGGAGCCAAACACAAAATTTCTCTGTTTTATGGATCTGGCGTCATGGGTAGAAGAATAAGAAAGGGACGACATCAAACTGGATCTGGTAGTCGTGACATCGAAATACCTTCTCTCTCCACGCGCGTGTTTCTTATCTAAAATCCTGCTCTTAGTGTTCTGCTGTTTTGAACTGCACATTTGGGTTCAGAGTTGAGAAGGCGAGATACTATAAGGGGCAATGCGATTCTCCCAGTAGGAGGGGTCCCCGGCACCATCTCTGCTCTCTATTTATTGGAGATTCGTGCTGTGCGTTTTACAAAATAACCCTCCCACCTCATCTTTTAGGTCTGCTGCAGTTTTTCTATCTAACCCCTAACGTTTTCGGATATTCTAAATTTTTTGTCGCTTGTTTGTCTCCTCACAATCGATAGTCTTCTACACATTCCTGTTTCTTTTTCACCTTATTTTTTTCTCGTACAATTTCAGGAATATTCAACAATTGTTATGTATATTTTTTATTCTGAAAATGAAACATGCATAATTCATTTTTTCAACAATCTCTTTTAATGATTTTTTTCTACTTTTTATTTAACAATATTTAGACACTCTTACTTTGTTTCATCTTAGATTCAGAAGTTTCATACAAGATTCACACGTTTTACAAACTTGTTTCTGCCAAGAGATATTTATATAATTTTTTCACAGAATACATGCATAATGTCTGTTTCTTTTTCACTTTATTTTTTCTCGCAAAATTTCAGGGATAATCAACAATTTTTTATGTACATAGAGAAAATATTATTTCGTCGTTGTTTGTCACCCCACTTGTTACATAGAGAAAATATTATTTTTTTAATTTACCACTATCCAGGGTGTGCGGCTTAATGGTTGCTGACAGTGTACAGAACTACAACTATAGGTACAGGATGAACCGTAAAACTCTAGAAATACGTTGTTCTTGACAACAGTGGGATTCTTGAAAGATTTTTAGTTATAATATATTTTTAATTTATTAATTATCCATTTTTAGTTACAATATAGTTTCATAAAAAGAAATTCGCAGATATTTATTCAAAATTTATCTGTTAACATGTATGAATCTTTACAAAATATTTTCACAGATTTTTTTCAAATAGCCATACGAACATTCATATTATTTTTTCAAGGTAAATTTTATTAAGAATTTTGCAACTATAAAATTCATGGACGTTTCAATCCACTCTTATCACATATTTCTAAATTCATGCAAGAAACATGAAAAATTCATGAAAAATCCACCAAAATCTATAGGATTCAACATGGTTCCATACAATATTTTTCAACAATTTAGAAATTGATTTTCTATAATCTGCATCAACCAAGATTAATACCAAGAACATTTTATACAAGATTCACACAAAATTCACGAGATTTCACACACTATCTAATCTAATTTCATAACAATTTTTTAAAACTATCTCACTGTCACTCCTCTTATTAACAGATCTACCATGATTTTTATTTGCAACACTATCTTCCATTAACAATTTTTTAACACTATCTCCTAAAATATTCGTACTTCCAAATTTGGGGAAAGCAATTTGGATAAAATGGAATCAGTCCAAGGTTATTTAATCAGAGAACTAGAACTATGTTTGATCTTGACTGATTCATACAAGATAATTTAGGTACCAATATTTTCGGTAGCAATATTCAACAATTTTTTATATACATTTTTAATTCTGAAAATGAAACATGCATAATTTGTTTTTTCAACAATCTCATTTAATCATTTTTATTTAACAATATTTAGTCACTCTTACTTTGTTTCATCCTAGATTCAGAAGTTTCATACAAGATTCACACGTTTTACAAACTTGTTTCTGCCAAGAGATATTCATATAATTTTCCCACAGAATACTTGCATAATGTTTGTTTCTTTTTTACCTCATTTTTTCTCGCAAAATTTCAGGAATAATCAACAATTTTGTTATGTACATTTCAGGAATAAGATTAATAACAAGAATGTTTCATACAAGATACACACAAGATTCACGAGATTACTCACAATTTCTAATCTCATTCATATTTTTTTTTCATAGAAAACAACATTTCCCTCAGATTCTTGACCGAAATCATTTTTGTTTTCCCTCTTTTTTATGTTTCATACATAGATCCATAGAAGATTCATACCATGATCCATACAAAAAAATTGAAGGATGTTTCATACAAAGATCAACCTTAAATAAACTAACCTTCAAAATTTATCTGTTAACATGTATGATTCATATAATTCTTCTAAAGATTATCAATGTTGTATGTATGTTTCAATCGAAAATTATCAATGTTGCATGTATGTTTCAATAAAGGAAAAGTAGGGGCCCCAGATCCACGAATTTAAACAAAATCCATACAAGATTCAATCAAGATTCAACCATGAATTTAATCCAAACAAAATATTCAACCACAAACTGGATCCAAACATGAAGAAAAACCAAAAGGAAAAGTAGGGGCCCCAGATCCATGGCTGCGCGACGGGGAGAGCTGTTAGGATTAGGTGGGCAGGGCATGGCCGCGTGGGCTGCAGGTTGGGGTGGGCCGCTGGGGCGGTCATCCTCTCCCCTGCACTGCGGGTGAAATACCAAAAAGCAAGAGGGCTTAAATGTAAATGTGTGATAGACGATGACTGCGTTGACCTTGCACGGATCTCCAACAAATGAACAACATAGATGGTGCCGGGGGCCCCTCCTAGGTGTGGTAAATCCGCTCTCATACTAAGGGATTTGAGAGAAGTCCACATTACCCCTGAAACTTTCCATCGAGTTCAGATTACAACCCGGTATTTTACTTTGGTCTAAAATGCACCTCTGAATTTGCAAAACTATCTAAATTACCCCTCATCATCAATTAGCCGTTTCTGATCCTGGTTTTCACTATTGACATGTCAGCTCATTCCCTTAGATCTCTCGCTCGCACATAGGTCATGAGGTCGAGACACCAGAGTTAGTATCATTCATGCTATGGAGAAATGTTGTGAAAGCATGTACTAAACTTTCTTAGTTGATCGCAAGGCAAGAGAGTAATGTAGCAGTTGAAGTCATCGGATATTGAGTGAGTAACTACTCCCACTAAAATTATAAATAATTGATTATTTGTCATTCTCTCATTTAAAAAATTCTATCATTTCTTTTCCAAAGTTTCCAGTGTTACCTACACCTCCAAGCCACATAGCTTATTTTCATTCTTCTGTTGGATTAGAAGATTTGAGTTTTTATGAGAATGTGCTCTCTTTATTTATGCTAAACTTTCTTATTTTTTACAAGTCCGTTGTAAAATATTTGTTATAACATTTACTACTTATTGTTACAAATTTTCCTCCATTAAATTTAACCAATAATTTACAATGAAATTTCCGTTAGTTGTTTGTCCTTTCATAATTGCCTCTTGAAAAACTTTCATTGACTCGAGCCTATTTAGATCCTAGGCAAAACATTAACAATATTGTAGATTAGTTTGTGACGCTTAGAAGGCGAGATGTATATATATTATGATTCATTTTACTATACTTAAGTATTGTCATTTGAGATCCTAGGAAAATATTAATACCCTCCGTCGAAAAAAGGACGTAGGTTTATCTATATTCGCATGTTTCTATATATTAAAATGCATCTATATAGTATGAATTTAGATAAATCTACAACATATTTTTCCGGACGGAGAAAGTATTGTAGATCAGTTTGTGACGCTTAGAAGTGGACATGTATATATTATGATTCATTTTAGCATACTTAAGTATCTTGGCAGAAACCTCTAAAGTGAATCATCAATTGAACATCTTGATCGAGCTTTGTAGGGTATATTATTATTATTATTTTTTGCGAAATGAGCTTTGTAGGGTACATGATTGTCTATCCTAACTATAAGCGAATAGAAAATTCTAGAGCCGTGCGTGGTGTTTACAAGGATATGTCCCAGAATGCTGTGAATTATTTCTTCCATTGTCAAGTATATCTTTCATCTTTTTACGAGTTACATGGTCAGATGCCATGTGTGCTATCTAATTGTACACAAAAAGCATCGTTTGTGTATATACATACACGAGAATTTTATATGCAATCAACCATTGTAGTTGTGCGTATAAATATTTCTTTTTTTGAACAGTAAAATATTCCTTTGCTTGGACTGCCCTTACCGGTCCTTGCATTGACGGCTCTATGTTTTTTAGTGCCCTAGGCAAAGTCGACGACATAGGCCCCTAAGGCTAATGTATATATAGACATATTAAGAAAAATTATCATATATGTATCTACTAGCACTTTCAAAAAAAAGTTAACATCCAACCATACATTTTAGTCTCAAAATATAATAAGTAGTATTTGTTGCTAGTTTGATTACCTCAAATAAGAAATAATTCCAATGATAATATTGCTTCAACCATCTTGTTCATCATCATTTCGAATATCAGGTGAAGGCTGCAAATTTTCATCCTCCGTATTATCCTTTGAAACATCAAGATCTACATTTAAATTCAAGAAACTGCACTTAGTTGGTTACTTGCTTATACATAAATCGAAGATATTTAGTTACTTACCCACATCCGAGGACTGTTCGTTGATCGAGATCATCGGCATTTGAATTATGATCATCATCGTGTCCGGGTTCAAATTCTTGACTTTGATTATCGTCATTGACATTAACACTACTTGCTGCTGAAAATACTTTTTTAAAGCACCTTTTTGTGATTGAATAAGTTCAATCTCTCGTTTTCGTTTATTCCTTTTTGCATCTCTAGACATCTGTCTTGGCGCCATATCACCTAGAATTGCGAAGGAATCGACTACATCATGATCATGTAAAGAAATAAAAACAAAAATAGAATAATAAAAGGCAAAATACACGCAAGCTGAGATTTAATATACCAGTACCAGCAGATCGAGGCCTGTAGTCTACGGTCTGCGTCGACTAGTGACTGCCATATGAGGATTGGGGAGTCAGGATCAAGGCCTGCCACTGGTGAATTGGTGATCCCGATTGGTGATCCCGATTGGCGATAGGCGATGGATGACCTGCGAATCTGCGATCGTCGATCGAGTCAGGGAGGCAGGGCCCTAGATCGAGGCGCGGAGTCTGGCCGATTCCCGAAGAATCGAGGAGAATAGAAGAGTTCACGGCACGTCGTAACCCGTGCGCCTAGCGTCGTAGCTCGTAAGCCTGGTGCGTCGTGTCGTATTTAGTCTTTTTGATTTCTGCTTGCGTGACGTGACGCGTTGTGTCTGCTTTTTTGTGAAACTGCTCGTTTCTCGCGTCGTGGGCACTGGGCAGCAGATGTATATCCGTATATATGTACCGTGGGTACAAATTTTTGGGCCTCCTCCGGCTGTGGCGCGATCCCTCAGCGCCGGCCCTGGGTCCTTGCTAATTCCACCACCTCTACGCACCAGGAAGAGAACTCCAAGGCAAGTGTCACCGTCGTCAAGTGAGCACACCAGGAGTACCCTGACAGCATCATCGTCAAGAGTACCTTAGAACTACCTGTGCCTTGACCAAGTAAAATCTGATCACTGTCAGAAAACATGGTGCCTTGTAGTGCTGGGTGCTTGCACTGTCTTTAAGTTCCAGGCTTGCAGATTCGGACAGCACATCCAGCAGATTGGATATTCCTCTTTCCTGTAGATTTTGGACAATGGTTGCAGTTTTCATGCTCAAAAAAACACTCCTGCCGTTCTCTTTTGTAAGACATCTCGGATAGGAAATTAAGCCTGCCAAAACGTCTTACAAAAGGGAATGCAGGAAGTAGGAAAACAATGGCTCTTGTCGTCGTTGAAATTATTTCCCGCATGGCATGGTTATGCAAGTTACGAGTACAAACCAGTTTTTGTATTTTTGAAAAGATTAGCCGACTTACATGTCACTAGTGACTAGTCTAGATTCTCAAATCTGTTTTTCTTTTGGATTGACATGGCATCCGAGGTGGCAATATGATGCTGACATGGCGCATCCGTTGCGATGGTAGGTTGATAACTGAGAACTCCAACCTCCTTCAGGCGTCGACCACAACAACACCACCCAAGCCTCTGAAGTTCTGAACCTACCATGAATACACGGAGCTCGTTCGATCATTCATTGTCATGTAACACCTATGAGTATATAGTCAGGTGAGGATGCCCTTCATTTTGATGATTCCTCAAAAAATGTCAAACCAGATAAGTTGTTGCTCAAAAAAGCTGATCTCCTGTTTTATAGAAAGAAGTCGGTAGATAAGCTTAGTTCTGTACTCTAAGGGTGAGAGGGGTTTAATAAAGGATCGAGTAATAATTAAGAGCATCTCTAGCACACACCGCATACCTTGGAACCGCAAAACGCGGATGCGGTAAACTGCAAAGCGACTTTTCACGCTGAAAAAGCGCAGCGCTGAGTTGATCCTGCATACGCGCACTGTCAAATCGGATCTACTCAGTGCCGGCCTGAAATCATAAACCACAAGGGTTTTATATAAACTTGGGACTGAACATAATCGGAAGATAAAATATGACAAGTTGAAATACCAGCAGTGTTTTAAAACGAAGCACTGGAACAGATCAAAATACGACCTAGGTAGACAGAGCATCACCGCCATGACCAACAGCGGCAACAACTTTAGCTACATCAGCGGGAATAGTAGCGGCAGCAGCTATTGTTCTTTTTTCTTGAATGACCTCTGCCCTTCTCATCTCCCACCACTCTTTTGTTGTAGGATGCATCACCATCACTCGGTTCACCTTGTCAATGATGCTCACCCTTGTCTTGGCCTCCTCGAGTCAGATCCTACGTTTCTTGAACTCCGCCTTGCGCTTCTCATCTTCTCTTATTTGAAGCCACCTTATCCTCTTATCTTGCTTCTTCTCGGCCAATTGTATTTTTGCTTGCAATTGTTGTATTGACATTTTTGCTTGGACTTTATCATCTCTTGCAACCTTTCTTGCTCCACCTTCCTCTTCAACATCAAGTGATTTCAATGGTTACGCACTGCGGGTCATTACTCCCTTAATATCAAGTGATTGAAATGGCTACATTGCAGGCCTCTCTTGCTTTGCCACTAGCTAATAAGCCAAGTGATGAAGAAATATCTAGATCGGTTCTTATAATCACAAATCTGGAATTTACTGGTAGCACCTTATTCTTGCCATGTTCCATAAGGGCGTTCATAAGAAGTAACTTTCCAATTGACACACTTGATGTGTTGTACTCGGAGGGCAATTTTTTCTGCTAAAACAAGGAACATGTGTCTTAGTTTGGGAAAAAAATCAGAAAGAAGTATGTTCATTCTCCAGTTGAGTGTGCACATGGAAAAAGGTTATTTTAGAGGAACTCCGAGATATGATCTTAGCTTCACATACTAGATTAACAATGTTGATCTGAGAATGTGCTCGGATTAGAAGTTTAGAATTTTTCTCAGAATGTTCTTTCTTTATTTGTACTAAACTTTTACAACTCGATGTCACCTATTTGATATACAATTTTAATACTTGTTGTTGCAAATTTGCTTCCATGAAATCTAAAATATATATTACAATGAAAGTCGCGTTAGGTTTTTGTTCTTTCATAGACTGCCTCTTAAAATAGTTTCATTGAGTCAAGCCTCTCTAGATCCTAAGCAAAAATAATAATATTATAGATTAATTAGCGACGCTTAGAAGTGTACATGCATATATATGTTTATTTTTGTATACTTAAATATTTTGGGAGAAACCTCTAAAAAGTGTATTGTCAAATGAATATGTCGGTCGAGTTTTATATGGTATCTAATTGTCTATCCTAATAACTATAATAAAATAAAAATTCTAGAGTGTATGAGGTGGATTTGTCCCAGAATGTTGAGAATCATTATTTCTTTCAATATCAATTATATATATTTTATCTTTCTATGAGTTCGATGGTGAGATGTGCATCTGTGCTGAGTAAATTAGATAGAACTACCACAATTGGGGCAAGGTTTACCAGTCAGTATCGGTTTTGGTAATTTTAAAAAAACTACCAAGTCTAGGGCAGGCCGTTATAAATTGAACTAATATTCGTTTGACACAGCTCTAGTAGTAAATCTGACCTCTAGGGCCCATATATAAGGGATGAGTTGGCAAAGAGATGCTGACATGGACGTGGGGCCAACCTGTCAGCCTTCCAGCATTTTTCCCTATCGTCTTCCTCCTCTTGCCTCTCTCTTAGCCATATTCGTCGAGGACCTCCAGTGCTCACAACCGATAGACCCCACCTTGACATGCCCCCTGGCGTCGGCCCCCGCGAGATCCCTCACCGCCACCAACTCTGTGACCCTCGCCTGCCGCTGGACATGATGAGTTGGAGCAGCATGGGTGCTGCGTTCTCCCTGACTCTCCCCATGGCCATGCCGCCTATACACCCGACGAACGCACCCAGACACCTAAGACGAGTGCAACGAGGTAGGGCCGCTTGGCGTTGATGATGAAGAAGCACATGTCAATGCGGAGGAGGCTCGAGACGACGCCTCCCATGTGGTTGGCGGAGGCGTACTCCTCGGCTCGCAGGAAGACGCTAGTGCGCTCGGAGGAGGCTGAGGACGGTCAACGAGGAATTGTTGGCTGTGAGCGTCGGTGGCGCCTGGGTAGACTGAGATGAAGGCGTCGATGCGGGGATCCTTGTTACAATCCTCTTGCGGGAACGACGTGGACAATGCGACGCATTTTCTTGTACTCTTGGATGACGGCGGGTGTGGCCGGGGCAGCGACGCGATGGTGATGCAATGTAGGTGGCACTCAATGCTTGTGAGGAAGGAGAGGAAAGGATGAGTGGGAACAGGAGGAGAGGACAGGAGGCTTACATGTGGGCCTTGCATCCACCAAGATCAGCGGGAAAGAAAACAAGGGACTGACAGGTGGACCCCACGTCTAACTCAGCTTCTCATCCACATGTGCTGCCAACTTCAACCCTTATAGTTGGGCCCCACTGGTGAGGAAAGCTATGAAAACACAATTAGATGAAAATCCGTGTGATTTGTTACACTCTGCCTCGGACTTGGTAGATTTGTGATAAAATCGATTACCAGAAGCCGTTTTTGTTGTGACTTGCATGACATCTGAGGTACTCTCTTCGGGTCATAATTAAGTAGCATTATAGGTAATTAGGGCACATACAATGCAATGATGTCAGCCTTCTCTTATGACTGCCACGTTGGATATTTGCTTAGTTGGAGGAGAGAGAAATAAGAAAGATGGGGTTGTCTTCCCTTAGCTAAGGGATGATCTCTTAGAAATAAGAGAAGACTAATTTCTTGGTTGTACCATATGTCTTCCCTTAGCGAATCAAATTTTTTACTAAAAATAGACAATTCTCATTAATTGGTAGAGATAAGGATAATGCGTTGTACAACTTATCTCTGATGACTTCTCTAGATGATGTGAAGGACTAAGAGAAGACATGCTTTCTCTAGCACTGTACATGCCCTTAAGTGGATTGTAACTCGTGTACAGTAGGGTGTAAGGATATGTACAGCAATATCTAGTCAGCCGTCTGTAAAATTGTTCACGAGAGAGAAACTGAAATACGGGAGAGTCTGTCGGTAAAGCCAAAAAAATCGTTGCGTACAGCCGGCCTCTTCCCCATTGTACGATTCCCTCGCAAGTAGCGGGTCGGTTGGATCTAGTTTATCTTCCCTTTTTTCCAGTCAAATTTTGTTGGTTATACTCTCCCCGTTTTAAAATATAAGACGTTTTAGGTTTGTGAAGAAAATGAATCTAGACTTCTTAGTATGTAGATTCATTCAACTTTAGGATAAATTACACACTAAAAATATCTAAATTCATTTTCTTCACAAACCTAAAACATTTTATATTTTGAAACGAAGGAAGTAGATAGCAAAATATACTCCCCGTTGTATACGTTGTCTGCTAGGCCTGTTTGTAGATGACGTTACAGACCTCCATCGTCGGAACGAATATACATGCCCTAATCAGCAGTCTATAAGCCAGGCCACGTAGGAACAGAGATAAGGTGTCAAGAAAGAGAAAGGAAAAAACCGTCGAGTCCGTCGATCGGTAAAATTACCGACGATCTATTATTCCCGCACAAATCGCTCGGTATCGTCGACCTTTTCCCCATTGTACCGAGTATCATCGTCGCTTGTCGATCGTGGGTCAGTGGCTGGTAGGATACGTACGTGTTCTCTCCTCTACGACGCCTTCGTCAATCCGATCAATCGACCCAGCTAGCTCCCGGAAAACGCCGCAGCCTCGTCGTCGTACTCCTCCGCCGCCGTAATGAGCTCCGGAGACCGTGTCGTCTGGCCTTTGGCCGACGAACACGTCCGTCCGCTTCAGGGGCCGGGGCCGGGAGCCGTAGGCCTCACTCAGACCGATGATTGATTCCAGCACGAGCCTCTTCTGAACGGCTGCCGATTTACAAAAGCTATAGTAGCTAGCTTCGTTTAACGGATCTGATTGATTTTTGGCGGTAGTAATTAATCTCTACAATTATAGGCGGCCATCAGAACTTCACGCTGACGATCCAGCACACCGAAAACTACGTGCTTGCTGCCGGCGGTGTCGACCAAGGTTAAGTCATCTTTACCGGACCGATCCATCCGGTCCAAGCGTGTCCAAAACAGTGCGCAACGCCCTAGTGAGCCGACCTATTCGAAGAAACACGTTAAACTCGATCCAGCAAGGTTACGTTGCCGTTAGCTTTGGCATAGCTTGGAGACTTGTGCTAGCTTCGCGCTAGACTGTCATGACGGCGCGGTTGTCAGCCAGAGTGCCAGACGCGCTTCATGTCCCCGAGCCCGATAGAGGACCAGTACTGGGGGCGCCGGCGGTGGCAGCCGGCAGCCGGAGTGTTGGCAAGACTAAATTTTCTGGTTAAACATTGTTTCCTAATTTTTAGGGTACTACAGATAGCAAAAATCCAGACTATTGTAAAGATTGTCGTTACCGCTGTGCCTATAGCTGATATTACGGAGGATGTTTATAGTATAGACAGCAGGTGTCTAAACTATTGTATATGCCCTAAATCAGCGGTTTTCACGCATATATTGGTGGAGTCTGGCTTTTCGTTTGACAAGCATACACTACTGAAAAAAGGTCTTCGGTTTGATATGAACAACGCCAGCAGTCCCGGCCTGTTACAGCCCGCGACTAGTGCTAGCACTAGTCCTAGGCCGTGAGGCCTCTAACGGCTAGAAACGGCCGTAATCACTAGTCCCGGACCGGACCAGATCTCTAGTCCCGGTCCGTAATACGGCCCGGGACTAATAACCTGGAGCAGGCCAGCTAGTCTTTTCGTGGACTATTAGTCCCGGGGCGTATCACGGTCCAGGACTAGTTGTCCACCACTATATATTCTGCTTCCTGTCCTGCTGCCCTAAAGTATATGGTAGCCATTTTTCTCAAAAAAGCAAGCGAGTTCATGCTATTTTTTCTCAAGATTTAGTTTGCAACCCCTAAATCCAAAGCTTTAAAAGGTTAGAACTTCATTCTTTCATCTCTTATTGCTACTTTAGCTCTATAATGCTCTAGAAGTATATATAGAGATATTGATCAATGCATGCATGCTCTAGAAGTAGAAGAATTTTGGTATATATGTGTAACAAATTTTGATTAGGCACATAGTTACTGAAAATTGAAATGTGTAATTTTAGAGTTTCAGATCTTAGAATGGAATGAGGTTTTCACTGATAGAACAATAATAAAAAACTCCACATTTATCATGTTGATTTTTTCTCCCTGTCACAAATTGGTGCATGTAAATTTTTCAAAATTCAAAATTAATGCTCTAGAAGCTCTTAATATAACTTGTAATAATTTTATCATGTTGTGTAATGGTTTTTGATATACTTTTACTATAATGCAGATGGTCGGGGAATGTATGTACGGTACTGACCGGCGCTCTGGCGAGTTCATTAATGGCATGCATGAATTCATCCGTGTTGCTGATGCAAACAAGCGCAATGATTTTGTGTTCTGTTCATGTAGTGAATGTAGGAACCAGAAGGATTACTCTGACTCAAAAATCCTTCACAGCCACCTATTGAAGTCCGGTTTCATGCCCAGTTATAATTGTTGGACCAAGCACGGAGAGAGAGGGATTATAATGGAAGACAATAAAGAAGAGGAGGAGGATGACAACTATCATGGTTTCCCTGAGTACGGAGATACTTTCATGGGGGATGCTGAAGGGAGGATGAAGAAGAGACACATGATGAACTCGCTGATGATCTTGGTCGGACCATTGCCGATGCACGAAGAGACCGTGAAACTAAAAAGGAGAGGGAGAAGTTCAATCACATGTTAGAGGATCACAAAAAGTTGTTGTATCCAAATTGCAAAAATGGTCTGAAAAAGCTTGGCAGCACACTGGAATTGCTGTGATGGAAGGCTGAGTGTGCTATACCTGACTCCTTATTTGAAAAGTTGCTGAAAATGATGAAGAATATGCTTCCAAAAGATAACGTATTGCCCGCCAGTACGTACGAAGCAAAGAAGGTTGTCTGCCCTCTAGGTTTAGAGGTTCAAAAGATACATGCATGCTCTAATGACTGCATCCTCTACCGCGGTGAGGGGTACGAGAATTTGGATGCATGCCCGGTATGCACTTTACTTCGGTATAAGATTAGACGAGATGACCCTGGTGACGTTGAGGGCGAGCCCGCCCCGGAAGAGGGTTCCTGTCAAGGTGATGTGGTATGATCCTATAATACCACGGTTGAAACGCTTATTCAGAAACAAAAAGCACGCCAAGTTGTTGTGATGGCATAAAGAGGAACGTAAGTCAGATGGGATATTGAGACACCCCGCTGATGGGTCGCAATGGAGAAAAATCGATAGAAAGTACCCGGACTTTGCAGATGACGCAAGGAGTTTAAGGTTTGGTCTAAGTACAGATGACATGAATCCCTTTGGGGAGCAGAGCTCCAGTCACAACACCTGGCCCGTGACTCTATGCATCTATAACCTTTCTCCTTGGTTGTGCATGAAGCGGAAGTTCATTATGATGCCAGTGTTGATCCAAGATCCGAAGCAACCCGGAAATGACATTGATGTGTACCTAAGGCCATTAGTTGAAGAACTTTTACAGTTGTGGCACGAACCCGACATATGCGTGTGGGATGAGCACAAGCAGGAAGAATTTAACCTCCGAGCATTGCTTTTCATAACAATCAATGATTGGCCTGCTCTTAGTAACCTTTCAGGACAGTCCAACAAGGGATACAATGCATGCACACACTGTTTAGATGAGACTGAAAGTATATATTTGGAACATTATAAGAAGAATGTGTACAATGAGCATCGTCGATTTCTTTTGGCCAAGCATCCCTTAAGAAAGAAAGGCAAGCATTTCAACGGTCTGGCATGTCACCAGACGAAGCCTAAGGAGCGTATTGGTGCTGATATATTTGATATGGTAAAAGATTTGGATCAAATAGTAACCTTTGGAAAGGGTTCTGGCGGAAAATCTGTTCCGAAGGACGCTGAAGGACACACACCCATGTGGAAGAAGAAATCTATATTTTGGGAGCTACCATATTGGAAATTCTTAGAGGTCCACTCTGCAATCAGTGTGATGCATGTGACGAATAATCTTTGCATGAACATGCTAGGCTTCTTGGGCGTGTATGGAAAGACAAAAACATCGGAAGCATGAAAGGACCATCAATGTATGAAAGACCCAGATGGCCTGCATCCAGAATGGTTTCAAGGTCATGCCAGCTACTCTCTTACCAAACAAGAGAAGGAAATATTTTTTGGATGCCTAAGCAGTATTAAGGTCCTGTCTGGCTTCTCATCGAATATAAAGGGAATAATAAATATGGTAGAAAAAAAGTTCCAAAACCTAAAGTCTCATGACTGCCACGTGATTATGACGCAAATACTTCCGATTGCATTGAGGGGGCTTCTACCAGATTATGTTCGAGTACCCATTGTGAAGCTATGTGCATTTCTCAATGCAATCTCTCAAAAGATAATCAATCCTGAAGATCTACCATGGTTACAGAATGATGTGGTCAAATATCTTGTCAGTTTTGAGTTGGGGTTCCCACCATCCTTCTTCAATATTATGACGCACATGCTGGTTCACCTAGTCGAAGAGATTTCCATTCTCAGTCCTGTATTTCTACACAATATGTTTCCCTTTGAGAGGTTCATGGGAATCTTAAAGAAATATGTTCGTAACCGTGCTAGGCCAGAAGGAAGCATCTCCAAGGGCTATGGAACAGAGGAGGTCATTGAATTTTGTGTTGACTTCGTTCATGACCTTAGGCCGATTGGTCTTCCTCAATCGCGGTATGAGGGGAGACTGAGTGGAAAAGGTACTCTAGGAAGGAAATCAATAATATGTAGGGACGGACATTCTTACACCAAAGCACATTACACCGTTCTACAAAATTCTATCTTGGCAGCCCCATATATCGAGGAACACAAGAAAATCTTACGCTCCAACAACCCTGGAAAGCATGACTCTTGGATTAGAGATGAACACATGAAGAGTTTTGGCGGTTGGTTGCAACATCTCATCAAAAACAACACTCTTGGAGATCAGCTATACTTGTTGTCTAGGTCACCATCTTCGACTATATCGACTTTCTAAGGGTACGAGATAAATGAGTATACATTTTACACGATCGCCCAAGATAAAAAGAGCACCAACCAAAACAGTGGTGTCCGCTTTGATGCAACAGACAACAATGGGTCAAAGACCACATATTATGGTTACATAGAGGAGATATGGGAACTTGACTATGGACCTACTTTGAAGGTCCCCTTGTTTTGGTGCAAATGGGTCAAGCTGACAGGAGGAGGGGTTGAGGTAGACAAGAAATACGGAATGACATTGTTGGATCTCAACAATCTTGGATACTTAGACGAACCATTCGTCCTAGCCAATGATGTGACTTAGGTTTTCTATGTGAAGGACATGTCTACCAAACCTAGAAAAAGAAAAAAATAATAAAAATAATACATCAGACGATGAACCAAAGTGCCACATAGTTCTTTCAGGAAAAAGAAACATCGTGGGAGTGGAGGACAAGACAGACATGTCAGAAGATTGTGATAAGTTTCATGAAATTCCGCCCTTCGCAGTGAAGGATGACCCAAGCATCATGTTAATGAATGAAGATGCTCCATGGATACGGCGGGATTAGAAAGGAACACACGCGAAGAAATGATGTGTAATAATTGTAACATTTTATGAGTGAAGATGCTCCATGTGTCTATTTTTATAGTGTTGTCTGCAAACCATCTTGAGTGTGTTAGTCCCGTTTTGTGGCTGGACCAGGACTAAAGGGGGGGCCTTTAGTCCCGATTCGTACTTACCATTAATATCTGATATCCAAACGTGTGAGGTCACATATTAGGGAGTGCCTCTATGACCAGTTTCTTGGAGATGCCGGAGGACTGGGCTCCGGCGACATCTCCCTGAAACTGGCCGTAGTGGTGTCCCTGCTCTCGAAAACCATCTTCCATCTTGTAACTTCTCTAACTATATCAATACGCCTGGGAGCTAACTAATTTCACATATTAGGGAGTGCCTCTATGACTAGTTTCTTGGAGATGCCGGAGGACTGGGCTCCGGCGGCATCTCCCTGAAACAGGCCGTAGTGGTGTCCCTGCTCTCGAAAACCATCTTGGAGATGCCTCAAACTGGCTGGAGGACTGGACTCACAAGGATGCCTATTTATAGTACAAGCAGCTCGACATAGTGTCTACACTCACGACATAATGTCGACACTCACCCCCTATTATTAGTGCTGACTCATGTTTTGTCCCGGTTGGTGTCTCCAACCGGGACTAAAGGTTTATCTTTAGTCCCGGTTGGTGACACCATCCGGGACAAGGTACAAGCCGCACGACATAATATCGACACTCACCCCTATTATTAGTGTTGCCTGGCCTAGTCTGCCGCAATCCCTTCAGTCGCGGTTGGTTCCTCCAACCGGGACTAAAGATTAACCCTCTCTTTATAGGCATTTCCCTCTATTTATAGGCTGCTCGTCACCTGCCACTCCGGGGATCCTCAGGCCCAGCCATGGCATATACCTAGGGAACCTGCCACTTTGGCTTCGGATTCACGGCGGGCGGGGGAGGGGTCTCCTGGAAGACGACGCCGCTACCGCCGAGCAGGGGAGGGGCCTTCTTGTGGCTCTGTGGCGGGTGGACTTGTGGGCACCGCTTGCGTGGATGGTCTCCCCCGGCGACGTAGCGCATCACTCCAATGGATATTATATTAAGATTCTTTATATTTTTCTGATAATAATAGACATATTATTTGTTTTATTTGGATTTTTACAATAAAAGATATGATTTTCCAAAGTTTTATATTTGATTTGAATTAAAAAAAGAAAATTTACAAATGAAATAATTTATAAATGATGCAAACATATGTATGGATATTATATTAATATTCTTTATATTTTTCTGATAATAATAGACATATTATTTGTTTTATTTGGATTTTTACAATAAAAGATATGATTTTCCAAAGTTTTATATTTGATTTGAATTAAAAAAAGAAAATTTACAAATGAAATAATTTATAAATGATGCAAACAGATGTATGGATATTATTAAGATTCTTTATATTTTTCTGATAATAATAGACATATTATTTGTTTTATTTGGATTTTTACAATAAAAGATATGATTTTCCAAAGTTTTATATTTGATTTGAATTAAAAAAAGAAAATTTACAAATAACAAACTTGTCTCGGGTCGTGGCTCGACCCGGGACTAGAGGGTGCCTGCACATGCAAAAACGAAGCGGCCGAAAAATACACTTTAGTCCCGGGCTGTGGCTTAACCCTGGACTAAAGGGGGAGGGTCTTTAGTCGCGGGCTAAGCCACGACCCAGGACTAGAGACCCTCTACTCCCGGCCGGTGGCTGGACCCGGGACTAAAGGGGTGTCCCTATATATTCCGCGCTAGGGGAAGTGCTGCCCACCAGCACTTGGCATTCCTCGACGAAGACGAAGACGAAGCTCCACAAGCGCAGACGAAGCACAGACGCAGGAGAGGTGCCGTCCGTCGGCCGGCCGCTCCGCTCCGCCGTGCCGTGACGTGCCGCCGCTCTGCCGACGCATTTTTCGGCCTCGCCGCACGCGTGCCTCGTCGTGCCGTGCCGTGCCGCCTCGCTGCCTCGGCAGTGAGCTCCATCGAGAGGCCGCGGGTGGTTTTTTTATAGTTTTTTTCTATAGTTTTATATAGTTTTTTTATAGTTAGGATTATTATAATTAGGATTATATTACCACAAATAATATTAGGATTATTATAATTAGGATTATTGTTTTATCACAATTAATATTAGGGTTTTTTTGTTTTAGTTATTAGGATTATTGTTTTACCACAAATAATATTAGGGTTTTTTGTTTTAGTTATTAGGATTATTGTTTTACCATAAGTAATATTAGGGTTATTGTTTTTTTGTTTTAGTTATTAAGATTATTGTTTTACCACAAATAATATCAGGGTTATTGTTTTTTGTTTTAGTTATTAAGATTATTGTTTTACCGCAAATAATATTAGGGTTATTAATTTGTGTTATTAGGGTTATTTTTTTGTTTTAGTTATTAGGGTTATTGTTTTTTCTAACCTGTTTAACTCTCTTTCTGTTATAGATGATTAAGTCATGGATCCATCCGAAGATCCTGGTCGCATTGGTGAAGGTTTTCTTCAGGGCATGATAAGAGGTGAAATTCCTCTTAATATTACTACCGGTGAAGATATTTTGCTCGAGGAAGAGATATCCTCATATTTGAATCCATCCGGTGATGGACTAGAGGAAAACCTAATGTACCAAGGGGAAGACCGGATGGACGAAGGGCAAACAAATAACAACAATAATGATGGCCCCTCGACAGGATCCGGCGAGGTACACACATATATATATATATATATAAAGCCTCGTGTTACCTCTATTCATTAACTGATCTAGATATATATTAATCACTCTCTCTTGTTCTTTTAGCCCACCGGATCGAAGCAATCGATAGCTCGAACGAAACGAGGGCCGAACAAAAAGTTGGATGGTAATCAGAGGTTCATCATCGAAGAAATAGATGATGATGGTGAACCGATTGCTCCAGAGAAGTACCGAAGGATGTTTATAAATCAATGCGGGGTGCTTGTTAGGGAAAACCTAACGATCACTATCCAAGAATGGAATCAGTCAAAGAAACCCGGTGAAGAATCCAACAACTATATCATCGATGATGCCAAAGATGACCTTTGGCAGAAGCTCATAGCGCATTTCATACTACCTCCAGAGTATGAAGAATTTGAGGTAGATGGTATTACCCCAAGGCCGGGTGGGCTTGAAAATAGAGCGAAAGTCAAGGAGTGGGCTCTGAGCAAGATGGCTGAATTGTACCGGAACCACAAGAAAAGTTTATACGCGAAATATGTCGTGAAAAAGAAAACTCTAGACTTCAAAGGAGTAAACGAGAAGTTGAGAGAATAGTGGCCCGATTTTCTACAGTACAAGCAATCTGATAAAGCAAAGGCAAAGTCGGCAAAGAACGCGTTAAATGCTGCCCAAAAGAAATACCATCATAAAATGGGGACAGGTGGCTACAAGAGTGCCGTCCCTAGGTGGGAAACTATGAAGAAGGAAATGAGGGCTAGAGGCGTCACTCCTGGTACAGATGGATGGCCTGAGAGGTCAAAGCATTGGTGGTACGGGCACGGGGGATCGTTGGACCCAGAAACAGGGAAGACATTATTTCATGAAAAAATTCTAAAACCCTCCCAAGACCTTGTTCAAGCAATGAATGATGCTCAATTGGGATTGTTCCATCCCGAGAGAGAGAACAACGAGCTGACACGCGCCCTAGGGAATCCTGAAAAGGGAGGATGGACACGAGGCAAAGGCGCCGGTGTCTCGTGGAAGAAAGGGTTTCCTCAGTATGATGCTAGTTACAGATGCCGTCAGAGAAAGAAGGACCGGGAGGCAGACCGGATCTCCAGGGTAGAGCAGAACCTAGCTGATCTGAAGAACCTCATGCAAGAAATTAGACAAAGGCCACCGTCGTCAACTCACCCGCAGGCTGATGATCCTGCATTGGATCTTAGCCAGCGGAGAAGAAGTGTGGCTTCCTCGGAGGTCCGGGCTGATGATCAAGCACTACTGGATGATGCACCGGCTCCTCGCTACCCCGTGGATGATGTTAGAGAGATGGCACAATGTGAGCTACATCAGCTAATGAACAACCTGTCCTTCAAGGTGGCAATCGGCATTGCTTTACCTTGTCTATCTGGAGCACTCCATCATTCACTTCCGATTCTACCTGGCTATGCTCGTGTCACGGTGGATGACATAGTGGAGGATTTTGCGGACCTAGAGATTGACATCGCTATGCCTGAAGGCCTTACGAAACTAGGAGATGTCAAGCGCAACATCATTCTATGGAAGAAGAAGTACATCAAGTTTCCAGGCTCGGCGCCAAGGCCACAGACTCCGAGGAATCCAAGTCCATCCCGCATCGAATATCGTCAACCTCCAAGTCCACCCCAACCCGATTATCGTCAACCTCCAAGTCCACCCCGCCCCGCTGACGATCGCTGCAACATAAGTACATCAACTCGATCTCCGCCTCCGCGCAATACTCGATCTCCGCCTCCGCATCCGTGCAATACTACTACCTCGTCGAAGAAACGAAAGGTTGACGCTCCCCCGCGCCCCACATCGAAGAAAGGTCAAACGACGAAGATAGTCGACATCTCGCCGGCTCTTCCAAAGAGACCTTATGACAAGACCGATGAGGAAACTAACGCGGATGTGGCTGCCCAAGTTAAGGCGCATTTTGCACCTAAAAAGCTTGAGCCAAAGACAGTATATGATGAAAAAACCAAAAAGTGGGCTAAGTCCTTTCTTGAGCAACCATCCCAGATATTGATGAATCTGGAATCAGACTATGACCGGGAGATTATTAAGCAAGCACAGAAGAAAAAAATCACAAGTGCAAAAATCGGGAAGCAAGTTGCCCAGCTCGGAGCACAGAAGAATCAATCGGTCGCCCCGCTCAAAGTCATTTCAGACCTCGACAAGGCCTTCAGAGCTGAAATGGATATGGACATGCAAATAATGGACCCCGGAGCCCGTAATAATGCTGCACTAATGGGCATCACTCTATCGCAGGTCAAAGCACTTGCTACCGAAGCAAATATGTCTCTTGGTCAATATTTAGGCTATAAAGATACGCCAGTGGGTCAGATAGTACGGAAGTATGTCCAAGGGGAGCCTCTAGTCAGTAATGAGGAGCTCGCGCGTCTATCCACACATATGCAAAATCTACACAAATGGTATATGTCGCAAGCAGAAAAAAAGCATCAGAAAGATTGGTTTCCGGTGGACATTAGAAAGGAGCATCACTTCAAACCATACTCGATACAAGTTCAAATGACCGAACTGTTTCAGTTATACAACTAGCGCGCCCTCGACAAATCTATCATTGGTTGCTACTGTCTGTAAGTGATTTATTTCTATAATTAAGTTTATAACTTAGCTCGTTCATTGCATTTATATATATTATCCTAACTATATATCCTTTTGTATGATATTATATTCTGCAGAATGAAGATGCTTGAATGCAAAAGAGCTAGAAGATATGACGTTGGGTTCATTGACCCATATATCGTTAATGAATATACGTTAAAGAATCACCCCAAGGATGTGGAGGCAGACATGTGTAGGTTCTTAACCGAGAATAATTTTGTTAAGAAAATACTATTTCCTTACAACTTCAAGTGAGTGTTTCTATCTTGTACACATTTTATTTTTGCTTACTCGATGAGCTATGCATGTATGCTTATGTAAACGTCCGCACATTCCACTGGATCTTGCTAAACATTCAAGTTGACAAGTCTCTAGTTGAAGTCCATGACTCGTTAAGTTGGGACCAAGAGCAGTGGAGCGACATGAAATCAATGCTCCATAAGTAATTTCAATCATTATCACATTATATCGACCTCTTTCGTTCATTTCCTGATATCAAGTAACTAATAACTCATTTATTCATTTTCTTTGTCGAGTAGGTGTTGGACAAGGTTCGGACAGAAAATACCAGGTCCATTCGAAGAGGAGCTAACTTATAAAATGGTGAAGAGTTTACAACAGCCACCAGGAACTCATTTATGTGGATACTACGTCTGCGAGTACATCCGTGAGTTGACCAGTGAGCGGAAAGTTGACTCACATTATATTTATGGTTTGCGGGAGAAACGAGAGCCAGACCAGCGTATAAGAGCAATTCAAGAGGAGCTGGCGGGATTTATGATGAAGGAAGTCCTTGGTGTACATGAAGAGCATTATGCAAATGACGTGGAACTCGATTTGCCTTAGTGATCTTCATGTAGTTGATATGATATATATATATTCATCAATGACAATTTCAAAACATTTCTTCCTTTTGATATATATCAATTAGTGTATGCTTGCAAGGGATGGATTAATTATATAGATGCATCAATGTGTACTGTGTATATACTAGCATAGAATATGTGTACTTAAATATATGTTTAAAATTATAGTGAAACACAAAACGAAAAAGGAACGAAATGGCAAAAAAATACACAATCTTCGCCATGGCGAAGAAACACACAATTCTTCATGGCAGGAAACCTTATAGTCCCGGGTGGTGTTACGGCCCGGGACTAGAGGGTTTTCGCCCCCCCGCGGTGCTGAAATAGCCACGTGGCTGTTATCAGTCGTAGGCCGTAGCGAGCCGGGACTAGAGGGGGAGCCTCTAGTCCCGTTTTGGCAGTCCCGGGCCCAAAACCGGGACTAGAGCCAGTTGCGGCCCGGGACTGGAGGCCCTTTTTCCACCAATGATACTGAGTTTCCACCTGCATGCAACTTCTCTGTGTTCACAGAGAGAAAAGGAAAAAAAAGGCGGAAAAGATTGCGGGCCAAAATTGCCCAATTAAATATATCAGAAATTAATTAATTCATCGGTTGCTAGTGAACCTGCATGAAAACAAAACAGTCACTAGTAAAAAAAGGGACTTCGGTTCGGTCCAGAGTCTAATACTAGTCCCGATTTTTTATGGACCAGGACTAGTATGAGAACTAGTTCCGGTTCGTACCGTTTTTGACGTCTAGGAGCACGAGAAAACTCTAGTCCTGGGTCATTCCGGACCTTTAATTCCGGGTCGTGATACGACCAGGGACTAAAGGAGTGCGGGCGCGGGCGACACCCTTTAGTTTCGTGTCGTGAAATAGCCCGGGATTAAAGGGATGCGGATTGGCTATACCTTTTGCATATGATATCAGAAAAAAACATACAACCTATAAAAATATGCGAAATTTTTTTTGAGTTCGATTTCAATAGCCTTAGGCTGTTTGGGATTCTTTTAGATTTTTAAAATTCGAAAATAAAAAAGTTATTTTAAAAAATTAATTTTTTTATGCATATTTGTATTCCTCATAATTTTCTGATAATAATGGATATATTATTTGTCGAATTTCTATTTACAGATTTAAAGATATTATTTATGCCATATTAAATGAATAAATGGCAAAAAAAATGAGTAAAATATTATTTTATTTAGTTTTTTTCTTTCATTAGATTAAAATTTTATTATTACTTATTTATTATTGTTTACTTAAATAGTTGTTTGTAATTTCAAAAAATAAAGATGTATGATATATTGATATGGGCTAATAGGATGATATCGTAGTGTTGACAACAAGATATAAATGGGCTTCGTATAAGGATATCCTGATGAAACAGAGAAGTTAAGCGTCCTGGGGGTGGAATAGTGGTAAGATTGGTGACCGACCGGAAAGTTTGACCACAAGTATAATTTAACCTAAGATTAAGTATAGTTATTGTTAAAAATGTTCCAATTGATAGAATTAACGAGTCAAACAATTTAAAAGTTCAAGAAAAAATTTGAAAACAAATTTTGAAAAATAAATTAAAAAATCTCTAGTCCCGGGCGTATTACGACCTGGGACTAAAGGTCCTCCATCCCTCGCGCTGCAAAAACGGCCATATGGTGTTCTCTAGTTTCGGGTTGTAGCAAACCGGAACTAAAGGCAGGAGCCTTTAGTCCCGATTTTGCAGTCCGAATGCAAAACCAGGACTAAAGGCCCTTATAATCCAGGACTATAGACCTTTTTTTCCACTAGTGAGTGAGGAATAGACACGTTCCTCCTATATATGTTCCATCTTCTGCTAAGCTCAAGTAGCTAACGCTCAACCCGAACACCTCAAGTATCTCAAGTTCTCTACCTATTAGGACTACACGTGAGACTGTTGCTGGATCATACCACGCCGTGTTATAACTGAATTACTTGTCAAAGACCTGTCTAGATATATATACACTAGTAGAAAACAGGCCATCCGTTCGCGCCCCCTCAGAGCATTAGTTCCGGTTGCGCCACCAACCGGGACTAATGCTGGCACGCGTCCCGGTTCGAGCGGGCACGGGGCCAGGAGGCATGCGTCCCGGTTGGTAAGGGGGCATACGTCCCGGTTGGAGCTACCAACCGGGATGTATGCTCCCGCCATCTATAAATGCAACGCCCCAGCCCCCTCTGCCTCCACTCTGTTTTTTCTCTTGGTGGAAGGTGTGAGGGGTGTGCTAGTTTTTTCTCTCCTATGCATGCATTCAAGGTGTTTGATGAAATGTTTTAGTGAATAATCCCGTTCAATTTCTGGATAGAACAAAAATATAGAAGGTGTCCGAGACGCACTTGAGCTTTCTCCTCTTTATTTCCCTCAATCGAGGTTGGCAATCTTATCTTTTCTCTGTCATTGATACAATGCATGTGTCGATGTGAATTGGTCATTTCACTATTTATGATGTCCTGTTTTTTGATAAACTTACTTATATGATGCAGATGAACGGTCGGCAATGGATGTACGGTGACCGACGCGTAGCCGGGTATATGAAAGGCGTGGATAAATTTATCGATGTGGCTACGGCAAACAAAGAGAATAGTTTTATACGTTGTCCATGTGTTCAATGTCGGGACAAAAAGGAGTACTCTTCCTCGAAAATCATTCGCGGCCACCTGATTATGAAAGGTTTCATGCCCAACTATAATTGCTGGACCAAGCACGGGGAAAGAGGGGTTATGATGGAATATGGTGAAGAAGAAGATGATGATAACAACTATCATCATATGTTTCCTAAATACAGTGATACTGCAATGGAAGACAATGGAGAGGAAATAGGTGAAGAACGGGCATCAGATGAGCCGACTGATGAACTTGGTAGGGTCATTTCTGATGCAAAGCGAGACTGTGAAACAAAAAATGAGAAGTTGAAGTTAGAGGGCATGTTAGAAGATCACAAGAAATTGTTGTACCCAAATTGTAAAAATGGCAGCACAAAGCTCGGTACCACACTGGAATTGTTGTGATGGAAGGGAGAGTGTGGTCTAACTGACTCCTCATTTGAAAAGATGCTGAAAATAATGAAGCCGAAGTTTCCAAAACATAACAAACTTCCCGAGAGTACCTACGAAGCAAAGAAGACTCTCTATCCTCTAGGATTAGATGTGCAAAAGATACATGCATCCATTAATGACTGCATCCTCTACCGCGGTAAGGAGTATGAGAATTTAGATAAATGCCCGGTATGCAATGCGTTGCGGTATAAGATCAGACGAGATGACCCTGGTGATTTTGAGGGAGAGCCCCTCCGGAAGAGGGTTCCTGTTAAAGTTATGTGGTATGCTCCTATAATACCAAGGTTGAAACGCATGTTCAGAAACAAAGAGCATCCAGGTTGTTGCGATGGCACAAAGAAGACCGTAAGAAAGACGGGAAGTTGAGACACCCTGCTGATGGGTCACAGTGGAGAAAAATTGAGAGAGACTTCCCAGACTTTGCAGGTGACGCAAGGAACTTATGGTTTGGTCTAAGTACGGATGGCATGAATCCTTTTGGGGAGCAGAGCTGCAGTCACAACACCTGGCCCGTGACTCTATGTATCTACAACCTGCCTCCTTGGTTGTGCATGAAGCGTAAGTTCATTATGATGCCAGTGCTCATCCAAGGCCCAAAGCAACCGGGCAACAACATTCATGTGTACCTTAGGCCATTAATTGAAGAACTCTTACAGTTGTGGGGCAAACCAGGTGTACGTGCGTGGGATGAGAACAAACAGGAGCTATTTGATCTACGAGGGTTGTTATTCGTAACCATCAATGATTGGCCTGCTCTTAGTAACCTTTCAGGACAGACAAACAAGGGATATAAGGCATGCACACACTGTTTAGATAAGACTGAAGGTACATATTTGCATAAATGCAAGAAGGTTGTGTACCTAGCGAATCGACGATTTGTTCCGACCAATCATCCCGTAATAAAGAAAGGCAAGCATTTCAAAGGTGAGGCAGATCACCAGAAGAAGCCTGAACTCCCTGCTGGTGATGATGTATTTGGTATGGTCAAGGACATAGAAGTAATCTTTGGAAAGGGTCCCGGCGGTCAATCAGTTCCGAACGACGCCGCTGTGACACGCACCCATGTGGAAGAAGAAATCTATATTTTGGGAGCTGTCATATTGGAAAGTCCTGCGTGTCCGCTCTTCAATCGACGTGATGCACGTGACGAAGAATCTTTGCGTGAACCTGCTAGGATTCATAGGCGTGTATGGGAAGACAAAAGATACACCAGAAGCACGGGAGGACCAACAAATTATGAAAGACCCAAAGAACATGCATACACATAACAAGACGGATAAAGGGCTTCACTTAAGTCGTGCCAGCTATGCTCTTACCAAAGCAGAGAAGGAAATCTTTTTTGATGTCCTTTACAGTATCAAGGTGTCGTCAGGCTTCTCATCTAATATAAAGGGGATAATAAATATGGCAGAGAAAAAGTTCCAAAACCTGAAGTCTCATAGTATCACGTGATTATGACGATTGCTTCCGATTGCATTGAGGGGCTTCTACCGAAAATGTTCGAGTACCCATTGTGAAGTGTGCATTCCTCAATGCAATATCTCGAAGGTAATCAATCCAGATATTCGCCAAGGTTCTGAGAAGGATGTGGTACAATGTCTTGTTAGTTTTGAATTGGTGTTCCCACCATCCTTCTTCAATATTATGACGCATCTCCTGGTTCACCTAGTGGAAGAGATTGCCATTCTTGGTCCGGTATTTCTGCACAATATGTTCCCCTTTGAGAGGTTCATGGGAGTCTTAAAGAAATATGTTCATAACCGTGCTAGACCAGAAGGAAGCATCTCCAAGGGATATGGAACAGAGGAGGTCATTGAGTTTTGTGTTGACTTTATTCGACCTTAAGCCGATTGGTGTTTACTCGCGGCATGAGGGAAGACTAAGTGGAAAAGGCACTGGGAAAAGCAATGATATGTAGGGACGGGATTCTTTCACTAAAGCACACTACACAGTTCTACATAATTCCACCTTGGCAGCTCCGTATATCGAGGAACACAAGAATATTGTATGCTCCAAAAACCCGGGGAAGCCTGAATCATAGATTACAGATGAACACATGAAGTCTTTCGGTGGTTGGATGTGGACACATCTCTTGAATGACACCACTGTTGGAGATCAGCTATACTTGTTGGCCGTGTCACCATCTTCTACTGTATTGAATTTCCAAGGGTACAAAATAAATGGGAATACATTCTACACGATCGCCCAAGATAAAAAGAGCACCAACCAAAATAGTGGTGTCCGCTTTGATGCAATAGACGAGAATGGACAAAAGGACACATATTATGGTTACACGGAGGAGATATGGGAACTAGACTATGGAGTCTCTTTTAAGGTCCCTTTGTTTCGCTGCAAATGGGTCAACCTGAATGGGGAAGGGGTAAAGATAGACCAGTTGTACGGAATGACAACAGTGGATCTCAACAATCTTGGTTATAGAGATGAACCATTCGTCCTAGCCAATGATGTGTCTCAGGTTTTCTATGTGAAGGACATGTCCTCCAGACCGAAAAAAGAAAAAATATGCAAACGAATACATCATATGATGAGTCAAAGCGTCACATAGTTCTTTCAGAGAAAAGAAACATCGTGGGAATCGAGGACAAGACAGACATGTCAGAAGATTATAATAAGTTTGATGAAATTCCGCCCTTCACAGTGAAAACTGACTCAAGCATTCCGTTAAGTAAAGAAGATGCTCCATGGTTACGTCTGAAGCGATCATAAGGAAGGACATATGCCAAGAAGTTCATGCTCATATTATGTAACTCTAGTTCATGTCTTTCGCGGTTTGTGGCTTGACCGAAGGATATCTTTCGCGGTTTGTGGCTTGACCGGGACTATATATAGGGGGGCCTTTAGTCCCGGTTTTGTAGTCTCAGTTTTTAATATTAATAAATGTCTTGAGTGTTAGTCCCGTTTTGTGGCTGTACCAGGACTATGAAGAAGTTGTCCCGATTCGTACTTACCATTAAGATCTGATCTCCAAATGCGCGCGGTCACATATTAGGGAGTGCCTCTATGACCAGTTTCTTGGAGATGCTGGAGGACTGGGATCCGGCGGCATCTCCGTGAAACTGGTCGTAGTGGTGTCCCTGCTCTCGAAAACGATCTTGCATCTTGTAACTTCTCTAACTAGATCAATACACCTGGGAGCTAACTAATTTCACATATTAGGGAGTGCCTCTATGACCAGTTTCTCGGAGATGCTGGAGGACTGGGCTCCGTCGGCATCTCCCTGAAACTGGTCGTAGTGGTGTCCCTGCTCTCGAAAACCATCTTGCAGCTTGTAACTTCTCTAACTAGATCAATACGCCTCGGAGCTAACTAATTTCACATATTAGGGAGTGCCTCTATGACCAGTTTCTCGGAGATGCTTGGGAGGCCGGCTCACGCATCTCCCTGAAACTGGCCGTAGTGGTGTCCCTGCTCTCAACAACCATCTTGGAGATGCCTCAAACTGGCTGGAGGACTGGACTCGCAAGGATGCCTATTTATAGTACAAGCAGCTCGACATAGTGTCGACACTTACGAAATAATGTCGACACTCACCCCTATTATTAGTGCTGACTCATGTTTTGTCCCGGTTGGTGTCTCCAACCGGGACTACAGGTTCATATTTAGTCCCGGTTGGTGACACCATCCGGGACAAGGTACACGCCACACGACATAATATCGACACTCACCCCTATCATTAGTGCTGCCTGGCCCAGCCTGCCGAAATCCCTCCGCGTGGTGTCGACAATGAAAATCCTGTTTCAGAATGCTACCGTCCCATTTTTAGAATAATCCAAACAATGAAAATCCTTCGCGTGGTGTCATATTATGTTACATCGTTGAAAGGAAAAAATACCAGACTTGGTATATTGATCATGTTTCGAAAAAACCTTCACAAAATGACCTATCATGTTCGAGGTTTCATGGCTTTCGGTCCAAATGACCGATGTTATGTGCTGAATCACAGCTTAGTTTGTGATGTTGTGCCCATATTATGCATGTGTGTGGACATTGGTATGGATAACAATGTTGCAGGAGGAAGTTTTCATTTTTGTCGCACGGAAAAGCCCTTTTCCATTTTCCGAGCGCAAAAAATGGGTCATTTTGTGAAGCAACCACCAAAATGCTGTTTCAGAATGCTACCGTACCATTTTCCTAAAATACTAGACCACCTTACATGGACTATCTCCCAACCGGGACATCTCAAACCTTTTCGTCCATCCCGGGTAAAAAGGACAAATGTCTGCCGAATCGGCAGGAAGTGGGTCCGGTTTGTACTACAGGTACATGATCTATCGCCCGTGCTTTTTTGAAAAAAATCATTTTTAGACTCGCAATATGTGGTTTCTTCAGATATCCAATGCAAGTTCTAACGATGCTCGTCCCCTATCTTCATGCACACCGGTTCGACCATAGTTAGAAATTCAGATAGTTCAAAACAGGCATAATAAATTCAAAAAAAATCTGAACAATGAAAATCCTTCGCGTGATGTCATATTGTGTTACATAGTTAAAAGGAAAAATACCAGACTTGGTATATTGATCATGTTTCGAAAAAATCTTCACAAAATGACCTATCATGTTCGAGGTTTCATGACTTTTCGGTCCAAATGACCGATGTTATGTGCTGAATCACGACATAGTTTGTGATGTTGTGCCCATATTATGCATGTGTGTCGACATTGGTATGGAGAACAATGTTGCAGGAGGAAGTTTTCCTTTTTGTCGCACGGAAAAGCCCTTTTCCACTTTCCGAGCACAAAAAATGGGTCGTTTTGTGAAGTAACCACCAAAATGCCGTTTCAGAATGCTACCGTCCCATTTTCCTAAAATACTAGACCACCTTACATGGACTACTCCCAACCGAGACATCTCGAACCTTTTCGTCCATCCCGGGTAAAAAGGACAAATGTCTGCCGAATCGGTAGGAAGTGGGTTCGGTTTGTACTACAGGTACATGATCTATCGCCCGTGATTTTTTGAAAAAATCATTTTTAGTCTCGCAATATGTGGTTTCTTCATAGATCCAATGCAAGTTCCAAAGATGCTCGTCCCCTATCTTCATGCACACCGGTTCGACCATAGTTAGAAATTCAGATAATTCAAAACGGGCATAATAAATTCAAAAAAAATCCGAACAATGAAAATCCTTCGCGTGGTGTCATATTATGTTACATAGTTAAAAGGAAAAATACCAGACTTGGTATATTGATCATGTTTCGGAAAAACCTTCACAAAATGACCTATCATGTTCAAGGTTTCATGGCTTTCGGTCCCAATGACCGATGTTATGTGCTGAATCACGGCATAGTTTGTGATGTTGTGCCCATATTATGCATGTGTGTGGACATTGGTATGGAGAACAATGTTGCAGCAGGAAGTTTTCCTTTTTGTCGCACGGAAAATCCCTTTTCCATTTTCCGAGCGCAAAAAAGGGTCGTTTTGTGAAGTAACCACCAAAATACCGTTTCAGAATGCTACCGTCCCATTTTTCTAAAATACTAGACCACCTTACATGGACTATCTCCCAACCGGGACATCTCAAACCTTTTCGTCCATCCCGGGTAAAAAGGACAAATGTCTGCCGAATCGGGAGGAAGTGGGTTCGGTTTGTACTACAGGTACATGATCTATCGCCCGTGATTATTTGAAAAAATCATTTTTAGACTCGCAATATGTGGTTTCTTCAGAGATCTAATGCAAGTTCTAACGATGCTCGTCCCCTATCTTCATGCACACCGGTTCGACCATAGTTAGAAATTCAGATAATTCAAAACGGGCATAATAAATTTAAAAAAAATCTGAACAATGAAAATCCTTCGCGTGGTGTCATATTATGTTACATAGTTAAAAGGAAAAATACCAGACTTGGTATATTGATCATGTTTCGAAAAAACCTTCACAAAATGACCTATCATGTTCGAGGTTTCATGACTTTCGGTCCAAATGACCGATGTTATGTGCTGAATCACGACATAGTTTGTGATGTTGTGCCCATATTATACATGTGTGTGGACATTGGTATGGAGAACAATGTTGCAGGAGTTAGTTTTCCTTTTTGTCGCACAGAAAAGCCCTTTTCCATTTTCCGAGCGCAAAAAACGGATCGTTTTTTGAAGTAACCACCAAAATGCCGTTTCAGAATGCTACCGACCCATTTTCCTAAAATACTAGACCAACTTACATGGACTATCTCCCAACCGGGACATCTCAAACCTTTTCGTCCATCCCGGATAAAAACGACAAATGTCTGCCGAATCGGCAGGAAGTGGGTCCGGTTTGTACTACAGGTACATGATCTATCGCCCGTGATTTTTTGAAAAAATCATTTTTAGACTCGCAATATGTGGTTTCTTCATAGATCCAATGCAAGTTCTAACGATGCTCGTCCCCTATCTTCATGCACACCGGTTCGACCATAGTTAGAAATTCAGATAATTCAAAACGGGCATAATAAGTTCAAAAAAAAATCCAAACAATGAAAATCCTTCACGTGGTGTCATATTATGTTACATAGTTGAAAGAAAAAATACCAGACTTGGTATATTGATCATGTTTCGGAAAAACCTTCACAAAATGACCTATCATGTTCGAGGTTTCATGGCTTTCGGTCCAAATGACCGATGTTATGTGCTGAATCACGGTATAGTTTGTGATGTTGTGCCCATATTATGCATGTGTGTGGACATTGGTATGGAGAACAATGTTGCAGGAGGAAGTTTTCCTTTTTGTCGCACGGAAAAGCCCTTTTCCATTTTCCGAGCGCAAAAAACGGGTCGTTTTGTGAAGTAACCACCAAAATGCCGTTTCAGAATGCTACCGTCCCATTTTCCTAAAATACTAGACCACCTTACATGGACTATCTCCCAACCGGGACATCTCAAACCTTTTCGTCAATCCCGGGTAAAAAGGACAAATGTCTATCAAATCGGTAGGAAGTGGGTCCGGTTTGTACTACAGGTACATGATCTATCACCCGTGATTTTTTATAAAAATCATTTTTAGACTCGCAATATGTGGTTTCTTCATATATCCTATGCAAGTTCTAATGATGCTCGTCCCCTATATTCATGCACACCGGTTCGACCATAGTTAGAAATTCAGATAATTCAAAACGGGCATAATAAATTCAAAAAAATCCGAACAATGAAAATCCTTCGCGTGGTGTCATATTATGTTACATAGTTGAAAGGAGAAATACCAGACTTGGTATATTGATCATGTTTCGAAAAAACCTTTACAAAATGACCTATCATGTTCGAGGTTTCATGGCTTTCGGTCCAAATGACTGATGTTATGTGCTGAATCACGGCATAGTTTGTGATGTTGTGCCCATATTATGCATGTGTGTGGACATTGGTATGGAGAACAATGTTGCAGGAGGAAGTTTTCCTTTTTGTCGCACGGAAAAACCCTTTTCCATTTTCCGAGCGCAAAAAACGGGTCGTTTTGTGAAGTAACCACCAAAATGCCGTTTCAGAATGCTCCGTCCCATTTTCCTAAAATACTAGACCACCTTACATGGACTATCTCCCAACCGGGACATCTCAAACCTTTTCGTCCATCCCGGGTAAAAAGGACAAATGTCTGCCGAATCGGTAGGAAGTGGGTCCGGTTTGTACTACAGGTACATGCTCTATCGCCCGTGATTTTTTGAAAAAATCATTTTTAGACTCGCAATATGTGGTTTCTTCATATATCCAATGCAAGTTCTAATAATGCTCATCCCCTATCTTCATGCACACCGGTTCGACCATAGTTAGAAATTCAGATAATTCAAAACAGGCATAATAAATTCAAAAAAATCCGAACAATGAAAATCCTTCGCGTGGTGTCATATTATGTTACATAGTTGAAAGGATAAATACCAGACTTGGTATATTGATCATGTTTCGAAAAAACCTTCACAAAATGACCTATCATGTTCGAGGTTTCATGGCTTTCGGTCCAAATGACCGATGTTATGTGCTGAATCACGACATAGTTTGTGATGTTGTGCCCATATTATGCATGTGTGTGGACATTGGTATGGAGAACAATGTTGCAGGAGGAAGTTTTCCTTTTTGTTGCACGGAAAAGCCTTTTTCCATTTTCCGAGCGCAAAAAACAGGTCGTTTTGTGAAGTAACCATCAAAATGCCGTTTCAGAATGCTACCGTCCCATTTTCCTAAAATATTAGACCACCTTACATGGACTATCTCCCAACCGGTACATCTCAAACCTTTTCCTCCATCCCGGGTAAAAAGGACAAATGTCTGCCGAATCGGTACTAAGTGGGTCCGGTTTGTACTACAGGTACATGATCTATCACCCGTGATTTTTTGAAAAAAATCATTTTTAGACTCGCAATATGTGGTTTCTTCAGAGATCCAATGCAAGTTCTAACGATGCTCGTCCCCTATCTTCATGCACACCTGTTCGACCATATTAGAAATTCAGATAATTCAAAATGGGCATAATAAATTCAAAAAAATCCGAACAATGAAAATCCTTCGCGTGGTGTCATATTATGTTACATAGTTGAAAGGAAAAATACCAGACTTGGTATATTGATCATGTTTCGAAAAAACCTTCACAAAATGACCTATCATGTTCGAAGTTTCTTGGCTTTCGGTCCAAATGACCGATGTTATGTGTTGAATCACGGCATAGTTTGTGATGTTGTGCCCATATTATGCATGTGTGTGGACATTGGTATGGAGAACAATGTTGCAGGAGGAAGTTTTCCTTTTTTTCGCACGGAAAAGCCCTTTTCCATTTTCCGAGCGCAAAAAACGGGTCGTTTTGTGAAGTAACCACCAAAATGCCGTTTCAGAATGCTACCGTCCCATTTTCCTAAAATACTAGACCACCTTACATGGACTATCTCCCAACCGGGACATCTCAAACCTTTTCGTCCATCCCGGGTAAAAAGGACAAATGTCTGCCGAATCGGTAGGAAGTGGGTCCGGTTTGTACTACAGGTACATGATCTATCGCCCGTGATTTTTTGAAAAAATCATTTTTAGACTCGCAATATGTGGTTTCTTCATATATCCAATGCATGTTCTAATGATGCTCGTCCCCTATCTTCATGCACACCGGTTCGACCATAGTTAGAAATTCAGATAATTCAAAACAGGCATAATAAATTCAAAAAAATCCGAACAATGAAAATCCTTCGCGTGGTGTCATATTATGTTACATAGTTGAAAGGAGAAATACCAGACTTGGTATATTGATCATGTTTCGAAAAAACCTTCACAAAATGACCTATCATGTTCGAGGTTTCATGGCTTTCGGTCCAAATGACCGATATTATGTGCTGAATCACGACATAGTTTGTGATGTTGTGCCCATATTATGCATGTGTGTGGACATTGGTATGGAGAACAATGTTGCAGGAGGAAGTTTTCCTTTTTGTTGCACGGAAAAGCCTTTTTCCATTTTCCGAGCGCAAAAAACAGGTCGTTTTGTGAAGTAACCATCAAAATGCCGTTTCAGAATGCTACCGTCCCATTTTCCTAAAATACTAGACCACCTTACATGGACTATCTCCCAACCGGTACATCTCAAACCTTTTCCTCCATCCCGGGTAAAAAGGACAAATGTCTGCCGAATCGGTACTAAGTGGGTCCGGTTTGTACTACAGGTACATGATCTATCACCCGTGATTTTTTGAAAAAAATCATTTTTAGACTCGCAATATGTGGTTTCTTCAGAGATCCAATGCAAGTTCTAACGATGCTCGTCCCCTATCTTCATGCACACCTATTCGACCATATTAGAAATTCAGATAATTCAAAATGGGCATAATAAATTCAAAAAATTCCGAACAATGAAAATCCTTCGCGTGGTGTCATATTATGTTACATAGTTGAAAGGAAAAATACCAGACTTGGTATATTGATCATGTTTCGAAAAAACCTTCACAAAATGACCTATCATGTTCGAGGTTTCTTGGCTTTCGGTCCAAATGACCGATGTTATGTGTTGAATCACGGCATAGTTTGTGATGTTGTGCCCATATTATGCATGTGTGTGGACATTGGTATGGAGAACAATGTTGCAGGAGGAAGTTTTCCTTTTTGTCGCACGAAAAAGCCCTTTTCCATTTTCCGAGCGCAAAAAACGGGTCGTTTTGTGAAGTAACCACCAAAATGCCGTTTCAGAATGCTACCGTCCCATTTTCCTAAAATACTAGACCACCTTAAATGGACTATCTCCCAACTGGGACATCTCAAACCTTTTCGTCCATCCCGAGTAAAAAGGACAAATGTCTGCCGAATCGGTAGGAAGTTGGTTCGGTTTGTACTACAGGTACATGATCTATCACCCGTGATTTTTTGAAAAAATCATTTTTAGACTCGCAATATGTTGTTTCTTCAGAGATCCAATGCAAGTTCTAACGATGCTCGTCCCCTATCTTCATGCACACCGGTTCGACCATAGTTAGAAATTAAGATAATTCAAAACGGGCATAATAAATTCAAAAAAAATCCGAACAATGAAAATCCTTCGCGTGGTGTCATATTATATTACATAGTTGAAAGGAAAAATATCAGACTTGGTATATTGATCATGTTTCGGAAAAACCATCACAAAATGACCTATCATGTTCGAGGTTTCATGGCTTTCGGTCCAAATGACCGATGTTATGTGCTGAATCACGGCATAGTTTGTGATGTTGTGCCCATATTATGCATGTGTGTGGACATAGGTATGGAGAACAATGTTGCAGGAGGAAGTTTTCCTTTTTGTCGCACGGAAAAGCCCTTTTCCATTTTCCGAGCGCAAAAAACGGGTCGTTTTGTGAAGTAACCACCAAAATGCCGTTTCAGAATGCTACCGTCCCATTTTCCTAAAATACTAGACCACCTTACATGGACTATCTCCCAACCGGGACATCTCAAACCTTTTCGTCCATCCCGGGTAAAAAGGACAAATGTCTGCCGAATCGGTAGGAAGTGGGTCCGGTTTGTACTACATGTACATGATCTATCGCCCGTGATTTTTTGAAAAAATCATTTTTAGACTCGCAATATGTGGTTTCTTCATAGATCCAATGCAAGTTCTAATGATGCTCATCCCCTATCTTCATGCACACCGGTTCGACCATAGTTAGAAATTCAGATAATTCAAAACGGGCATAATAAATTCAAAAAAATCCGAACAATGAAAATCCTTCGCGTGGTGTCATATTATGTTACATAGTTGAAAGGAGAAATACCATACTTGGTATATTGATCATGTTTCGAAAAAACCTTCACAAAATGACCTATCATGTTCGAGGTTTCATGGCTTTCGGTCCAAATGACCGATGTTATGTGCTGAATCACGACATGGTTTGTGATGTTGTGCCCATATTATGGATGTGTGTGGACATTGGTATGGAGAACAATGTTGCAGTAGGAAGTTTTCCTTTTTGTCGCACAGAAAAGCCCTTTTCCATTTTCCGAGCGCAAAAAACGGGTCGTTTTGTGAAGTAACCACCAAAATGCCGTTACAGAATGCTACCATCCCATTTTCCTAAAATACTAGACCACCTTACATGGACTATCTCCCAACCGGTAGGAGGAGAACTTAAACCACTGCTCTGCACAGGGCAAGCTAAAACTTGCATAGTCGGAAGCGATGGCTTCTCTCTCCTCCTCTCCTCTCCTTCCTATCTCCACGGCGGTGGTTTTCTCCGATGATCATCGTGGGTTGATCGGGAGTTGGAGGGCCATAATCCGTGAGGTGGCTGGGGCTTTGATCAGTCCTTGCCGACGGGGCCTGATCTCGAGAGAGAGCTCGGGACAGGTGTCGTTGCGAGATGCTTCGGGACAGATCCTGGCGAGTTGGTGTTCGGTGGTGGGATTTTCGTACGGGGCGCGTCTGGTACACGAAGGATGGCATGTTCTCGTGGGTCCGCCGATGGTGGTGGGGGCATTTCCTCGCGGTGTCGCCAAAGCGCCCTCACGTATGCACGCACGGGTGATACGGCTCGGTGGTTGTGGGAGGGCTGCGTGCGCTGACGGTGGGGCTTCGCTGGAGGAGGGCCACCTGCCAGGTGAGGCGCGGGGTACTAATACGACGGAGCACGATCCACAGTCAGTTTTGCCTCCACCTCGTGTTTTCTCTAACCCTAGATTGGGAGCCATTTACCCTCTCGCCATTTCCAGATCTCGCGGTGTGTGTGGTGTGGTGTTCGTCCGGGAGCCTCCAATTCTTCAGCCATCGTCGCCACGGATTGTCTCTCCGGTGAAGTGGAGCGGAGTTGTTTCGGGGGATTGCAGATTGTTTGCTCAGGTGGTGGCTGCGGAATCTGATATGGATCGGCGATTTCGCGGTGGGCGTGGTTCCCCTTCTCGTCCTCCAGTCCGATCTAGTCCCTATGCGAGCAGATTCGGTTCTGGGTACGGACAAGGCCGTTTTCCTGTCGATCGTAGAGGTTTGGAGGGGGATCATAGGGAAAGTGGCTGGATCCGCGAGCAGGAGCGGCGCCGCGAGGAGCAGGATGCTCGGCGTCGGGATGCGAGGCATAGAGATGAGTTGAGGCAGGCGGAGATTGAGGCCAGGATGGAGGATCAACGCAGGGAAGCTTTGGCGCGGGAGCGGGCGCTGTCGGAGGCTCACCGTCGTGAAGCAGAGCAGGCTCGTAATCGGGGCCGGTGGAGTCACCGCCCGGAGATGCAGCAAGGTTCAGGGTCTGATGCTACTGCTTCGTCTTTCCCAGGCAGATCAGGTAACTCTGATTCAAATCCTAGTAGGGGGGAGCCGGTTTTTGCACGAACAATTGAACAAGTTAATGTTCCTAGGGTTGTGATGAACACTTCTGTGCCTGTAACTCGATCTGCTTCTGGCTTGAACACCTCGGCATCTACTTCTGTTAATGTGCCTGTTGGGGGGACTCGCCCTGTGAATTTGTCTCCAATTTTGTCAGTTACTCAGTCTGATGATGTGGCTACTACTCTGCTGGGGTCCTCTGTACCACCACCAGTAGTGAGTATGCCGAGGGATGGTGCTGTGGCTGGAGGGTCTGGGGATGTGCAGTTGCTTGATGTGATTCAGGAAGAGGTTGTGTGTGATAATTGTGGGAAGGATCATAGCATTTTGGTCTGTCAAGAGAGGAAACCTTGGGAGTATGTTCCTCTTTTCTTTGGCAGTACTGACTTTGAGCAGGGTTTTCATTCTATTCCTGTGGTGGAGTCAAATGTTCAGTCTATGGAACAGTTGCATTATGCGCATATAAGTGTGGTTAGGGGTGATGTCACTGGCAAGGATTTGGAGAAGGAATTTCAAATGTGGGCTGATGCTATGGGATCTGGATGGAGGTTTAATGCCAGGTCTATTAATGATGTGGAATTTTTGATGAGGTTCCCTTCTGCCAGATCTATTGATGACTTCCATTTTGGGAAGGTCTTCATGAAAACAATTCGATCTTTGTGATTCAGTTATCTAAGTGGAATGGGGACTTGCAACCTGTTGACTGGCTGGAAGAAGCCTGGTTTAGAATTTTTGGCATCCCTATGAAGTACAGGGAGAAATCAACTGTCTTCTATGTTGCCTCTTTGGTGGGCAAACCTGTGGCCCTGGACAGGAATAGCTTGAGGAACTTGGCCTATGTAAGAGTTAAAATTGCTTGTTTGGATGTTTCTTTGGTTCCTAATACCAGAAGGGGGAGATGCAGGGTGGGATTTATGAATTCAAATACACCAGGGAGATTTTTGCTCCAGATGTTGTATCCACTCTGCCTTCTGCTATGGGGATTGATGGGCAGGATGGTGATGATGGGTTGGATAAGGAGAATGAGGGTGAAGCTGAACATAGGAGACCTGATAATGGTAGTGGGCAAAGATCTGTTCCTGGTGCAGGTGGTGATGGAGGTGCTGGGGGTCGTCAACATGGTGGGAATGGTACTGGTGAAGCTGGGTTGGACAAAGGAAAACAGGTTGTGATGGAGCAGGAGGATTCTGGGGGGGTTTCTTTTGGGACTAAAATGGCTAACATCTGGGCTAGCTCTGGAGGTGATGGTCGTTCAAGGGGAATTGTGATTAGAGAGAATGTTGCAGGTGGTTCTGGTGGTGGTGGTGGGACAGGTAATCAAACCAGAACAGCTGTTGTGGGGATGCAAGTTGATACTCAGGAAAATGTGTCTAATGGGGGTGGGTTGGGCAGTGCTCACATGGATGTTGTACAGAACCTATCCTCTACTGTGGTTAAAGAGGTCAGTACTGAGATTGCTGCTGGTCCCTAGAGGTTTGATGATTTTATCAGGGGTCTGTTAAAAGATAAGAGCAGTGACAAGCATTATGAACTTATGAAGCAGTATGGTCATTTGCTGGAAGAGGAGGATGAGCAAGATGAGGGTGCACATGCAAAAAATGATAGTGCTTCTACTGATACCTCTTTTGGTTCTTCCTCTAATAGTGGAAAAAAAGAACTGTTGGGGGGTCTGGGATGGAGGGTGCTCAGGACATGGAAGTTGTCAATCAAGATCAAGAAGTAGTGGCTGTTGATTTGTCTCAACCAGATGGCTCTACTCAGGAAAGTGTGGAATCTCAATCTGAACAAGTGGCTGATGTGGAAGAACAGGGTATAAGAAGGAGCTCAAGGGTGGCTGATCAAGGTGGTGCTAGAAACATGGCTGAAGGGCATTTGGCTCAGCAAATTCCTAGAGATCTATCAGGTACAAATCTAACTTTGCATAATTCTTTTGCTGTTCTGGATGATGATATTATTATGCATAGAGCGTTGGAAATGGGGATAGATGCTTCTTCTATTTCTTTGGAACATATTAATTCCTTAAAAGAATTAGAGATTGCTAGACATAGTTGTTGGAGATATGCCCTAGAGGTAATAATAAATGTAGTTATTATTATATATCTTTGTGTTTATGATAAATGTTTACATTCATGCTATAATAGTATTAACAAGGAAACCATTAATATTTGTGTGATTTGTAAACTTAATTTGAAGTCCCTAGTATAGCCTCTATACTTCACTAGCTTGTTGGTTGATTGATGATGTGGTTTCTTTATCATGAACATTGAGATGTTATCAACAACAAGATCATATCGTTAGGAGAATGATATGGTGGACATACTCCTATAGACAAGCGTAGCATAAAGATCAAGTCATGTCAATAGTTCAATTGCTATATGCTTTCTGATACATAGTAACCTAATTCCTTCGACCATGAGATCATGCATATCACCTTTACTGGATGGATGCTTTGATGTCATCAAACACCACACCGTAACAGGGTGGCTATAAAGGTGGCATTGAGTGTTCGGAAAGTATTGGTTGAAACACATGGATCAAGAGTGGGATTTGTCCATCCACATGACGGATAGATATTCTCTGGCCCTCTCGTGAAATGTCATCCAATTAGCTTGCAAGCATGTGACTGGGTCACAAGGGATCACATATCACGGGAACGAGAAAAGAGTACTTATCAGTAACGAGGATGAACTAGGTATGCAGAGATACCGACGATCATAACCTCGGATAAGTAACATATCGTGAGACAAAGGGAAATTGGTATCGTATGTAAGTGGTTCATTCGATCGCAAAGTAATCGAGAAATATGTGGAGCCATATGAATTTCCAGATTCCTCTATTGGTTATTGTTCGGAGAAGTGTCTCGATCATGTCCGCATAATTCACGAACCGTAGGGAGACACACTTAAGGATTCGACGTTGTTTGAGTAGTTATGGTATTATGAGAAAGAGACCGAATGTTGTTCGAGTCTCGGATGGGATCCGGATATCACGAGGAGATCCGGAATGGTCCGGAGAATAAGATTCATATAAGGAAAGTCCTGCTTTCGGAGTTGGGGAATGGTTCCTGTTTTCAGGGAACATTCTAGAAGGTCCCGAATGTCCGCACCGAGGGGAAGGGTACATGGGTGTGTCATTACATATTGGAATGATTGCATCATGTACTAAGTATTCTTGTTGTCCCAAATAAAGGATTTATTTAAATCCTAAATTGAAAAGTCAAACGGCTAGTTTGAAAGTCAAACGCAGCTTTGGGAAGTGGGAAAAGAGGAGGAGGTGGAGGCCGAGTTGGAGGAGGGTTCTCCCCTTGGTCGGCGCACCTCCCTAGGCCGAGTTGGGGAGGAACTCCTCCCTTGGCCGGCCAGCCCTCCAACCTATATAAGGAGGGCAGGGCTCCTCCCAGACACACAAGTTTCCTATCCTCTAAACTAAACCCTAGATCTAGACCCGGTTTAGAGCTATTCGTTTAGAGCCTTCTAATTGGTTTAGAGCCTCTAATTGGTGTGTCTAATTACTAGACCACTAATAGCCTCTCTCATAAGCTCCACCATACTGCACCGGCTTAAGGCTGCTCAGGATCTCCCTCTACCTCCCAGACCACGCCACAGGTCGCGGAATCGCGAGGAGAGTGCTACAACCTCCGCTCCTGCTGAACAAGGAGAGGAAGGTCTTCGTCGAAAACCGAACGTGTGACCGATCAAGGGAGCGCTATGGGAACGCGCGAAGGATCGCTCACGTGATCTTGAGATCGGAAAGAGTACGACTACATCACCCACGAGAATCTGCTCTCGTTAAACACTTTGGAATCTTCGAGGGTGAGTTATTCCATCGACTCGTTGCTACAATCTAGTAGATAGATCTTGGCTTGTTTGTTTGTATGCGATAGAAATTTTTGTTTTCCATGCTACGAACCCCTACAGTGGTATCAGAGCCGTGTCTATATGTAGATCTGTTGCACGAGTAGAACACAATGGTCATTGTGGGCGTTGATGCTTTTATTGTAGATTGCTTTTCGTGTACTTTGCATCTTGCGGTATGTTGGGATGAAGCGGCCCGGGCTAACCTTACATGACATCGTTCATGAGACTTGCTCCACGCTTGACATGCAACTCGTTTTGCATAAGTGGCTATGCGGGTGCCTGTTTCTCCTAGCATAGTAAAGATCCAATTTACAACGGGTGATCAACAATGCTAGTATCAATGTTGTGGTTCTTGTTCGTAAGGTAGAATGACACTTATTGAAAGCCCCAAACCACGTAAAATATGCAAAGAAAGTAGAGGCGTCTAACTTTGTTTTGCAGGGGTGTGTAGTGATGTGATATGGCCATGATTGTGATTATATTTGATGTATGCAATGTTCCTTATTGTAAGTTGGCAACCGGCAGGAGCCATATGGTTGTCTTTAATTTCTGTTAAGACCTGCGTGTCTATTCAAAATAGTTGTAATAGTTGAAGCTGGTGGACGACAACCATGAAGAAGCGTCATTGACCTTGATGCTATGCCGGTGATGATGGAGATCATGTTCGTGCTTGAAGATGGAGATCGGAAGCACAAAGAAGAAAGGCCATATCATATCACATATTATGAATTGCATGTGATGTTAATCCTTTATGCATCTTGTATTGCTTAGTAGACGACGGTAGCATTATAAGATGATCCCTCATACACATAAATTTCAAGTTCTAAAGTGTTCACCCTTAGTATGCACCGCTACAAAGCTTGTCGCTTCAAGCACCACGTGATGATCGGGTGTCTTTGATTCCGGTGAATACAACGTAAGCAAGCCAGATTTGCTTATGTGGAAGCTAAGGTTTGATCTTGACGAGCCTAGCATGTACGAGACATGGCCTCGTGAACACGGATCGCCAAAAGGTAAAGCATGAATCATATAGTAGATATGATGAACATGATGATTGTTCGCCATTGAAACTATATCAACTCGTGATGATCGGTGGTGATGTAGTGGAATTGGTTCTTGTGATCACTAAAACACTGTGAGGGATGTTGTTTTGAGTGGGAGTTCACCTAGTTTAATTTCATTAATTAATTTGAACTCAATTTGTCATAAACTTAGTCTAAACTATTGCAAATATGTTGTAGATCAATGGCAGCCCCTACCATCAATTTTAATGCTTCCTAGAGAAAGAAAAGTTGAAAACAATGGAAGCAACTTCATGGATTGGTTCCGCAATTTGAGGATTGTCCTCACACCTGGTAATTTGACCTATGTGCTGGATGCACCGCTAGGTGACTCCAGCAGCTGATGCTACCGATGAAGTATAGAATGTTTACCTCGCCTAAGAATCAAGACTCTATAGTTCAGTGTGCTATCTTGTATGGTTTAGAATCGAGCTTAGAAAAGGTTTGAAGAGTCGATCCATATGATATTGTCGAGGATCTCAAATTAATCTTTGAGACTCATGCGGCAATTGAAAGTTATGAAGCTTCAAAAGTTCTTTAACCGCAAGATGGAAGAGGGTAGCTCGCTGAGCATGTGCTTAAGATGTCCTGGGCACGCAAATAAACTTCAAAGTTTGGGTATAGTGATTCCTAATACTTTGGGAGTTTACCGCATCCTCCAATCACTACCACCAAGTTACAAGAACTTTGTGATGAACTACAACATGCGTAACATGAACAAAGAGTTGCTGTAACTATTTGCTATGTTAAAATCTGCGAAGTGGAGATTAAGAAAGAGCACCAAGTGTTGATGGTCAATAAGACCACCAAATTCAAGAAAGGCAAGTCTAAGCAAAAGGGACACTTCAAGAAGGGTGGTAAGAAAGCTGCCACGATTTAAGAAGACCAAGGACCTAAGCCTGAAACTGAATGCTTTTACCGCAAGGGAGAAGGTCATCGAAGCGAATTGCCCAAGGTACTTGGCAGATTTGAAGAACGGCAACATCAAGAAGAAAGGTATATCTGATATACATATTATTGATGTGTATCTCACTAGTATTCGTAGTAGTGCCCGGGTATTTGATAATCGGGTTCGGTTGCTCATATTTGTAACTCAAACAGAGCTGCAGAATAAACGGAAGCTAGCGAAGAACGAGGTGACGGCGCGTGAGGAAACGGATCAAAGGTTGATGTGATCGCGGTCGGCACGCTACCTCTTCATCTACCATCGGGATTAGTTTTATACTTAAATAATTGTTATTTGGTGCCTGCATTAAGCATGAACATTATATCGAGATCTTGTTTATTGCGAGACGGTTACTTGTTTAAACTTGAGAATAATGGTTGTTCGATTTATATGAGTAAAATGTTTCATGCACATGCACCTTTGAAAGATGGTCTATTCATATTGAATCTCGATAGTATAAATACACATATTAATAACATTGAAGCTAAACCTTTGAAATCAAGCGATAACTCGACCTATAAGTGGCAATCGCTGCCTTGGTCACATTGGAGTGAAGCGATGAAGAAACTCCATTCGATGGACTTCTTGAATCACTTGATTTTGAATCACTTGAAAGATGCGAGGCATGTCCGATGGGTAAAATGACTAAGACTCCATTTTCGGTATAATGGAGCGAGCTATGACTTATTGGAAATCATACATACCGATGTGTGTGGTCCAATGAGTGTAGCATCGCAAAGGGTTATCGTTATGTTCTTACCTTCACGGATGACTTGAGTAGATATGGGTATATCTATTTCATGAAACATAAGTCCGAAACTTTTGAGAAGTTTAAGGAGTTTCAAAGTGAGGTAGAGAATCAACGTAACAAGAAGATTAAATTTCTACGCTCGATCGTGGAGGTGAATATCTGTTACGAGTTTGGCGAGCATTTGAAGAAATGTGGAATACTTTCAGCTTGACACCGCCGAACACCACAACGTAATGGTGTGTCCGAACGTCAGAATCGAACTCTCTTAGATATGGTTCGCTCTATGATGTCTCTTACAGATTTACCACTATCATTTTGGGGTTATGCATTAGAAACAGCCAGATTCACTTTAAATAGGGCACCGCCTAAATCCGCTGAAACGACACCGTATGAATTATGGTTTGGGAAGAAACCTAAATTGTCGCTCCTTAAAGTTTGGGGATGCAGCCTATGTAAAGAAGTTACCGACAAGCTTGAACCCAAAGGAAAATGCGTCTTCATAGGATACCCGAAGGAAACTATTGGGTATACCTTCTATCATAGATCCGAAGGCAAAATCAAGGTTAAGAATGGATCCTTTCTAGAGAAGGAATTTCTCTCAAAGAAGTGATCGGAAGGAAAGTAGAACTCGACGAGGTTGTCGAACCTTCTCTCGAATTGCAGTAGCGCAAAGCACCGAAGAAGTTCTGTGGTGCCCGCACCAATAAGAGAGGAAGCTAATGATAGTGATCATGAAACTGTTGAAGTTGCTACAGAGCCTGAGGTCAACGAGAAATCGTACCACCTGCATTGGTATGATTCCGTTATGAATGTCATGTTGGTGGACAACACCGATGACCCCGAGACATATGAGGAAGCAATGATGAGCCCAGATTCCAATAAATGGCAAGAAGCCATGAACCGAGATTGGATCCATGTACGAAAACCAAGTATGGACTTTGGTGGACTTACCGGATGGCCGGAAGGCTGTCGAGAACAAATGGATTTTCAAGAAGAAAACAGATGTCGATGGTAATGTTATCGTTTATAAAGCTCGACTTGTCGCAAAAGGGTTTCGACAAATTCAAGGAGTTGACTATGAGACTTTCTCACCGTAGCGGCTAAAGTCTGTGGAGGATTATGTTAGCAATCGCTGCATATTATGATTATGAGATATGGCGATGGATGTCAAAACAGCATTCCTCAATGGAGACATTGATGAAGAGTTGTATATGATGCAACCCAAAGGTTTTGTCGATCCTAAAGATGCTAACAAGGTATGCAAGCTTCAACGGTCCATCTATGGATTGAAGCAAGCATCCTGTTGGAATCAACCTTTGATAAGGTAATCAAAAGTTTTGGTTTTATACAAACTTATGGAGAAGCTTGTGTTTACAAGAAAGTGAGTGAGCTCAGCATTCTTAATACTGTATGTGGATGACATATTGTTGATTGGGAATGATGTAGACCTTCTTAATAGTGTCAAGGAATATTTGAATAATAGTTTTTCAATGAAGGATCTTGGCGAAGCAGCTTACATATTAGGCATAAAGATTTATAGAGATAGATCGAACGCCAAATATCATTGTCACAAAGTACATATTTGGACAAAGTTCTAAAGAGGTTTGAATGGAAGATAGCAAGAAAGGGTTCTTGCCCATGTTGCTCAATACGACCTTGAGTAAAACTCAAAGTCCGACATCGGCGTAAGATAGAGAAAGGATGAGTAAGACTCCCTATGCCTCAGCCATAGGATCTCTAATGTATGCCATGCTATGTACTAGACCCGACATCGCATATGCGTTAGTCTAACTAGCAGATATCAAAGTGATCCAGAGTGGATCATTGAATGGTCAAAAACATCCTTAAGTACTTGAGAAGAACTAAGGATATGGTTCTTTCTTATGGAGGTGATGAACAGCTCGTTGTTAATGGTTACACCGATGTTAGTTGGAACACCGATCCGGATGATTCTAAATCACAACTGGATAATGATTTATTTTGAATGGTGCAAAGCTTAGTCGGAGGAGTGCAAAGCAAAGCGTTGTGGCGAGATCTTCAACTGAATCGGAATACATGGTCGCTTCGAGGCTTCACAAGAAGCGATATGGATGAAAGAGTTCATTACAGAGCTGGGTGTGGTTCCAAGTGCTACTGGACCCAATGTCTATCTTGTGATAACATGGGCGCCATAGCCAATGCGCAAGAACCAAGGTCACACAAGAAGTCAAGATATCAAGCTGCTTTCACGCTATTCGAGAACATATCCAGATGGGGATATAAAGATTTGCAAAGTACACACAGATCTGAATGTGGCGATCCGTTGACTAAACCTCTCCCGAGGGCAAACATGACCAACACCAAACTGCCATGGGTGTTCGGTATATTACCATGTAATCTAGATTGGATGACTCTAGTGCAAGTGGGAGACTGTTGGAGATATGCCTAGAGGTAATAATAAATGTAGTTATTATTATATATCTTTGTGTTTATGATAAATGTTTACATTCATGCTATAATAGTATTAACAAGGAAACCATTAATATTTGTGTGATTTGTAAACTTAATTTGAAGTCCCTAGTATAGCCTCTATACTTCACTAGCTTGTTGGTTGATTGATGATGTGGTTTCTTTATCATGAACATTGAGATGTTATCAACAACAAGATCATATCGTTAGGAGAATGATATGGTGGACATACTCCTATAGACAAGCGTAGCATAAAGATCAAGTCATTTCAATAGTTCAATTGCTATATGCTTTCGATACATAGTAACCTAATTCCTTCGACCATGAGATCATGCATATCACCTTTATGGATGGATGCTTTGATGTCATCAAACACCACACCGTAATGTGGTGGCTATAAAGGTGGCATTGAGTGTTCGGAAAGTATTGGTTGAAACACATGGATCAAGAGTGGGATTTGTCCATCCACATGACGGATAGATATTCTCTAGTTCTCGTGAAATGTCATCCAATTAGCTTGCAAGCATGTGACTGGGTCACAAGGGATCACATATCACGGGAACGAGAAAAGAGTACTTATCAGTAACGAGGATGAACTAGGTATGCAGAGATACCGACGATCATAATCTCGGATAAGTAACATATCGTGAGACAAAGGGAAATTGGTATCGTATGTAAGTGGTTCATTCGATCGCAAAGTAATCGTAGAAATATGTGGAGCCATATGAATTTCCAGATTCCTCTATTGGTTATTGTTCGGAGAAGTGTCTCGATCATGTCCGCATAATTCACGAACCGTAGGGAGACACACTTAAGGATTCGACGTTGTTTGAGTAGTTATGGTATTATGAGAAAGAGACCGAATGTTGTTCGAGTCTCGGATGGGATCCGGATATCACGAGGAGATCCGGAATGGTCCGGAGAATAAGATTCATATAAGGAAAGTCCTGCTGGAGTTGGGGAATGGTTCCGTGTTTTCATCGGGAACATTCTAGAAGGTCAATGTCCCAAGACCGAGGGAAGGGTACATGGTGTGTCATTACATATTGGAATGATAGCATCATGAACTAAGAAATCTTGATGTCCCAAATAAAGGATTTATTTAAATCCAAAATTGAAAAGTCAAACGGCTAGTTTTAAAGTCAAACGGCAGTATTGGTAAGTGGGAAAAGAAGAGGAGAGGTGGAGGCCGAGTTGGAGGAGGGTTCCTCCCTTGGCCGCACCTCCCTAGGCCGAGTTGGGGAGGAACTCCTCCCTGGCCGGCCAGCCTCCAACCTATATAAGGAGGGCAGGGCTCCTCCCAGACACACAAGTTTCCTAGCCTCTAAACTAAACCCTAGATCTAGACCCCGGTTTAGAGCTATTCGGTTTAGAGCCTTCTAATTGGTTTAGAGCCCTCTAATTGGTGTGTCTAATTACTAGACCACTAATAGCCTCTCTCATAAGCTCCACCATACTCGCACCGGCTTAAGGCGGCCTCAGGATCTCCCTCTACCTCCCAGACCACGCCCAGGCTGCCGAATCGCGAGGAGAGTGCTACAACCTCACGCCCGCTGAACAAGGAGAGGAAGGTCTTCACGAAAACCGAACGTGTGACCGATCAAGGAGCGCCATGAACGCTGCGCCGAAGGATCGCTTCACGCGATCTTGAGATCGGAAAGAGTACTACATCACCCACGAGAATCTCTCGTTAAACACTTTGGAATCTTCGAGGGTGAGTTATTCCATCGACTCGTTGCTACAATCTAGTAGATAGATCTTGGCTTGTTTGTTTGTATGCGATAGAAATTTTTTGTTTTCCATGCTACGAACCCCTACAATAGTTTACAGGATAGGAGGCAGGTAGTGAATGAATGTGATACTGATCTGAATGAGAAGGTTTTGTTTCTGGATTGGAAGGATGCTAGTAATGATGAGGAAGATTTTACTCTTGTGGTTTCTAGGAAACAAAAGAAAAAGTTGAGAACTGGTTCTGTTATGAGGGAGAGAAAGTTAAAGGCTGCTGCTGTGAAGGTTCACAACTATCACCCTATGAGTGGTATTGTGAATGGAACAAGAGAGAGAAAATCTGTATTATGATAGGTGCTATTTTGAATATTAGGTGTAAAGAAAGGCAGTGTTTATCTCAACAAATTGCTGAGACAGGAGAGGGTGGATTTTATTGGTTTACAGGAAACTATTAAGAAAGACTATTCTGAGGCTTTTTTCAGGAGGATTGATCCTATGAATCAATTCTCCTGGAGTTGGTTGCCTTCTATGGGAAGGTCTGGAGGCATTTTGGGGGGCCTACGTTCCTCTAAATTGACTCAGATTGGTGTGTCTGTGGGAAAATTTCATGTTAAGATGAAGGTGTTTGATGTTTTGAAACAGATTCAGTGGCATTTGGTGATAGTGTATGGGGCTGCTCAAGAGGAGAATAAAGAGGAGTTTTTGGTTGAGTTAGCTGAGGTTTGTCAGGATCAAACTATTCCTTTGTTGGTGGGTGGTGATTTTAATGTGACTGATGTGTTTCTGAAAAAAATAAGGGTCATGTTTTGAACAAGTGGGGGCATATGTTTAATTCGATTATCAATGCTCATGGGTTAAGAGAGATCATCATGTCTGGAGGGCAGTTTACTTGGTCCAACAACCAGAAAAATCTGACTTTGGAGAAATTGGATAGAATCTTAGTTTGTAAAGAATGGGAGAAGTTGTTTCCTCTTACTACAGTACACAAGTTGTCTAGAGAGGTTTCTGATCATAGTCCTTTGATTCTGGATACTATGGAAGGGCAGGAAACAGGTGGCAGGGAATTCAGATTTGAGAAAAGTTGGTTACAGTGTGATGACTTTTTGACCAGGGTGGAAAAAGTTTGGAAAAACGTGTGAATGGCAAGAATAGTCTTGATAGGTTGCAGAAAAAACTTAAGAATGTCAGAAATGATTTGAAAGGACGGGGTGTTCATTTAAGGGGGGAGGATAAAAAAAGGAAGAAGAGGTTGGTGGAGGAGTTGCAGGAACTTGAAAAAATTGAGGAGCTGATTTTGCTTACTGCTAAACAACTTAAAAGAAAAGCAGTTATTCAGAAAGAGTTGCTAGAGGTGTATGAAAATGAGGAGAGATTTTGGCAGCAAAGGTCGAGGGACAATTGGTTGCTTAGAGGGGATAATAATACTGAATATTTTCATAGGATTGCTAATGGGGTGAGGAGAAAGAAAATGATTTTTTCAATGAAAGATGGGGAGAATGAGATTCAGGGAACCTGTGATCTCCTGAAGCATGCTACTAGTTATTATAAATCTTTGTTTGGGCCTGCTGGTGGGTTTTCTATTAGGCTTGCAGATGACAATTGGCAGGACTGGGAGAAGCTTAATGATGAAGATAGGGAGAAAATGGGGGTGCCCTTTACTGAGAAAGAGGTTAAAGAGGTTATTGACCAGATGGAGAAAAATAAAGCTGCTGGTCCTGATGGGATTCCTATTGAATTCTATCAACATTGTTGGGCAGTTATAAAAACAGATGTTATGGCTGTGTTTGATGATTTTTTTGCTCATAAGATTGATTTGAGGAGCATTAACTATGGTGTGATTACTCTGCTGCCAAAAGGTGATGATGATGATAGGATACAAAAGTATAGACCTATTTGTCTGCTCCAGGTGTTGTTTAAGATTTTTACCAAAACTCTGACAGTTAGAACTGAGCCTGTGATGGGGAAACTAATTGATACTTGTCAGACTGCTTTTATTAAGGGGAGGTTTATTGCAGATAGGGTGACTTTATTACATGAGATTTTGAAAGAGTCGAAAAGTCAGAAGCAGCAGGGTGTGGTTTTAAAAATTGACTTTGAGAAAGCTTATGACAAGGTTAACTGGGACTTTCTGTTTTACTGTTGTAGGCAGAAAGGTTTTAGTGATGATTGGATGATTTGGTTAAAAAGTGCTGTGACTCAGGGTACTCTCAGTGTTAAGGTCAATGGGGAAACTGGTCCTTACTTTGGTAGCTTTAAGGGGGTTAGGCAAGGGGACCCCTTTTCTCCTTTTCTGTTCAATTTGGCAGGGGAATGTTTGGCTAAGATGGTGCTTAATGCACAGGCTGGTGGGTGGTTTACAGGTTTGGTTGATAATATGTTTGATAAAGGGATTGCCATTTTACAATATGCTGATGATACCATTCTGTTTATTAAGGATGATCCTGAGGGGGCTAGAAACTTGAAATTGTTGTTGTATTTGTTTGAATCCATGTCTGGTCTCAAGGTTAACTTTGAGAAGAGTGAGGTGATGATGGTGTTAGAGGATGAGGAGAAACTGTCCAATTATGCTGAGATGTTTAACTATCAGAAGGGTAGTTGGCCTATTAAATATTTGGGTTTGCTGGTTCGTAGCAGGAGATGTACAATGGCTGAAATGAGCTTTATTGGTGATAGGTTGAAGAAAAAGTTAGATGGCTGGATGGGGGGAGCTTTGTCCCTGGGAGGGAGACATGTTAAAATCACTGCTTGTGTATCCAGTGTGGCTGTTTACCCTATGACTATGTTTCTTCTACATAGGTCAAATGTGGAAGAAATTGAGAAACAGACTAGAGCCTTCTTTTGGTATGGGAAGGTGGGGAAGAAGAAATATCATCTGGTTAAATGGAAGCATGTGTGTAGGCCCAGGAAAAAGGGTGGACTGGGGATTAAAAACATTAGGCTTTTTAACATTTGCTTGTTGTGTAAATGGTGGTGGCGCCTCGAAGCTGAGGAGGGTCCATGGCAAGTTTTTGTGAGGAAAAAATATTTGAAGAAAGGTGGGATCAGTAATGTGAAACACAGGCAGAGTGATTCTCCATGTTGGCATGATTTGATTAAGATTAGGGATCTCTATTTGGCTGGTAGGAGAATGAGGATTGGTAATGGGGAGTTGGCTGATTTCTGGCATGATGCTTGGTGCTTGGACTCACCCCTGAAAGATAGGTTCCCTGATTTATTTGATATTTGTCAGAACCAAAGAATCACGGTGGCAGACATGGCAAAAAAAGGGTGGAGTCTCTCTTTTAGGAGATGGCTGGGTACTGATGGGTTGAATCATCAGGAACAGATGAGAAAGTTGCTGTCTGGGGTGAGTTTGAATCAGGAAAAGGACAGGCCAGTGTGGATGTGGAATAAATCTGGCAAGTTCTCTGTTAAGTCAATGTACACACGCCTGTCGAATGTTGGGATTGATAGAAGTTTTAAACATCTGTGGAAAGCAAAAATTCCCCTGAAGATTAAGATTTGGCTGTGGCTTATCTGGCACAATGCTATTCTCACCAAAGACAACATGAGAAGGAAGAATTGGGTTGGGGATTTTACTTGCAGGTTTTGTAATGAGGATGAGAACATTGGAAACTTGTTCTTTTCATGTGTGGCTGCTAAATATGTTTGGGGGGGGTGGTGGTTGCCAGAGCTGTTGGTGTCGCGAATAGACCTGGATCTTTTTCCCAATATTTTTGGTGGGCTTCTCAGTATATGGAGGTTAGTACGAATGTGCAGATTATGGTGGTAGCGGCAATATGCTGGGCTATTTGGAAGCTCAGGAATAGGGTTTGTTTTGAAAAAAAAACTCATTAACTCGCCTGTTGATTTGGTCATATATGCTTGTGTGTTCATTTGTTATTGGGCAGGGTTGCATGGGGAGAATGACCGGGCGGTGCTGCAAGCTGGAGCGGATACTCTTCAACAGAATGCGTTGGCCGATGCAGCAACTATGGATGTGGCCCCTGTTCCTTTCCTGGGACTGCCTGCAATTCCTGGAGATCGTGTTCATGAAGCTCCGGAGCTGGAAAGGGGGAGGGAGAAAAGAAGGAAAACTTGAGAAAAAGGGACTGGGCTGCGAGGAGATGGTGTTGGCTTTCAGTATTTTAGTTCCATGGTGGTGTTTTGATATGGACGGTTCCCCACTATCCTGAGGGCAGTGTTCTTGCGTCTCCAGCCTCCTTCTTTATTTATGTTTAGTTTGTTTAGTGTGTAATTTGAACCTCTTGCTTTTCATTTTTGACCCCCTAGGTGGGTCAGTACTATGTCGATATGTGTGGTTGTTGTTCCGTTGTCTGATGATAATGGAACCCGATCCCTCTTCCTGGGGGATTGTATGGAAAAAAAATCTCCCAACCGATACATCTCAAACCTTTTCATCCATCCCGGGTAAAAAGGACAAATGTCTGCCGAATCGGCAGTAAGTGGGTCCGGTTTCTACTATAGGTACATGATCTATCGCCCGTGATTTTTTGAAAAAATCATTTTTAGACTCGCAATATGTGGTTTCTTCAGAGATCCAATGCAAGTTCTAATGATGCTCGTCCCCTATCTTCATGCACACCGGTTCGACCATAGTTAGAAATTCAGATAATTCAAAATGGGCATAATAAATTCAAAAAAATCCGAACAATGAAAATCCTTCGCGTGGTGTCATATTATGTTACATAGTTGAAAGGAAAAATACCAGACTTGGTATATTGATCATGTTCCGAAAAAACCTTCACAAAATGACCTATCATGTTCGAGGTTTCATGGCTTTCGGTCCAAATGACCGATGTTATGTGCTGAATCACGGCATAGTTTGTGATGTTGTGCCCATATTATGCATGTGTGTGGACATTGGTATGGAGAACAATGTTGCAGGAGGAAGTTTTCTTTTTGTCGCACGAAAAAGCCCTTTTCCATTTTCCGAGCGCAAAAAACGGGTCGGTTTGTGAAGTAACCACCAAAATGCCGTTTCAGAATGCTACCGTCCCATTTTCCTAAAATACTAGACCACCTTACATGGACTATCTCCCAACCGGGACATCTCAAACCTTTTCGTCCATCCCGAGTAAAAAGGACAAATGTCTACCGAATCGGCAGGAAGTGGATTCGGTGTGTACTACAGGTACATGATCTATCGCCCGTGATATTTTGAAAAAAATCATTTTTAGACTCGCAATATGTGGTTTCTTCAGAGATCCAATGCAAGTTCTAACGATGCTCGTCCCCTATCTTCATGCACACCGGTTCGACCATAGTTAGAAATTCAGATAATTCAAAATGGGCATAATAAATTCAAAAAAAATCCGAACAATGAAAATCCTTCGCGTGGTGTCATATTATGTTACATAGTTGAAAGGAAAAATACCAGACTTGGTATATTGATCATGTTTCGAAAAAACCTTCACAAAATGACCTATCATGTTCGAGGTTTCATGACTTTCGGTCCAAATGACCGATGTTATGTGCTGAATCACGACATAGTTTGTGATGTTGTGCCCATATTATACATGTGTGTGGACATTGGTATGGAGAAAAATGTTGCAGGAGGAAGTTTTCCTTTTTGTCGTACGGAAAAGCCCTTTTCCATTTTCCGAGCGCAAAAAACGGGTCGTTTTGTGAAGTAACCACCAAAATGCCGTTTCAGAATGCTACCGTCCCATTTTCCTAAAATACTAGACCACCTTACATGGACTATCTCCTAACCGGGACATCTCAAACCTTTTCGTCCATCCCGGTAAAAGGACAAATGTCCGAATCGGTAGGAAGTGGGTCCGGTTTGTACTACAGGTACATGATCTATCACCCGTGATTTTTTGAAAAAATCATTTTTAGACTCGCAATATGTGGTTTCTTCATAGATCCAATGCAAGTTCTAACGATGCTCGTCCCCTATCTTCATGCACACCGGTTCGACCATAGTTAGAAATTCAGATAATTCAAAACGGGCATAATAAATTCAAAAAAAATCCGAACAATGAAAATCCTTCGCGTGGTGTCATATTATGTAACATAGTTGAAAGGAAAAATACCAGACTTGGTATATTGATCATGTTTCGGAAAAACCTTCACAAAATGACCTATCATGTTCGAGGTTTCATGGCTTTCGGTCCAAATGACCGATGTTATGTGCTGAATCACGACATAGTTTGTGATGTTGTGCCCATATTATGCATGTGTGTGGACATTGGTATGGAGAACAATGTTGCAGGAGGAAGTTTTCCTTTTTGTCACACGGAAAAGCCCTTTTCCATTTTTCGAGCGCAAAAAACGGGTCGTTTTGTGAAGTAACCACCAAAATACCATTTCAGAATGCTACCGTCCCATTTTCCTAAAATATTAGACCACCTTAACTGGACTATCTCCCAACCGGGACATCTCAAACCTTTTCTTCCATCCCGGGTAAAAAGGACAAATGTCTGCCGAATCGGTAGGAAGTGGGTCCGGTTTGTACTACACGTACATGATCTATCGCCCGTGATTTTAAAAAAAAATCATTTTTAGACTCGCAATATGTGGTTTCTTCATAGATCCAATGCAAGTTCTAGTGATGCTCGTCCCCTATCTTCATGCACACCGGTTCGACCATAGTTAGAAATTCAGATAATTCAAAACGGGCATAATAAATTCAAAAAAATCCGAACAATGAAAATCATTCGTGTGGTGTCATATTATGTTACATAGTTGAAAGGAGAAATACCAGACTTGGTATATTGATCATGTTTCGAAAAAACCTTCACAAAATGACCTATCATGTTCGAGGTTTCATGGCTTTCGGTCCAAATGACCGATGTTATGTGCTGAATCACGGCATAGTTTGTGATGTTGTGCCCATATTATGCATGTGTGTGGACATTGGTATGGAGAACAATGTTGCGGGAGGAAGTTTTCCTTTTTGTCGCACGGAAAAGCCCTTTTCCATTTTCCGAGCGCAAAAAACGGGTCGTTTTGTGAAGTAACCACCAAAATGCCGTTTCAGAATGCAACCATCCCATTTTCTTAAAATACTAGACCACCTTACATGGACTATCTCCCAACCGGTACATCTCAAACCTTTTCATCCATCCCGGGTAAAAAGGACAAATGTCTGCCGAATCGGCAGTAAGTGGGTCCGGTTTGTACTACAGGTACATGATCTATCGCCCGTGATTTTTTGAAAAAATCATTTTTAGACTCGCAATATGTGGTTTCTTCAGAGATCCAATGCAAGTTCTAACGATGCTCGTCCCCTATCTTCATGCACACCGGTTCGACCATAGTTAGAAATTCAGATAATTCAAAACGGGCATAATAAATTGAAAAAAATCCGAACAATGAAAATCCTTCGCGTGGTGTCATATTATGTTACATAGTTGAAAGGAAAAATACCAGACTTGGTATATTGATCATGTTTCGAAAAAACCTTCACAAAATGACCTATCATGTTCGAGGTTTCATGACTTTTGGTCCAAATGACCGATGTTATGTGCTGAATCACGACATAGTTTGTGATGTTGTGCCCATATTATACATGTGTGTGGACATTGGTATGGAGAAAAATGTTGCAGGAGGAAGTTTTCCTTTTTGTCGCACGGAAAAGCCCTTTTCCATTTTCCGAGCGCAAAAAACGGGTCGTTTTGTGAAGTAACCACCAAAATGCCGATTTAGAATGCTACCGTCCCATTTTTTTAAAATACTAGACCACCTTACATGGACTATCTCCCAACCGGGACATCTCAAACCTTTTCGTCCATCCTGGGTAAAAAGGACAAATGTCTGCCGAATCGGTAGGAAGTGGGTCCGGTTTGTACTACAGGTACATGATCTATCGCCCGTGATTTTTTGAAAAAAAATCATTTTTAGACTCGCAATATGTGGTTTATTCATATATCCAATGCAAGTGCTAACGATGCCCGTCCCCTATCTTCATGCACACCGGTTCGACCATAGTTAGAAATTCAGATAATTCAAAACGGGCGTAATAAATTCAAAAAAAATCCGAACAATGAAAATCCTTCGCGTGGTGTCATATTATGTTACATAGTTGAAAGGAAAAATACCAGACTTGGTATATTGATCATGTTTCGGAAAAACCTTCACAAAATGACCTATCATGTTCGAGGTTTCATGGCTTTCGGTCCAAATAACCGATGTTATGTGCTGAATCATGGCATAGTTTGTGATGTTGTGCCCATATTATGCATGTGTGTGGACATTGGTATGGAGAACAATGTTGCAGGAGGAAGTTTTCCTTTTTGTCGCACGGAAAAGCCCTTTTCCATTTTCCGAGCGCAAAAAACGGGTCGTTTTGTGAAGTAACCACCAAAATTCCGTTTCAGAATGCTACCGTCCCATTTTACTAAAATACTAGACCACCTTACATGGACTATCTCCCAACCGGGACATCTCAAACCTTTTCGTCCATCCCGGGTAAAAAGGACAAATGTCTGCCGAATCGGTAGGAAGTGGGTCCGGTTTGTACTACAGGTACATGATCTATCGCCCGTGATTTTTTGAAAAAATCATTTTTAGACTCGCAATATGTGGTTTCTTCATAGATCCAATGCAAGTTCTAATGATGCTCGTCCCCTATCTTCATGCACACCGGTTCGACCATAGTTAGAAATTCAGATAATTCAAAACGGGCATAATAAATTCAAAAAAATCCGAACAATAAAAATCCTTCGCGTGGTGTCATATTATGTTACATAGTTGAAAGGAGAAATACCAGACTTGGTATATTGATCATGTTTCGAAAAAACCTTCACAAAATGACCTATCATGTTCGAGATTTCTTGGCTTTCGATCCAAATGACCGATGTTATGTGCTGAATCACGGCATAGTTTGTGATGTTGTGCCCATATTATGCATGTGTGTGGACATTGGTATGGAGAACAATGTTGCAGGAGGAAGTTTTCCTTTTTGTCGCACGGAAAAAGCCCTTTTCCATTTTCCGAGCGCAAAAATGGGTCGTTTTGTGTAGTAACCACCAAAATGCCGTTTCAGAATGCTACCGTCCCATTTTCCTAAAATACTAGACCACCTTACATGGACTATCTCCCAACCGGGACATCTCAAATCTTTTCGTCCATCCCGGGTAAAAAGGACAAATGTCTGCCGAATCGGTAGGAAGTGGGTCCGGTTTGTACTACAGGTACATGATCTATCGCCCATGATTTTTTGAAAAAATCATTTTTAGACTCGCAATATGTGGTTTCTTCATATATCCAATGCAAGTTCTAATGATGCTCGTCCCCTATCTTCATGCACACCGGTTCGGCCATAGTTAGAAATTCAGATAATTCAAAATGGGCATAATAAATTCAAAAAAATCCGAACAATGAAAATCCTTCGGGTGGTGTCATATTATGTTACATAGTTGAAAGGAAAAATACCAGACTTGGTATATTGATCATGTTTCGAAAAAACCTTCACAAAATGACCTATCATGTTCGAGATTTCATGGCTTTCGGTCCAAATGACCGATGTTATGTGCTGAATCACGGCATAGTTTGTGATGTTGTGCCCATATTATGCATGTGTGTGGACATTGGTATGGAGAACAATGTTGCAGGAGGAAGTTTTCCTTTTTGTCGCACAGAAAAGCCTTTTTTCCCGCCATTTCTTCCCGCCAGTTTTTCCCGCCGGTTCTTCCCGCCAGTTCTTCCCTCCAGTTATCTTCCTGCCATTTCTCACTATACATATGTAGGGTTGGCCTCCATTGTCATTGCACATCTCTAAACTCATATCTGCAACCTCATCACTCTTTTCCATGAATTCCACCGTAGCAGTAACTCCTAGGGAGGCGAAGGCGCTTTGTGCCTCGAACTACCCCCTGCCAAGACTCTGTGTCCGTCCCGGCTGGATCTTTGAGCCGGAGGCATGCCAGTTCCTCCTGTCCCTCTAGGTGTGGCGCGTCGGATGGCCTTCACGAAACACTACTACTTCGAGCTCACGCCGGAGCAGCGGAGGAATCCCAGATGGCATCCCGACTATTTCCTGACTTGGGAAACCTTCTTCGTGGATCGACGTGAGAGGGCGCTCGCCAGGCACGAAGAGGACGACCCACCTCCTCCAAACTTCAACGAGGTCGGCCGTCGGCTGTGGTGGCGCGACCGGACTCTCTAGAGCGTCATGGCCTACGACACGGCCGCCGACTCTAGCCCCCGCCTGCGCTACCCTCAAGTCCAGCCCACTCGTACTCAACCTTCAAGGTTCAACTACGGCGACCCGACGGCAAATGACGACGACCATGAAGTAGTCGACGACTAAAGTGGCGAGTATTACAGGTGTAGGCAGGAGCATGACTGAATCATTCCAACATTGCAAAACAAGTTCGGCCGATTGTGGCTTAATCTGGCCATGTATCTTAATTTTCAGTTCTTCTATGTAACTTTGTGTTAGTTGCGCTATGTACTTTAATTCCAGTTCTATCCTAATCAAATTTTCTTTCCGCCCATTATTTTCCGTACTTTTATGTTTAAAGTTTTTATAAATTCCAAATTAGTATTAAAAAAATATAAGTTAATTCATTTTTACTTGTAAATGGTTCATATTCTAAATGGTTACATTAATTATTTTTTAAAACATAAAATGGTTTTGAATTATTTATTCAAATCCAAACACTTTTTATGTTTAAAGTTTTTCTAAATTCCAAATTAATATTCAAAAAATATAAGTTAATTCATTTTTAATTTTAAATGGTTACATTAATTATTTTTAAAAGGATAAAATGGTTTTGAATTATTATTCAAATTCAAACACTTTTTATGTTTAAAATTTTTCTAGATTCCAAATTAGTATTCAAAAATATAAGTTAATTCTTTTTTAATTTTAAATGGTTCATATTTTAAATGGTTACATTAATTATTTTTTAAAAATAGAAAATGCTTTTGAATTAGTTATTCAAATCCAAACACTTTTTATGTTTAAAGTTTTCCTAAATTCCAAATTAATATTCAAAAAATATAAGTTAATTCATTTTTAATTTTAAATGGTTCATAGTTTAAATGGTTACATTAATTATTTTTAAAAACAGAAAATGGTTTTGAATTATTATTCAAATTCAAACACTTTTTATGTTTAAAGTTTTTCTAAATTCCAAATTAATATTCCAAAAATATAAGTTAATTAATTTTTAGTTTTAAATGGTTACATTAATTATTTTTTAAAAATAGAAAATAGTTTTGAATTAGATATTCAAATCCAAACACTTTTTATGTTTAAAGTTTTCTCAATTCCAAATTAATATTCAAAAAATATAAGTTAATTCATTTTTAATTTTAAATGGTTCATAGTTTAAATGGTTACATTAATTATTTTTAAAAACAGAAAATGGTTTCGAATTAGTTATTCAAATTCAAACACTTTTTATGTTTAAAGTTTTTCTAAATTCCAAAGTAATTATCATTTAAACAACATTACAAATTTAAACCCCAAAATAAAAATAAGACGGGAACAGAGAGAAAAATCCTGAAAAAATTTGAAAACAGGGTCATATGTCCCGGTTGGGGCCACCAACCGCGACTAAAGACCCCTGCGCGCGCCAACCCTTGGTCTTCTGAAAAAATTGGAGTATACGTCCCGGTTGGTGGCTCCAACGACGATGATTCTTTTAGTCCTGTTGGAGCCACCAACCGACTAAAGGTCCTTGGTTATAACTGACGCGCCTCCTCTTCTTCTTCCCCATCTCACTTCTCGCTTCTCCGACGCTGCACAGAACCGCCCCGACACCGCTCGCTGCCGCTCGCCGCTGCCCGCGCGTGCTCCCGCCCGCCACCATCGCCTCCGTCGTCGCGCCGCTTCCGCTTCCCCCCGACGCTGCCACCGCTCGAGCTCGACGGAGGCGACGCTCCGGTGACCAAGAAGGAGCGACGTCACCACTATCTTGCTCCCTGCATCGCCCTCTCTCTAACGCGCGGTGAGCCTCTGCACCTCCTAGTGCCCTCCGTTTGCCTGCTTGCTTGTTGTAGCCGCCACGTGTCGTGTCCCTGCAAGCACCGCCGCTTGTTGCCCGCCGTCTTGACTCGGTGACCTTCTTGAGCGGCGCCGCCACTTTATTGTTTACCTCGGCCGCTGCTTGATCAAGACTAGCCTCGCCCGTCGCCTCTGGCGCCGTCCCGGTGACCACCCGACCGTGGCCGCCGAGATGATGTCACCCGGCGTTACCGACGCGGGCCCACGGGCCCGGCCGACCTTTGACCACCACGGTGGCTTGCTGATGTGGCCTAGGGCCAGTCGATCCTGGCTATAGGTTCTGTCTGGGTAAAAAAAACCCAACCCTTTGCTAATGTCATATTGACACAGTAATTCAATTTTAAATGATTTAATAATTCCAGAAATTGATATAAACTTGTAAATTCAATATCTTTTTATTTATAAGTCAGGAAAATACAAATAATATATCAAATTGTTCAGAAAAATGAAACCTATCTATTTAACCTATAATCATGCATTGTTCAACAACTTAAATGACAAGTATAATTAGAAGAACAAATGCACCCCTCTCATATGTTTCGGAGTTTCCCCGAGTTAGGGTTTTCACCCCTCGGAACCCCGATTAAATCATCGAGCATGTCTTAGGGTTACATTCCAATGCAAATTAACTTATCATATCATCATACTTGCTTGAGCATTGCATCGATGCCATGTGTTGATTGTTTCTCTTTCTTTTCGGTGTTTGGATTATTAGGTTTATTATTAGTTAGGTATTATTAGGTTTATTAATTAGTTTGGTATTATTGGTCTTCGGCCCCACTGTTCAGTCACTGTGGGTAGCCCTAGACCCGATTCACATTGTCAACCAACTTAAAAACCCTATCTTAGATAAGGAATCATTAATACCCCTTAGGTGCATGTGGGTTCGACGACGTGCCTTCGCCAGGGCATTCTGAACCCTCTTAAATCGATTCCAATATGGTATTTTGTTAGTATCTAGTGTTACCTATCTGCTGGATAGTTTCCCTTTTGTAGCCTTATACTCATGTTCCCCTCTTAGGTGCATGTCGGTTTAGGGTTTCTCTTCATTTTTATTATTGTGTATGTATATATTAGGGTTTCTCTGAATTAGGGTTTATATCTCTCAACACCGTACCTAACTTCCTCCCTTAGCCGCTTCGACTTATTCGTTTTTCCACCTATGAAGAAAATATGGACCACACATCAGAGACGAAGAAAAGGAAGAGTTGATCCTAGGTGTGATCCGCGGGGAAGAAAATTTAGATGTATCGACGTTTCTGAACAACTCCGGTGAGGGTGATCCTCTTTTTGCCGGAATAGACCACTTGTTTGAGGTTGAAGGTGTTGCCTTCCGCGAGGGCTAAGGCGATGCCTTGTGTAATCAAGAAGACGACCGCTCCGGCGAGGTGCATGTAATATAATTAATTCATTAATTAATCATCTGCTATGTATATAGAAATAGTAACGACGATCTTTCTTCTTTTAGCCCTCCGGATCGAACAAATCTACTGAAAAGAGCAGACGAGGCCCAACCAAAAAGTTGCAAGACCAAGAGAGGTTCAGGATCGAAGATGTCGCTGAAGATGGCAAACCGACGGCTCCCGAAGTTGTCGCAAACAAATTTGTGGCACAATGCGGAGTAATCGTTAGGAACTTAATCCCGATCACCATTCGAAATTGGTATAGGCCTGCTGATGCGAAAGAAGAGGGAACATGTTTATTTGTCCCTAACCACGCCAAAGATTTACTGTGGAAGAGGCTCATGGTTAATTTCAAACTACCAAAGATAGAGCTGGACCCAAATGCGGAGGATCCAGTTGAGGACGCCTTAGAACATGGGAGAGCCATGGAGGCTAAGGTCAGGGAGTGGGCTTTGAAGAAGATGGCCCAGTGTTTCACCAACTGGAAGAAAAGATTGCGCCTTGACTATGTCGTGAAAGAGAAGACTCCCGATTTCAAGAATATTCAGTTTGAGAAGATAAAACCATTTTGGGCTGATTTTGTGGAATACAAGACATCAGAAAAAGCTAAGAAAATGTCTGCAACGAATAAGCTGAATGCTGCTAACAAGAAGTATCACCATACTATGGGGCAAGGTGGCTACATGGCTGGCATTCCTAAGTGGGAGAAACTTGAGAATGAACTGCGTGCTAAAAAGATCACCCCAGAGACAGACGATTGGGTAGAACATGCAAGGAATTGGTTTTACAGGCATGGGGGCACGTTGGACTCGGAAGGGAAGTGTATATATAACATACAACATAAAGAAGACCCCTTGCCAATCGAGAAGATGAGAAAAGCAGTAAAGGCTCTAAAAGATGGGGACTTCATTCCCGATAGAGAGAATGATGAGCTCACACTCGCCCTTGGAAATAAGGAACATGATGGACGAACACGAGGCACAAGAGGCTCCCAACCATGGAGGACTGGGTTTCCTGAAGAGAGAAAGAAATATCCTGATAGAAGCCGTCAGAGGAGAAAGGACAGGGCGGAAGTTGAAGCAGATATTCAGAAAGAGAGAATGCGTATAATTGAAGAACGAATAAAGCAACAACAAGATGAAATTAACGCACTTAAAGAGCAAAGTACTACCGGCCCATCTCAGCAGCACACTGCATTCGATGCTACTGGCCTATCGAATAATCGAAAAAGCAGTGTGGCTTCCACCGAGGTCCCGGGTGATGACAATGTAGGGTTCGCAGCATAGAAAACAAAAAATTTCCTACGATGGGAACAACTAAGTACCAAGATCTATCTACTAGATACAAGCAACGGGTGGATATACATCCATAGAATACATACCCTCGAGGACCGAATAGCGTTAACGAGGTTGTACTCATGGATGATGTAGACGAACTCTTGCCGATCTCAAGATCATGATAAAGTCCATCTGGTCCAGCCGGTCTAGCATGATTAAGTCCAGCACCTCAAAGCAGTGGTGCATCCGTGATCGCACACACGTACGGGTACCCCGACAACCTCCGCACCCTCGCTCCAGCGAAGCAGCGGAAGCAACAAATCCTTCCAGAAAAAGCCACCGGGAACATGTATCTCGCTGATCCGAGACCATGGGGAAATTCTAAAGGAGGGAGAGAGATCCTTCGCGAGGAGGTGTGTTTTGAGAGGAGGAGAGGGGGGCCTTTTATAGGAGAGAGGGGGGCACCCAAGGGGCATGGCGCCCAGCCATGGGGGCTGCCCCCGACTCTTCCACATTCATGTGGGTGGAGCTCCCACTCAAAATGAAAAGCCTCCACTCCCATTAAAAAGCCTCCACTCAAAAATCCACTCACATGCATTAAATTTCCACCAAATTTAATGCAAGCTCTCATTTAAATAAAACTCTTTTATTTATTTATTTAGAATTTTGTTAATTTACTTTAATTAACAAACATTCACATAAAACCCCTTACAATATTTCAATTTCACATGCAGAACCAGTTTCAGCAATTTCAACCGAAACAGTTTCGGTGTCTAGTGAAATAAATTCCTGCGCTTTCCTTTTCTTTTTCTGACATATCATTTGCTCCGAATGGTGTCGGTATCCCTTAAGTGTGTCACCCTACAGTTCGTGAATAATGCATACATGATCGAGACCCCTCTCTGATCAATAATCAGCCGAGACACGGAGATCCGTCGACTCACACATTCAACGATGACTTCGTGATCGTGTGAACCTTTACGCTAGTATCTTAATCCCTTTGTTTCACGATATATTACATGTCTGAGATTCGATCATCGGTATATCCGCATACCTAGTTTGATCTCAAGCACGACATGCACTCTTTTCTTGTTCCCGTGATATAACATTCTAGTGATCAAATCACTTGCTTGCAAGCTAATCAATGTGATATCATCGAGAGGGCCCAGAGCATATCTATCCGTCATCGGGATGAACAAATTCCACTCTTGATCCATGGACCTTAACATAACACTTTAGTAGTTCTGAAGCCATCTTTATAATCAGCCAGTTACGGTGTGACGTTTGATGTCATCGAGAAACTCTTCCGGTGTTAGTGATTGACATGATCTCATGGTCTAAGGATTAGGATCACTTCGTAAGTTGTTATAGCAATATAAACTCAATGACTTTGATTGTAATGCTATACTTTGGATGAATGTTCATCACATAATTACACTAATGTTGTGACCTCGTTATTAACAACATCCAATGTCCATGATTTGGAAACCTTTGATCATCTTGTTAATCAACGAGCTAGTTTATAAGAGAGGCATAACTAGGAACTTCCTTTTTGTTTATTAAACACACATGTATTAACGTTTCCGTATTAATACAATTATAGCATGTAAAATAAACATTTATCATAAATAAGGAATACGATAATAACCACTTTATTATTGCCTCTCGGGCATATTCCCTTCAGTCTCCCACTTGCACTAGAGACAATAATCTAGTTTGAAAACTTTGCGTATTGAACACATATGGCTTTCCGGTGTTCCATATACGCAACTGCAAGTGGTTAACATAATGTACGGATCTGACGCTTTCAGGTCCGTGTGTATTTGCATGTCTTTGCGTCTTCACGCATCACTCATTCTCCAATGAGATGGCATTGTATAAATTTGGTCTTTCGGTGAGACCTTTAGTTCCTTGGGGTTTAAAACACGTTGATACTATTGTCATACAATATATCTTTAGTGTTAGCTTCTGAACCACACCTTAGTTTGATAACAAACTACTTGACACAAATTCCTCCTTGTCGCTACTATAGCAGTCATATACTTAGCCTTTTGTTGTAGTATTCATCACAATGTCTTAACTTTGGAATACATCCAAATCCATCATGAAAACTCCTTTCCATTTCATTGTGCCACTCATAGTTTAAATTGAGATAAACTTAATTTGTATCTTGCGACAAAACTAGTGTCAATGAAACGCTTTACAATGAACTATTTGTAATTTTTTGTCACCTCTACACAAATATATTCTTAGTTCTTCCAAAAGATCATAAGAATATCCTCACTATCGTCCAATGATCAGTTTATGATTCATTCTGGTATATGCTCATAACACTTAGAGCATAGGACATATCTGGATGTGTACATATCATGGTATGATTGATCAAAACATTCTCATGATTTCACTCATCAAGTGTCAAAGCACTTGAATCTTGTTTCACTTATCAAGTGTCGATACACTTGAATCTTGATTCAATTCCTTTCCATGCGACAAGAACCATTTCTTGTCATTTCTATATTGAACTCCTTCAATATCTCATATATGTACGTTTGGCACAACCATATTGGCATCACAGTCTATCCACTATAGACATTCACGCTAAATATTCCGGTTTTGCCTAAGTATTTCATCGAAATGAAATTCTTAACCTTTATCAATAAAAGATACATCATTTCTAATCAACAAGATGTCCTCCACATAATGTATTAGAAATATGTCTTAGCGCTCCCACTTAATTTCTTGCAAATGCAAGCATCTTCATCGTCTCCTGATGAAAAACTCCTTTTTCATCATGGTGAAGATTCCAACTCCGCGATGCTTACTTCAACCATTGAAGTTTGCATGCCCTTTTTAGCATCCTTTGAATTAACAAAACCCTTTGGATCGTGTCATGTACACGTCCTAGGTAACCATTCTATTAGAAGAACTTTGTTTTGTTTATTCATCTACCATATACCAAATTATATGTAGTGGTTGCTACTTTAATCCGTCCAAACTAAATATCGCTATGAAAGATCAAATCTTGTCATAGTCAACTCCTTGAACATTGTCATAAAATACTTTACGACATGTCGACTATTTCATAGATGTGAAACATCCATGTCTGTTTCTTTATAGATCCAAATACGACTGATAGGTTTTTACACCTTTCCGGAGGGTCTTCCAAGTTCAAAACTTGATTTATCGTGTATGGACTTATCACGGATTTTATGGCTTCAAGCCATTTGACGGAATCAGGGCCCATCATCGCTTCTTTGCATGTAATCGGTTCATCATTGTCAGACAATAATGATTTACTCTCAAATCTTAGTATTTGATTGTTTAACCGACCGACTTGGTTCAATAAGAACTTAGATCTCCGTGACCACAACCTTTGAGGCACATAAGCTATGAGCATTATGGCAGCCTTCTAACGATTTCCGCTGTTAACTCAGCACATTTAGCTAAGGTTCGTTAACCTTATCAAAGTTCTATTGTCCTCCCACTTAACTTTTGCGAAAAATTCCTTTTTCAAGAAATTTCACATTTCAAGCGACAAAACCTTTTGCCCTTGGTGTTATGGAGGAATACCCAATTGTTATTCGAAATAACCTACAAAGACATGCTTATCCGACTTCGGTTGTAAACAACTTACTTATGTTTAGCATACCAAAATTTAAGAAATGATAACTTGGGTTTTACCCCAAACCATAAATCATATGGTGTCATTTCAACGGATCAAGATGGAGCTCTTTTCAGTGTAAAAGCGGTAGTCTCTAAAGCTTTCATCCTTTTTTTAAAACATAATGGCAGTTTTATAAATAACACCTTTGATCCAACCATGTCAAACAAGGTTTCATTACAAATCTCAAACACTCCATACTCCTATGGTGTTTCGGGAGATGTAAATCTAGGTGTTTTGCTAAACTTGCAACTCAAATAAATCCCTTTATGATAATATCATAAACCATTTATTTTCTTGTCACAATGATTTTCACTTCATCTTGAAATTCTTTGAACGTTTTCAAATATTTCATACTTCTTTCTCATTAAGTGAACATTCACTTAAATTTCCGGAGAAAGCATATGAAGTTGAAATCCATCGCTTATGACTACACTTAATGGACTACATACATCGATATATATAAATTCCAATAATTTAGTCGTTCGTTCTTCTTTGGCCTTTGAACGAAGTTTTAATTATCCCGAGGAAAGTCTCACAAGCGTCACTTGATCAAATCAAAGACTCCAAAAATCCATGAAAATGGAGTTTCTTCATGTTTTATTTCAAATATAATTTAAACGGCGATGTCACTTTATAAGTGATCTTCCAATCATTTGTCTTGCGACATTTTAGCATTAGGTTTTATGGATGTGATTTCTCCAACTAGATTTGTAAATCATCCATCTTATATGGAATACGGTAATTATTTGAACAACCTTTGTTCTCATAATACCTGATTTAAATAACAATTATTAAAACAAATCTTGAAGTCAAGCTTTGATGTCAACGAGAATTACAAACAACGGTTTGTTTGTTTTCGATGAATATCATCACATATTCTCTTGCTAGTTACTTAGGCCATTGTGGTTCATGAATTGCGTCGTTCCGGATGAAATTTCATACCAACCAATTCGGTATCCAATACCCAAGAACCACATTGTTTAACAAGCAAAGAATACAACCATAACCTGTATATCATCTATATACCTAAATTGGATATTTCCAATCTTTTCTTTTCTGCCAAATATATTTTATAGATTCTCTTTCAGCATTTCCTTTTCCTTTTTAAAAGAATCTGTCAACATCAAAAGTGGCGCCATATACATGACACATAGTCCAAAGCGTGTATATTCAAATAATAATACCTTTGGACTTGCACTTTGAAGTAGATCACCATCATCAAAATGATCGGTATTCTTTCAAAATCCATTCTTTAGTAATCTTTTAGTGTAGTAAACACTTTACATACATATTCTATTCACTCTTATCATGACGACTTTCATGATCAAGCCACTGTAGCTTATAAAGGCGAATCGTGAGTATAACATTACTTTCCAAAACCCTTTTGGATGATTAGGATGTCTAGCATCTCCAACCTTTGTAAATTCTCATCCAATATGAGAACATATATTATACTCTATCATTTTGCAACCAAAACATTGTTTCAGATATCGTTATATCTGCCACACATGATGGTTCCTGAAACAATTCTTTCAGCTCCTAGATAATCTCGATATTTAAATCAAGAATCATGGAGGCAAACATGATACTTAAGATACTAACACTGGAATTGTTACTCTTGATTTAATACCAATTATTAAATCTCATGGAGTAAATAAAGTTTGCTGAAAGTTTGCAATAGGACTTTAAACTTTCGATTGACACTCAACACAATACGATACCAATTCGTAAAGTATATATCCAGAATTCTATAGTTCTATTATCTCATTTACAACTATGCATAAGGTAGTGAACGAATGCCAATGACTACAACAAATTATGCAAATTCACTTTGATTTAATTTATGACAAATTGAGTTCTACTAATCCAAATTAGAAATGAACTCCCACTCAAAAACGACATCCCTCGTGTCGTTTTGGTGATTACATGAACCAAATCCACTACACCAAGTCCGATCATCACGTGAGTCAGTGTAGCTTCAAAGGCGAGCATCAAATGGGCATCATATCAAAACATATGACTCATGCTTAACCTTTCAGTCCGTGTTCCGAGGCCATGTCTGTACATGCTAGGCTCGCCAAGTAAGAACCTTAGTATTCACGTGTGTAACTGTCTTACACCCGAGATATGCTCGTGGATTCAAGTACACCCGATCATCACGTGATGCCTTGAAGCGACGAAACATTGTCGGTTCATACTTAAGGAAGAACACATTATTATCTTGATATTTAAATGAGGGATCATCTTATTATGCTAATAAAACGCTAAAATAGCAATATAAGATGCAATCAAACATCACATGTTTATAAGTGAAATGATATGGTTCCCGCATATGATCTCCATCATGTGCACCGTGGTATGATCTCTATCAGACCTTTATGTGTAAGGCCAAGGTCTATGGAACTTACACGCTATGTGTGTTGTAAGAGTATTATCTCATACTTAAACTTACAACATCACCATATCATAACACTAGCCCAGCAACAATCTAAACTAGACGCCTCTAATTTATCCATTGCAAATTTTACGTGGCTTAGGGCTTTCGAGATAGAACCGTTCTTACCTACGAACATGAACCACAACGAGGATAACCAAATTGTTGACAACTCGTTGCAAATTAGATATTTACTATAGTAGGAGAGACAGACACCCGCTAGCCACTTATGCAAAACTAGTTGCATGTCAAGCGTGGAACAGGTCTCATGTGCGAGGACATGTAAAGTTTGTTCGGGCCGCTTCATCCCACTATGCCACCAATATCCAAAGTACAACAAAGAAGCAATAAAATGATCATCATCGTCCACATACTCATATGTGTACTACCCGTGCAAAGTATCTACGCATAGATCCGGCTCTGATACCACTGTAGGGTTCGCAGCATAGAAAACAAAAATCTTCCTACGATGGGAAAAACTAAGTACCAAGATCTATCTACTAGATACAAGCAACGGGTGGATATACATCCATAGAATACATACCCTCGAAGACCGAATAGCGTTAACGAGGTTGTACTCGTAGATGATGTAGACGAACGCTCACTACTAGGAAAACGGCTATAGGTAATCAGCACATCCGTGGCTCACATGGTTGAAGTGCCCCACGGCTAAAACAGGCGTGGCTCACCTATGAGCAGTGCCCTACTAGTAACTAGAACAACCGTGGCGCACATGACTATAGTGCACCACAGATATGTGTGGGCCATGGCCCTGTTGGCCGCACGCCAAACATCTGTAGCGCACTATAGTCATGTGCGCCACGGTTGTTAGTGTCAACCGTGGCGCACATGGGGTGGTGCGCTACGCCTGGCTCTCGCCTAGTGCGCCACGTGAGGAACATCTGTGGCGCACATGGCATAGTGCACCACGGATGTTTCTACTCCCTGTGGCGCACTAGGGCCGTGTGCGCCACGGATGTGTCGATTTTTTTAGGACAGCACTTTATGTGCACATGTGTGACATCCTCCACCACCCCACACTTCACTTTCCCCTTCTTCTTCCTCCTTAGATCTAGTCGGGATCTTCTCCTTCCCACCTCAATTTCTCCACCCATTCACCATTTTTAGCATTTAAAACTTGCTTTGGATGTTACATAAGTAATAGAGGAAGGTCTCCGGTCTCTCATCTCCTTCTCCAGTCAACGCGCGCACCTCTCCTTTCCATCTTTCTCGCGATCGGTCTCTCGTCTCGGTAAGTTGTCCATGTAAGGATGTGTTCATGTGTATATGGATGATGTGCTCATATGTATGTAGATGATCGATGCTCATGATGTGTGTATGGAGAGGATCGATGGTCATATATGTGTGTGTATATGGAGAGTATCGATGATGCTCATGCATGTGTGTATGGAGAGGATAATGATATGTTCATGTGTGTATGGATCGGTCTCTCTCTCTCTTGTGTTTGTATGTGAACAAGTTGCCATTTGTTTTGCCAAAATGTTGATTCATTTCCATTTTGGCAAGACTTTGGCATTTCGCAAAGGTCCTAATTTTAGGATAGGTCATGCCGAAATTTTCTATCGACCATTGCATGCATTCATTCATTATGTGGTTCTAATAGACTTCAAAATTGTACCGTGTACACCGTGCAGGCAAAAATGGTCCGCATAATGAGCAAAGGCATTATGGATAGATTTTTGAAATGTGCGACGGCCGACATGATACGAAATAACAAGACAGATATAAGATGTCCGTGCAGAAGATGCAAACTCAACTGGGTGATCGACCCAGATTCCGGGAATCTGCAGGCGCACCTGCTCCGCCATGGTTTCATGGATGGATACACTCGTTGGATAAGCGATGACGTAGACGATGGAGACGGTGAAGGTGGCCAACATGACGATGATCATCATCACGGCGAGAACGGGCGAGATGATGAAGAGTCTCCTGGAGATGGTGAAGGTGCGGAAGCAGACCAGGATGATGATGATATAGATGCCGAAGGAGCAGACAACGATGGAACAACGTCAGGCTGGGTGCGGGACCCTTATGTGCAAGAGCTGCTTCTCAAGCAGAAGAGTAACGCCAGGGCTGCCGCTAGAGAGAAAGCCAAGCTTGCGCAACTTGAGAAAGACGCGGTTACTCCATTGTATGAAGGATGCAGGCCCGATGATACCCGGTTGAATGTAACGCTCAAGGCTATGGAGATGAAGGCAAAACACAAATTGAGCGACGCAAGCTTCGACGATATGATGGCATTCTGGCACGATCGTCTCCCGGAGGGGAACACATGTCCAACTAGTATCGAGGATGCCAAGAAAATCGTCTGTCCTCTCGATCTACCGCACGTTAGATATCACGTATGCATCAACGATTGCATCATTTATCGGGGCGAGAACGCGGAGAAAACCACATGTCCGGTGTGCGGCGTGAGTCGATACAAGAAAGGGAAGAAAGCACCTCGAAAAGTGGTATGGTACTTTCCTATCACTCCTCGTCTGTAGCACTATTTCACGGACCCTAAGGAAGCGAAGCTCATGCGATGGCATGCGGAAAGGAAGAAGCCATGAGATGATGATGATGACCCCGAAAAGGATGAGCTGCTGACACACCCTTCAGATGCTAGCCAGTGGAAAGCATTGGACCTCGAATTCCCAGAATTCGGTGGAGATTCGAGGAACATCAGGCTTGGTGCGAGCACCGATGGACTCAATCCGTTCGGTAGCCAGAGTAGCACGCACCGCACTTGGCCCGTGTTTGTATGGATGTACAACCTCCCTCCATGGTTGTGCATGAAGAAGAAGTACATACAAATGAGTATGCTAATTCAAGGGCCGAAACAACCTGGTACCGACATCAATCTGTATCTCGGGCTGTTGAAAGAGGATCTAGCCACGTTATGGGAATCTGGAGCCAATACTTACGACGCCGTCGCACAAGATTATTTCACTATGAGAGCCGCGTTGGTCACTACGGTGCAAGACTATCCAGGTTGCGGGTATATCTCGGGGCAGGTTATCCAAGGATTCTGCGCATGCGTTAGGTGCATGGATAACACAAGCTATCTCCAACTAGAGAAAGATCCAGGGTCATCGAAAACCGTGTTCATGGCGCACCGGAGGTGGCTCAAGAATGATCCATGGAGAAACGTGGAGACCTGTTCGATGGCAAATCGAGACCCGAGGAATCCTAGAGCGTAGGAGCAGCGAAGAAGTGGAAGAGTTTCGAAAACTGGAAAGATTGTCCTAAGCCCGAAAGAAGCGAAGAGGCAGCAACAAGACAAGCCGCTGATGAAGGTATGGAAAACAAGGTCTGTTTTCTGGGAGTTGCCATACTGGAAGTTTCTCCGCACGCCTCATAGCCTCGACATCATGCATATCACGAAAAACGTGTGCGAGAGTCTGGTCGCCACCATAATCAACATGCCAGATAGGACGAAAGATGTCGAAAGCAAGGCACGACCTGATATGCTTGGGTATCCGGAAGGAGCTTCACGGAGGACGACTACTCGATGATCGGGAAGATGACGATGATCATGAGTCGGAGGCGACACACAAGGTCGTCGGAAGGGTAAAAGTTCAAGAAGAACGAATATCGCCTCCTTCTTGCTTCACTCTAAGCCGTGATGAGATCAAACAGTTTTTCAAGTGCCTTCTAGGAGTCAAATTTCCTTACGGCCACGCTGGGCAAGATAAGCGATACCTAGACGAGGCGAAGCAGAGGTTCAGTGGCATGAAGTCTCACGACTGTGCCATGCTAATGACGCAGGTACTTCCGGTCGCACTAAGAGGGATAATGGACGAGCACGTCCGTGAAACGTTATTTGGCCTATGCAAGTTTTTCGACGTCATCTCTAGGAAGTCGATTGTCGTGAATCAGCTCGGGAGGCTACAGGAGGAGATCGTGGTGATACTATGTGAGCTTGAGGTCTACTTCCTACCCGCATTCTTCGATATTATTGTGCATCTGCTGGTCCATGTCGTGGAGGACATCGTACAACTCGGGCTGATGTTCCTCCGCAGCATGATGGCGTTCGAAAAGATGAACGGACACATCAAAGGATACGTTCGCAACAGGTCCCGTCTAGATGGAAGCATAGCCAAGGGCTTTCTGGCCGAAGAGTGCATCTCTTTCTGCACGAATTATCTAGACATCGAGAACCCTGTCGGTCTTCCCGTCAACAGGCACCTTGGCAAGCTCGACGGATCTGGTCACCGAGAGGGTCGTCGCATACTGCATGCAAACTTCGATTTTCGACACGCAGACTTTGATCGAGCAAACCTCGTCGCGCTACAGCATTTAGAACTGGTCGATCCTTGGGCATGTAAGCACAAAGGTTAATCGAGAAGAAGTACAGTGACCGGGGCATACAGAGGACGCAGGGAGAAATAATCAAAGAGCACAACTCAGATTTCACGTGTTGGTTTAGGCAGATGCTCCTTGATGATCCCCCGCGATCGCATTCTTCTGACATGGAAAAGATCATATTCACCTTGTCGCAGGGACCGATGCAAAACCTGGTGACCTATCAGGCGTATGATATCAACGGCTACACATTCTACACGGAGGAAAAGGACAACAAGTGTGATTATCAGAACTCAGGCATAACGTCGGAATTCCACACCGATGACAACGTGAAGGAAAGATTCTACGGAAGAATCGAGGAGATCTGGGAGCTCGACTACTATGGAGAAAGGTGCCGATGTTCCGTGTCAGATGGGCAAAGAGCGTCGAAAGAGAAGACCGGTATTTCACAACCATGGTTATATCCAAAGCAGCCAAATCCAAGGCCGCCGGTGCAAACATGGCCGCGAAAAATGAACCGTGGGTACTGGCTACCAAAGTGGACTAATGTTTTTTCATTACCGACCCGACAAAGCCTAGCCGTGTTGTCGTGAGGAGAGAAAAAAGAAACATCATCGGAATGGATGGAGTCGCCAACGAGCAAGACTTCGACCAGTACGGCGATCCAAAGATTGAAGATGACGACAACTACGATTCAGCAACATACATCACAAGAAGAAAAAGGACAACCCTATCCAAAAAAGGTAGCCCGTTCGAAAGAAGAAACATTAAAGTGCCGGGGCTAAATTATTCAACCGCGACAAAGAAGGGAAAAAAGATTGTAAAACGCTAGCTCAAAAAATATTGTAAAACGCGTGGTTGAAAAAGATTGTAATATTCATGGACAAATTATTATGAAATTTAGTTATACTTTGAATCATATTTGTAACACTTTTATGACATATATCATCACTTTTGGGCATTTTTGGAATATTTAAAAGTATTTTAAAAACAAAACAAAACTTGTATGGCATATATCACCACTTTTGGGCATTTTTTGGAACATTTAAAAGTATTTTTAAAATAAAAATAAAAAAGTGGAGCACCAGGATTCGAACCTGGGTGCTCATAGTTTAGAATAGAGCTAAGGGCGTAACCCGGTGGGATAAGAGAGTACTAGTGTTAACTAGTGGGGTGGCCGCCCTCTTATCTGATAGTCCAACCCACATAGGCGTAGCGCACTTGGCCAGGGTGCGCTACGCCTATGTGTGTTGGACTAGTCAACCGCGCGTGCCACGTCCGCCTCTCTCATCCCCGCATCTCACAGACACCGCCACCGCCGATCAAGGCCTCGATCCGCCACCGCAGATGGCTGTCGATCCGCCACCGCCGCGCTACGCTCTCGAGGAGGAGGAGGCCCGCGCCGCTGCCGATCCGTGGAGGAGGAGGAGGCCCGCGCTGCTTGTGGAGGAGGAGGATCTCGCGCCGCTCGAGGAGGTGGAGGCCGCCGTCGTCCGCCCGTCAGAGGTGAGCGTCGCCCCTCCCCTGTCTCTCCCTCTCTCCCCCTCTCTCTCTCCATCTGTATGGTGGCCTCGGACACGCCGGAGTGGATGTCTGAGCTCTGCCTTTAGCGTAGTCGACATGGATGCACACATGCCGAATCTATCCAACCCAAGTTGGGATTTGGTGGCCGCGTAGTGGACAGGGAAGGAAGGAGGGAAGTTAGGGTTCATGGTTCATCTCTGTTACCATTACCAGAGACTAGGGGTATGAACTAGTAATTGAATTCTTCAATAACATAATGACAAACTTTCTTGCAGTAACTCACAACTCCCAGGTTCTGTTACCATTACCAGTACACCACAAATAGTAGCATGATGGAATTAGCAACCCACCTGAATGTAGTAATTGCAAAATGTAAGCAATACACTGCTAGCATACATCTCATTTCAGAACAGATGTCTGATAGGAAGCAAGGAATAAAAAATGAACAGATGTCTGATAACATACACTGCTAGCATACATCTCACAAGTACAGCCTTACAGAGCTTTTAGGAACTTGGCAAGTACTATTTCAGAATTTAAATAAAATGAACAGTCGTCTCAACAAGGCGAGGTATCTAAGCAGTAACATGTGCCTGTATCAGGGAACAGCTGCAGGGCACGTATCGACATCCAAGCAAGGAAAAACTATGTACATTTCAGAACAGATGTCTGATAGGAAGCAAGGAATAAAAAACTAGAATAATAAGATACAATGATTATTGGCATGATACCATTATATCCTCATTTGTTTTAGTAGTGCATCTTTAATTTGATCACTTCCCAAGTCCCAACCATGGTAAATAAAGCTTCAACTATAACTGACACCATCAGGGTAAAATATATGTGGTATGACTGGATAATTTCCAGGAAGGTCGACTACTGTACACAGCAAAACTTTCAGCATTGTGTGTAGTACTTTTTTTAGAACACAGCAGTAAAGTGATGATTACATTATGCATTTGTATTGGGTGATGAGCACATGCTCACCAGTATTTCTTGAAATCACTGCAAGTTCAAATGGTGTCTGAATCATGGCTGTTGATATGAAAAGTAGTTTCAGTCCACTGTGTCTGTACAAGAATATGTTGGTCATATTCACATATGATATGATGATATAAAGGTTTAGTGTAGCTTGGTTGATAGAAAATTTAGTGTAGCTTGGTTGACAAGGTCAAGAGTAAGCTTGGTTCATAGCTTAGGGTTCAGAGTAAGCTTGGTAGATAGCTTAGGGTTCAGAGTAGCAAGGGTTCAGAGTAAGCTTAGGGTTCAGATCAGTAGCAAGGTTCAGAGTAGCAAGGTTCAGATCAGTAGCAATTTGATTCAACAACTAGCTGAATTAAGGTGCTAATAAACATTTCAATTGGATTCAAAAACTAGCTTAGGGTTCAGATCAGTAGCAAGGTCCAGATGATAACCGTAAATGCCCATTGCTTGATGTGGCTCGGCATGTTGATGCATTCTTAACCAATGTGTTTTCTACCTAGATGTTTTTGTGGTGAGTTTTTATGAATCACTCAATATACTGATTTTTATTGCTTTATAGATAAGATAAAAACCTGAACATCTGAACTCCATTTATGTGCTGGCTGTGTTGGCCATTTATTGTGTGCTGGTTGTGCTGGCTATGATGGCCATTTATTGTGTGCTAGCTATGCTGGCCATATATATGCAAGTTCTTGTGTGAAATGAGTCCCGATTTTTGCTGGAATGTTGATTAACTTCCGTTTCGGCAGAAATCGGGCACTCCTAGTTTAAGAAAATTAGCAAAGGTCATGCCAGATTTTTTCGTGCATTTAACCAATTATTTGTTTTTTATTAGTGCAAAGATGTGTGACAACGACAAGGCTAGATGTTCTAAGCGCATTAGCGCTGAAGGAGAACTCAGACCTCCGAATAAACAATTGACATTCTAGGAGGCGGCCCAACGGCTAGAAGACGATGAAGAATACCATCCTTCGGAGAGCGAGGATGATGAGATGGAAGACGCGGAGGAAGAAGCCGAAGGAACGGCGGACGATGAAACCACTGATGGCGGCGAGGGCACAGGGAGTGGTAGCAATCCTCCTAAGAAGAAGAAGAAGAAGCCGAAGGACCGACGCCCGAACACGGTCGACACGGTCAGGGAGGAAATTACCGAAGTGAGCCCAACTGGTGTTCCTTTGGAGCCCGACCTTGTCGTCAAAGGGTACGGTGGGAAAGTGGCGGCGATCACCCGGACAACCATCTCGATCAACACCGAGAATCTCCGGCATAAAGATAATGGCCACTTGCGCACACTCCTCTCCGAGAAGCTGCACGCAAGATACAAGTTCCCCGCTAAGTATCAGAACACAAATTATCATGGGAACGAAGTAAATAAATCCGCCCTCACAAAGATGAGCACCGCCCTAGCCAGCTAGAGAACCCTAAGCCTAGAGATGCAGGGTGACTATAGGAAGTTCATGACGAGAGAAGGCGTCCACCCGTTCCCTAAGCCGAGCCAGAAGGCTTGATGTTGGCCTAGTTGTAGTTACAAACTATAGATGACCTTTGTATGTGTGTGGACAAGTGTACTTATCTTATTAGGTTTATGAATCATCGCTTACTTATTTTGCTTATTATTATTATATATCAATCAATGCTTGGTTTTTTTGCTTACTCTTTGGTCCTTTGCTCACTTTGGTCCTTCTTTTTTTCCTTACTCTTTTTTCGAGAATAATGCCGATGATTGAAATATCGTGGCACACTATATATGTGAATGTGCTACGACAGGATAGTTAGCCTTGTGATATGCACAAGTCCAGGAATTGTGCATCCTATTTGGCTGACTATTCCGTCGTAGCATATTCCTGTGTCCAACGACCTATGTATATATATATATGAGGCATTCTTTTCGAGTTATTTTTGTCTTTTTCGAGAATATGCCGATGATTGAAATGTCGTGGCACAATATATATGTGAATGTGCTATGACGGGATAGTTAGCCTTGTGATATGCACAAGTCCAGGAATTGTGCATCCTACTTGGCTAATCGTTCCGTCATAGCATATTCCTGTGTCCAACGACCTAGCTAGTTATATATGAGGCATTCTTTTCAAGCTACTTTGGTCTTTTTCGAGAATAATACCGATGATTGAAATGTCGTGGCACACTATATATGTGAATGTGCTACGATGCGATTGTACGCCTTGTGCTATGCACAAGTCCAGGTGTTGTGCATCCTACTTGGCGTACGGTTCCATCATAGTATATTCCTGTGTCCAACGACCTATGTATATATATGAGGCATGCTTTTTGAGTTACTTTGGTCTTTTTCGAGAATAATGCCGATGATTGAAATGTCGTGGCACACTATATGTGAATGTGCTGCGATGGGATTGTTCGCCTTGTGCTATGCATAGGTCCAGGTGTTGTGCATCCTACTTGGCGAACAGTTCCATCATAGCATATTTCTGTGTCGAACAACCTACTTATATATGAGGCATGCTTTTTGAGTTTGGTCTTTTTGATTTAGGAGTACTTTCTATAAGTGTATCTTCATATGCGACTTTAATTATATATGTTTTTTTTCAATCACCGGTTAATTATTATTGTCAACTTATAGATGACGTGGTACGTCGTGTACAAGGGACGGATTTCCGGAGTCTACGATGATTGGGAAGACTACCGGAGACAGGTGCACCGTTTCAGCGGCAATAGCTACAAAGGGTACAACACTATGGCAGAGGCGGAAGCTAGATACACGCGCTATCTAGCGGGAGTTAGGACAAGGAACCGGATGAAGACCTACACCTTCGTCGCGGCAGTGATCATGCTTATCTTCTTTGGTTATTTATCCCGCGTTTGTGTCTAGCTAGTTTAGATGTCTAGGCGAGCTTCCGAGCTCTAACTTGTTCGATCGACACATGTATTCGCATGTCACCAACTACTACTTTGTAACTTGATCGAAACAATGTAACTTATACTATGTATTTATGTATGAGACTTATCTATATGTATTTGTTTCAATCTTGTTTTTTATATTGTGTATTTATATATATATAATTGTATATCTTGTATCTGTGTGTGTATATCTGCTGTAATATTGTATATAATCTGTATTGTATATAATCTGGCTCGGAAATTAAAAAAAAACACATCTGTGGCGCACATGGTCTACCTTCTGTGGCGCACTACACCTAAAGCGCACTATGGAACCTTAGTGGCGCACTAGGTAGTGCGCCACTGAAGATACTAGGGGTAGCGCACCTGCCCAAACATCTGTGGCGATTAGCAGTGCGCCACGCTGTCTCTACACAACCGTAAGATTAGGAAGTGCGCCACGGCTGAGAGATAGCCGTAGCGCAAGGCCCGTGGCGCACTGCAGGTGCGCCACAGATGATGTTTGCAGGTGTGCCACTAAAGCCATTTTCCTAGTAGTGGCTTGCCGATCTCAAGATCGTGATGAAGTCCATCTGGTCCAGCCGGTTCAACATGATCAAGTCCAGCACCTCAAAGCAGTGGTGCATCCGTGATCGCACACACGTACGGGTACCCCGACAACCTCCGCGCCCTCGCTCCAGCGAAGCAGCGGAAGCAACAAATCCTTCCAGAAAAAGCCACCGGGAACATGTATCTCGCTGATCCGAGACCATGGGGAAATTCTAAAGGGGGGAGAGAGATCCTTCGCGAGGAGGTGTGCTTTGAGAGGAGGAGAGGGGGGCCTTTTATAGGGGAGAGGGGGGCACCCAAGGGGCATGGCGCCCAGCCATGGGGGCTGCCCCCACCTCTTCCACATTCATGTGGGTGGAGCTCCCACTCAAAATGAAAAGCCTCCACTCCCATTAAAAAGCCTCCACTCAAAAATCCACTCACATGCATTAAATTTCCACCAAATTTAATGCAAGCTCTCATTTAAATAAAACTCTTTTATTTATTTATTCAGAATTTTGTTAATTACTTTAATTAACAAACATTCACATAAAACCCCTTACAACATTTCAATTTCACATGCAGAACCAGTTTCAGCAATTTCAACCGAAACAGTTTCGGTGTCTAGTGAAATAAATTCCTGCGATTTCCTTTTTCTTTCTCTGGCATATCATTTGCTCCGAATGGTGTCGGTATCCCTTAAGTGTGTCACCCTACGGTTTGCGAATAATGCAGACATGATCGAGACCCCTCTCCGATCAATAATCAGAAGCGGGACACGAGATCCGTGATCGACTCCACACATTCAACGATGACTTCTGTGATCGTGTGAACCTTTTACGCTAGTATCTTAATCCCTTTGTTTCACGATATATTACATGTCCGAGATTCGATCATCGGTATCTCCATACCTAGTTTGATCTCATTACCGACATGCACTCTTTTCTCGTTCCCGTGATATAACATTCTAGTGATCAAATCACTTGCTTGCAAGCTAATCAATGTGATATCATCGAGAGGGCCCAGAGCATATCTATCCGTCATCGGGATGAACAAATTCCACTCTTGATCCATGGACCTCAACATAACACTTTAGTAGTTCTGAAGCCATCTTTATAATCACCCAGTTATGGTGTGACGTTTGATGTCATCGAGAAACTCTTCCGGTGTTAGTGATTGACATGATATCATGGTCTAAGGATTAGGATCACTTCGTAAGTTGTTATAGCAATATAAACTCAATGACTTTGATCGTAATGCTATACTTTGGATGAATGTTCATCACATCATTACACTAATGTTGTGACCTCGTTATTAACAACATCCAATGTCCATGATCAGGAAACCTTTGATCATCTTGTTAATCAACGAGCTAGTTTATAAGAGAGGCATAACTAGGAACTTCCTTTTTGTTTATTAAACACACATATATTAAAGTTTCTGTATTAATACAATTATAGCATGTAAAATAAACATTTATCATAAATAAGGAATACGATAATAACCAGTTTATTATTGCCTCTCGGGCATATTCCCTTTAGACAATGGCGATGACGATGGTGCACCGACGATGGCTCCTGTTGGCTACCCAGTGGATGATATCACAGAGATGACACACTGTGAGCTACATGTCAAAGTTGTGAACATATCAATGAAGGTGGCGGTCGGCTATGCCTTACCAATTGGACCCACACCAACTTACCACCGCCGTCCGTTCCGGAGGGCTACGCTGTTGTCGGGTGGATGAAATCATGCCCACCTTTGAAGTTTTGAAGCTTGACTACCCTGCAGTGAAGGGGATGTGACTGAACTGGGAGACGCAACAAACATCACCATTCTATGGCCAAAGGAATGTATCGTGCTTCGAAATCACATGCCAAGGCCATCTTCGCCGCCTCACCCGTCTCCAGCGAGGTCGTCGCCGCCGCGGCAGCCGTCTTCGTCGCCTCACCTGGCTCCGTCACCTCACCAATATCCGGCGCAGCCATCGCCACGGGATCCATCGCCGGCACCTCAGGATAAAAAGCGTAAGCGTACCGCTACTCTGCGTCATGGTAAGCGATCGCCGAAACGTAAACAAGAGCCTCTTCCCAAAGTACCAAAGGTTCCTCCCAAGAGAGCTTATGACTGTACTGAAGAGGAGACTGCGACGATCGTTGATGCGAAAACGACAGTATTTTTCGCTAAGCTGAGGCGGCCGAAAGAGTCAGAGTTCCCCAGCACCAAAGAAGAAAAAGCCAAAGTGTTGAAAATGCTAAAGTCTCTTCATCAACCCGAGCCAAAGCTGTCATCAGACTATGAGCGTTCTATTCTCAAGTCACATGCGGCACAAAAGACCTCGAAAAGCAGTACTGATGCAAGCAAGAAATCTGTTGCCCAGCTTGGAGAACAAGCAAAATAGTCTTGCGCCCCTCTCAAGGTGATTTCCCAAACCAATGTGGGGTCGAGCAAATATGGAGCCGAAGAGCAGTATGATCCAGAGGTAGTTGCACAATACGGAGAAGCTGTCGCTGCTCAAGGTATGAGTATTGCCCAGTACTTATCCCAGTTAGAGTACTTCCCTATGAGTGAAGTAGCATACAAATACCAGTACGGCAAACCTCTCGTCAAACCTGAGGAGGTAAACAATCTTCCAACAAAAATGCGAAGATTGCATAACTGGTACATGCATGCCACAAAGGCCGGGGCTAACTGGATAGTGCTGAGGGTTACAAAAAAGCATCATGGGAAAGAAAAGGATGACATGATATCCATTGAATTTGATGAACTATTTCAATTATTCAATCAAGACGCCTTGGACAAATCGATCATCAGTGCCTATTGTCTGTAAGTACTAATTCTGTAATTAATTTAGTCTCCAGCTATCTCACCTTGTTTATTGCATGTATATAATCATACTGTAATATGCAGAATGAAGATTCTCGAATGCAGCAGAGGACAAATCTATGACATTGGCTTCATTGACCCATATTGGGTTCATGAAGCTAATCTCAAAACAAGCCCCCAGGATACGGAGGATAATATAGTACACGCGTTAAGGTTTCAAGAAACCAGAAGGGAAATACTTTTTCCTTACAACTTCGAGTGAGTGTTATTGTCTTCTATACACTTTCTATTTCGCTTACTCGATGTTAAGTATATAATTGATTAGTTATGCATTCGCAGCTTTCACTATATTCTGTTAATCATTCAACTTGACAAAGGGCGTGTACTAGTCATGGACTCGAAACATAAACCCCTTGAGACGTGGAAGGACATGCAGATGCTTCTCCAGCGGTAATTCTAATCATTACGACACTATATCAGCAACGTTCGTTAATTTTATGATATCAAGTAATTAATAACTTTTTTTATTCGTTTTCTTCGCCGGCGCTTGGAAACGGTTCACCAACAAGGCTAGGGGTGTTTGGAAAGAGAAGCTTACATTTCAACCACTAGATGTAAGCACCACTAGCTATATCCGCGCATCTCTTTGATTCTAGTTTTGATACAGTTATTATCATGCTTGATTATTATTTTGATTGAACTCTGTTCTCGTAAAGTGCCTGACGCAGGGACCAGGTAACAATTTATGTGGATACTATGTTGCGAGTTCATCCGGCAGACGTGCGATGAGAAGGGCAGAAATTTAGAGCAACTCCACGTACGTAAACAATTTCTATAGTTTTTAATTACAATCAAATTGTGTTTAGTTTCATTCATATAGGCTGACTCCTTTTTTAAATCAGATCGAACGTCTACAGGACGGTCTTCTGCCAAAGGATCGCGTACGAGCAATTCAGGAGGAATTGGCGGGATTCTTGGATGCAGAAGTCCTAAACCCAAAAGGGGAATACTATTCGGCTGTGTATAGATAATAGGGATTGTAAAAAGAGCAACTTTTGTATGTAGTGCATGAACTCGATCCGTGTATCGAATGTAATATTGTCATGATGATCTTGTGTAATATAATGGTTCCTTCATTGATATGTGCAAAACACTAAATAAACAATAAAACAACCTAAATGAATCCTCTGCCGCGGCACAAAAAGTGGCGAAAATGCTGCCGCGGCAACAAAATATGCCAAAATAAATTCTCTGCCGCGGTAGAGAAATGAGCCAAACCTCTGCCGCGACAGAAGGTTATTTGTCCCGGTTCGGTATTTACGAACCGGACTATCTCCACCCTCGCGCTCTAACGCCGCCACGTGTACCCCCATTTGTCCCGGTTGGTGGGGCAACCGGGACTAAAGGTTGGGGCTTCAGTCCCGATTGTCCCATCCCGGTTGGGTAACCGGGACTAAAGCCCCTTACCAACCGGGACCAATGGGCCTCTCTGCACTAGTGATATATCTAGTCGCGTTTTAGTGTATTGATACATCTAAATCTGGATAAATCTGCAACATCTAATTTAGGACAAAGGAGTAATATATTTGGAATAGAGTACAACGGAGCCCATTTTTGAAGAGTTGGAAGAATCATAATACTATATGTTTCAAAAAATTACGAAAACAATCAGACACATATACACTGAGTTGAAACTTACCATGTAAATTTGCATGTGAATTCCAAATTTAACCACCTAAGTTAACAAGCCAAGTGACGAAGAAATTTCCGGCCCGGTTCTTATAATCACGAATACGGAATTCACTGGGAGCACCTTATTCTTGCTATATTCCATGAGGACGTTTATAACAATTGACACACTTGATGTGTTGTACTGAAATAACGATTTTTTTTGCTGAAAGGAGGAACATGCGTCTCAGTTTGGGAAAAATCAGAAAAAGTATGTTCACTCTCCAATCGGGGTGCACACTGAGCAAGGTTATTTTAGAGGAACTATCTCAGCGTAGTTTTAGCTAAGCAAAGAGTATTTGTAGACTAGATTGACAATGTTGATCTGACAATGTACTCGGATTTTAGCTTAGAGTTTTTTTGAGAATGTGCTCTCTTTATTTGTACTAAAATTTTACAGCTCGATGTCACCTATTTGATGTACAATTTTAATACTTGTTGCAAATTTGCTTCCATGGAATTTAAAATATATATTATAATGGAAGTCGCGTTAGTTTTTTGTCCTTTCATAGACTACCTCTTAAAATACTTTTATTGAGTCAAGCCTCTCTATATCCTAAGCAAAACATTAATATTGTAGATTAATTTGTGACACTTAGAAGTTCAATTATCTAACGCGTAGCCTGAAGTTCTCTACCTATTACAACTACACGAAGATTATTCGATTGTACCACGCCCGTATTATCCCGAATTACTTGTCGAAGATTTGTCTAGATATACATATATCTATATACGTTTTAGTATATCGATCTATGTAAATCTAGATAAATCTGCGACATCTAATTCAGGACAAGGGAGTAACATATTTGGAATGGACTACAACTAAACCCATTTTTGAAGAGTTATAAGAATCATAATACTATGTGTTCCAAAAAATTACGAAAACAGTCAGACACATATACACTAAGTTGAAGATTACCATGTAAATTTGCATGTGAATTCCAAATTTAACCACCTAATTAGGCAATTTCTATACCAATTACCCCATCTAGGAAAGTTTCATAAAAATATCCCGTTTAATAAACTTTTGACTATCTTTCTCCGATGTGTGTCCTCATCAAGGTGTGGGCTGATGATCAGGATTACAGGATCTCCGAAGGATGAAGAGAAATGAAACATATCTAGAAGAGATAGCCTAAGATGAATTGTCGATGACGCCCTGCGGGATTTACAACATTGTTGTCGTGCCACATTAACCTAACTTGATGGCCATCTCTAACAGGACGGGCGAAATGCTTAAATAGGGGTAAAATCGGGTTTGAAGTTTTTTGATGGGATAATCCAGTAGTATTTCCACTAAATAAGATAAAATGTGTCACAAAATTCAAATTAAGGGGTAAAATGTGGGATTCACTCAATAATAATAATTATTTGCAACCTGTACTTAAGTGAGGAAACGAGGATGCTAGTCTACACATTCATTCGTTTGCACACGGTCACACACGGTCATATCATTTCACAAAAAAATACAAGCGTGAGTTTCAAACGCATACCATGTGTTTATTTTTTCTGAAACTTGGAAATAGGATTGTAAGTCCCAGAAAGTGGGTTTTACAAGTTTACCTAAAAACCGGCTCTACGAAGATAAATCCATGTTTGTCGGCTCCATTCGGTAGGCTATGTTGAGTGCAATCTGTTAGTTATCTTTTCTGTTATCTTGTTTATTTTCATTTTTCTTTGTAAGATCAAGTCATGTATATATGTATCCTCCTGAGCATGTAACACCCTCTTAGTAATTTGTATCCAGGTTTGGAAATGCCCTCCCATTTCTATGATTTCTCAAAAAAGCCAGTCTTCAGTTTTATAAGATGGGGTTAAGTTAGCCTTATATTGCTCAAGTTTCATAAATATATAAGCTATCATGTATATTATTCCGTCTGTCTCAAAGTAGATGTCGGAAATTTATCTAAATTTGGAGAGAGTACTACATAAGATTAGTGAAATGGTCCACCAAAGACACCAGACTGAAGCCAATGTCGTGCCTCTGTCACAATTGAAGTCGGGAGAACCGTCCTAACGACGCCATCTTCTAAATCATGCATGTATATATTTGTAATGGATTTCTCCCTCGGATGCATTGAATTGTTATGGGCTACCTTCCTCTTCCTCGAGCTTTCGGCGTCAATCGGCGTTGACCCACCACACTGGCTTGGATAGAATGTGTAGACTCTCCTCTTGCCTTCCTCCCTCACACGGAAGGAGCGGCCCCTGTAAAGAAACCAGCTGGAATCACATAGCTCGGTGTCATCTACAGGTGACCACTCTAGTGCTTCAGCATCCAGCTTGAAGAACCTGAAATCACAGAACCGTGCACGACAGCGATGGCATGAGACAAGCACAACCTTCTCACCAGATGCTACCAGGAAATGAGCATTCTTTTCGCTCCACCCTGGAGAAAGAGCAGTCCTCCAGCTCATCTCGGTGACATCGAAGATTAGGATCTTCCCATTGTAATCGACACAGACTGCCTGCTTCCCAAGTAAGACGACGTCGACAATTAGCGTAAACTTGATGCGTCTGTGTGGATCCTGCAGTAGGTGGGAGCTATCATCCATGTTCTTGTAGACGCTCCAGTACACATCTCCAGGGCAGGCGACATGGACAGTCGGAACCTTGGAGACAGTCTCGATGCACGCGACAACCAGAGGCACCTCGTGAGAGCCGATGTAGAAGACGAAGAGCCCGTCGACACAGAAGGGCACGCCGGCAGGTCCACCCGCCTGCCGGTGCTGGCATGCACCAGGAAGATGGTCTGCAAGTGCTGCTCCTGGAAACCTTGTTGCTTGTGCTGGATCATGAGCAGCCAGCCACCATTCTCGAACACGCAGGTGGCGTCTGCGAATGTTGCGCTGACTACGCCATGGATCTTCTTGGTGGAGAGGTCAAACAGTAGCCGCTTCTGGCTGTTGCTCTCCAGAGCAAACAGAGCGAATGGTAGCTTCACTTGCTGGGAAGATGCCGGCAGGGCATCCGGTTCCATGGTGAAAGATCTGTGTGTGAGGAACAATCGGTTAGCCCAATGAAAAGTTCTAATTTGTGGTACATTCGACCGAATAACAACCATATGAAGCAAAAGCTCTTTTTATCCCATTTTTCTTCTCTCGATTACAAGAGACACAAAAGACCATCAGAACCACAGGCGCTCAACATATACGAGAACTCGCAATGAGACTATGCTCCCATGTAAATTGTGCAACAGTCAAGGGCATCATCAGTTCATTCATACACTAAAATGTGTAGCTTTCTTCGCAGAAGATTGTGTGTGTGTATGTGTCTACATTATATTAATTCTAAGATGACGGTTTAATCAGGGGGCTGAAAAAGAGTGGATGCTACTGAATTGGACAGAACAAATCGCCAACCAATTGGCGAGAGCACTCTAACCTAGTCAAGGCTTTCTGTATACAAACCCTATCTCGGATCAAATCGGAACATAGCTAATTTACCCAACAAACAAAGGCAGGGTGAGATGGGAAGAACCTGCTGCGGTGGCGCGATTCGGTAGAGACGGCGAATCGGAAAATCGCCGATGTGCCGACGGAGCGCTCCAAGGGGCTCGCGGGCGTGGGAAGCAGGCCCCGGATTCGGAGGCAAAGCAGGCGGCAGGGAGGGGAGGATACGGCGGCGTTTCGCGGCGGGTAGGGAAGGAATACAAGGGACTAGCCAGTTTACGACGGCAAATTTGCCAAGGATTTTTGTTTTTCTCGAACTCCTTGTACGGCCCGGATACAGAGTCCCATAAAATGGATTTTTGCTGACCGAGTCTTGCAAAGGTTTTTGGTCAAATAATTTTTATTACTCCATCGGATCTAAATTAATGGATTTAGATTTGATCGGAGGGGGGAGGGGGTAACCGAAAAATAAAAAGTATAGTTTTCAAAAATTTAATGTGTCTTGTTCGATTGGCTAAACTTTTTTCATTCGAAAAATGCATTCAAACATTTTGTTTGGGTGAAATCAACCATGTAGATCTTAGGCGGCCAATGCAATTGTTGAAATTGCAATCGTGTCATATTTCATTTTGCGTATCTTCTATATCTAAATAGGAGTCCCCAACTACATGATTTTCCTGCCTTCTGGTGCCTCCACGTCACCCTTTATTCCATGCTCCGTAGGGCCTCTGGTTGTTGCCTCCCTCCCCGCGTTAAACATGGGCTGGACGTACCAAAATGGGTTGGACGAGTTATGCCACACTGAGTGGCACACAAAAATCATTCATCCTGTCAAAAAAATGTATCGTCCACTGTTCGTCTTCCTGGTAGTGTCCGCCCCCCTGGTTGCGACCTATATGCCTCGATGACCCCAAGGGCCAAGTCTGGCTGAGACCTAATGTCTTCTCGCCACAAATGCTCGTGGAACCGTCCGGATAAATGCGTAAGAAACTGCTTGCGTCAACTCAGTCGTCGTTGCTGCCTCCATGTATAAAAAGCTATATCCGTGTTACCATGGAGAACCACAGCGCTCGCAACCTCATCCTCTCGCAGCGGTCTCCACCAGCTCGCTCATGTCTGTCGATCTGGCAGGTTGCGCTTCTGCTTGAGTTTTGCCCACCCTTGATTTGGTTGGATTTTCACTGGATTGTGCAAGCCCACCCTGATTTGGATGGATTCTCATTGGATTGTCTGTGCTGCTCAATCAAGCACACACGGATTTAACTCGATTTCTATTGGATTTTGCCTATGGACCCTACGGATCGTTGTACAACATTAGCTGATTCCATTGGTACACAAACTCTCTTACTCTTAACTTTTAATTTGCATTGAATCAACACTTGCATCTTCTGTATTGCCTTATTATTCCTGGTCCCCTCACATCTCCTCTGAAATTTATTTCTAACATGGAATTTACTCCCCTGGGTACATTTGTTAAAACAAACAGATTGACTAGAGAGATTGGTATTTGTGCGGTTTGAAAAAATGGACAACACTGAAACTTCTGAAAATCCTGGAGCCATGATGGTGGGTAATCAGTATCACGCAGTTGTGGACGCCCTCTCTGTCAGTAACATCATGTGGTTACCCCTGAACCAAACCATTCTGCTTCTTCCGATGACCAGGGCCCGCCTGGACAGCTTAGGAATAGATGTTAGTTAGAAACAATATGTCCCATTAAATTTTCTATTACTTCACCGATGTACATATCAACTTATTTAACTGCAAACATTGCAGTGTTTTATTTTGGTCTGAAGAACGTGTCCAAAGAGAGGAATACTTCTGATCTAACTTGCAGATGCCATGTTCAAATTGTAACTATTTATCATATATAGCAGTTTCTGATTTATTTGTGTGTTACTTATTGGTCTTACAAGATGGGGACGAACATGGAGTGGCAGGCCAAACAGGCAGTACTACTAACTCAAGCAAGCCTATCGATTTCTATTTCATAACTACTACCTTCATGTGCACTATTTCTATCGCATGCCATCGAGGCCAACAACATAATAAACATATGTACTTCCACCAGCAACTCATCGGCAAATAGAAGCTGGCAAAGATGTATAATGGGGCAATACAGAAACTCAGGGAGCAAAGTCAGACCCTCACGTGTGGACATCACAAGCATACTTGGATCTGATCATTCATTCTTCACAATTAAATACACCATGGAATTTTTTTTGTCACAGAAGGTCCGTTCAAAAGAAGATCTACAAAGACACTAAATAGTTATACATTCACTCATCGTGCACTCATAGCATGTAATTAAAAAATTATCAACTTCAAGTCATCAAATGCTCTCTTTAAGTTAAGTGTTCAAAGATCCCCATGAATTCTGAAACTATACATCACTCAAAATCCCGCCGCAACGCGCGGGGTTTCATCTAGTTTTTATAATAAAATATACCCTTAACTAAGAACTAGCCTAACGCACGAACGTTAGAATTTGTGCTAGAGCGCGACAACCCCTCCCCCATCCCACCTCCTATACCTAGGCATGGTCAGCCCAGCCTGAAAAAAGCCCGACAGGCCGAGCTTTTTAGGCCCACAAGCCGGGCCTGGGCTTCACAACTGCGCCCCGAAGGATGCACAGGCCGGGCTTGGGCCATAGGAAATTGAAAATAGGGAGAAGCCTGGCCCACGGCCTGACGGCCCGAAGAAATATGTGCACCACGGGCCGGGCTCGGTCTCAGTTTTCAGGCCCGACAGCCGGACTCGGGCATGGGGTTTGCACGTGCGGGCTTTATTAGGCCCGGCCCGGAACTTGCCCAGGTATAGCCACTCCCCCCGGACAATTTCCATGCGGCGACGCCAGTAAAATCAGGGAAACAATCCCAAAAATGCAAAGTTAATAGGGCCCACGTGCTTGCTACCCTGGCAACTCTGGTTAACCGTCGCAGGAACTCACTAGGAGGGGCACATTCCTCCTTTAGATTTTTTGTTAAATAAAATGCTCAGTAGTCGGCTCGTTCCTTCGTCTCTCTCTCTCTCTCTCTCTCTCTCTCTCTCTCTCTCTCTCTCTCTCTCTCTCTCTTGAAGGCCCCTCCATCGAAGCATCGGATACCTGTTCCTCACCTCGCTTTCCTCGCAACACGTCCCCCTTTCCTCCTCCTCCTCCCGTGGGAGGACGATCTCCTACCCTAAGTGTTTCCATGGGGTAGGTGATGAGTCTCCACTTTCTTCCACCAAGCTCCAGGGAGATAGTAGGAAGCACGAGAAACTGATTCGGGGCGGCCAATTTAGCCAGGGCGATGCATCGGCAAGCCCAAGGCAGCAGACGGGTGCCTCAAGTGTTGACGTTGGCGGTATGTGATTTTAGATAATTTTTAATTTTGCAAACATTGTTTCGATTTTTTGAAAATTCATGTGTAGTTTGAAACAAACACACCTGCGTTAGAATGTGATGTTCCTAGGTGCCTGCTACAAATATTGCATTCATGCTTCAATTATGTTCTACTTTTTATCGAGAAAATTTATTTCTATGTTGAATACTGTTGATGACTTTTGCTTCAAAAGTTTGTTGCGACCACTAAGGATTTGTTGCAAACATTGATTTTTTTTGCTACATGAGCTTTTTCACTAGTTTTACGGACCACTAGAAAATTGTTACATTCACACAAAAACATTGCGTAGGGAAGTTTGGTGTTGTATGGTCGGACGTCCAGATCTTGCACTTACATGAGTCCGGACGGCTCCAGGCTAACACTGTCCTATCTTTCATTCCTTCATTTCAAAATGCAGCACGTGTGTCAGACCTGTGATCAAAGTTGTATCAAGTTTTGGCATCATGGTCACCTACGCCACACACATGGTGACAAAAAACCTCCTCACCAACTTCCATAGCGGACCAACCACCACTGTGGCTCTGGCGGGAAGTATCGATCACGGAGTAAACTGAGACGGCGGACGCTGGTGGTGACACTAAGGTTTGGCCTTTGTGTCACCTGGGGAGCAACGTGAGGGCACCTCCGGTTCCCTTCCTTGGTGACTATATATAATGTTTGACCTCACAGATTTTGTCCTCTTGTAGTGTGCACACTCAAGAAAAATCCTTCTCCCCGCCAATCTTGGTTCTGTATGTATTGGTAAGAGATATTAAGGTATCACAAATCCTACAACCCTCAGCTCCAAAACAAGGCAATCAACAAACACAAGAAGATCAAGTACTCAAAAGGAAAACTAAAGGACAGATCTAAATTAATGTGACGATCTAAATTAATGAATCCGGATTTGTATAAACTTAGCTTATATAGCTAAGATTTGTCTCGATTTAGATATATCATCTAGCACTGAAGCATGGCATATATCTGAATCTAGACAAATCTAAGATTTTGATTGGAGAAAGTAACAAAAAACTAAAAAGTATAGTTTTCAAGAATTTTAATGTGTCATGTTTGATTGGCTTTAAAATTTTCATTCGTAATGCTTTCAAACATTTCTTGGGTGCAATAAACCATGTTCCATGTAGGTTTTAGGCGGCCATGCAATTGTTGAAATCGCAATCGTGTCATATTTCATTTTGCGTAATTTTTATACTTCCTTCGTTCCAAAATAGATGTCTTAGATTTATCAAAATTAGTTAGTCAAGCCAAAGAATATTGCTAACATGGAAACAAGGAGAGACCAAATCATCATACAGGTTCTGTATGTATTGGTAAGAGAATTAACGTATCACAAATCCTACAACCCTCAGCTCCAAAAGAAGGCAATCAACAAACCCAAGATCTCTTAGCCTTCGGGGAGCTCTCTCTCGAATCCTCTCGTCCTTGCCCTCTCTGCCAGAGAAACCAGGCCTTCCCGGAGCCCTCTTCGTCGGCGCCACCGGTTGGAGTGAGCGAAGGGAGGGTACCGGAGTATTTAGGTCTGCTAGGTGTAGTGGCTTTGTGACAGTAGTGGGATATTTGCCCGTAGATGGTGGTGGCGCTGGCTTCTCCCGCAGCGAGATCTGGAGGATTTTAGGGCCCCTCGTCGTTGTGCTTCTAATCCATGGTGAATTGGTGATGGCGACGGCGAGTACCGCCTCTTTGAATAAAGCTGCTCCGGTTGCGTTGCTTCTGATGTGGCGCCGGGTTCGTTGCTCTTCTCTGGCCAGCCGTGGTGGCGGGGGGAGGATGGCGGCGACTGGGTGCTGCTTGCAGGAGGATGCGACCTCGAGTTACTCCGCGACGCAACGGAGCGGCATCGGGAGGTCTTTCGCTCCATCCCTTCCTTCATGCTTCGGTGGTCGAAGTCTACAAGGTGAGGAATGGGCTCGGAGGCTCGGCCATAATGCTCCTGTGAGCTTCTGTTTCTTCGACGACGAATGCTTCTTTTCCTCTCCGTTGGCCGGCCGTGGTGGCAAGGAACGGAGGGGGGATTTGGTTGTTGGCGTTGATGAAGCGGGAGCCAGTTGAAGCTGCACCCACTGGATCTTCTCCGCAGTGGCCCTATGGCAGCGATGTCGCGGCTGGGCCTCTGCCTGTTCTGGCCAAAGGGCGGTCGAGGGTCAAAACCTCCATTGGAGGCCCCTTGTCGAAGCACGGCTCTAGGGCTCGACATCTCGGTATTGGCAAGTGGTTTGTCCCCGCCGATGCCAAGATGGCTGGCTGCTGCGTTTCTTCTCCGGATTGTAAGGCGTCACGAGCAAGAGACCTTGTTGATCTCGTCGATCTGCCCGACTGGAGATTGCCGGAGTTTGGTGGTGGAGGCGCCCAGGGATCGATTGTAATCTCATTTTTAGTTCCGAGGTGTTGTGTGTAATTTTGAGGCCCCTTTTTATTTTATCTAACTTTGCAAGGGTGTTATTTGTGAGGGGCCTCTTTAAACTTTGTACCTGCCACGTGTCTTTCTATGCAGCTTCCAGGGTCTTCTATACCCTTTAATCGTTCAAAAAAAACCAAGAAGTCGAAGATCAAGTACTCAGCAGGATAGCTAAAGATCTGGAATGTGATTTTACCAGACTCCTTCCCTGTATTCTCCGACATGTTATGAGACTTCGAACATACAGATTGCCACTGAACTCGGCAACAATACACATAGTAAAGACACAACATCATCTCCCTTTTCTACCATTGATCACAATCGGCAAGGGATGCAACACGAGGCGAACCTATCCCCGCCTTCAGCCGGTCCTCCGTCTTTCTCCGGAGCTCCGTGAGGTCCCTTACCGCCATCGCTCACCTTGCCGGACCGTTGGGGCTCCGTGGCGGCTGGTCCTGGTGGTGGACGGCCACCAGCTGATCCTTCGCTTTCCATGGGAGACTTGAGGGTTCCACCAGGCTGCTTGTTATGTGATCCGGGAGGACCTTCTCTCGGTTTCTTCGGGGGTGGTTCTGGGTGCAGCGAGGCGAGACCTACCGTCGACATGGAGAATCGCTCGACTTAGCTAGCTTACGGTGGACGGTGGTGGACCTTGGACCAAGCTGTGTCTTTCGCGGTGATGCTTGGAACCATGGATGCTGTCTAATCAGCTTAGCTCGTGTTTATATACAGCATCTCATACTGGTAGCTAGCAAGCGCTGGAGTAGTATAGCTAGCTAGTACAGGCAGGACTGACCGAGCGATGGATACGTCGGAGCTGTACCAGCCAGCGCGTAATATAAACGACTGACCGAGGAAATAATCAGCGCAGACTAGAATGAGTAATCAGCGTGCACTAGAATAACGAATGGGCGTGTGGTTATTTCACCTAACCATCAGAGAACCTGTTGGGAAAAGAAAAATGGGTCAACATTGACCGGGACCAAACTACACGTACATACTAAGTGGCCAAGCAGCCAGCTTCAGTGGTATGGCATCACAATTCACATACGGAGTATTGATTTGTTGTGATCGATCGTTAGTGATTTATGTAGTACATAAGGTTTTCATTTTAAATAGTACTCGGTTGGTGTTTATTTAGTTTTTATTGCTAGAGTTACACAGTCACACAAGTTCTCTACTGTATAAACAGATTATTTTTTGTTACAATCGTCTGCGATTTTTATTGGATAACTCTTCATTTTAAATGCTTTGTTGCATATGTGACTTATACTACAGGAAGGGAAGAAATGGAGTGAGAAGAACACCTCAAAACAGACTTTGGCCCCGCTATATGATATACCAAACACGTACACGATACAACTTGTGATATTACTGCTGGGCAAACAACACAAATAAAGCCAAAAAGGAAAAAACAAGAGAACGAATCGCCAGTTCGACGAAAGCGTTGATGACCTGACACCGTTGCGCCCACCGGAGAAATCTCACCACGCTCAAATATCTCGGAATCATTAGTTTTTACATAACTAGAGTTAGGATTTTACCAAGCAGCACCTTTAAGGAATGCGATTATGATACCGTTTTTACATAAGTAGAATTAGGATTTTCGTAATTACTGTGCTCGCGTGCACCTTTTATCCTTGTTTCACTAGGATCCCGATTTACTAAGTCTTTTGTGAATATATCAATTAGGACTGTCATGCAATAATATGATATTTCTAAGTGATAAATATCATTTAAATGATTTTCCACACGTCTTAAGAGAAGATAGGATGTGAGGAGAGGTTCTAGAAGGTTTAGCAACCTGCGGTACGGATGAAGCCCGCTCGTACGGTCTTGCGTGTACTACCTACCAGGACGCCCGTCTCGTCAAATACTCTCATCACGCGAACACGGATCTGAGATCCGACAGCGTGGACCTTCTCAGGGTGAAAATGTAAGATCTTTGATCGGGCAACGACGATGCTGGTGCACTGTTTCCTTTTTGGAGGCATCACTTTTGAAGAATCTAAACTCTAGATATTGTTTTTTGCGATGGCTTGCGCTGCAGCTGCAAGTAATTGTTCATTATGGCATCAAGTGGACACGTTTGCAATGGTTGTTGGTTAGGGTTTGGGATAACTTCGGCTCCGCCTGCGCATGCTTCCTGGGATGTTTTTTTATCTCCTCTTCATTAAATATGTGGCTTGGAGAATGAGTTCTGAAATGTGTGGTTGAGAGAAGGTCTATATATAGCCATATAGCATTCAAGAGACTAAAAGATGTCGGGAAAAAGGGGAAAGAATAGCGGAAAAGAAATGGAGGAAAAGAAAGAGGAATCACAAAATTGGGCGGGAGAGCACTTTGCCAAGTGTATACACTCGCAATAGGAGGGAGTGGATTTTCAGAACATGGGCACTCCAGAACCTGAAGTTACACACTGTTCAAAATTTAAGTTATTTGATGCCGCAGTTATGTTTCATACTCGTATCATTAAGTTATGACCTATTATGAACGCAACTTACATGAATTCAAGAAAACTTAAGGAAAACACCCATACTGTTCACCGGAGGATTTGCCTTTTTACATGTTTTACATACTTTCGAATTGGGAACAAAACTAGGCATGCACACATCCTCTACACGTGAAAAATAGTTTCGTATTTTTAGATTTTTTTTCACTACTTTCTTCATCTTAAAATAGATTTTACAGATTTGTTAAAATTTGAATAAATCTAAAAAATATTTATTATATAAATTAATCCAAATTTTAGCAAACCTACGAATATCTAATTTAAGCCAGAGAAAGTACTTTTTTTTGATTTTACTGTTCATGTGGGTCCGTACTCCCAGAGTACCCTGGTTCTAACACGTAATTTGGGCAAATAGGACACGTACACTCTGCAAAGTGCTTTGGGCCCTCAACGTGTGGGCGAGGGAAGATGGGAGAGAAAAAGATCATTACTTTGCCAATTGTTTTTGACAAAAAAGAGTATTTTCTTCGTCTAAAAATAACTAACTTAAGTTTATCTAGATTTGAACACTAAAATACGTATAGATACATTCGAATTGGCAGGAATTTTTTCACCGCGTGGGAGTAAATCGGAATGCACACAAGGACAGCTAAAGATCTCTCGACTGTGATTTAACGAGACACCTGAACATTTCCTTTATTCTCCAACATATTACGAGACTTCCAACATACAAATTGCCACTGAACTCGGCTACAGTACACACATAGTAAGACACAACGTCATCTCTCTTTTCAACCATATTGATCACATTAACCGGCAAGGGCTGCAGCAACATCCGAACCTATCCCTCCCCTCAGCTTGTCCTTCGCCTTCCTCCGTGGCTCCGCCATCGCTCACCTTGCCGGACGGGTGTGGCTCCGCGGCGGCTGCTCCTGGTGGTGGAGAGCCACCAGCTGATCCTCCTTGGCCTTCCTTGGGAGCTTCCCCAGGCTTCGGCTTGTTATGTGGTTCTTGCGAGGGAGGACTTGGGTCCAGCGAGGTGGCTGCTCTTGGTGGTGTACGGCCACCCCCTGATCCTCCTGGGCCTTCCATGAGAGTTCCCTCAAGCTTCGGCTTGTTATGTTTGTCCCCACCACGGGCCTCTATCGGTTCTTTCGAGGGACGACTTGGGTCCAGCGAGGCGGCCAAGGGACTTACCGTCCCCATAGAATCGCGTGGCCGGCTTCAGAGCTCGCGGTGGTGGACGGACCTTGGAGCGAGCAGCTGTGTGTTTGAAGCCGAAGCTTGGAACCATGGATGCAGTCGATAGTCAGCTGAGCTCGTGTTTATATACAACTTCAGCTGGAAGAGAGACAAATGTCATTTAATTTTGACATTAACGACCTATGCATCTCGTCGGAGCTGCACCGCGTAATGTATAAATGATTGACCCACGACACAATCAGCGCCGACTGAAATGCACGATGAATGTGTGTGGACTAATTAAAATGACGAATGAGCGTGGGGTTATTTCACCTAATCATCGGAGAACCTGTCACTGACGTATGCAATCCCAAAAAAGAACACTTGCTGTAACCCTCATATATATGGGAAAAGGAAAATTGGGTCAACATTGACCGGGACCTAAACTAGGTACTACTATCCATAGACCATAGAGAAGTCAGCCAACTTCCAGTCAGCGGTAGGAAATCATAATTCACATTTGCCACCACCAAAAAACATACTTCCTCCGTTTCTAAATAGATGTCGCAGATTTGTTAAAATTTAGATGAGAGTAAAACATAAGGGATCCGAGGGCTGGCCCAAGGGCAGAAGACATAGATATTTTAGATGGTTCATGGTTGCTTGTGTAATGGGGCTTTAATAGGCATTTTGGGTGGTTCACGGTTGCTTGTGTAATGGGGGACTTTAGTAGGACCGATCTATACATGTGATTCAAACTCTAATACAACTTAGTTAGGCTTTGAAACGCTTTACATACTAACCCAGTAAAAATGCATACATTTATGAATTTTGTGGCATGAGCTTAATTGGTGGATATAAGACAAGGGTATTCAAAATAAATCATGTCTATTTTTTACACGTAAAAGAAAACGATGTCAAAGGATTCATGATTTGCGTCCAATGTCCTGGAAGAGAGACACGTGTCATTTAATTTTGAGATACAAGCTATTTCTCTTTTGAATTATCTATGCCAAGGGGGCATAACTATATTCCAAAAGTTGGGAGAAATAAGCATGCATAGAGGTTTTTAACGAGAAAGCTCCTCATCTTTTGATAAAAGGAGATTAATTAACTCAGAAGTTCACCTCAAGTAATAGAGTTTACACTTGACCTCTACATAACAAGACGTCCACGAGCAAAAAAAAAGTCACATCTAATGCATATTCACAACAAAAATGTCACAATCCAGATAAGAAAAATGGCCCAAAAGACATTATAACCTTCACATCACCGACAAAAATTTAAAAAATTACAAGACTAAACAAAGGTTGATCAAACAAAAAAAATGGCTTCACATGTGGAAATAGACCCAGCAAAATCGTTTTCTTGCATATTCAAATTGGTTAGATTTTTTTAGACAAAAGGCCATCAGCCCCGATGCTATATTAATAACGCCAATAATGTCGAACAAGACGACAACATGCTCAACCTAGCTTACAAGATATGATCGAACACCCACACAAAAGAGATAGGGCTACCTAAGAAGGTACAAGAGGAAGGGAGGATCAGAGGACACGGCCAAAGCCTAAGGAGAACTACTCCGATAAGATTAAGTACTTTCTTGATGGGCAAAGTTGTGAAGCCAGAGCACACCCTAGAGCTCAGGTCGGCCTACCAATAAACACTGCACACTGGCGAGATACGCACAACACCACAATAGACATCACCACCAGAAATCATCACTGCCACCGCCCACGCACTTCTGCCAACGAGATCAACAGGGCAAGTCCAAACAAACAAATGATGAGGGTGTAGAAGAAGATAGAAGTTTTTCCAAAGAAAGCATGCCGAAGACTCAATTTCATCTTAAGAAGCACCAACCTATGTGAATTCTAATGCGATGTATTCACGATGTATTCACGAAGAACACGATGCTAGAGCGCCACCACTGTCGGATATGAGGATCAAGGGTTTTCACCTGGAGTACATAGAGAAGCCACAATAAAGCCTTCAAGAAGGGAAAGACGTCCATCGACATCGTCATCAGAGATTGAAAATATCTTGAGCATGAGTTTCCCCTTAGCATGACCTCTCTATCTCTACTACGGAACTGCAGTGCTACCATAGAACGTCGCTCGACAATCATCACGCCGTCTTCAAGATCATGGCCACCACTAAACACCTGAACTACGGGTCGCCCCTCGATCAAACATGGTTCCCACCATCTAGGGGTGCCTCCCTAGTCTCCAAACTCCTCCCCCCGCTTAACTCAACTGAACACAGAGAAACACTTTCGCTAAGAAGACCTCGTTGAACCTCTAATAGAAGGGACACGACCGTCCAGCAACCGCGTTGCACCCCCACTTACTCTACAACAAGAACCTCGGGCCTTCGCTCTTATAGATGCCAAGGCACATGCCTAATCGTATCGCTCGGGCTGGTGACACAATAAATGCGCCAGGGATAACTGCGTCAGAAAAAGTGGATAGGTGGCACTTTTTTTGCTCGGCACATCATTATTCCACAGCTAGCGCTTCCGCGGCGACATAGAGGATGTGTCTCGGTACATTAAAGAAGATAGCGGAATATTAGTGCCGTTACATATTATATACGATGCGTTACCAAGCGTTAAAATAATTAATAACAATCAAGGTGTTAAAAATGTTGATCACAATCAGTGATAATCATAATCAATGATATACCAATTCCATTGGTATACGGTTTTTTCATTACATTACTTAAGCCCATTTCTGTCCATTTCTATGAAATAAAGAAAAAAATACTAATCAGCAAAAAAAAGGGGAAAACGAACTACAAAATCTTACTACAAATCCCTAAAACTGAGCTCCTCCCTATTCATGAGTTATATTTGGAGTTGGATGTCTTTATGAAATTGTGGTGTTTGTTGGAACCATCTAGCACTCAAGGTGACAGTGTGGGGTTATCTAGATTGGGGAAGACGGACTTTGATGTGTGCTTTTGTAGGCCTACCGTGGATTAGAGTGTCCAACCGGAGAGTAGTTAAGAGTAGTATCATGAAGAGAATATTTATATGAGAGAGTGTTCACTAGTGAAAATATGATCCCTATGCCTTGTTTATAAACATTGAAACACTGTTTACAACTAGATCTGTTGCATGTTTGCTTGTTTCCATCTTTATTTCAGTTTGCCTTTAGTCTCTCCCAGGTCAACAACAAGTCAGAAGCTCTTTTCTGGCACCGTTACCACTTGTATTTCACTATCTCTTCGACGAAATAGTGCACCTATACACCTGACAAGTGTATTAGGTGTGTTGGGGACACAAAAGACTTCTTGTATCTTGATTGCAGGGTTGCTTGAGAGGGATACCTTTGACCACGTCCTTCCTGAGTTCGATAAACCTTGGGTAATCCACTTAAGGGAAACTTGTTGCTATTCTACAAACCTCTATACTTGGAGGCCCAACAACTGTCTACAATAATAGAAGTGAGTAGACATCAAGCTATTTTCTGGCGCCGTTGCTGAGGAGGTAAGGTAAAAGGTACTCACATCCACCGGTTCCGTTATAAGGGGTAATCTCCCTGTTTCGGTGAAACCGGGTAGGATAGTTCCTCAACTTGTGAACCAAAATTGTTTTACATCATCCTATGACCTAATCAAACACAAAACAAGAGAGAGCTACGCCGGGCTACCCCCATCAGAAGAATGTCTAGGGGGGTAGACGATCCGAGCCCCGCAGATCAGGGTTTCGCTGGAGGAGGACCACGAGAACGACGAAATCAGATGAAAACTTGCATGTGTCCCTAGCATATGTGTGTGAGTGTGGTGCAAGGTTGGTATAGGTGCTTGCATGTTTCCCCCTCGCATGCATGCGCTCTAACCTAGAAGCGAAGGTTCTGGACCTGTATAAGGGGGAATCTCCCTGTTCCGGTGAAACCGGGTAGGATAGTGCCCCAACTTGTGAACCAAAATGGTTTTACATCATCCTATGACCTAATCAAACACAAAACAAGAGAGAGCTATGCCGGGCTACCCCCATCAGAAGAATGTCTAGGGGGTAGACGATCCGAGCCCCGCAGATCAGGGTTTCGCCGGAGGAAGACCACGAGAACGTCGAAATCAGATGAAAACTTGCATGTGTCCCTAGCATATGTGTGTGAGTGTGGTGCCAGGTTGGTATAGGTGCTTGCATGTGTCCCCCCTCGCATGCATGCGCTCTAACTTAGAAGCGAAGGTTCTGGACCTATATAAGGGGGAATCCCTGTTCCGGTGAAACCGGGTAGGATAGTGCCCCAACTTGTGAACTAAAATGGTTTTACTTCATCCTATGACCTAATCAAACACAAAACAAGAGAGAGCTACGTCGGGCTACCCCCATCAGAAGAATGTCTAGGGGGTAGACGATCCGAGCCCAGCAGATCAGGGTTTCGCCGGAGGAAGACCACGAGAACGTCGGACTGAAAACTTGCATGTGTCCCTAGCATATGTGTGTGAGTGTGGTGCAAGGTTGGTATAGGTGCTTGCATGTGTCCCCCTCGCATGCATGCGCTCTAACCTAGAAGCGAAGGTTTTGGACCTGTATAAGGGGGAATCTCCCTGTTCCGGTGAAACCGGGTAGGATAGTGCGCCAACTTGTGAACCAAAATGGTTTTACATCATACTATGACCTAATCAAACACAAAACAAGAGAGCGCTACGCCGGGATACCCCCATCAGAAAAATGTCTAGGGGGGTAGATGATCCTAGTCCCGCAGATCAGGGTTTCGCCGGAGGAAGACCGCGAGAACGTCGGAATCAGATGAAAACTTGCATGTGTCCCTAGCATATGTGTGTGAGTGTGGTACAAGGTTGGTATAGGTGCTTGAATGTGTAAGTCCCAAGTGTGACCCCCTTTGTAGACATGCGTTAATACTTAGTAAAATCCTGGATATATACGTGGAAACTCCCGCCACTCATTCTGTCAACCCTCTTGAGGAGCGGACGATAGTTTCTCTTGTAGATATAGCATGTACCTTCTCTTCATAAGGATTGAGACCATGGAAATATGAACTTTGCACTAGACCATAAGCTTCTGGAGGATGCTGAACTTCATTTCCATTAGGGTGGGTGCCTAGTCACAAACTTTGAGAAACAATCCTCAACCAATCGTCAAGAGTAGAATTTCGCCTCACGGTAGAGCTGCTGACCAACAAAACCAAGCAAGCTGTTGGACTACTTTTGAATCTTTGAAGGTCACTCTTTGGGTCAATCAAAAGACCAAGATGAGAGGATTTCACGACAAAGTCTGAAATTTGATGTTTGACATCCTTTAGATTGTTCTCAATTTTGACTACCTCAAGGACCTACATGCCTGTGCCCTAGGACATGCATGAAAGTGTGGTGCTATGTTGGAACATACAAAAACTACTAGTCTCCGGTTGCTTGCATGTGTCCCTCCTCGCATGCATGTGCTCTAACCTAGAAGCAAAGGTTCTGGACCTATATCAGGGGGAATCTCCTCGTTCCGGTGAAACCGGGTAGGATAGTGCCCCAACTTGTGAACCAAAATGGTTTTACATCATCCTATGACCTAATAAAACACAAAACAAGAGAGAGCTGTGCCGGGCTACCCCCATCACAAGAATGTCTAGGGGTAGACGATCCGAGCCCCGCAGATCAGGGTATCGCCGGAGGAAGACCATGAGAACGTCGAAATCAGATGAAAACTTGCATATGTCCCTAGCATATGTGTGTGAGTGTGGTGCAAGGTTGGTATAGGTGCTTGCATGTGTCCCCCCTCGCATGCATGCGCTCTAACCTAGAAGCGAAGGTTCTGGACCTATATAAGGGAGAATCTCCCCGTTCCGGTGAAACCGGGTAGGATAGTGCCCCAACTTGTGAACCAAAATGGTTTTACATCATCCTATGACCTAATCAAACACAAAACAAGAGAGAGATACGCCGGGCTACCCCTATCAGAAGAATGTCTAGGGGGTAGATGATCCGAGCCCCGCAGATCAGGACTTCGCCGGAGAAGGACCACGAGAACGTCGGAATCAGATGAAAACTTGCATGTGTCCCTAGCATATGTGTGTGAGTGTGGTGCAAGGTTCGTAGAGGTGCTTGCATGTGTAAGTCCCAAGTGTGACCCCCTTTGTAGACATGTGTTATTACTTAGTAAAATCCTGGATATATACGTGGAAACTTCCGCCACTGGTTCTGTCAACCCTCTTGAGGAGCGGACGATAGTTTCTCTTGTAGATATAGCATGTAACATCTCTTCATAAGGATTGAGACCATGGAAATATGAACTTTGCACTAGACCATAAGCTTCTGGAGGATGCTGAACTTCATTTCCATTAGGGTGGGTGCGTAGTCACAAACTTTGAGAAACAATCCTCAACCAATCGTCAAGAGTAGAATTTCCCCTCACTGTAGAGCTGCTGACCAACAAAACCGAGAAAGCTGTTGGACTACTTTTGAATCTTTCAAGGTCACTCTTTGGGTCAATCAAAAGACCAAGATGAGAGGATTTCATGACAAAGTCTGAAATTTGTTGTTTGACATCCTTTATATTGTTCTCAATTTTGACTACCTCAAGGACATGCATGCATGTGCCCTAGCACATGCATAAAGTGTGGTGCTATGTTGGAACATACAAAAACTACTAGTCTCCGGTTGCTTGCATGTGTTCCCTCTCGCATGCATGCGCTCTAACCTAGAAGCGAAGGTTCTGGACCTGTATAAGGGGGAATCTCTCTGTTCCAGTGAAACCGGGTAGGATAGTGCGGTGACCCAGCATACCACTGTATGTGTAGTACATTATAGCCGTTCACATGACATCCACAGAACACAGTTTCGTAAATATCACATCCCTCAGAGTGGTACAACAGAAACATTGCGGGTCCATATTACAAACATACACACATTATTATTATTACAATACCGGAAGTTCAAGACTTCCTAAAGATTCAACTTACAAACCAAAATATAAAGTGTTTTAGCAGAATTTAAAAGTAGCAACTCCGACTAGGAGTTGAGCTCAGCAGCTTATTCCATAGAGTTCATGCTGCTCGGCTCCGTTGGTTATTACTAACTAGGGATGCTTAGTTGGACTCGTTATCATCGACACCGTAGTGGATTTCGTAATCCACTCCTTCAACACCTCCGGACAGATCAGATTCCTCGTATAACACATCTTCTTGACATTCGGCTGCATACATTGGCATGTCTTCGGGATCCTCAGAGTCTAAGCAAGGGATCAAAGCAAAGGATGAGTAACAGCGTTACCCAACAAGTTCATTATATGCAAGGTGGGAAGTTTGATGCTCTAACTACCACCTCGGATTATAAATCCTTGGCACTATGCAATTTTTGTAATCTTTCTTCAAAGATTGATTTTATTATGAAAATCTATGACCATCAGCCTTCACAGGTTGACCAGAAATTTCATGGAGTTCCTTTCCTGCCGCGTTCGTAGCTCCTTCCCGGAACAGGGAGTACCAAGTTACAGTTTTTACACTCTGCAGAGGTGCGTTACTTTACCCATGAGAGATCAACTCCTTGTTGCACAACCGGGCGTACTTTCCCATCCATAATTCCATGATGTGGGGCCCAGTAGTTGACATGGTTATACCCTATGGGTACACGATCTTAGCATACCTATTCCATCCCAAGGAAGGCCCACGAGAACATGCGCCAGCCTATGAAGACTTTCGGGTGGCCAGGGCCAATGACACCTTCAGATCCTTGGAGAACAAGACTAGAGTAGATAGAATATTCAAAGGGGTAAACCCTAGAACCTGTAACCGACTCGATTTGTGCTCGAGACCTGCATGTCTCTATATAAAGGCCAAGAGGGCACGACGAGGAGGCTCTCTCTCGCATACCACCGCATACACACCTCCACGCCAGATTGCATCTGCGCACCTCTGTAACCTTCGGTTCCGCCGTAATCAAGAGCAGACAAGCAGGAGTAGGGTTTTCCCTCCGGGGGCCTAAACCTAGGTAAATCTCGTGTCCCCGTGTTGCTTGTTTGCTAACCGTTCCGCGATCTCCAGCATCCCCATCTTCTCCAAAACCCAAGATCATAACAATGGGCATTGACGAGATTAAACCTCGTCAATTGGCGCCGACCGTGGGGACTGGGGACGCTGATTGTGCGATCGTGATGGTCCCAACCAAAGCGATCTACAACTCCGCGGCGAAGGAGACTCATCTATTCTTCGGCGCCTTCGACTTCACCGCCCACTCGCCAGCCATCCTGAAGGACTTCGAGCCCGTTGGTCCAAGCCAATCACTGCCCCCTTCGCGACCTCGCATGCCTCCTTGGTGTACACCATGGCCACATAATGAATTACGGCAATGGTTTGTACAAACTATTAGATGCCAGAACTATTGTGGGACAATGAGGGTTCCCACCCATATGCTGCATATCCTCTACAAATTACCAATTAATATGCATTCTACGAGGATAACAGCCACGACCTGCACATCTGGATTCATGCGAGAGGAAGAAGATACAGCTGACTTCTCTGTCCCATTCCAAATCTCATGGCTAACGCATAATATACGGCGCTAGAATCACTGATGTCAGGGGTTATTAAGTCCCTAACTGTTCATCATTAGTGCAAATAGAACTCTAAGTTCTATTGCTCCATCATATCATCACTCAGGATGATATCTAAGATTTAGTATCTTGAGAAAATAGTGTTTTCTTTTTCTATAGTATAGAAGATAACACACAATTTGCAAATACTTTAATAAAGACTCTTCAAAGGACATGAGCAAGTGATGAACTTGCCTTGTGATGGCAAGGTAGTGAAGTCTGATGCTTGCGCTGGACCTTGAGCTTCTATGTCTACAAAAACATCATTATTGCCCGATAAGGACAATATTTAAAGAAGCAAAAAGATTATGCAAAGTAATGTAATGCATCATTTAATTTGATATGCATTTTCCCCATTATTAATAAAATTCTTTCTAATAATAAAGGATTTATAAATATTAATTTTTTAATATTTATAATAGAATATGGTATTCTTTTATTTTATTTATCTTTTATTTGACTTTTATTGATTTAATAATTCTTTTAAGAATTATCATTTAAATATAAAAAATTGTTATTAAATATTTGTTTATTATTTTTTAAAATACTACAATATTAATATATGATGAAAGTGAACTTTAATTAATTTTATCACCTTTCAATAATTTTGTAAAATTCCATAAGGATTATATAAATTACAAAATTCTTAATAAAATTTATGTGTCTAAAATTTTATTTCTTAATTTATTTGGATAGTGTGGATTATTGTGAATCCAAAAATATTTTATTTATAATTTTTGGACTTTTATTTTATTTTCTAGAATTTAATTAATTTCAGGGGTATTTTGGTCTTTTCCTATTTATTAAAAGAGGCCTTAAAGGTTTCTAGGCTGGCTTGTTCTTATTGGGCCCTTGTGGCCCATGAGACTTAGTCAAAACAGCCACCCCAAAGGGTTCTGGCCCACTCGGCCCACCCACTCGCTGTCTCTCACCCTCGAGCTCACTCCTCTCTTCCTCTCTCCCCGACCCCGTGGTCGGTGATACCGCCGCCGACGATTCCCGCCGTCATGGACCGTTCTGGTCGCCGCTGTGGTGCAGGAGGAGGTTGTCGACTACGCCCCTCCATCTTGTCCAATTGGATTTGAGTATGGAGCTCTCCTGCGACAGATCGATGTCGTCCCGAACCCTAGGGTTTGGGGGTTAGCATGGATCCTGGCACCGCCGCTGCTGTTGTGTGCTGTGGTGATTCACCTCACCTCTAGACGTGGCTATGGTCACCGCCGTGGCGCTGTATGGGTTGCAGCGCCCCCTGGGGGTGCTCCCCATGCCGCCATGGTCGTTGGCCACCTCTGCTTCCTCTTCTAGTCTCCAGCGAGGAATTTTGGTGAGCTCTTTTCCTCTCCCCCTTGTGCTCTCTCTGTGCTCGCTCATCCTATTCTAGATGTTGGTAGTGACCTCTCTGGTTACTGTCTTTTCCTGGTTAAGATGATTTGTTCCATTTAGGGTTCATATCCTGTTGTTGATTATCTATTGGATGAATTAGATCATCTATTGATGGTCTCTATGCATGTTGAATGATTATTAGCTTGAGGCTTGCTGCTTAAGATGAACTATAATGGTTCTGGTGGCTTATCAGATGATTTTATGTTTAGATTTCATATGATTCGGATGATATAGTTGTTCTGAAATCAATGCTTGGTAAAGTAAGTGGGTTTGATAACTTACAATTGTCATTACTTGATTAATGATAATGGGTATAGTGTGATGAAATCACTGTCTTACTACTGTTGGCTTGAGAATTCATGTGTGGTCTGAGATCATAATGATCTCAACAGTGAAGATATACTTAGGAATGTTCTAGTTATGATTCCTGTAATGACAGGAAAATGATTGGTACATTGACTGATTAAATCTGTAAAGATGAAATGCTTATTCTGATTCATGTAGACTTGTGACACCATCTTTGTATGGCACACAAGATTGATTCTAATCCATTGTTTGGGTTGGTTTCAGCTTAAGACAAGGTTGGCATTACAAGATAAGTAGAAATATTCCTTTCTGAAATCCCTAAGACCAATGATGTTGGTCTAAGGCTTAGGGATTAGGCTTTATCTAGTTGATTCATATAGATAGTCCTGGTAGTGGTACCACCTATTGTTTCTTGAATCAAAGCTTGGAGAAAAATGATAGTAGGCTTGATCATTTATATGGATCCAAAAGATTAACTTCTAAGGTTCTACCCTTATCTAAGGGATGTGCCTAGAAGTTAAATCTTAGCTATATTTGTGCTTGAATTGAAATATATAGCTTGAAAACAAAATCAATGATGTTGTTCTGAGTTTTGGTTGCATCCTTGTACTTTGCTGTTTGCTTTTAGAGTTTAAAATCTCAGTGATGGATTCACCCCACTTGGGTGCTTTCTGAGAGTTTGACTGTGATACAGATCATGTATGCTTGTGTAATCTTATACAGATAAATCATGTGATGGTCTATATACTCACCACTGTCACTTGATGTTGTGGTTGCTAGTGGTGGATCTTGTGGTAGCTTGATCTTGTGCTCCCCTGGTATATTTAGCTCCTATCTTGTCCTTGATCTAGCCCATCATCTCCTGATCCTGATGGCTTGACCTTGGTCTTTCTATCCTCGTGATCTTCCCCCTCCTTATGTCACCATCTTGGTGATGTGATCCTGGCTTTGGTTGGTTTGGCTGCTGGCTGCTGTGCTTGGTTTAGCTGCTGGCTAAGCTAGTTGTTCTTGTGTGTGTGAGCAGTGAAGAGATGCAATAGTTCCTCTCCACGGCTGTGCTGAGCCGTTTTGTGTTGCTGGGCTGTTGCTGAGGTGCTGACAGCACACACCATGCATTTAGGTGTGTGTCCTGCCGGTGTGCTTGCTGTGCACTAGTGGATATGCTCTGGACTTGAGAGTTACTTTGATCTGATTACTTTTACTTGGTTGGTGAAATTTGTCCCTCCTTGCTGTCATTTGACTTTTTGGCTTAAAATTATGAAAGATATATTCTTGCATATTGGTGAAACTTGCCCCTTTTATAAATTACTCAATGATGAATCTTGATCAGTGCACTTCACTGACAAGTCTGAGAGTAAAACAATTCTAACCTTAACCTTCTTTATTTTTTTATTAGTGTTTGTTTTGCAGGTACATATTTGAAGATGAAGATTTTCGTTTAGATTTTCTTTATAGAATAGTCAATGTAATCTTCTTTATTGTTTTGTAATTTTAGTTCTATTCTTTTGTAATCTTCATTTTATTATTTTGTAATAAATATTATATTATTATCAATAAAGAAATATTCTTATTATTTATTTATTTGCTATGGTGAAGACTGTGGATAGTTTTAATAAGTTACATTTTTGTAACTTATTTATTGAATGAAAATATGAAATAGATATTCATATTCTTAATTGTTTTCTTTAGATAAAGTTTGAGTTATTTTGATTAACTCTTAATTAACTCAAGATTCAAACCTTATTCATAAATCATTTGAATTATAATTCAAATACTCAAGTTTAAAATTCAAATTCATTTCCCAAAACACATAATTCCTCAAAGATCATATCAAAGTCTATAACAATCATTCTTTAAGACCAAACCTAATCTCAAAGTATGAAAGAAACCTTGATCACTTTAGGTTTTTTATTTGGCGAAAAATTTACCCACATTTTCACAGATGAATGCATGCAACATTCCAAATTCCTAAATCTACCCTTCGTTAGTTCCTAAATGCTGGGATGTTACAGATAGTGCCAAACTTGTGAACCAAAATGGTTTTACATCATCATATGACCTAATCAAACACAAAACAAGAGAGAGCTATGCCGGGCTACCCCCATAAGAAGAATGTCTAGGGGGTAGACGATCCGAGCCCCGCAGATCAGGGTTTCGCTGGAGGAAGACCACGAGAACGACGAAATCAGATGAAAACTTGCATGTGTCCCTAGCATATGTGTGTGAGTGTGGTGCAAGGTTGGTATAGGTGCTTGCATGTTTCCCCCTTGCATGCATGCGCTCTAACCTAGAAGCGAAGGTTCTGGACCTGTATAAGGGAGAATCTCCCTGTTCTGGTGAAACCGGGTAGGATAGTGCCCCAACTTGTGAACCAAAATGGTTTTACATCATCCTATGACCTAATCAAACACAAAACAAGAGAGAGCTACAATGGGCTACCCCCATAAGAAGAATGTCTAGGGGGGTAGACGATCCGAGCCCCGCAGATTAGGATTTCGCCGGAGGAAGACCACGAGAATGTCGGAATCAGATGAAAACTTGCATGTGTCCCTAGCATATGTGTGTGATTGTGGTGCAAGGTTGGTAGAGGTGCTTGCATGTGTAAGTCCCAAGCGTGACCACCTTGGTAGACATGCGTTAATACTTAGTAAAATCTTGGATATATACGTGGAAACTCCCGCCACTCGTTCTGTCAAACCTCTTGAGGAGCGGACGATAGTTTCTCTTGTATATATAGCATGTACCAGCTCTTAATAAGGATTGAGACCATGGAAATATGAACTTTTCACTAGACCATAAGCTTCTGGAGGATGCTGAACTTCATTTCCATTAGGGTGGGTTCCTAGTCACAAACTTTGAGAAACAATCCTCAACCAATCGTCAAGAGTAGAATTTCCCCTCACGGTAGAGCTGCTGACCAACAAAACCAAGCAAGATGTTGGACTACTTTTGAATCTTTCAAGGTCACTCTTTGGGTCAATCAAAAGACCAAGATGAGAGGATTTCATGACAAAGTCTGAAATTTGTTGTTTGACATCCTTTAGATTGTTCTCAATTTTGACTACCTCAAGGACCTGCATGCATGTGCCCTAGAACATGCATGAAAGTGTGGTGCTATGTTGGAACATACAAAAACTACTAGTCTCCGGTTGCTTGCATGTGTCCTCCCTCGCATGCATGCGCTCTAACCTAGAAGCGAAGGTTCTGGACCTGTATAAGGGGGAATCTCCCTGTTCCGGTGAAACCGGGTAGGATGGTGCCCCAACTTGTGAACTGAAATGGTTTTACGTCATCCTATGACCTAATCAAACACAAAACAAGAGAGAGCTACACCGGGCTACCCCCATCAGAAGAATGTCTAGGGGGGTAGACGATCCGAGCCCCGCAAATCAAGGTTTCACCGGAGGAAGACCACGAGAAAATCGGAATCAGATGAAAACTTGCATGTGTCCCTAGCATATGTGTGTGAGTGTGGTGCAAGGTTGGTATAGGTGCTTGCATGTGTCCCCCCTCGCATGCATGCGCTCTAACCTAAAAGCGAAGGTTCTGGACCTGTATAAGGGGGAATCTCCCCGTTCCGGTAAAACCGGATCGTATATGAGGGTGGTGCAGCAATAACCTATTCATATGTGTGTGCTCATGATCCTATGAAATAATATCACTTAACATATATGTAATAAAAGCCTTGCTAACTAAGTAAAAGAAAAAGGTAAAAAAATGCTTTGCCGTGTGTACAACAGAATACACACGGCAAGGCTGATCTTTGCCGTGTACCTGACGGCGAGGGCACACGGCAAAGATTCTGCCATCAGCCCCTACCGGCGGGTGACCCTGCGAGGCCGCGAGGCCTACTTCATTGCCATGAATTTATCTTTGCCATGTGTCTTCATTGAATTTGTCGTGATTGTTTTTTTTTGCCGTGTGCCTTCGTCTGTCCATTGCCGTGTTAGTTTCTTTGCCGTGTTCTTTTTCTGTAGTTTTTCGTGCACCTTTTCGTTGCCGTGTACTTCTTGTTGCACACACGGCAACGATAATCTTTGCCGTTTTCCGGGTTTTTGGCACACGGCAAAGGGCTTGGGCGACGGCAACGACAATTTTTCCCGTAGTGTCGGCCCCTCCTCGGGAGACTCGGCTTGTTGGTTCCTGCAAGGTTAACATCTTTGTCCTATTCGGGCCGACATAGAGCATATGTCGGCCGCATACGATCCTCTTACTCGGCATACTTACTCGGCCTGGTTCCCTCTTTACCCGGCGTAAGCCAAGCTGGGCTGTGTTTTACCCCTTGTAACCCTACCTGGGGTTATCCCCCGACACTAAAAGATGGCGGGAAAAGGGGGAAAGAATAGCGGCAAAGAACTGGAGGAAAAGAAAGAGGAATCACGAAATTGTGCAGGAGAGCACTTTGCCAAGTGTATACACTCGGCAAATATGAGGGAGTGGATTTTCCGAACATGGGCACTCCGGAACTTGAAGTTATACATTGTTCAAAATTTAAGTTATTTGACGCCGTAGTTATGTTTCGTTACTCATATCATTAAGTTATGACCTATTATGAATGCAAGTTACAGGAATTCAAGAAAACTTAAGGAAAACACTCATATTGTTCAAGGGGGGATTTGCCATTTTCAAATGATTTACGTACTTTCGAATTTGGAAACAAAACTAGGCATGCACACATCCTCTACACGTGAAAAATAGTTCCAACACGTAATTCCGCCAAATAGGACACATACACTCGGCAAAGTGCTTTGGGCCCTCGGCGTGTGGGCGCGGGAAGATGGGAGGGAAAAAGATCATTACTTTGCCAAGTGTTTTTGACAAAAAAAAAGTACTTCTTAGGGGTATTGTATGCGTCTGTGTTCATAGGGGTGGGTGTATGTACGTGTTGTGAGCGTCTTCGATTATACTGTGTTTCTAAAAAAAAATACCTCGCAAAGAATTGGTAGGAAATCTTTCACCACGCGGGAGTAAATCGGAACGCACAGAAGGACAGCTAAAGATCTCTCGAGTGTGATTTAACCAGACACCTAAACATTCCCAGTATTCTCTGACATGTTACGAGACTTGAGACATACAAATTGCCACTGAGCTCTGGCTAAGATACACATAGTAAGACCCAACATCATCTCCCTTTTCAACCATTGATCACATTAACCTGCAAGGGCTGCAGCAACATCCGAACCTATCCCCGCTAGGGCTGGAATTCGAGCTGAGCCGAGCACTCGGCTCGACTCGCTAAAACTCGTTCAACTAACGAGTTACTCGACTCGGCTCATTTATAAAACGAGCTCATATTTAAAACTCGGCTCGACTTGGTAAACTCACGAGTAGCTCGCGAGCAGCTCGTTTAGATTGTTATAAGTTATGAATATGAGCACGTATAAGAAAAACTAGTAATTATTCTACTAATTTGAAACTAGAACAACAATAGTATTTCCATAATAACATAAAGAAAGATCAATAAAAAATATAGTAGATCTACACCATTACAGATTCAAGGAACATTCATAGTATGACACTTATCTATGGAAATTTTCAAACTCTATATTTGAACGAGTTTAACGAGCTAAATGAGTAGCTCGCGAGTAGCTCATTTAGCTTGGGTGAACAAACAAGCTCAAATCAAAAACTTGGCTTGACTCGTTAGACACCGAGTTCGAGCCGAATCGAGCTGTGTCACGAGTTACTTATTTAGCTAACGAGTTTCGAGTTATAATTTCAGCCCTAATCTCCGCCCTCAGCTGGTCCTCCGCCATCCTCCATAGCTCCGCCATCACTCACCTTGCCGGACCGGTGGGGCTCCGTGGCGGCTGCTTGTCCACCACCTGAGAATACCTGATCCTCCTTGGCCTTTCATGAGAGTTCCCTCAAGCTTCGGCTTGTTATGTGTTCCCCCACCACGGACCTCTCTCGGTTCTTTTGAGGGAGGACTTGCGTCCAGCGAGGCGGCCAAGGGACTTACCATCGACATGGAATCGCATGGCCGGCTTCAGAGCTCACGGTGGCCGACCTTGGAGCGAGCAGCTGTGTGTTTCAAGCTGACGCTTGGAACCATGGATGCAGTGGATAGTCAGCTGACCTCGTGCTTATATACAAATTCAGCTGGAAGAGAAACATATGTCATTTAGCTAGAATAAAACCCATATGATTTAACCAAACACCTAAACATTCTCCGACATATTATGAGACTTCAGACATACAAATTGCCACTAAACTCGGCTAAAATACACATAGTAAGACACAACATCATCATCTCCCTTTTGTACCATTAATCACATTAATCGGCAAGGGCTGCAACATCCGAATCTATCCCTTCCTTCAGCTGGTCCTCTGCCTTCCTCCGTAGCTCCGCCAGCTTTCTTAGAGCATCTCCACTCGTTGGGCGTACCCAGGCCGAAAATCGGACCGATTTTCGGCCGGACGAATCGCGTTTTCGGCCTGGGTACGCCCAGTCGCCCACTCGCGTACCCAGGCCGCGTTCCCAGGTTCGGCTAAATTCACTTAAACTCGGCGAATATGGGCGAATATAGGCGGAATTTCATTAAATTAGGCGAGGGGAACATAGTACATCGGTTTAACTAGGAAAGGACGCCGCCGTGGTCGCCGCCGGACGCCGCAACTACAGGCCGAGGCGGGGGTTGTTACCGGCCTCGATGTGCGCCATGACTCCGGCGAGAGTCCGCCCTGGAACGCTCCACCAGCGGCGGCGGTAAGCCATATTGTTACGTGGCGGCGGCGGCGAGCCCGGCGGTCCGTCGTGTCGGGCGAGTTCCTCGAGGCGCCTGTCGGCGAAAAACTTCCTCCAGAAGTCCAAGTTGCCCTGATCCTCGAGATCCGGGTCTTGCATGGCAGCGATAGCGGCCTGGATCTCTCCGGCGAGGTCGGTCTTCCATGGCGGCGATAGTCGCCTGGATCTCTCCGGCGAGGTCCTGCCCGTCAGGCATCGGCAGAACAGGGATCCCGCCGGCGCTGAGTGTCCAGCCTCGGGGGAGGCGAGTGTCCGGTGGGGCCGTATAGCGTGCCTCCCTGAGGAGCTGGGCTTCCCACGCGCCAGCGTGCGGCGGCCGGCCATGGCTTCTCGGCGGAGTTGGCGAGGAAGCAAGGTGCGAATGCCCGAAGTTCGCCGGAGTTGTGGTGGTGTGAGGAACTGTGAAGAGAGACGGCGAGATGTACGACTTTTTATAGGCCGGTAAAATGGCGGGAGGGGTGTAGCGGCGAGGGCGGGAAAAGTGGAAACGGCGGAAACTTAGTGACCGCCGGTCCGTCGCGGGAGCCGAGGCGACGACGGTGGCACCGTAAATCGGCGACGCTTGGTCGACGCGACAAGCAGTTATTGCCCGGCGGTCGCCGCGTGGTTCCGAGGATGACGACGACTCGGCTTCCATCACTGACTCGGCTGGTCCACGCGCCGCTTTGATTTTTGTCGCCGATATCGCTGAGTCCGGCGTCCCCAGGGCGTACCCGGAAACCTAGGTTTGGCCTGGGTAGTCCGGACCAATATGACCGAAATCCGGCCAAAAACAAGTTCTTGGGTACGCGACTGAGCCGATTTTCGGCGTCCGGACTAAAATTCGGCGTCCGGATCGGCTTCATGGGTAGGCGAGTGGAGATGCTCTTACCGCCATCACTCACCTTGCCAGACCGGTGGGGCTCCGTGGCGGCTGGTCCTGGTGGTGGACGGCCACCAGCTGATCCTTCGCTTTCCATGGAAGACTTGACGGTTCCACCAAGGCTGTTGTTATGTATATCGGGATGACCTTGTCTTGGTTCTTGCGGGGGTGGTTCTGGGTGCAGCGAGGCGAGACCTACCGTCGACATGGAGAATCACTCGACTCAGCTTACGGTGGTGGACCTTGGAGCCCATAATCAGCTTAGCTCGTGTTTATAATCAGCTCGACTTAGCTCGTGTTTATTTCGAGGTGGTGCTCGGAATCATGGATGCAGTCCATGAGCCTTGCTTCCGTGTCCCCCTCTAAACAAATAAATTCACCACTAGCGGGTTTCGGGTTCATACTCCCGGTAGAGACCTGGATGGACATGGAGACCGTACACGGGCCTATACGACAGCGGAATGGTGTGATCGTACATAACCTGCCGTGATACGCGCTCGGCACTGTGCATGCACGCTTTAATATTGCCACAAACCCAAATAAGGCCCCGACGGTAGTATGTACGGTTTTTTTGGATAGATGTACGGTTGTTTAGTTTTAAATCTAAATCCGAAAATCGTAAAAATTAAAAAATATATATATTAATTGTAAGAACTAAATATTAGCATGTACCACAATTTTGAGGTGATTCCGAAAAGGTCCAAAAACTCGAGTCGTTTAAAAAGCTACTCCCTCCAACCCATATTAGTTGACTCAAATTTACCTAGATACGAGTGTATCTAACACTAAAACTTGACTAGATACATTCATATCTAGATGATTATACGTCAACTAATATGGGTCGGAGGGAGTAGTATAATTGATCCCAAAAGGTGTGTCTGTAATTCTTTATTTTTTCAAACTTTACAAAAACCCCTAAACTTTACCACACATGCTAGCAGAGAGAGATAAAGCCATCTTACGGTGCAAAAATGACCGCTGGAGTACCGGAATCCAAAAAAACTTGCATCTGACCCTAGCATATATACACAACTGTGGTGCAATGTCCGTAGATGGAATAAGTACCTCCCGGGGGTGAACGTCCTACTACGCATGCCTTGGCGCTCACCGAAGCTCTAGACCTATAGGAGGAATCTCCTGCTATGGGTCAAACAGACGGAAACCGGTAGAATCTTGAGCCCAACCTTGGTTTAACTTATTCCTATGGACTAAACGAACCTAAATAAACAAAAAGTCCATTGATCAACCCTCATATGGAAAAATCTAGGGGTAGATCTACGGGGCCTACAAACTAGGGTTTTGCTAGAAAATTTACCGCTAGGGCGCCGGAATCCTAAGAAAACTTGCATCTGACCCTAGCATATGTCCACACCTTTGGTACAATGTCCGTAGATGGAATGAATACCTCCCGGGTGTGACAAAAAAAGTTCGCCCAACCGCATTCCCATGACGTCGAATAGTGCCGGATTTGGCCCAACATTCATCCGATGTTCCCAGGCCGAACCCGGGGCGCTGGGAACCGTATGGGAACGCCGGATGTAGCAGAATCGGCGAAAATAAAACCAGTCTGTCGCCCTGTCCTGTCTGCGTGTGAAGCCGAGCCGTCCTCATCCCGTCGCCTCGGCTCCCGCGATGGACCGCCGATCAATGACCGCCCGTCGCGTCGTCCATGCGTCGTCGTAATGGCGCGCCACCGCCGGCTCGCCTTCCCACCGTTTCCCCTTTTTCCGTCCACGCCGCTACACCCCTCCCTCCCCCCGCCTTCGCCGCCTTTTCCTCTTTTGGCTATAAATGCCGACGCCCCTCGCCGGTTCAAAGCACACACTCTCACACCTCCCAATCCCCACCCATAAGCTCGAGAACATCACCATCGGCGACCGCCCTAAGATGCGCTATCCCCCTCGCTCGCCACTGTCGGTCGCCCGAAGCCATGCGGTGGGCAACTGGATGCCGAGGAGGATGGCCTCCCTCTCCTCCTCTTTGTTGGCGTCACGCTCGTCCGCTCGTCGCCGCCGCAGTCACCTCGCGCCCGTACACTCACTGTGCCTCCACTCTGGCCGGTGAAGCGTGAGGTCGAGTCGCCGGTTCGCTCGTCGCCAAGGACACGCTCACGCATCATTGTCAACAATGAGGGTCGTGCTCCGACGCTGCCGACCGACCGGCTTAACCTGCGCACGCCGAAGACAGAGCCAGCAGACTGGGCCGTTCCCGTCGACGAGGACGCGTTCGTCATGAAGATGGCGATGGAGCGCTCCCTCAATGACGTGCCGCCGGCGCCGGACGCCTGCGCCTGGTCCAGGGCCGACCGTGAGCAGGAGGAGGCCAACCGCATTCGGCGCCATCAGGAGCAGACCGAGCGTGAGGCCGATCTGTTTGCACGCCAGGAGCGCGCCTATCATGGCGTGCCACTCATCGTCCTCGACGACGATGCCGGCCAGGGTAGCTCGCGTCTCCCGCAGCCGCCGAGCCACGACGATGGCACGCAGGACGTCGACTACACCATCTTCTACCATAACTTCGGCATGTGAGCGGCGCCCGACGACATCGGGATCGGCATCGGCTAGGTCTAGTTGTATTTTCTAAGTTTTTTATTTTTTCTTTAGCCTAATGTAGTCAAAATTCATGCGATTGTCCAAATTTGATGTAATATGTATGAACTCGCCCAAATATTAATGAAATCGCCTATATTCATCCATATTTTGCCGAGTTTGCCTAAAATTCATACAAAACCAGGAACTCGGCGGGAAAACGCGAGTGAGAAACTGGACGTTTCTAAGCCGAATGTTATATCCATTCAGTGCTAAATAGAGCCGGAATTGGACCTGAAAATGCCAAATAAGTGAAAATACTCTTATAAAACAGATATAAGAAAATATTTCAAACATAAAAAGGCAAGACGACCCAACTGAACCGGCCCATTGCTTCCTACATACGCCTTTCGGTCCAGCGATGGCGACCGATCGTGATCTACGTGACCGTCACGTACGATCCCATCCGTATCCTGCTGTCGTACACATAGCTAGTACAGTCTTCATCTTTGCCCGGTCTCCACCCAGAACACAAACCCAAAACCCGTTAATTGGCTGAAGAGCCTAGAATTCTTTGTCTAGGGGATACCGAAGCAAGAGTCGCAGTCCATAATCAGCTTAGCTGGTGTTTATATACAACTTCATACTGGTAGCTAGCAAGCTGGAGTAGTATAGCTAGTACAGGCACTCAGGCAGGACTGACCGAGCGATCGATACGTCGGAGCTCCACCAGCCAGCGCGTAATGTAAACGAGTGACCGAGGAAATAATCAGCGCGGACTAAACTGATGAATGGGCGTGGACTAAAATGACGAATGGGCGTGCGGTTATTTCACCTAACCATCGGAGAACCTGTCACTGACATATGCAAGCGCAAAAAAGAATACTTGCTGTAACCCTCCTGTTTGAAAAGAAAAATGGGTCAACATACATACTAAGTGCGTATATATTTAGCCAAGACAGCCAGCTTCAAGTCAGCTTCATCGGTGGGGCATCACAATTCACATATTGTTTTGTTGTGATCATCAGTGATTCACATAAAGCTTTCATTTTAAATACTATATGTTGCATCTGTGTTTATTTATGATGAATTTTCTCGAGTGTTTGTTTTGACCAGCGAGGATTTGTTGCAAACGTTGAATTTTTTGCTACATGAGCTTGTTCGAAATGCTGCAGCATTTTTCACTAGTTTTACGGACCACCAGAAAAATTGTTACATACATACAAATATATTGCGTAAGGAAGTTTGGTGTTGTATTGGTCGGACGGTCAAGATCTCACACTTATGTGAGATCAGACGGCTCCTAGCTAACATTGTGCTTACTTCCATTCCTTCATTTCAAAATGTAGCACGTTTTTCAGACCTATGATCAAAGTCGTATCAAGCTTTGGCATCGTGGCCACCTCTGGCACACAGGTGGTGACCATTACCTACCAACTTCGGCAGCGGGCCACCACCACTATGGCTCCGGCAGGAAGTATCGACGGCAGACATTGGTGTCTCCTTTATTTAAATCCTAACTAAATATTATATGCAACTTTATCCGGAAATATTTCTAAAGAATCCATCTAGCAAAACGCAATTTGTTGATTTCAATCTAAGGTGCACCTTACCTTTTTCAGGTAGCTTTGTTACGTCTATTCAGCTAGGTGGGGATTGGTCATAGCGAAAGTCGAAGGGAAAAAATAAGGTAGCGAGATGATGGTGCCATCAAGAAGTTTTCAACGAACACAGCCAAAATTGAAACTCTTGCACGAAAGACCGGATTTGATGAAAGATGACTGATGTTGGGGTTTTCAAATGAAATCGCTATCAGAAAGTCACCAATCGAAACCATACAATCTATCTAGTATAGTGTACCATGGCACGCTAATCCGCTTTAAACAGTGGAAGGAGCAACTGTCTACTGCTTTTATCTTATCCATGATAGTGGAGAGTCTCCCAATAAAATAGATAACCCTGTAGTTGGGCACTAATCTGAAGGCTCAATCGGCATCAGTAGTAGCACGTAACTCTAAAGAAGACATGTCCCTTTCCTTGGTGACTATATATAATGTTTGATGTCATAATTTTTTTCTATTCTAGTGTGCATACTGCATACCCTCTGGAAAAATCCTGCTCTGCCAATCTTGCCACAAAAGAAAACAACTAAGAGCATCTCTAGCAGACACTGTAAAAAGGCGGAACCGAGAAAATAACCGTCACTTTTTGGTTTCGTGTGAGAAAAGTGGTCAGAACAGACGACTCAAAATCGACCGAACTGAAAAAAAATTTAGGGCCCCCGAGAAAACACCCCCGAAACCGAGAAAACCCAGTTTTCGAGCCCGACCAGGACCCGAACCATATCCCCATTTTTCTTTGGCAGTAGGGAAGTTTCAGCCACGTCATTCTCGCCACCGCCACGCTCGATTTGCCGTCCCCGCCCTTCCTACCTCTGTCGAGCCTCATGAAAGGTCGCCATGGACGTCCAACAGCCGTCGCTGAGCTCCGGCGAGGTCGCGCGGGTGTAGGCGACCCCTCTGACGGGTCTGCCAGATCTGGTAGCCACCATCGTCGTCTCTGTCCCTGTCGTCGGTCTTCCAGCCGGGGCTGCTGCTTCTTCGACGAAGCGGAAGCGGCAGGGCTCTGTCCTCATCCAGGATGACACTGTGGGCACTCCGGCCTCTCCCGCCGGTCCTGCTGCTCCCCACGCTCGAGTGAGTACCGCTGCCGCCTCCAAGCAGGCGCCGGGCAAGGTGAAGAGGACGGTCGTGAAGCGGAAGGCAGCCCTTGGGAAACCATCCGCCTTCGCGAAATCCGCCAAAACGGCCTCGGCTAGCTGACCTAGGTATGAAAAATTCCCCTCCCCCTTCCGCCGTCGCCGACCTAGGTATGAACAATTGATTCGAATTGGCGCTTTATACACAGCGATTTGCACGAGGTTCCGACCTCCTACGTCGATTTGTTGAATGACAATATGGTGGTCATCGACAAGGCTCCGCTCGACGGTGATGCTTCTCTTGGCTAGATGCTTGATCATCATCGTTGGTTGTGGTGATGATTCATATTTTGGAAGATATTCTGCGACGTGGTAGCGAGATACTTTGTTAAATTTGGTTAAACTTGATGATTGTCGTGGTTGAACGGTCGAATTTGTTTAAATTCTATCATTTGTGGTTTAATTTTACGGTTTCGTATCCTTTTTGCCCTGGCAGAACCCGTGTCGCGAAACTGTAAAAAAAGAATATTCCCTTTTCTGGTTCGGTTTTGAGGGGTCTGTTCCGGCCCGTCGCTCGCGGCATGAAAAAACCCGCAAAACACGACCTGGGAACACGTTTTCCGGTTCGCCCTTTTACGGTGTCTGCTAGAGATGCTCTAAATGTAATAACCAAGACTATGTTAAGGTATCACAAATCCTACAACCCACGGGTGATCCAAAAGATTAGATAATACTCAAAAGGACTGCTAAAGATCTTGAATGTGATTTAACCCGACACCTAAAAATTTCCTTTATTCTCCAACATATTACGAGACTTCAAACATACAAATTGCCACTGAACTCGGCTACAGTACACACATAGTAAGACACAACGTCATCTCCCTTTTCTACCATTGATCACATTAACCGGCAAGGGCTGCCGCAACATCCGAACCTATCTTCCCCGCCCTCAGCTTGTCCTCCGCCTTCCTCCGTGGCTCCGCCATCACTCACCTTGCCGGACCGGTGGGGCTCCATGGCGGCTGCTCCTGGTGGTGGAGAGCCACCAGCTGATCCTCCTTGGCCTTCCTTGGGAGCTTCCCCAGGCTTCGGCTTGTTATGTGTGTCCCCACCAGGGACCTCTCTCGGTTCTTGCGAGGGAGGACTTGGGTCCAGCGAGGCGGCTGCTCCTGGTGGTGGATGGCCACCACCTGATCCTCCTGGACCTTCCTTGGGAGTTCCCTCAAGCTTCGGCTTGTTATGTGTGTCCCCACCGGGGGCTTGTCTCGGTTCTTGTGGGGGAGCAGTTGGGTCCAGCGGGGCGGGAGCGGGACTTTCCGTCGACATGGAATCGCGTGGCCGGCTTCAGAGCTCACGGTGGTTGACGGACCTTGGAGTGAGCAGCTGTGTGTTTCAAGCTGACGCTTGGAACCATGGATGCAGTCGATAGTCAGCTGAGCTCGTGTTTATATACAACTTCAGCTGGAAGAGAGACAAATGTCATTTAATTTTGACATTAACGACCGATGCGTCTCGTCAGAGCTGCACCGCGTAATGTATAAATGATTGACCCACGACACAATCAGCGCCGACTGAAATGCACGATGAATGTGTGTGGACCAATCAAAATGGCGAATGAGCGTGTGGTTTTTTCACCTAATCATCGGAGAACCTGTCACTGACATATGCAAGCCCAAAAAAGAACACTTGCTGTAACCCTCGTATGGGAAAAGAAAAATTGGGTCAACATTGACCGGGACCTAAACTAGGTACTACTAGTAAGCGTGTACGTGCAATGCACGTCTTATAAATCTGTATTATATAGTATATAGAAGTGTATTTTAAATCTTACTTTCTTCTTATTAAATCTTTTACCCCCTCGCAGCCTCGCGTTGCCCCCGTACGGGTGGCCGCGGCTCTCCAAACTTGCGCCTTCAGCACGCCTTCCTCTCCATCCCCTGCCGCCGTCGCCGGCGGTCTCCACAGGGCGAAGCCTGTGTGATGTTGGCGGATGCTTCTCCCCGGCGGTTGGGAGGCCGGTGCGGAAGGTCAGGCCAGACGGCGGTGCATCTCGTGGTGGCGGCTCGGGCAAGGCGGCGGTGGGACGTCCACGTTACCGGGCGGTGGTGACGACATTCTAATGGTGGGAGGGGTGGGGGCAAGGTGGCTGGCTGGAGTTCATGGCCTCTCACAGCAGCGCTCGCCTAGGGCCAGATTTGGGCCAACCGGGCCTCATCTGGGTAGGCAGGGCATGTGGCTGGGTGGCCCGACCTGGTACAGACTCGACTCGCTTGCTCCCTGGTGGCTGCTCAGGGTGGTGGATGGTGACGATGGGGTTCTCGGCTGCGGGGTGACAGGGAATCATGGATGGACGGCGGCGGCGGACATGGCGCTGCAGCGAGGCAGAGGGGCTAGTCGGGCATGAGGGGCTTGACATGCCCTACCGTTGCGTCCGGTCAGTAACCGCTTCTGGCGGTGGAGGACAAGTGTCTAGCTCTGGCCGTCGATTGACTGCGGTGCAGCCGGAAGCCGGAGTCGGACATACGGGTCTAGCTCTGGCCGTCGATGGCTGCGGAGTGTGACTGGCAGGCTTCGCTTGCCGACAACACTTTTGTCGTCCATGTGAGTCCGTTGTTGCCGCCACCCGACTTGCTAGCCTCGCGGTTTGTGGTCTATTGCTTCCTGACCCCGAGTTCGTGGATGCCGGGGCGGTGGCCCCGGAAGGTGGACTGCGCGGGCGACTCTACGGCGAGCGACGTGGCGGTGGTGATGGTCCTTCTCTTCGGTCATGTGGATGGCGAGGAGTGGGGTGGAAAACCTGGTGTTGGCGGCTCTTCGGCTTTGGCAGCTCCCAGATCGTGTGTCAGGGGCCTAGCTCGGGTTAGTGGGCAGATCGAGTTTGGGAGTGGTCCGAAGGTTTTTCCGGGCGAAAGCTTAGTGCCTCGGCACCAACAGCGGCGATGCCTGTAGGTGTAGTAACCCTCTTGGGGGCGTTGTTGTGGTTTCCTTCTCCGCGCTAGCTCCGGGTGAAAACTCTAGACCGTCGTGGTCTCGGCGGCGGCACAGTGCGTCGTTACCCTCTTGGGAGCGTCGTCGTGGAGCTCCGGTTTCTCTCGGTCTCGTTTTCGGTGGCTTCAGTAGCAAGCTTTGGCTTTCTGTGTTTCTTTTTATTTATCTTGATCTGCTTTGTCAGGGGTTCTCCCCATCATCTTGTATCGGTTCGGCCATTGTAGCCTTATTTATAAAGCGGGACTAAAGCCTATTTCCAGTTCAAGCAATCTTTTATCAAGTATAGATACAATTTTTTTTTGAAAAACACAGTACAAACGCAGACGCTCACAATGCATACAAGTATAGACACAATTGAGTGACCAAACGATGTAAGTGTATCCACGATCCACACATGTTATCACTTAAAAACTTAAAATCCACGATGCATAAAATAAAAATAATTATCAAAAAATCTTTACATATTTTGAAAGTAATTCAAATTATCAGATAATCAGAACATAACTTTTTTTAAATCCTTGATAACTCCCCTCAACCGTCACTTTGTTTTTATGAAGTACACGCGCTAACACAATCCAACACTAAAAAAAATAGGGACGCACACTTGTGCTGGATTCTTAGACAAAGGTTCGTGAAGAAAAGAAAATTGTAAACCCACCACTGAGCTCTCTCGGTGGCACAAAATTGCAAATCAGACAAGCTCCACACTCCACTATGTATGCACGGTAGCTCCCTAACCTGCCCACCACCCTAGGGATGTCCGGGCCATCTCCGATGTCTCCCAGTTGCTCCGGCGACGGCGAGGTCCGGTGCCCCTCATCTTCCTCTACACCGCCCGGAGAGGTCCTGGTTCCCTCCCCTGTCTCCCTCCGCTCCGACGACGGCAAGATCCTGCGCGCCCTCACCTGCCTCGAAATCTCCCGGTGAGGTCCGTTGGCCCCTCACCTTCCTTCCCACCGCCACATCATCCAGCTCCCTCTCTCGATCTCATCAAGCTGCCCCTCCTCTTGCACCAGCGGCGCCAAGACTCGCCCTGATTCCAGTCGTTGAAGAGTCCTAGGAGGGCTCACGGGCAACCCTGCGCTAGGCACGGACGGAGGCAAAGTCGCAGGCGCGGGTTTCTTCTCCACCGGATTCGCGACCGTGGCCACCGTGCGTTCAAGGGCTCCATAGCGCCTGCCTCCTCCCCCCTCTGTTCGAACATGTGAACCAGAGCAATCACCTAGGGACGCCGGCGAGGCCGCCCTTGCTCCGGCGGATGGTCGACGCCCCTCCAAGTAGATGGTGTTGAACCGTTGATCATTGTGCAATTCACTGGTCGACGCTTTCTGCTATCTGATGCAGGTGTCTATTTTTAACTGGCTCTTCACCCTTTAATTGTGATTCACTGAGACGTGTAGTCTTGACATTTACTTGGATAAATTGCTATATCATAACAAAACAATGGCTTATGTAGTGTTAATTCTCTTACTTGGTTAATGTCAGGAAATGAGTTTTGTGATAATTGGACAGTGTATTTGAATCCTTCTGAACAACAAGGTTGCAAGTGTAGAGCGAGAGAGGCATGTGCAAGTGTGGCTTGTGTGTACGTGTGGTGAATTGGTTTTGTGAGATTGTGAGGTGAATTGATTTTGAAACAAACTTAGGATATGCTATGAATCTGTACAATTTTGGCTAGATTTTGGGGTGAATTGATTTTGAACTGTCCTTACCAATTGGTATATACTTTTGCTAGATTTAATCTCCAATGAGGTCAACATCCCACTCAGGTGATGCTAATACAATACAGTCAAGTACCACGAACAACTACTTAGACCATACTAAGTAGATTGTTTTCTTGTTCTCCTCCCAGTGCACATGACTTTTTTCACAAGGATGATAAACAATTGGAAGCTTGAAAAAACTCTAAAAAAACTTTTTAGTTATTCCGTACAAAAAACCCAGTTTGCTTATATGGATGGCAGAGCTTCTGCTGGTAGGAGGTCAGCCTCATATTTAGATGATGAAAAATCCATTCATTTTGCACCTCCCATTCAGCTAACATTTGTACAAATATGATGCAAAACAATTTAGTCTGGCATAAATACAAATACAAAATGGTTCAAGAGCTAGGAATTAAATAAAGGTCACACTGCACAATTATTCAGTAACACAGTACTTGTTCTGAAGTATTAGCGATTCTGCTATATTTTTGTTGCTTCAGAATTCATTAGTAAACTCCGTAAGAAGCAGAAAAACTTCCTGTGTTGGTTAGGACCAGTGATAACTCCAGTATTAAACCTATGTTTGACAGCAATCACTAAAGAAGCTTAGTTATACTATTGTGGCTCCAGAAAAGGGGAACAACAATTAAGTGAATCTGTAGCTATTAAAAACCATTGACTAATACATTCAACTCTGAATAGCAAAGCGAAGAAGGCCCATGTCAAACAAAGTTGATACCATCCCATGCTTTATTATTATAGAGTGGGGCAATTATAGCTATAGACCTGGTGACTATATAAAAAACAGTGACTCTCTTATATCCAATATCGACATCATTTCTCTTTTGTGCATACCATTTTAATATTTCGTCCTTATTTTGTGTGTACCGCTCCCTGTCCCTTTGCCTCCTTACCTCTCTTTAAAATGAAACACAAACACAGATCAAGTATATGACTAAGTATGGGCATATGCTGCAGCTCATAATCATTATCGATGGATATGGACACATGTGTTTGTGTTTCATTTTCCTGGCCATTCATTTCGGCGAAAGAAGTAGCCATTTTTTTCTGACCGTAGGCTTGACGTTGTCTCTTTAATATATCATCCCTATTTTGTTTGCACCGTTTCCTCTCTAGTTGCCTCTTCAGTTCCTTAGGACCGACATCAATGATACATTGTACTAAGAATTTAGCGTCTCACCAACTATCTGAGTATAGGAAGTATTTGTTGGCAATTACCTGAGCAGTGGTTGTCGCTGATGTCCTGAAACATAACCCACTGTTAACGACATACGATGTAAGATCATGAGCTACAAGTGTATGCATATGTGCCACATTTACTCAGCGAGTAGTTCACTAAATTACGCTATAAGCGATTGTACAGTAAATGTATAAGCATGCAGATGCAGGTCATCATTACTCCGAGACATGGCCAGAAGAGTATGTGGTACATTTTGCTCGTCAGTAAGTAGTAATGTTGATGTCTGTTTATTTTCACGGGCTTGTCGATGTTTTTTGAGAATTTCGTCTTTGTTTCGGACATAATATCCTCTATTCCTCTGCCTCTTCAGTTCTATAGAGTCTGTCATATACCGGTAGTTAGCACATGAGAAACAATATTGTTAATTTTATCCTAAAACAACATTAGGTTGGTGATACTTACCCAAGGATTGGTTGTTGTTTATATCTTGGAATGGGGTGTGTGCCTCCTCGCGAATGGGAGATGACATACCGTCGTCTTCCTAGCTAGAACAAACACCACCACTACTATTAAAATGGCAGACCTTTACTATATTTTTTTGGGTTGATAGACATTTTAAAGATATGTTGACATTGATGGTATATTGGTGCAGATTTGTGACTTACATCAAGAGTGTCTTTATCTAAGAGATCGACTTGTTGAGATGCTAGAGGTACTTGTTGTTTGACCTTCTATACAAGGTGTGTTTATACATGGGATATTTGTTGTAAAGCTTTTTCCTAATATAACAATGTATATATTATCTGGTTTTCCTGAAAGATTACAGTAGTATGTGGCTTGTCAGGTTTAAGATTTAAGATGTATATCATAGAAGAAATATCAAGTCGTGTGTAGCACTATTTCGTGAGGAAGTTATGGCTACCTTACTCATGTCTCTATTCTAGGAAACGTGAGGCGTGTGTGAAAGATTTTTTTTAGCCCAGTAGATCAATATATCGTACAGTTCGCTGTAGCCTGCAAGCAATAAAACTAACTGAATCAAATCCATTATAGTGAAAGATTGGCTATATGCACAAGGCGTAGTTAAATGGTTACCCTTTTGACAGGATGGCCCAACGGTGCAGTGATTGGCAGCAAGGTCGTCGAGGGCAACTCAGATGACCTATGAAGGAGGAGAGGCTGCCCACTTGACGGCGAGGTGCGGGGCGGCAAGGTCAGCGAGGGCAACCTCCAGGAAGGGAGGGCGACGTCTGATGCGGTGGCGACCCAAGGAAAAGGGAGACGCCGGTGTTTGACCTGTGAAGGAGGGGAGGTTGCCCACTTGACGGTGCGGTGCAGGGAGACAAGGTCGGCGAGGGCAACCTCCAGGAAGGGAGGGAGGCTTCTGATGCGGTGGCGACCCAAGGAAGGGAGTCGCGCCGGTGTTCGAGGGTTAGTAGGGGATCAGTTTCTATTTTTGCGTGACTTGCGTGATTGACGGGAGGCAGATGCGGGACGTGGGATTTTCAGATTTCCTCTGCCGGTGGAGTACGTTCAGTCATCGTTAATTGCTAAGTGTACACAGATCAATGTTGGCAGTTAGATTGACTTGGGTAGGCCAAATCGTGTGGTGCTGAGTGGTTTGTGTATAATAAGGGGGTGTATGAAGAAAAGATAATGTTTGCTTGTTTAATAGTAGTGGTGACTATCCATAGACCATAGCGAAGTCAGCCAGCTTCCAGTCAGCAGTAGGCAATCATAATTCACATTTGCCGCCACCAAAAAACATAAAACATAGCGACGGAAGCAAGTACCGCAGCCTCCCGTACCCTCCCGCGTTGCTCCCGCGAGCGACCGGGGGGAACCCTAGCGCCGTCGGATCGCTTCTCTCCCTACCGCTCCTCCCTGTTAGATGTATATATCTGTATATTGTATTTCCCCCATATGTTAGGGGGCTTCCTGCATATTTGTCCTGTACCTGTACTATATATTGTGGCCTTTGGCCCCCAGAGGAATACAGGTTGCATATTCCTGAGATGGTATCAGAGCTAGGTTAGCCTCCTTCTACTCGCAACTTCGTCGCTGTAGCCGCCACCGTCCCTGTCGCCGACGGTCTTCCCGTCGTCGCCGCCTCCGGTTGCCGCTTCGTTTCTGGCCGTCGTTGCCCGTTCCGATCAGTATTCAGATCGATCCAGTCTGCAGATCGGTGATCTCCTCGCCTGCCTGCCTCCAGATCGCGCGCCGCCTGGATATCCAGATCGGGGGCCACCGCCAACTTCCGCACGCCACCGCCTGCTCCCTCAGATCAACTGCACCCGTTTGCTCCTTGGGCCACGCGCCAGATCCCCTCGCCCCCGCCTGGCACCTCCTGCCCGCCCGGCGCCAGATCGCCAGAAGTTGGGCGCCTCCCGCACGCCACCTCCCTCCCTGCCTGGCGTTCTCCCTGCCCCACCCGCACGCCTGCTCACGCCACCTCCTGTCCGCACTCCTGCTCCCTGCCTGGCACTCTCCCGCCCGCCTGGCACTCTCCCGCCCGCCCGGACCGCACCTGCTCTGCCCCGTCCGGCCCGGCAGAGCCTCTCCGGCCTTACCGATCAAACCTGCTTGCTGTTTTTCCGTCGGTTCGTGATTCAATCTGAGAGTTGACCTCAAAAAAAACATTGAGGGAGAGATGTCTTCTGCTTCGGGCTATGTTGCGATTCCGCGCTGCCCGGTGATCTTCGATGGCGCGAATTATCCTGATTTCGCTGCCTTTATGCGCGTCCACATGCGCGGTCTCCGTCTTTGGGGTGTACTCTCCGGCGAGGTCTCCTGTCCGCCGTGCCCCCCTGCTCCTGTGGCTCCTCTTCCGTCGACGCCGATTGTTCTCGGTGCTGATGCTTCTCAGGAGGCCAAGGATGCTGCTCAGAGTGCCGATGATAGTGTTGTTGCTGCTTATGACCTGGAGTTCAAACAGTACGCTGCTGATCTCGAGACCTATCGCCACGCTCTGACTACGTACACTCAGTGGATCGATGATGATGCTCGTGCTGCTGCTGTTCTCACCTCCAGTGTTCTGTCCCAGTATGCTGCTGAGTTCATGAGTCTCCCTACTGTTGCCGCTCAGTGGGCACACCTTCGTCAGCGCTATCAGCCGTCTGGGGATGCTCTTTACCTGTCTGTGGTTCGCCAGGAGCATGCTCTTCAGCAGGACGATTCCACTATTGATGAGTTCTATACTCAGAGTGCTGCTATCTGGCGTCAGCTTGATTCTCTACGTACTGCTGTTTGTGGCACATGCTCGTGCTTCCAGATTGTGCGCTCGGATTTGGTGTTTCACTGCATCTATGAGTTTCTGTCTCGGCTCCATCAGGAGTTTGAGCCCCGGCGTGCTCAGCTGAATGCTCGTGGTCGTGTTCCGCTCTCTGAGGTGTTGTCTGAGCTTCGGGCTGAGGAGACCCGTCTCCGTGGTGTTGGTCTTCTTGCAGTTCCATCTGTGCTTGCTAGTCGTGGTCCTCCTATGCCGTCTGCTCCCTCGACTCAGCCGCGGTCCTCTGTGCCGCCGCCGATACTACCCACTCCTCCAGTTCAGGTCGTCGAGTCAAGATCAGTTAGCCAGGGCGAGTCGACCAAGGCTCGTGGTCGTGGTCGCCGTGGTTCTCTTCACACTTGCTCTCATCAGTAACAAGGATGGTCACACTTGGGCCACTTACACACGGATCCCGCTTACGTCGGCCACCGACTGAGCTCGTGGGCGGCCCCTTCTGGATCTTCAGCAGTTGCTCTCTCTGATCAGGACATTATCAGGAGTCTTCGCGGTCTGCTTGCTGCTACAGGCTCTTCTTTGACAGGCACTGTTGGTTCTGTGACTGATTCTTCAGGCCCTGCGCGACCACCACCTTCTACACAGTCAGGTATGTCCCCATGGTATCTGGATTCTGGAGCTTCCTTTCATATGACCTCTGAGTCTTCTTTTCTGTCCGCTTTTTGTTCTCTCCCTTCTCATGTCCGTGTTTTTACGGCTGATGGTACCTCTCTCCCTGTTTCTAGTCGGGGCACCCTTTCTACTTCTTCTTTTTGTTCCTAATATTTCTCATGTCCCTCTTCTTAAGATGAATCTGTTCTCTGCTAGCCAGCTTACTGACTCTGGTTGTCGTGTCATTCTTGATGCTGATTCTTGTGTTGTTCAGGACCGTCGCACCCAGGCCCTGGTTGGAGCTGGCCCTCGCAGCCGTGACTCTTCAGGTCTTTGGGAGTTAGACTGGCTTCGTGTTCCTTCCGTTGCCAGTTCTTCTCCGGTTGTCGCCTCTACTACCAGCTCTTTTCAGCAGTGGCATCATCGTCTTGGTCACCTCTGTGACTCTCGCATGTCGTCATTAGTTCATCGTGGTCTTCTGGGGTCTGTCTCAGGAGATGGGTCTTTGCATTGTCAGGGCTGTAGCTTGGGTAAACAGATTCAGCTTCCTTATCCTACTAGCGCGTTTGTATCTCAACGACCTTTTGATTTAGTTCATTCCGATGTTTGGGGTCCGGCTCCTTTCGCTTCGAAAGGGGGCCATCGCTACTATATTTTATTCATCGATGATTTTTCTCGGTACACTTGGTTGTATTTTATGCGCTCTCGTAGTGAGGTGCTCTCCATATATCAGCATTTTGCGGCCATGGTTCGTACTCAATATTCTACCCCCATCCGTGTGTTTCATGCTGATTCTGCTGGTGAGTATATCTCCCAGATGTTGCGAGGTGTTCTTGCTGAGCAGGGCACTCTTGCTCAGTTCTCTCCCGTCTGGCGACATGCCCAGAATGGCGTTGCTGAGCGTAAGCATCGCCATCTTCTTGAGACCACTCGTGCTATGATGATTGCTTCTTCTCTCCCGCCGCATTTCTGGGCTGAGGCTGTCGCTACGTCGGCTTACCTCATCAATATTCAGCCTTCTGCTGCCTTGCAGGGTGGTATCCCTCTTGAGCGCCTCTCTGGACAGTCTCTAGACTACTCCATGCTTCGCTTGTTTGGTTGTGTTTGCTATGTTCTCCTTGCTCCTTGCGAACGCACCAAACTGACCGCTCAGTCTGTTGAGTGTGTCTTCCTCGGATACAGTGATGAGCATAAGGGCTATCGCTGTTGGGACCCTGTTGGTCGTCGGATGCGTATCTCTCGTGATGTTACTTTTGATGAGACGCGTCCTTTCTATCCTCGTCCCACCGCTGGTACTTACCCGGTGGAAGATATCTCTTTTCTTCTCTTCCTTGACGCACCTCCTTCTACCCCTATTGTGTCTTCTTCAGGATCTCCTCCCCCTGATGTCTCTTCTTCGACACCGTCCTCTTCTGCTCCGTCTAGTTCTCCTAGTTCTCCTCGTTCTCCGGAGTCTTCCTCTACTATTCCCTCTTCTTCATCGTCGTCTCCTGCGTCGTCTTCCTCTGATGATCTTCCCTCTACTCGTCCTGTTCGTCAGCGTCGTGCCCCCAACCGTTACTCTCCTAGTCAGTATGGTCTTTCTGTTGCCTTATCGGGATGCTGAGCATCATCCTGAATGGCAGCTGGCCATGGCCGAGGAGATTGCTGCGCTTGAGCGCACTGGCACCTGGGATCTTGTTTCTCCTCCTCCCGGTGTTCGTCCTATCACGTGTAAGTGGGTCTATAAGATTAAGACTCGCTCTGATGGATCTCTTGAGCGCTATAAAGCGCGTCTTGTGGCTCGTGGTTTTCAGCAGGAGCATGGTCGTGACTATGATGAGACCTTTGCTCCTGTCGCTCATATGACCACTGTGCGTACTCTTCTTGTTGTTGCTTACTTGCGTCACAGTCTGTGTTCCAGCTTGATGTTCAGAATGCCTTTCTCAATGGTGAGTTGAGTGAGGAGGTTTATATGCAGCCTCCTCCTGGGTACTCTGTTCCTGAGGGGATGGTTTGTCGTCTTCGACGTTCTCTTTATGGCCTCAACAGGCTCCTCGTGCCTGGTTTGAGCGCTTTGCTTCTGTAGTGACAGCTGCTGGTTTCTCCCCTAGTGCTTATGATCCAGCTTTGTTTGTTCACACTTCTCCTCGTGGACGCACTCTTCTTCTTCTCTATGTTGATGATATGATCATTACCGGTGATGATCCTGAGTATATAGCCTTTGTTAAGGCTCGTCTTCGTGATCAGCTTCTTATGACTGATCTTGGTCCTCTTCGATACTTTCTTGGGATTGAGGTTTCCTCCACTTCTGATGGATTTTACATCTCTCAGGAAAAGTATATTCAGGATCTTCTTGCTCGTGCTGCTCTTGGGGATGAGCGCACTGTTGAGACCCCTATGGAGCTTAATGTTAAGCTTCAACTTACTGATGGTGATCCTCTTTCTGATCCGACGCGTTATCATCATCTTGTTGGGAGCCTTGTTTATCTTGCTGTCACTCGTCCTGACATCTCTTATCCTGTTCATATTCTGATTCAGTTTGTTTCTGCTCCTACCACTGTTCATTATAGTCATCTTCTTCGTGTTCTTCGTTATCTTCGTGGTACGATCACTCGTCGCCTTTTCTTTCCTCGTACCAGCTCCCTCCAGCTCCAGTGCTATTCAGACCCCACGTGGGCGAGTGATCCTTCGGATCGTCGTTCACTTTCTGCTACTCTGTGTTTCTTGGTGATTCGCTCATTGCTTGGAAGACGAAGAAACAGACAGCGGTTTCCCGTTCGAGTGTTGAGGCTGAGTTGCGTGCTATGGCCTTGTTGACTGCTGAGTTGACCTGGTTACGGTGGTTACTTGCGGATTTTGGGGTCTCTATTACCACACCCAGTCTGGTTTTATTTGACAGTACAGGTGCTATTAGTGTTGCACGTGATCCGGTCAAGAATGAGCTTACCAAGCATATTGGTGTTGATGCTTTCTATACACGTGCTCAGGTGCAGGCTCAGGTTGTTGCGCTTCAGTATGTGCCTTCAGATTTACAGTTGGCGGATTTCTTCACGAAGGCCCAGACTAGAGCGCAGCATGATTTCTTACTCTCCAAACTCAGTGTTGTGGATCCACCATGAGTTTGTGTGTGGGGGGGTGTTAGATGTATATATCTGTATATTGTATTTCCCCCATATGTTAGGGGGCTTCCTGCATATTTGCCTTGTACCTGTACTATATATTGTGGCCTTTGGCCCCCAGAGGAATACAAGTTGCATATTCCTGACACTCCCTTCTCGTCGCCGCTGGGACGCGCCGGAGGCAAAGCCGCTCGGCGTCGGTCGTGGTGGGGCCCCTCTTCTTCCCCTGGTTCGCCAGATCTCGGCGCGGGCCGAGATTGATGACCGGCGGCGGTGTGCGTGCGTGGGGCGCGGCGGCGTTCGGCTAGGTGGCACGGTGTCTCGACGCGGCGGCTTCACCCTGCTGTGGCGAGGAGGGTTGCATGGAGCGGGGGGGGTTCGTGCTCGGGGCCGGGGCGGCAAGGGCCATGGGCGGCGTTGGCCGGGTTCTGGGGGAAGCGGCAGACACGGTGCTGCAGGATGGATGCAGCGGCACACCCTTAGCGGCGGTGCTCAGCCTACGTTCCCGCCGGCGCCGAAGGTCGGCCTGCTCGATCCATTCACCGGAAATCGGCCGGCGGTGTGGGGATCGCTGTGTCGGCTTTAATAAAGGAGGTGGTCCTTGGGTTTCTTTCGCGCAAAGACGGAGATCTGCTTGATGTCTGCCCTCGTTGATCTGGATTGGAGAGGCGAGTTCTGGAAGGCTCCGCTGGCGAACTCGCATGGGCGTATCATGCCTGGAGATTGTTGGATAGGAAGGTATTCGGTCATGCGTACCTTGTTTTTCTGGCCGTTTGGTTTCAGTAGAAGCGTAACGAAGCTCTGTTGTTTGTTCCCACCAAGTATCATTCAACGAGCCATGGTGAAGTCAGATGCGGAAAATGTCAGGAAAGCGAAAATATGAGGGTAGCGATGGTGATTTCAGTTTTTGTGGCGACAGAGAACTGGCTGCGTGATCTGTGACTCATAGCAGCGACTGTTGGTGCGGGAAGACAACACAGAAGGAGTTCCCAGTCTTACCTTGTAGGGTGAAAATCTAAGGTCTGACCTTAACTGGTTGTGCTTGACAATGACCTTGTTGAAGGCATTGTTTTGCGAGCAAGGACTTTCTCCAGGATGAAATCATATGATCTTTGATCGGGCAACGACGGCGCTTGGACACTGTTTTCTTCTTGAATACATTGTTATTGAAGTGGAGGATTACTGATGTTGTTCTGGTGGTGTCAGTGCCGTTGCTTTGAGGAATAGTTCTCTATAGTGAGACTTTTCTTTTTTGTAATTCTTTTTCTGGGTTGTGTGCATCCGTAAGGCTGCTAGGGCATATGTTGTTGCAGAGATTGGGTGTAATTGGTATCCCTGTGATATTAATATATACTCTTTTCTAAAAAAACACATAAAACATAATGGATCCAAGGGCTGGCCCAAGGGCAGAAGATAGATATTTTGGGTGGTTCATGGTTGCTTGTGTAATGGAGGCTTTAATAGGCCTGATCTATATAGGTGATTCAAACTCTAATACAGCTTACTCCCTCAGTTTCGGTTTATAAGTCCTACACGTAGTTCTATGTCGCCAAATTGAGCAACTTAGTATGATGTATATATTACAAAAAATATATCATCGGAAACTTTAGACTTTGTATTTTCCAATGATATAATTTTTATATTATATAATTTAAATTATATAGGTCAAATTGATAACCTAGATATACGCGTAGGACTTGTAAACCGAAACGGAGGGAGTAGTTGGGCTTTGAAACACTTTACATACTAACCCTGTAAAAATGCATACGTTTATGAATTTTGTGGCATGAGCTTAATTGGTGGATATAACAAGATAAGGGTATTCAAAATAAATCATGTCTTATTTTGCGCATAAAAGAAAATGATGTCAAAGGATTCATGATCCGCGTCCAATGTCCTGGAAGCGAGACATATGCCACTTAATTTTGAGATACAAGCCATTTCTCTTTTGAATTATCTATGCGAGGGGGTCATAACTATATTCCAAAAGGTGGGAGAAATAAGCATTCATAGAGGTTTTAAAACGAGAAAGCTCCTTAATTTTTTTGATAAAAGGAGATTTATTAACTCAGAAGTTCACATCAAGTAATGGAGTTTACACTTGACCTCTACATAACAAGATGTACACGGGCAAAAAATTTCACATCTCATGAATATTCACATAAAAATGCCACAATCCAGACAAGAAAAATGGCCCAGAAGACATTATAACCTTTACATCACCGATAAAAATGAAAACAAATTACAAGACTAAACAAAGACTGATCAAATAAAAAAAATCGGTGCACATGTCGAAATAGACTCAACAAAATCGTTTTCCTGCATATTCCAATTGGTTAGATTTTTTTAGACAAAAGGCCATCAACTCCAACGTAAAATTAATAACGCCAATAATGTTGAATAAGACACAACATGCTCAACCTAGCTTACAAGATATGACCGAACATCCACACAAAAGAGAGAGGGCTACCTAAGAAGCTACAAGAGGAAGGGAGGATCAGAGGACACGACCAACGCCTAAGGAGAACTACTCCGATGAGGCTAAGTACTTTCTTGATGGGAAAAGTTGTCAGGCCAGAGCACACCCTAGAGCTCAGGTCGGCCTACCAATAAACACTATACACTGCTGAGATACACACAACACCATCGTAGATATCGCCACCACGAATCATCACTGCCACCGTCCACACACTTCTGTCGACGAGATCAACAGGGCAAGTCCAAACAAAGAAACGTCAAGGGTGGAGAACAAGATATAAATTTTTCCGAAAAAAGCACACCGAAGACTTAATTCCATATTAAGAAGCACCAGTCTATGTGAATTCTAATGCGATGTCTTCACGAAGAAAATGACGCTAGAGCATTGCCACTACCGAATATGAGGATCAAGGGTTTTCACCTGGAGTACATAGAGAAGCCGCAACGATGCCTCTAAGAAGGGAACAACGTCCATCGACGTCGCCATCACAGATCGAAAATACCCCGAGCATGAGTTTCTCCTTAGAATGACCTCTCTATCTCCACCACGGAACTGCACCGCTACCATAGAACTTCGGCAATCATCACGCCGTCTTCAAGACCATGGCTACCGGTGAACACCTAAACCACGGGTCACCCATCGACCAAACGTGGTTCCCACCATCCAGGGGCGCTTCCCTAGTGTCCAAACTCCTCCTGCCGCTTAACTCAACTGAACACAGAGAAACACTGCCGCCATGAGGACCTCTATGAACCTCTACTGGAAGGGACATGACCGTCCGGCAACCCTGTTGTAGCCCCACTTACACTACAACACGGACCTCGGGCCTTGGCGCTTATAGATGCCAAGGCACATGCCTAATCGCTATGCTCACTGATGAGTAAGTATTCCTCCTTGATGGTTAGGTTCAAACCTAGCTCTTGCTACATATCTTTGGCCACCCGACAAATAAATAGGAGATGTTCAATGTCCTGTGGCCCTTGGTTACATATTAGACACTCGATGGACGTGCCAACATTCCGATTTTCCATGATGCATTTTAGAGGAACGATCCCAGCACTCCCCATGTGAAAATTTTAATCTTGCTTGGAGCTTTCAACTGCCAAAGTATTTTCCAAACCGGGTTAGTAGCCGAACCACTAGGGGCCGCTAGTTGTCCTACAGTTGGTCCAAGACCTCCATTGAAGACAATAACCAGATTATACGGTGTAGCGACCATGCTTGGTATAGTGCTAGCAAGCTATAAAATCATCGAACCCTTGGCAACTAATCTATCTGAAGAATGCGCCAGACATACAAAAAACAAATATGTTCTTGAAGGATCTGTTCGTCCCACTGAGATTCAAAAGTTGCCCTCCCTTCCCTCCGTCGTTGCCAGAGGTGTCTCCTGGCAAGCCCGCATGGCATGGCAGCGGCGGGGCTCCTGCTGGTCGCGTCCCATGGTGTGGCGGCGGTGGCTGTTCCCCGCTCATATGTCAGTGGTGATGCGCGGAAACGGCGACCGAACAAACATCGATGACAGGGTCAACACCAGCAGCGGCGCATTGCTCTATCTAGGCCAGTATGGGCTTGGAGGGACCCGTACTCTTGCTCCTGTTGGTTCCTCAACAATGGCAACGACAGTTGCGGCTCTGCCCGCATCACTTGTGCGCCGAGGTGGCGTCTGCCTCCTCCTTCCGCCGGAGGTGGGAAGCGAGATATGGTGGATCTTAGGATCCCATGTCTTGAAAAATAATCGTCCAAGCGATGTCCCTAGTGGTCTTCGCGTGAGTTCACCGATCTACCCGTGGTCGGTCCTCTTCGATTTGGCCATCGACGAAGTCCGGACTTCTCCTTCAAAGGAAAACAAGGACTGCCGCATATGACGTTCCTTGGACACCTTGATTTGATAGTGGACAGTCGTGTGCACCCGCAACATCAACCTAACCATCTTCACGGGTATCACAAAACTCTATCTTTTGTTTACACCTCAGGACATGTCTGCACCAAGGTTTCCATGGGATCAACATATGCGGAGAATACCATGGCATGATTGGAGGACCTGCAACTAGCGAAGGCGAGGACTTGGATACGATGAAAACCTTGCTTCACTGGTAGTTGTTCGGACTTGGCTTGCGGGATATGTTCCCCTCCAGACTGGACACAAGTTCTTGTGAGCCTGGTGGTGCTCCTGAGTACCGAGCGTGATTTTCAAGGTGAAAACTCAATGTTTAGCCTTTGTTGGTTGTGTCTGGCAGTGATCTTGTTGAAGACATTGTTTTGGTAACACGGTCTTTCTCCATGTAAAAACCCAAAATCTTTGATCGAGCAATGCCCTTTGTATTGTTTCTTTCCGGAGATCGTTGCTTTTGGAGAACCTCCTTTGCAGTCTGATTGTTGTTATTGGTGGTGGTTAGAGTGTTGTTGCGGCTGATTGATCATCGCAGCATGATCTTTTTTTCTCTTTTTGTTTCTTTTTTGGATGTGTGCATCTGGATGTTTTTAGCCATCCTATTGGTGAAGAGGCTAGGTATAGTTGGTATCTGTGTTATATTAATATATTCTTTTTATCAAAAAATACTGTATCCATGGATTAGTCAATATGTTAATGGTTTCCCCGTTACCAACTCTCCATATGTATTCTCTCTTAAAAGTTGTTAATCCTGCTAGTATGTTTTGGCACGCGAAAGAAGACCCGGGCTTCGGACCTGCTTTGAAGACATCTCCATGTGGATAATACATTTGGCCTTTAGAACACTTTTGCAGAAAAGGACTCCGGCTGGATTATCTCGATAAGCCTTGTTAACTTAGTACTCCCTCCGTCCTAAAATAGATGTCTTAGATTCAATCTAAGACAATCTAAAACATCTATTTTGGGACGAAGGGAATCTAAGACATCTATTTTGAGACGGAGGGAGTACTAAGTAGTAGGGTTAAAAGAATAGGAATCTTCCAAACTCATACCTCTATATTTTTGGGTAACAAAGCTAGCTTCTACCACGCATGCCAAACTCAGCTACAATATATACTATGGGTAATAAGTGTCGCTGTGATCTGATTCGAGAAAATAATACTAGTACTACTATAAGACATAAATACATATAACCGCATCTCTCCTTTCAACCATCACCGAATGACTGCCGCTATGCACGATTATCCCTGCCATCAGCTTATTATCCTCTGCCTTCCTCGGGAGTTTTGCTCGGTTCCTCAGGCTCTGGCATAGATACAGCAAGTGGTGCACGAGGCACGAGAACGAGCACGACCACCTCACCGTCCAGGCCGGACCAGCGGGGCTCCGTGGCGGCTGGCGTCGCCGGTGGATGGCCATCGGCTGACCCTTTGGGAGCTTCACTAGCCCCAAATGCATGCTTGTGGTGTTCCCCGCCCTTGCCTTCCTCGGGCTGTGGTTGTTGACGATGGAAGTCCTTACACTTGCATTGCATCATAATTATAGTATCAACTGTCCTAATTGTCACATCTTGGGTCGTATCTAAGTCCAAAAAAAAGTTTGTTGTTCCGTGGCAACGCACGGGTCAGTTAGTATATGTAAACAAACAAGTTGTGGACCGAGGCGGGCATGCGCCCCTTTGCCCCGCCCTATGGGCCGGCCCTGCTGTGGCGGCCATCTCGACGTGGTTGGTGGCCCTAGCGTCAATGTTGTTGACGACGGTGATGTGGGGCCACGACGGCGGCGGGTAGAGGGGTGTCAGCAGTGGGTACATGAGCTGCATGCCCTACGACGGGGCGTACATCGCCGGCGGCTGTGCGTAGGCCTCAGGCACAGTGGGCGTACATCGCCGGCGGCTGTGCGTAGGCCTCAGGCACAGTGTAGACGTAGGTGGACGGCAGCGCGAACGACTGCGGAGGAGGGAGATGAGTGGTGGGCACGGCGGCCTCTTTGCCACGGCGACCGCGCATGTAGATGTAGCCCACGATGAGGAAGATGACAACTGCGATCTTCGTCAGATTTGTCCTGAGGGATGCGGGATGCCTGCTTGCTGTTCAAGACTCTCTCCTCTCTTTCCTTCCGAATCATCCACCAAACTAGCTGTCACACATGAGTTCCTAGCTCGAACGGGTACCATCACCATCTGCCAGACCTGCTCAAGGCGAGATGCCAAACAATAATTGTATCGTAATTTTGTTGTTTGCAGATACAGAATGTAAATTGAGCATCCTGCCAAGTGCATTCTATACTGATTCTCTTTTTTTTTTTTTGTTCTGGCAAGTGAAACTCAGGCGCTCCAGGTTAGATTTTACACGTAAGAACTGTTCTTAAAATTTGCATCATGCTCCTGAGTCAGATCCGTGAATGTTATTCTCATCAATTTTCAAATTTGCAGAATGCCAGTAATAAAGATCAAGGGAGAATATAGCTGGATGGTGAGCTTTTTTTCATTTTCCTTTTTTTCCCCTTAAAAAGGAGGCTGAGACCCGGTCTCTGCATTCAAAAGATAAAAAAATGCATACGATATTTATTAAAATTTTATTTAACAAAAAACTGGTAAGAGCATATATCAAACAACCTACAACCAGCTTGGAACACCTACAAACCTGCCACTGGGAGAAGAAATTGCCATCGGGACTTTATGACATAAAAACACATACAGTATCCCACCGACTATGTAGGCATCACCGAGTCACCATATGGTGAAAAGGAGCACTCATCTAGTCCAGCAGACCCTTAGCGAGCATTTCATGAACTCAATTCACTAGCCGTCATCAAAGTCGAACCAGCTGAGCAGAGATATGCATGGCCCTCACCAGGTATGTCGTTGATGCTGCCACGACGCTAGACAGTACCCCCGCCCTACACGAGTCATTAAGTCACGTCTGATACGAAGACCCTTTTGCACCACGCCACTAAGACTTGTCGTCATTGAGGACCACTCCACCTCTTGCCACCTCAATCCATACAACAGCTGCTCCAAAAACAATGCCCCAATGAGGGAGAACAACGCTGAAAGTGCCTCCACCATCCGGATACCCAAATCTAGGGTTTTCCCGAGCAACACGAGTGAGTAGTCGCTAGATGTAATGGTGATGCTCTCAAAAAGGTAACAAGCCGTATATGCCACCATTGCCCACCATGACCAGGATCAGAGCACGGTTCTCACTGGTAGTTGTGCCTCCCTAGCTCACCGCCAGGACTAGATGTGGGATCATGAGATCCACCATAGCCAGTCGGCTAACCACCCCCGACGGAAAAGGAGGCCACCATCACAATGATCGGGGCCGGTGCCCCCATTATCATCGTGATGTGGGTATATACCAAGAGCACCTCGCGTGCCATTGAAGTTGACGGGATGGAGAAGTGTGCAACAATGGATTGAGTGAACCCATTAACCCAGGCCCATTGTTCCAATAAGAGAGAACATTTGTCTTGTCCGCATTGAAGAGTATTGGGACACTTCTACTTTATTGATTTGTTGCATTTTACTTTCTTATATTAAATCAAACTCCTTGTTTCTATAACTTGTTTAGTGCATACACAAAAATAGCTTTTCCTTCTTACTCCTGCGGATCGATACCCTACTTCCACATTTAGAGGTATTCCAGTGTCCCCATGCTCTTGGGAGTTATCACAGGCGCCCGTCTCTCCACACACCCCCACACCAGTTATTGTTTCTAGCCTCGTTTGCTCCCTGCGCCCCCAACATGTCATGGAGGAAGAGCAGGAACAACCACGAGGCTGGCTCGTCCTCAGGCCGACGCCACCGTCACGCGCCATCCCGCCGCCTCCTCCACCGCAGGCTAACCCGTAGGCGGCTTCCACCACCACCTCGTGCACATGATTTTTGCGGCACGAGGCACACTACCCATCCGTTGAACACGACCGTCACTACGTCATCATTGAGGAAGCTCGCTGGCAGCTGCGATTGGGGATGCCTTCCGTCCATCAGGACGTGCATCACCCGCACGGGTGACACCTCAACCGAAACAGGATCCATGTCTCGTCGCACCAGAGTTCCTCCGATGGGAGCACGGGGCAGCAACGGCGGACCATGTTTCTCAGCGACTTCAACCCAAAGTTTGACTATGACAATCTGCTGGAGATTGACGACACCGATGACGAGGACATGGACTGTGAGGACAAGGCCGAGGTCAAGTAGAAGGCCAAGAAGCTGGCGGCGCACCACATCATGTCGTCGAGCCTTGACGAGGAGGAGGCCTTCCTCCAAGCCATGCACGAGTCAAAGGAGGAGGCGGCGCTCGCGGAGGAGAGACGCTAGGACTGCATGTTCCAAACCCTGCAAGAGTCAGCGAAGGCGGCCTAGCCGTTGCCTAGATGTCGTCACCACCTCCCAAGATGCCACCACTGCCACCGCCACACCAGCTCCCTCTGCCGCCGCCGCACCAGGAATGATCGTGGGCGTAGCTGGTGTGGATAGACCACGCTGCCAACAACGACAACAAGTAGGCTGTCGCCTCCGTGCCCGTGACCATCTAGTTTAACTTTTTAAGTATATTTCTAGTGTTTTTCTATTTTATGTATTATGTAAATTATATTCTTTTGATGAAGTTTTAATCCAAAAAAATGCTCCCCATTGGGGGCACCCGCGGAAAGAGGGAGGACAACGTGCTCTTTCGTGTCCTCCCGCGTCCAAGTGGACAAAATCGAACATATTGAGTGTCAGATTTGCTTCCACCGTTGGGATGACCTAAGCGCCGATTCAACCCTAATTGCGAGTATCCGTGACGTTGCTACTCTAAACCTGAATGGGACTGTCGTATTCTTGGGTGTGTTCTTCACTTCTTCAGAATAGTAGAACAGCGTTTAGGCCCGAAGAAACTGTGTAACATTTGACCGAGTCAACTGATACATGCAGTACCTTTCGTTTGCATCAGCGTAGCCAAGGAGCATCTGAACTTTTTTTTTTTTTTTTGAGATCAACCAGCCGTGGATTTTTATTCAACTCTGGCACAATCAGATGCCAACGAACTTACACACAGATCCGGCGGGGAACCCAGCCAAGTTTTACATAATTTATTTCCACAGCCTAACTTTGCTAACTTATGAGCTACCTCATTCCCAGTTCGACGCACATGCAGGATCAAGTGATCAGCAAAATCACCCAATCTTCTCTTGATATCTTCTATCAGATGCCCATGCGTAGACCTGTCCAAATCTTTTGCTTCCAATTTCACCTTGACTGCTAGGCTATCCGTCTCCAGAATTACCTTGCTAATTTGCATCTCCTTCGCCAATTTCAACGCTCTCCGACAGGCCAGCAGCTCCGCACGCTCTGGTTTAGGCATGGAGGGGAAAAACAGCATGCTCCAGCGATGAAGCATCCGTTATGATCGCGCAAGACCACGCCACCTCCGCCTTGACTGCGAGCCTGCAAGAAAGCCCCATCCGCATTTGCCTTTACCCAACCCGGAACAGGAGGAAGCCAGTGCCCCTTCTCTCTGTCCGTAGGAGTAGCAATTGGAGTTTGCAGCGACGCCCATTCTTCCGTCAGGTAGTGAACTTTCTTGGCCAAGTGCCTGGGATCCTCAATCATCCCAGAGTCTCTAGCATCGTTCCTAGCTAGCCACAGATGATAGAGCCCCATCAGCCCAACCGCAAGCTCCTTGTTATTCAGCTTTCCGATCCAATCCAACACCCACCATTCCAAGTCACGAGGGGAGAGGATGTCCACTGATGGAGCATCAAGAGTGAAGCCAGTTTCCTCTCTAAGGCAGTCCCAAGTTGACACGGCATGAGGGCATCTCCAGAATCGGTGCAGGAGTGTCTCTTCCCTATTACAAGCAATACATCGAATCCCCTCCTTGATTCTCCTCCTCTGAAGCTCCTGACCCACAGCTAGTCCATTCTTGACTAGACGCCATATGTGGATACGAACCTTATGTGGAACATTAGCTGACCAGAGATCAAGCCAACCCTTATGCTGATCGCAGGTCACTGATGACCCTGCGCGACCTGTAGCCTGGCGTTTAAGCTGAGCATCTGAACTTGAGACTCCACGAATCATGCCAGCTATTTTTTTTTTGCGAAATTTCACCCATCTATTAATAATCATCAACAACAGTATAAAAAAACTTAAAAGTAATAAAAATTACAAATAAGTTATTGAACCACCTAGCGACGACAACTATTAACTATTTTGTTGGTCATTAATTGGTCCATCACTACGGGAAAATTCGGCACTGCCGTGCACTGGGGCTTTGCCGTGTGCCAATGATCTCTTTGTCGTGTAATCAAACAGCGTGACGCACGGCAAAGAAGTGTCGCACGGTGGCACGATACAGGATACACGGCAAAGAAGACACTTACGGCAAATCCTAAAAATGGCACACGGCAAAGAAATTGTCCACGGCAAAGGCCATAAAAGGGTCACGGCAAAGAAATCGCACGGCACACCATCTAGTCGGGCCCACCGTTTCAACGTAGTTGACGGGCCGTGGTAACGGCAGGGCTTTGCCGTGTGCCTTAACGTCAGACACGATAAAGTTTTGAATTCTAAATTGATTTTTTCCGTGCGAAATATTCCCGCCATTTATTTTATTCAACACGTACAATATTCACGCTCGTTTATTTAACGACGGACGGTCTTTGCCGTGCACCCTACACGGCAAAGGAGCCTTGGCCGTGCGTAGTGCACGGCAAAGCCCTGTTTTTTCCTCATTTTTCTCCTTTTTCCTCCATTTTCTTTTAGCACATATTTTATCTCAAATATCGCTCATATTGTATCTATGGACACTTTAATTATGTGGTTTGACCAACCCACTTTAATTATGTGGTTTTCTGGGATTCCGGCGCTCCAGCGGCTGTCTCCCATTGAAACCCTAGTCTGCGGGACACCCAGGGATCTACCCCATAGCTTTCTCGGCATGAGGTTTCATCAATATACTTTTTTGTTTGTTAAGGTATGGTTATGACATAGATACAAGGAAAACCAAGATTAGGACCTTGTGGCACATACTAGCTACCGGTATACCCGCAGCGGGACATTTCCACCTAGAGTTTCAGGAATCTGCTAAGTGTTATCGCCTGAATGTGAAGAAGGTCAGGGAGCTATGTATTCTATCTATGGGACTTCCTCAACACTTTCACACGTATCCTATTTACACATGCAAGTTTTCTAGGTTCATGTGCAAGTTTGGTGGGTTCCGGGGCTCCGGGGGTCGAAAGCACCGAAAACACCCGTCAGCGGGCCCCGGGAAGGTCTACCCTCTAGCTTTCTCTGCACAAGGTTCCAAGAATGTACTATTTTGTTTGTTAAGGTATATTTAGGACATAGATACTATGAAAACCAAGTTTAGGACCCTGTGGCATATTTTAGCCCCTGGTATACCCGCAACGGGACATTTCCACCAAGAGTTTTAGGAATCTGCTAAGTTGCATGGGTGTGAAGAGGGTGACACCTGGGAGCTAGACATTGCATCTATGGACCATCTACCACATTTGTGTACACATGGAATGGACACTATGGGAATATTATCACAAATTATGCCTTAATTCTAGCCATAACTTTGGTCGTTTGACCCAAAAGCCAGGAAACCTCGAATGAGATAGGTCATTTTATGAAGGTTTTTTTGAGACATAATCAATATACCAAGTTTGACATTTTTCCTTCCAACCATGTCACATAATATGACACCACGCGAAGGTTTTGCATTGTTCGGATCGGTTTTGAATTTTTTATGCCCGTTCCAAACCATCGTCAAACTTTCTCGAACGGCAGACATGAAGATTCTTAGCTCGGGGATGAGCCTTGCTAAACTTGCATTGGATCTCTAAAGAAACATCATATTGTGATTCTAAAAATGATTTTTTTTAAAAATCATGAGCATTAGATCATGTACATGTAGTTCAAACCGGACCCACTTTCTACTGATTCGGCAAACATTTGTATTTTTCACCAGGGGTGGACGGAAAGGTTTGAGATCTCCTGGGTGGGACATTATCCATGTAAGATGGTCTAGTATTTTTTAAAAATAGGGTGGTAGCATTTAGAATTAGCCATTTGATGGTTGCTTCACAAAACTCTTTTTTTGCGCTTGGAAAATGGCTTTTTCGTACGACAAAAAGGAAAACTTTTTCCTAAAACATTGTTCGTCATCCCATAATGCACATACATGCACTATATGGGAACATTATTACAAACTACACCTTTATTCTAGCCATAACATTGCTCATTTGACCCGAAAAGCAGAAAACCTCGAATGAGATAGGTCATTTTGTGAAGGTTTTTTTGAGACATAATCAATATACCAAGTTTGTAATTTTTTCTTCCAACTATGTCACATAATATGACACCACGCGGAGGTTTCGCTTTGTTTGTATCGTTTTTGAATTTTTTATGCCCGTTTCAAACCATCGTCAAACTTTCTCGAACGATGGACACGAAGATTCTTAGCTCGGGGCTGAGCCTCGCTCAACTTGCATTGAATCTCTGAACAAACATCAGAGCATCTCCACTCGTTGGGCGAACCCATGCCGAAATCCGGACCAAATTTTGGCCGGACGAAACTCATTTTCGGCATGGGAACGCCGAGTTTCCCACTCGCGTTCCTAGGCGAGTTTCCGCATTTGGCTAAAATTTAACAAATTTCAGCAAACTTTAGGCGCATATAAGCGGTTTTGGGCGAATATGGTCGATATGGACGCACTTTGGGCGAATATGGGCGATATGGACGAACTATGGGTGGACTTTGGGCGAATATGGGCGATACAAACGAACTTTGGATGAATATGGCCAAATTTTGGACGAATTTTGAGCGAATATGGTCTATATGGACGAACTTTGGGCGAATATGGCTATATGAACGAACTTTTGGCGAATATTGGCGAACTTTGGACCAATATGACCGAATATGGGCAAACTTGGGGCTATACTGACTGGGCATTAGAAAAATAGGACGATAATATTTTTAATTAGCATTTTGTGGTTGCTTTAAAAAACCTCTTATTTGCCGTGTGTATTAGAAATTCCTACGGCAAATTAGCCTACAAAGAAACAGCAAGACTCGTTCTCAACCGTCCGATCTAATTCGATTCACCATACACAGAAAACACATAATCCGTGGACAGCTCAATCATGTACTCTGATTGGTTGGGAAGGTGACCAGCGGATCGATGACATGGACTACTCCACGAGCGACACACGAGTACATGTAAGACTCACACGTTCCCAACCCTCCCTCAAAAAGCACTCGTTCCAACCCTGTGCTCCTGAATGCAGCAGCACCCGCTGCGGCAGCGCATCAAGCCCGCCACCGTGCTCTGGAGCTGGCCGGTGTCGCGCCCGACGGCCGCTGACACCTCGGACGACGCGTCGTGGCCGCCACGCTCGTACATGGCGCCTTCTGCCACCGCGTGCTCTGGAGCTGGCCGGTGCTGCGCCCGATACCCGCCGACACCGCGGACGACGCCGACGACGCGTCGGGGCCGCCACGCTCGTACACGACGCCTTCTGCCACCGTTCCTATCCCCACAGGCCACGCCTCCAGCGGCCACCTCCGCGCCAGCCGCGACATCTCCGTGCCGCCCAAGCCGCCCCCGTCGGTGGCCACCTCCGCGCCGCCCGCCGCCGCGGCCACCTTCTGTAGGGCCAGTCCACAAGCGCGACGACTCTGCCCTCCCAGACCTGCTACGGCCTGCCCATCGAGCGGGACCTTCAACGTCGCTGGCCATGGAACTCAAGGCCACCTGCCTTACCGCGTTTTTTTATTAATGTAGTGCATACTTTGCTGTGTATAAACACACGGCAAAGAGGAGGGGGAGGCACACGGCAAAGAGGAGGGGGAGGCACACGGCAAAGTGATAATGATGGCAAATTCTCCTAGGGGGACCCACAAGACCGGCGCAGTCTCACTCGTGACGGCGTGAAGTCACTTTTCTGTGCCGTATGGTGCAGCCAGACACACGGCAAAGACTTTACCGTGCATTTTTGCATATGCGCACGGTAAAGACTACTTTGCCGGCCTATACTTTGTCGTGCAGTCTTTGCCGTGTAACCTCACACGGCAAAGCCTTTGCCGTGTATTTTTTGGGCTTTGCCGTGTGAGCATTATTACACGGCAAAGAATAAATTTCCTGTAGTGCATGTCGTGCAATACCAACTATTAGGGCCGTCCTATGAAGGTTTGGTCTACCTCCCTGCCGACGGAACTAGGGGAATGGTGCTCATTGCCTAGGATAAATCATAAATTAGCGGTGAATCTTGTTTCGTGAGAGACTTCTCTGTCTCAATCAAATTTTCTGGCCATGTCACGATGCCTTTTTGGGTGACGCCGGTATTTTTTCATCACGGTTGCCGCCGCCGCCACAACGGAGGCACGCTACCCATCTTGTTAAACGTGACCGCCATCACCGTGGAGGAGGCTCACTGGCAGCTGTCGTCGGGACGCCTTGCGACCACCAAGACATACACCTCCCGCACGGGTGGCACCTCAACCAGAGCAGGGTTCATGTCCCGCCGATCCCACTAGAAGGGCTGCAGCAGGAAGTTGAGATCGAGCGCCACCACCGCCTACTCTAGTGGAACTGGCGCAACGAACCCATGTACGACCCGAGGTCGTGTTCTAGCCAAAGTTCCTTTGATGGGAGCAAGAGGCGCAGCGGTGGACCACGTTCCTCGGCGACTTCAACCCGAAGGTCGACTCCGACAATCTGCTGAAGATCGACGACGGAGGCTGAGGAGCCGGCAGTGTACCACATCATGTCATCGTGCCTTGACATGGAGGAAGCCTTCCCCTAGTTCCTTCGCGAGTCGGAGGAGGAGGCGACACTCGCAGAGGAGATGCAACGGATCGACATGTTCTAGACCCTTCAAGAGTCGTCGAAGGCAGCCTAGGCTGTTGCCTAGATGTCGTCGCCACCTCCGCAGATGCCTCCATTGCCACCACCACACTAGCTCCCTCTGTTGCTGCTGCCGCACCAGGAATGTCCGTGGCCTTAGCCGGTGTGGATAGACCTCGCCGCTGACAATGACGACAAGTAGGCCGCTGCCCAACTCCCCCCGCCAGACCAAGCCCTAGTGCAGCTCCCAACTCCCCCTGCCAGGAAGCTGAATAGGACCAGACCCTTCGTGAGCCCGAGTCGTTGGAGGGGCAGAGAGGGTGGTGGTGGTGTAGGATCAAAGTTTCCCTCGGTGGAGATAGAAATCGCCACTGCCGTCGCCCAGCAGATGATGGAATGGGCCTCACCCAGCGCTTCACATGGCCCAAGAGGATCATGCAGCCGAACCGCAAGTACATGGCCCAAGATTGGGTCCAACCCAAGACTCGCACTCCCACCTGACGAGGATGATCCTTGGGATCAAGAACGGCGGCGGTGGGGGCGAATGTTCTTACTTTCCCTTTGTATCTTTAGCTACCTGACTAATTCGTATGTGTAAACGGTAAACTCGGATGCTTGTCCTTGTAATCGAGTGAAATTCTAGGAGTACCCTAACACCTAAGCGCCGCTATGCAACCCTAATTGCGAGTATCCGTACGTGACGCTGCTACTGTGAACCTGACTAGGACTGTCGTCGGGTTGTTGGGTGTGTTCTTCACTTGTTCAGAATAGAACTAGAACAGATGAGTTTAGGCCCGAAGGAACTGTGTAACACTTGATTTTGTTGGTCATTAATTGCTCCATGCATGTCATGCAATGCTTATGGCCGCCGGCCTAAGAAGGTATGGTTTACCTCCCTGCCGACATACGGAACTAGGGGCGTGGTGCTCATTGCCTAGGATAAATCTAAAATTAACGGTGAATCTTGTTTCGTCAAGAGAGTTTTCCATATCAATTAAATTTTCTGGCAACTAGCCAGGTGGCCCTCGCAAATGCGAGGGCATCATCTTTAATATATTGGGAGAGACTGGTTAATTAACTTGTAGTAAATGGAAATAACATAGTTCTATATACAAATACTGAATAGCATGCTAAATAAAGTATACATGTGTGGAGAACATGTACAATCACCTTTAATTTTTTGGCCGAATGTTGACTATGCATTTTAAAAAAAGCACATGAATAAATGACCGTAATTGTAATTTGTACATGATACTAAATGAAAAATACACATACGTTCTAAGATCAACAAATCTAATTGTTTATATGTGGTGTTAGATTCCTTTGTGAAGCTAGTATTCATTGTTTTGGTTATTGGTAGTAGATCTTCAACTACAAACAAAACTTTTACAACCCAAACAATTGTTAGAACAGATTTGAGTAATTGCTAATTTAATGTGATCGCATGAATTATATTCAGAAGTTAAATAAAATAAACATCCTCATTAAAAATTAGTACAATTAAACAATATAGTAATTTTGTTTACTTCTCTTATAACTTATTCATGTATTTATTTCATTTTTTTCCAAGATATGGGATATTCTCCCTCAGAGTTTCTGTTTTGTAATTAAGGCGCATATGAATATTCTGATTGGTGAAACTTTGAAAATTATTTTGATCCTACATGGTGGTAAAATTTTCAATAAAAATATAGAATGTTTTAACATGAATATAGATATCATTTCATTTTAGCCAGTATTAATCTATATATCTATATTAGGCAATAATTTTTAGGACTACTATTTTCACTTTGCTTGTAATTTTGGCACTCTTGGTTGTCTATCTAAATTTCTCAAACTCTTGTGGTAAAATTTTAAGCATCTCACTTTATCCTTTTGCATTCTAAATTATATTGGGCATATTAAAGTACCTATTTTACAATGACTACTTTTTCTTTATTGTTTATATAATCATACTATTCAACCATTCATAGAGACATGAATCATATATGCTAAATTAATCTCATAAATTACCTTAGTAGTGTTATCGCATGTTGTAAATATATTGCAACAAATTTGTGTACAGAAGTGATGTTGTGCATATTTGGACCTAAAATTCTTTATCCAAAAGAAAATTATATGTTGCTTACTTGTGTGTTTCATCTTCATGGATAGTCTTCAAAAAGGGGGTGGCCCAATTGTGGCAATTTCCATCTTTGCAATAGATCTCTAGAGTCGGCGGGTCACCTTCTCTTCAAATGCCAATATGCCAAAAGAATGTGGAATATGGTTGAAGGGTGGATTGGTCTTCATGCTTTTGGACCTTCCGATTGGGGTGCTTTTTATGATGTAAAATATCTTGGTGGCTTCATGTGGTTCATGTCCACTCCGGGAGGAGGAAAGGAATGACATCCCTCTTGATGCTAGTCTCGTGGGAACTATGGAACAAACACAGTGCAAGGGGCTTCGAGAAGAAGAGTAGTTCGGCCATTGGGATTTTCACTCATATCAAGTTAGAGGTGATTGCTTGGTGCACTGCCGGGGCAAAGCATTTGGGTCATCTTTTACCTGGAGATTAATCTTTGTATTCCTTGATATCGGTATGTAGCCTCATGGCAGAACTCTTTGTATTTTTTGGACCTTGCTCCTTCTTGTTCAATGAAATAAGGCAAATCTTTTGCCTTTCTTTAAAAAAATACAAAACAGTTACACACATTGGTCGGAATTTTGTGACGTGGTATTATGGTATCATAATATAAACCAAGTTATCTTATGCTCCATTCTCTCCCTCTCTCACTCTAATTAGTATGAATATTCATGTGTTCAATTATCTCCGATTTCACTCATTGTCATTGTCCGATGATGTTCAGGAGGAAGAAAATCCTGAAAGAAAACCTACTGATAGTTCACATGTAAATCAATTCCACATATTTCTTATCAAGAGTTGTTTCTCCGATCTAAGTATGTTCTACAATTTCAAAATAGCACTCCTTGAGATGGGTCGCTCATGCGTACCTTTTGAAAAGACTATAGTAAGTACAACTTTTGCAATTTTTTCCACTACCTTTTCCTTAGCGTAGACATCAAGATTTGCCAGGATTTTTTTTACGCAAAAAAGATTAGTTAGGATTGTAGAAAGGATCTAGAGACAGCAATTTGGTGGGCTAGTGATACAACTTTTTTTTGGTCCTCGTTCGAGTTAATTCTATCAACTAATATTTTCTCTCTAAAAAACTAATATTTTTTTAAATAAATAATAACAGAATAACTTTTAAGATGAAGAACTATAATTTAAACTTGAGGTTTTCGTTTTATAAAATAAAAGTTTTTCAAAACATTTAATCGTTTATATTTTGTTCATAATTATCAACGATGTACCGTCGTATTTTTTACAGGTAAAACAAATACATGTATAAATCATTGTACACCTTTTGGTCTACCACATGTACCGCCACGTTCTACGGGACTCAAATCTAGCCTACCATTTGCTAGTGCATTCCCTTTGACATGTATTCTGAGCCTAGGAAATAACGAAAATGCATGGCAGCGCTACCGAGGATTGTCTATATCATGCATGCATATCCATGAAAGCTGGCCTTCCATCACGAAGTTGTATCTTGCATGGCTGGAGAGTTGCACTTGGCATGTGATTTCTAAATTGTGAATATCCATACACCGACTACTTGTTTGAGTTCGGCACGACTGGCCTGATTAAGGTTATTAGCGCGAGGGTTGTTGGATCATATTGGCCCCAGACTCTACCGACGGAGTCCGGCAATTGCGCATTGTCTTCTTATCGCTAGTTAAATCGCTTCAGCCTTTTTTTTTGTGAGGGTTGTCAGATACGCACTACTCCAATAGGTGGACTAATTTTAGGTTGACACGCTAATCACGCAAACGTTGTCCGGGGCTGAACACAAACTGTGATGTACGTTCAGGGAGTCTGTTAGACATAGACTCAACCATAAAGTTACGTGATTGCTGGCTAATCCTAATCGTGAATTATAGATCTAATGGTTAATATAATTTAGGTGATGTGAATCAACCTGGTACCTCGAAAAACACCCTTATATTGCTTTTAGTATATAATAGATGCCACGATGTCTTTTTTGGGTGATATATCGGTTTATGGACCGTAGGACCACTAGTGGAAACGAGGTCTTTTGTTGATCCCGAAAAAAGGCTTTAACACCGGTTCTTCTACGAACCGGTGTTAAAGGGGGGGGCGTACCAGCGTGGCCCCTGCGGCAAAAAAGGAGCCCCCCTTTAACACCGGTTCATGCCACGAACCGGTGTTAAAGGACCCTGCAACAGTGGCCCGCGCAGCATGAACCGGTGTTAAAGGGGGGGGGGGGCTATATAAGACACCACCCCAGCCCACACACACCCCACTCTTCCATTCTTTCACATTTTGGAGCCTAGCAAGAGGGTGTGAAGAGTGCTAGTTTTTTTTTCATATGCACAAGAGGTGTTCGGTGAAATGCCCGAGAGCTCAAAATAAGTTTTCTTGTTGCTCTTTCCGTCTCGGTCGAGGTCGGCAACTATCCTTTCATGTGTCATTGATGTACTATATATATAAATGGTCATCTCCCTATTATTTTTTGATATATACTACATATTAATGCAGATGAACCGGCAATGGATGTACGGTGACCGCCGCACTTCCGAGTACATTACGGGCCTCCAAAATTTCATCGTTGTGGCTAATGCAAACCGTGGTCACAATGGTTTTATGTGCTGTCCGTGTGTTCACTGTCAGAACAAGAAAGACTACTCAAATACCAGAACCATTCACACCCACCTGCTTCGATCCGGTTTCATGCCCAGCTATAATTGTTGGACCAAGCACGGAGAAAAAGGGGTTGTGATGGAAGACAACAAAGAAGAAGAGGATGATGACAACTATCATAATATGTATCCTGAATATGATGATAATGCAACGGGGGTAGATAATGAAGATCAAGAGGGAGCAGATGGGCCCGCTGATGACGATCTTGGTCGGGCCATTACTGATGCAAAGGAAGAATGTGAAACTGAAAAGGAGAAGGAGAAGCTGGAGCAGATGTTAAAGGATCACAAAACATTGTTGTATCCAACTTACGAAGATGGCCACAAAAAGCTAGGTGCCACACTGGATTTGCTGCAATGGAAGGCAGAGAATGGTGTGACTGACAGCGCATTTTCAAAGTTATTGGTAAAAATGAAGAATCTTCTTTCAAGAAATAATGAGTTGCCCGACAGTACATACCAAGCAAAGAAGGTTGTCTGCCCTCTAGGATTAGACGTGCAGAAGATACATGCCTGCATTAATGACTGCATCCTCTACCGCGGTGAGAAGTACGAGAATTTGGATGCATGCCCGGTATGCACTGCACTGCGGTATAAGATCAGACGAGACGATCCTGGCGATGTTGAGGGCGAGGCTACTAGGAAGAAGGTTCCCGCCAAGGTTATGTGGTATGCTCCTATAATACCACAGTTAAAACGTCTCTTCAGAAATAAAGAGCATGCCAAGTTGTTGCGATGGCACATGGAATACCGTAAGAAAGACGCGATGTTGAGACACCCCGCTGATGGGTCACAGTGGAGAAAAGTCGAGCGAGAGTACCCGGACTTCGCACGTGACGCAAGGAACTTAAGGTTTGGTCTAAGTACAGACGGCATGAATCCTTTTGGTGAGCAGAGCTGCAATCACAGCACCTGGCCTGTGACCCTATGTATCTATAACCTTCCTCCTTAGTTGTGTATGAAGAGGAAGTTCATTATGATGCCAGTGCTCATCCAAGGCCCGAGGCAACCCGGCAACGACATTGATGTGTACCTAAGGCCATTAGTTGAAGAACTTTTACAGCTGTGGGCCAAACCAGGTGTATGTATGTGGGATGAGCACAAAGGGGAGCCATTTGACCTACGAGCATTGCTTTTCGTAACCATCAATGATTGGCCTGCTCTTAGTAACATTTCAGGGCAGACAAACAAGTGATACAATGCATGCACACACTGTTTAGATGATACTGAAAGTATATATTTGGATAAATGTAAGAAGGTTGTGTACCTAGGGTATCGCCGATTTCTTCCGAACCTGCATCCAGTAAGAAAGAAAGGCAAGCATTTCAAACGTCTGGCAGAACCCCGGAGGAAGCCTGTCCTCCGTACCGGTGAGGAGGTATTTGGTATGGTCAAGGACCTAGAAGTAATCTTTGGAAAAGGTCCTGGCAGTCTATCTGTTCCGAATGACGATGCCGGACACGCGCCCATGTGGAAGAAGCAATCTATATTTTGGGACCTACCCTATTGGAAAGTCTTAGAGGTCCGCTCTTCAATCGACGTGATGCACGTGACGAAGAATTTTTGCGTGAACCTGCTAGGCTTTCTAGGAGTGTATGGGAAGACAAAAGATACACCAGAAGCACGGCAGGACCAGCAACGTCTGAAGGTCCCTGAAGAGCCTATGCATCCTGAGAACGAGAAGGGTAAACGATGCCACTTAACTCCTTCCAGCTACGCTCTTACCAAAGCAGAGAAGGAAATCTTTTTTGAATGTCTGAGCAGTATCAAGGTCCCGTCTGGATTCTCGTCGAATATAAAGGGAATAATAAATATGGCAGAGAAAAAAATCCAAAACCTGAAGTCTCATGACTGCCACGTGATTATGACACAATTGCTTCCGATTGCATTGAGGGGGCTTCTACCTGAAAATGTTCGAGTACCCATTGTGAAGCTATGTGCATTCCTCAATGCAATATCTCAGAAGGTAATCGATCCAGAAAGCCTACCAGGGTTACAGACAGATGTGGCCCAATGTCTTGTCAGCTTTGAGTTGGTGTTCCCACCATCCTTCTTCAATATTATGACGCATCTCCTGGTTCACCTAGTAGAAGAGATTGCCATTCTCGGTCCTGTATTTCTACACAATATGTTCCCTTTGAGAGGTACATGGGAGTCTTAAAGAAATATGTTCATAACCGTGCTAGGCCAGAAGGAAGCATCTCCAAGGGCTATGTAACAGAGGAGGTCATTGAGTTCTGTGTTGATTTTATTCCTGACCTTAAGGCGATTGGTGTTCCGAAATCACGACATGAGGGGAGACTACGTGGAAAAGGCACCCTAGGATGTAAAGCAATGATATGTAGGGACGGGCATTCTCTCAATCAAGCACACTACACGGTTTTACAAAGATCTATCTTGGTTGCCCCGTATATCAATGAACACAAGAATTTAATACGCCTCAAACACCCGGGGCAGTCTGATGAATGGATTATAAGTGGACACATGTCGAGTTTTGGCGGCTGCAAAGACTTCTCACGAATAACACCACTGTTAGATCACCTGTACTTGTTGGCGTGACACCATCTTCGACTGTATGTACTTTCCAAGGGTACGAGATAAATGGGAATACATTTTACACGATAGGCCAAGATAAAAAGACCACCAACCAAAACAGTGGTGTCCGCTTCGATGCAGCAGAAGACAATGGGCAAAAGACCATGTATTATGGGTTCATAAAGGAGATATGGGAACTTGACTATGGACCTAATTTTAAGGTCCCCTTGTTTCGATGCAAATGGGTCAAGCTAATGAGGAGGGGTTGAGGTAGACAAGAAGTACGGAATGACAATGGTGGATCTCAACAATCTTATGAAGGTAGACAAGAACTTAGATTTAACCATCTGGCCCTAGCCAATGATGTGGCTGGTTTTCTATGTGAAGGACATGTCCTCCGACAAAAAAAAAGAAAAAATATGCAAACGAATACATCATATGATGAGCCAAAGCGTCACATAGTTCTTTTCAGGAAAAGAAACATCGTGGAATCGAGGACAAGATGCATATGTCAAGATTATAATAAGTTTGATGAAATTCCGCCTTCACGGAAAACTGACCCAAGCATTCCGTTAAGTAAAGAAGATGCTCCATGGTTACGCCCTGGCGATCATAAGGAAGGACATATGCCAAGAAGTTCATGCTCATATTATGTAACTCTAGTTCATGTTTTAATATTAATACATGTCTTGAGTGTTAGTCATGTTTTGTGGATGGACCGGGACTATGAGAAGAAGTTGTCCCGATTCGTATTTACCATTAAGATCTGATCTCTAAACGCAGCAGTCACATATTAGGAGTGCCTCTATGACCAGTTTCTTGGAGATACTGGAGGACTAGGCTCACAAGATCTCCCCGAACTGGCCGTCGTGGGGTCCCTGCTCTCGCAAACCATCTTGCAGCTTTGTACCTTCTCTAACTAGATCAATACACTGGAGCTAACTAATTTCACATATTAGGAGTGCCTCTATGACTAGTTTCTCGGAGATGCCGAGGACTGGGCTCGTCGGCATCTCCTCAAACTGGCCGTAGTGGTGTCCCTCGCTCGAAGGAGGTAAGGCATAGCCTCAAACTGGCTGGAGAACTGGACTCACAAGGATGCCTATTTATAATACAAGAAGCTCGACATAGTGTCGACACTTACGAAATAATGTCGACACTCACCCCTATTATTAGTGCTGACGTGTTTTGTCCCGGTTGGTGTCTCCAACCGGGACTACAGGTTCATCTTTAGTCCCGGTTGGTGTCTCCAACCGGGACTAAAGGTTCATCTTTAGTCCCGGTTGGTGACACCATCCGGGACAAGGTACACGCCGCACGACATAATGTCGACACTCACCCCTATTATTAGTGCTGACTCGTGTTTTGTCCCGGTTGGTGTCTCCCACCGGGACTAGAATTCATCTTTAGTCCTGGTTGGTGTCTCCAACCGACTAAAGGTTCATCCGACATTTTTTTCCCGCCATTTTTCTTCCCGCCGCTTCTTCTTCCCGCCATTTTTCTTCCCGCCATTTTTCTTCCATGATTTCTTCCTCCAGCTTCTTCCCGCTAGTTCACTATATATATATGTAGGGGGTTGGCCTCCATTGTCATTGCACATCTCTAGACTCATATCTGCAACCTCATCACTCTTTCCCATGGCTTCCACCGTAGCACTAACCCCCAGGGAGGCGGAGGCGCTGCGCCGAATACCCCGCCCGCCGGCTCTGTCCCCGTCGGATGTCGAGCTCCGGAGGCATGCCGGTTCCTCCTGTCCCTCTAGGTGTGGCGCGCCGGATGGCCATCACGAACCACTACTACTTCGAGCTCACGCCGGAGCAGCGGAGGAATCCCAGATGGCATCCCGACTATTTCCCTACTTGGGAAGCCTTCTTCGTGGATCGGCGTGAGAGGGCGCTCGCCAGGCACGAGAAGGACGGCCCACCTCCTCCTAACTTCAACGAGGCCGGCCGTCGGCTATGGTGGCGCGGTCGGACTCTCCAGAGCGTCATGGCCTATGACACTGCTGCCGACTCTAACCCCCGTCTGCGCTACCCTCAAGTCCAGCCCACGCGCTACCCTCAAGTCCAGCCCACGCATACTCTCCAGAGGTTCAATTATGGCGACCCCGACGATGACAGCGATGACGGCGGCGGCGAGTACGACGACTACAGTGGCGACTATTACAGGTGTAGGCAAGAGCATGACTGAATCACTCCAACATTTCGAAACAAGTTTGGCCGATTGTTACTTAATCTGGGCATGTATCTTAATTTTCAGTTCTTTTATGTATCTTAATTTTCAGTTCCAGTTCGGCTTTATGTAACTTACTATTAGTTGCATTCTCATTCGAGGTTGACAATATGCTATTTTATCAAAAAGACAATGCAAGTTGAGCGAGGCTTGGCCCCGAGCTAAGAATCATCATGCCTGTTGTTCGACAAAGTTTGTCGATAGTTTAAAACAGGGATAAAAAAATAAAAAAAGATTGAAACAGTGCAAAACCTTCGCGTGGTGTTATATTATGTGACATAGTTAGAAGGAAAAATCTCAAACTTGGTATATTGATTATGTCTCGAAAAACCTTCACAAAATGACCTATCTCATTCGAGGTTTCTTGGCTTTCGGGTCAAATGACAAATGTTATGGCTAGAATCAAGGCATAGTTTGTGATAATATGGCCAGATTGTGCATACATGTGCATCATGGCATGGCAAACAATGTTGCAAGAGGAAGTTTTCCTTTTTATCGCACCAAAAAGGCATTTTCCATTTTCCGAGCATAAAAAACGGACGGCTTTGGAAGCAACCACCAAATGGCTAATTCAAAAAACCACCAACACATTTTACAAAAATATTAGACCACCTTATATGCACAATGTACCAACAGGGGGATCTGAAACCTTTCCGGCCCACCTCGTGAAAAGACAAATTCCTACCGAATCGGCAGGAAGTGGGTCAGATATGAACTACAGGTACATGATACGATGCTCATGATTTTTTACAAAAATCATTTTTAGGTTCACAATATGCTATTTTATCAAAAAAACAATGCAAGTTGAGCGAGGCATGGTGAGATTCAAGTGTATACAAAAGATGCGACATTTAAATATCCAATCAATTCAAAAATGTTAATACAAAAGATGCGGCATTAAAATATGATTTGATCTAATAAAATAGGGTTAGATTTATTTTTAGATGCTTAATATTTCTTATGTTCAAAGTTTTAGGATTTAACAATTTATTTTTGTTTGAATTGAATAATCAAAATTTATATGTAAGTGTTTAATTATTTTGAAAATTTTCATGTAAAGTAAATATAAAATGATTTACATGAATGGATAGATATTATTTTTCTGAAAATTATGATATATTATTCATAATTTTCTGAGTTAAAATGAAAAAGATATGAATTTTCTAAATTCATATCATATTTTTTGAATTAAAAATGCCCCTTTAATGCATGAAATAAATGCCCCCCCCCTTTAACACCGGTTCCAGACACGAACCGGTGTTAAAGGGGGGGCGCATTTATTTCGTTTCCCGCGCGCACCCCCCCTTTAACACCGGTTCCTGGATGGACGCCTGCTTTTCAAATTTGCGGTGAAAATGTAACTCGCCATTGCAGAACGGGCCTAAATCTCTGCCGCGGCAGAAGAACCTTTAACACCGGTTCCAGTCCCGAACCGGTGTTAAAGGGGGGGCTGAGGCCTGCGGCAGCCCCACGTGCGCCACCCTTTAACACCGGTTCGTATAAGAACCGGTGTTAAAGGGGCCCCCCCTCTAACACCGAATCCTCAACAACGATTGAGAAACCGCTGTTAGAGGGTCCTCCCAACCGGAGTTAAAGGGGGGCTCTGCACTAGTGGACGTGCAGGTGGGCAATCATGAGAGACATCAACCTGATTTTGGATGCAAGTGACAAGCAGAGCAATCGTAATATAAACAATAATAGATTGATGAGTAAACTTTGTCGTGTCGTAGATGATCTCATTCTCATGTTAAACGATATATTGAACTGAATGGTTGTGCCTTTAATTTACATGCAACGGGCAAAAATAATAATCAGTTTTCGTTTATTGGAGCCTGGAGGCAGAGGATCGATTAGTATAGCTTTATTAGATATGAAACGAGGACCAGGTTTGTCAAACATTCTCTTCGAGCATTAGAGCATCTCTAGCAGATCCCCATATCGGCCTGCAAACACGGCGGCGGGCATATGAGGGTTTCGGCGTTATTTGGGCCAGACTAGACCCCGCATCGATGGTCTGGCCCGGAAAATGTATCCAGGCCGTAGCCCATATCGCCAAAACACCCGCATATACAGCGGTCGGCGAGGCGGATGGGGGCCAAACCCCATCCGCTCCTCCGCCTCTCCGCCTCCCTCCGACGTCAAATCGCCGCCCCTCCGGCGAGCAATCGACGCGGTAGAGTGTAGATCGAGCGTCCCCACCTCCCGCCGGCGACGATGGTGGCAGGGTGCGGGCGCGGGGGCGGCCAGGCGAGCCGCGACGGACGCTCCACCGAGCGCGGTGGGAGCTCCACTGCTCCTCCCGCCGGCGATAAGACGGAGACGGAAAAGGTGAAGTCGGACGGGGCGCGCATCCGCGGTAGCTACCGCTACCGCAAGTACGACGTCGCCGCGCCGCCCGCCTTCGCCAAGCGCGAGTCGGAGCGGTACCGCCACACCGCCTCCTCTTCCGCGGCCTCGTCGTCCTCGGCGCCGCCTCCTCTTCCGACGGCGTTGGTGGTGAAGATGGAGGACGCCGGGCCGGAGACGGAGCCGCCGCGCCTCCCTCACTTCGCCCCGGGCGACTACCTCGACGACAAGCAGTTCAAGCTCCTCCTCCCGCACCTCGACATCAACGCGGGCCTCGCGCCGGGCGACTTCGTCGCGGAGCGCTAGCTCGACACCGTCCTCGGCCTCGTCGCATGCTCCAGCCAGCAGGACGCGGACAAGCCCGCCGAATGGAGGCACATCTTCGTCGACCTCGTCAACGACGAGGAGTGAGGAGCCGACGCGCCGCCGCCACGGCATAGGGCTCCGGTGAGTATCCCGGAGTCGATTTTTCTGCAAGGTAGTGCCGTGGCGGCAGATATTGTAGTTGCTTTTGATGTATAGTTGAATTTAGGACCAATGCAAGCATGAACTCTCTGATTGAACTGTTCTTCTGTCGTGCGTGCATTTTTTTTAATTTACAGTTTTATATGGCGTATCTAAACTGTGTGCGTGTTGTTCGAACCAAATCCGAGTTGGGGTGCCCTGGATACGTGGATTTAGGGTTTGGGGTTTGCCGTATCTGCTAGAGATGCTCTTAGCAGCATTAAGTCCTCATGTTCCAACACAAGAAAAATTTCTATAATATCCATGCATGGAAAAGACTACTAGAGATAAACGACTAGACCAGACTTCGCACTCAGTTTGATCCGTCGCGCAGGCCGTGTAGTGTAGGCCACATAATCGCGCAGGCCGCCGCCGCAAAGATGCCCATGGCATGGTGTAGCCAAGCGTGGCGGCGGCCATCTCGAGGTCGCGGTCTCCGCCGGGTTCACAACCGTGACGTGGGTGTTAGCCCCTAGCCCTACTCCAGCTACACACGCTTAATTACTTGGACACAACCCAAACTCAAAAAAGAATGGACAAGAGCGCACACACTCTAGAGAGGATGAATAACTCTCTCACGAGGGACACAAGAAGCTTGGAAAGTTTTCTGTTTATTCCTCTACTACTTGGTGTTTCTATCGAGATACAAAGGGTAGTATTTATACTACTACAAGATGCACTAGCTAGCATTGTGAACACCAGCGATGAAGTCAAGCCGTCCTTACATTCTATCCTGATATTCTATCCTGACTTCTTATCTTCTGCATACTATCCTGACTAGTGCTGCCATTTATCCTGACTACTACCAATCCTGACATTTGCAGGAATATTTGCTAGTGGACTAGTGGTGCAAAGTCTCATGTTCACACTCCATGCAAACGGAGTCTTCACCTTGCATGTGCATACACCGCATGTGCTTAGGCTAACACTAATTAGCAACGTAAATTAAAGGCAACAATTCTCCCCCTAATTTAGTTGCTCGTGACATCGATGATGTCAATTTTTCCTCGCAAACTTTGGAACTGAATGCGACCGAGTGTTTTGGTCAGGATGTCCGCCTTCTGTTCACCGGTCCCGATGAACTCCACGACAATGGAGCCATTTTCCACACAATCACGGATGAAGTGGTAGCGCAGATCGATGTGTTTGCTGCGATCATGAAGAACCGGGTTCTTGCACAGCGAGATCGCAGACTTGTTGTCGATGAACAATTTCACCGGCATAGCTTATTGGTTTAGTAGCTCGCCGAACAGACGAGCAAGCCAAATCCCTTGGCATGCCGCCGTCGCTATGTACTCCGCCTTGCACGAAGAAGTGGCGACAACCTTCTGCTTCTGATATTGCCAGCTTACCGGACAGTCACCGAGGAAGAACAACAAGCCAGAGGTGCTCTTCCTAGAGTCCACGTCGCCGGCATGATCGGAGTCGCTGAAACCGATCAGTGTATCACCGTCACCGTGGCGGTACACACACCCGTGGTTTAGTGTACCGACGATGTATCGAAGAAGATGCTTTACCGCTGCAAGGTGATCGCCCACCGGCGCCTCCATGAACCTGCTCAGGAAGCCCACGGCGAACGCAATGTCCGGGCGGGTATGAAACAGGTACCTACACTACTGGAAAAACCATCTTCGGTTCGATCAGAACAAGCCCAGCAGTCCCGGCCCGTCACGAACCGCGACTAGTGCTAGCACTAGTCCCAGTCCGTGAGGCCTCCAACGGCTATAAATGGACATAAGCATTAGTCCCGGGCCGGACCAGAGCATTAGTCCTGGCCCGTAATACGTCCCGAGACTAATAAGCTGGAGCGTGGCAACAACTCTTTTCGGGGACTATTAGTCCCGGGTCGTATCACGGCCCGGGACTAATTGTCCATCACTATATATACAGCTCCCTGGCCAGCTGCCCTAAAGCATATGGTGGCCATTTTTCTCAAAGAAAGCAAGAGAGTTCATGCCATTTTTTTCTCAAGATTTGTCAAGATTTAGTTTGCAACACGTAAATCCAAAGCTTTAAAAGGTTAGAACTTCATTCTTTCATCTCTTATTGCTACTTTAGCTCTATATAATGCTCTAGAAGTATAGAGATATGGATCAAATGCATGCATGCTCTAGAAGTAGCTAGAAGGATTTTGATATATATGTGTAACAAATTTTGATTAGGCACATAGTTACTGAAAATTGAAATGTGTAATTTTAGAGTTTCAGAGCTTAGAATGGAATGAGGTTTTCACTGATGGAAGAATAATAAAAAACTCCACATTTATCATGTTGATTGTTTTCTCCAATTCACAAATTGGTGCATGTAAATTTTTCAAAATTCAAAATTAGTGCTCTAGAAGCTCTCAATATAACTTGTAATAATTTTATCATGTTGTGTAATGGTTTTTGATATACTTTTACTATAATGCAGATGGTCCGGGAATGGATGTACAGTACTAATCGACGCTCTGGCGAGTTCATTAATGGCGTGCATGAATTCATCCGTGTTGCTGATGCAAACAAGCACAATGGTTTTGTATTCTGTCCATGTAATGGATGTAGGAATCGGAAGGATTACTCTGACTCAAAAACCCTTCACAGCCACCTGTTGAAGTCTGGCTTCATGCCCAGTTATAATTGTTGGACCAAGCACGGAGAGAGAGGGGTTATAATGGAATACAATGAAGAAGAGGAGGAGGATGAAAACTATCATGGTTTCCCTGAGTACGGAGATACTTCCATGGGGGATGCTGAAGGGGAGGATGAAGAAGAGACACATGATGAACCCGCTGATGATCTTGGTCGGACCATTTCCGATGCACGAAGAGATTGTGAAACTGAAAAGGATAGGGAGAAGTTCAATCACATGCTAGAGGATCACAAAAAATTGTTGTACCCAAATTGCGAAAATGGTCTGAAAAAGCTGGGAAGCACACTGGAATTGCTGCGATGGAAGGCTGAGTGTGCTATACCTGACTCCTCATTTGAAAAGTTGCTGAAAATGATGAAGAATATGCTTCCAAAAGATAATGTATTGCCCACCAGCACGTCTGAAGCAAAAAGGTTGTTCCGCCTCTAGGTTTAGAGGTTCAGAAGATACATGCATGCCCTAATGACTGTATCCTCTACCGCGGTGAGGAGTATGAGAATTTAGATGCATGCTCGGTATGCACTTCACTTCGGTATAAGATTAGACGAGATGACCTTGGTGACGTTGAGGGCGAGCCCCCCGGAAGAGGGTTCCTGCGAAGGTGATGTGGTATGCTCCTATAATACCACGGTTGAAACGCTTATTCAGAAACAAAGAGCACGCCAAGTTGTTGCGATGGCATAAAGAGGAACGTAAGTCGACGGGATGTTGAGACACCCACTGATGGGTCTAATGGAGCAAAATCGATAGAAAGTACCGGACTTTGCAGATGACGCAAGGAGTTTAAGGTTTGGTCTATGTACGATGGCATGAATCCCTTTGGGGAGCAGAGCTCGACCACAAAGACTGCCCGTGACTCTATGCATCTATAACCTTCCTCCTTGGTTGTGCATGAAGCGGAAGTTCATTATGATGCCGTTGTTGATCCAAGGTCCAAGCAACCCGGCAACGACATTGATGTGTACCTAAGGCCATTAGTGGAAGAACTTTTACTTGTGGCACGAAACCGGATACGCGTGTGGGATGAGCACAAGGGAAGAATTTAACCTCCGAGCATTGCTTTGAATAACAATCAATGATTGGCCTGCTTAGTAACCTTTCAGATACCAAACAAGGGATACAATGCATGCACACACTGTTTAGATGAGACTGCAAGTATATATTTGGAACATTGTAAGAAGAATGTATACAATGAGCATCGCCGATTTCTTTTGGCCAAGCATCCCTTAAGAAAGAAAGGCAAGCATTTCAATGGTTCGGCATGTCACCGCAAGCCTAAGGAGCATCTGGTGCTGATATATTTGATATGGTCAAAGATTTGGATCAACTGTAACCTTTGGAAAGGGTCCGGAGGAAAATCTGTTCGAAAGACGTGAAGGACACACACCCATGTGGAAGAAGAAATCTATATTTTGGGAGCTACCATATTGGAAATTCTTAGAGGTCCGCCTGCAATCGATGTGATGCATGTGACGAAGAATCTTTATGCGTGAACTGCTAGGCTTCTTGGGCGTATGGGAAGACAAAAGATACACCTAAGCAGAAAGGACCATCAACATATGAAAGACCCAAATGGCCTGCATCCGAATGGTTTCAAGGTCATGCCAGCTATGCTCTTACCAAACAAGAGAAGGAAATATTTTTGAATGCCTAAGTATTAAGGTCCCGTCTGCTTCTCGTCAATATAAAGGGATAATAAATATGGCTAAAAAAAGTTCCAAAACCTAAAGTCTCATGACTGCCACGTGATTATGATGCAAATGCTTCCGATTGCATTGAGGGGGCTTCTACCAGATAATGTTCGAGTACCCATTGTGAAGATATGTGCATTTCTCAATGCAATCTCTCAGAAGATAATCAATCCTGAAGATCTACCACGGTTACAGAATGATGTGGTCCAATGTCTTGTCAGTTTTGAGTTGGTGTTCCCACCATCCTTCTTCAATATTATGACGCACCTGCTGGTTCACCTAGTCGAAGAGATTTCCATTCTCGGTCCTGTATTTCTACACAATATGTTTCCCTTTGAGAGGTTCATGGGAATCTTAAAGAAATATGTTCGTAACCATGCTAGGCCAGAAGGAAGCATCTCCAAGGGCTATGGAACAGAGGAGGTCATTGAATTTTGTGTTGACTTTGTTCCTGACCTTAAGCCGATTGGTCTTCCTCAATCATGTATGAGGGGAGACTGAGTGGAAAGGGTACTCTAGGAAGGAAATCAATAATATGTAGAGACAGACATTCTTACACCAAAGCACATTACACCGTTCTACAGAATTCTATCTTGGCAGACCCATATATCGAGGAACACAAGAAAATCTTACGCTCCAACAACCCTGGAAAGTATGACTCTTGGATTAGAGATGAACACATGAAGAGTTTCAGCGGTTGGTTGAAACATCTCATCAAAAACAACACTCTTGGAGATCAGCTATACTTGTTGTCTAGGTCACCATCTTCGACTATATCGACTTTCCAAGGGTACGAGATAAATGGGTATACATTTTACACGATAGCCCAAGATATAAAGAGCACCAACCAAAACAGTGGTGTCCGCTTTGATGCAACAGACAACAAGGGGTCAAAGACCACATATTATGGTTACATAGAGGAGATATGGGAACTTGACTATGGACCTACTTTTAAGGTCCCCTTGTTTCAAAGGCAAATGGGTCAAGCTGACGGGAGGAGGGGTTGAGGTAGACAAGAAATACGGAATGACATCGTTGGATCTCAACAATCTTGGGTACTTAGACGAACCAGTCATCCTAGCCAATGATGTGGCCCAGGTTTTCTATGTGAAGGACATGTCTACCAAACCTAGAAAACGAAAAACTAAGAAAAATAATACATCAGACGATGAGCCAAAGTGCCACATAGTTCTTTCAGGAAAAAGAAACATCGTGGGAGTGGAGGACAAGATGTATATGTCAAGATTGTGATAAGTTCCATGAAATTCCGCCTTCATGTGAAGGATGACCCAACCATCATGTTAATGAATGAAGATGCTCCATGGATACGACGGGATCAGAAAGGAACACACGCGAAGAAATGATATGTAATAATTGTAACATTTTATGAGTGAAGATGTTCCATGCATATGTCCATTTTTATAGTGTTGTCTGCAAACAATCTTGAGTGTGTTAGTCCTGCTTTTGGTTAGACGGGACTAAAGGAGGGCCTTTAGTACCGATTCATACTTACCATTAAGATCTGATCTCCAAACGCGTGATGTCACATATTAGGAGTGTTTATGACCAGTTTCGGAGATGCCGGAGGACTGGGCTCAAGGCATCTCCCCAAACTGGCCGTAGTGGTGTCCCCGCTCGAAAACCATCTTGCATCTTGTAACTTCTCTAACTAGATCAATACTGAGGAGCTAACTAATTTCACATATTAGAGTGCCTCTATGACCAGTTTCTCGGAGATGCCGAGGACTGGGCTCCATCGGCATCTCCTGAAACTGGCCGTAGTGGTGTCCTCGCTCTAAAACCATCTTGGAGATGCCTCAAACTGGCCGGAGGATCGACTCACAAGGATGCCTATTTATAGTACAAGCAGCTCGGCATAATGTCGACACTCACGACATAATGTCGACACTCACCCCTATTATTAGTGCCAACCGGGACTAAAGGTTCATCTTTAGTCCCGGTTGGTAACACCATTCGGGACAAGGTACAAGCCGCATTTACATAATGTCGACACTCACCCCTATTATTAGTGTTGCTCGCCCATGCAAGAATCCTTTCAACCGCAGCTTGGTTTCTCCAACCGACTAAAGATGAACCCTCTTTATATAGGCATTTCTATTTATTAGGTAACACTCAAGACATTTATTAATATTAAAAACCGACAAACCGACTAGATAACATTCGTGACTAAAGCCGCTTTAGTCATAATCATGCCTAGTCCTATAGTACGCAGCTTCGTGGTCTTCATCGCATCGCCATCATCATCGCCATCGCCACCGCCACTCCGAGGATCCTCAACCCATCCATGGCATATACCAGGCCATTCCAGCCTCGATTCACGGCGCGGAGAGGGGTCTCTGGAAGATGATGCTACCGCCGGACGGTGTGGGGCCTGTGGCGGGTGGACTCTGTGGCACCAGAGGGCGAGGATGGTCTCCCGCGATGTAGCGATCACCCAATGATAGTATGGTTCGCACACCAAAGAAGACGACCGGCTTAGATCTGGTTCACCGGTGGCGTGCCATCACCAACGTAACTGGTTAGCTCCCTTACCCGCCTATTAGCGAAGAATGCATTCTAGGTGTCGAGTTGTCGGATCCCACTAGGGATCCATCCGCTGCCCGTGAGCTCGTGGTAGAAGTGGTTTGTGATGGTCACTGCAAAGTGAACCTTGAGGGACAGGGATAGGAACCCTCCAGCCAAAGATCCAATGGCGGGCGCAGCCCGGCGGACAAGGGTATTTGAGGCGCACGCCGCCTCCTCGAGGGTCGAATGGCCCAAGAGGCGTGTCCATTGTTCTAAGAGAGGAAGGTGTGATGTGTGGATAGCCATGGCACGATCACCCTAAATATAGAGGGAAAGGGGAAAACTTGGCGTGAAGCTTTGGGAAATGGCGGGAAATATCTTTAGTCCCGGTTAGTGACTACATCCGGGACTAAAAGCTCTCGTAGAAAGGAAAGGGCGGGAAAACTTGGCGGGAAGAGGTGGGAAATGGCAGAAAATATCTTTAGTCCCGGTTTGTGACTACATCCGGGACTAAATGGATATTATATTAAGATTCATTATATTTTTCTGATAATAATAGACATATTATTTGTGTTATTTGGATTATTACAATAAAATATATGATTTTCCAAAGTTTTTATATTTGATTTGAATTAAAAAAGAAAATTTACAAATGAAATAATTTATAAATGATGCAAACAGATAAATGGATATTATATTAAGATTCATTATACTTTTCTGATAATAATAGACATATTATTTGTGTTATTTGGATTATTACAATAAAAGATATGATTTTCCAAAATTTTATATTTGATTTGAATTAAAAAAAGAAAATTTACAAATGAAATAATTTATAAATGATGCAAACAGATAAATGGATATTATATTAATTTTTTTTATATTTTTATGATAATAATAGACATATTATTTGTTTTATTTGGATTATTACAATAAAAGATATGATTTTTCAAAGTTTTTATATAAGTTTTGAATTAAAAAAGAAAATTTACAAATGAAATAATTTATAAATGATGCAAACAGATAAATGGATATTATATTAAGATTCATTATATTTTTTTGATAATAATAGACATATTATTTGTGTTATTTGGATTATTACAATAAAAGATATGATTTTCCAAAGTTTTTATATTAGTTTTGAATTAAAAAAGAAAATTTACAAATGAAATAATTTATAAATGATGCAAACAGATAAATGGATATTATATTAAGATTCATTATATTTTTCTGATAATAATGGACATATTATTTGTGTTATTTGGATTATTACAATAAAAGATATGATTTTTCAAAGTTTTTATACTAGTTTTGAATTAAAAAAGAAAATTTACAAAAAAACAAACAGTCGCGGGTCGTGGCTGGACCCGGGACTAAAGGGTGAGTGCGCGCGTAAAAACGAAGCGGCCGAAAAAGACCTTTAGTCCTGGGCCGTGGCTTAGCCCGCGATTAAAGGGGGGTGGGTCTTTAGTGTGGTTAAGCCACGACCATGACTAAAGACCCTTTAGTCGCAGGCGGTGGTTTATCCCGGGACTAAAGGGGTGGGGGTATAAATAACTTGCACCCACCCCTGGCCTCCCCCACCCAGCACTTGGAGAAATCGACGAGGAGACGCGCGCAGACGACGGTGAGAGCTCGATCGACGTAGGGGAGGTGCTGCCGGATTCCACCGCGCCACGCCTCGCCTCAGCCACCACCCCGCCAGGCCGCCACGCGGCTGCATCACAGCCTCACCAAGGAATCAAGCCCCATGCCCTAGTCGAGCTCCCCTGTCCGCCTCCTTCCCTGCCTCCGCCGCGTCTGTCAGCCGATTCGCCGGCCACCTCGACCTCCTCGGCCTAGCCGACCTCGTGCACCTCCTGCTTCCTTCCTCTTCCTGCCGTCTCGCATGGCCAATCGCCATCTCAAGGCCGCCATCATCTGCTCGTGAAAATAATCAACCCCGGTCCTCTTGCTTATGGCATGATGAGGTGGCCAAGACCACCGGGTCACCATAGTGGCTAGGCTTAGTAGCGGTACAAAAAGTTTAACCCCCTCTGCTGATGTCATAATGATGAAATAACCCTTTTTAGTAATTCCAGAATTTGATTAAATATTGTAAATTCAATAACTTTTAATTTATAAGTCAGAAAAATACAAATAATATATCAAAATGTTCAGAAAATTGAAACCTAGCTATCTATATAATCATGCATTATTAATAAACTTTCATGACAGCGAGTTTAATTAGAAGAACAAATGCACCCCTCTCATATGTTCCGGAGTTTTCCCGAGTTAGGGTTTTCACCCCTAACCCGATTAATTTGCCGAGCATGTTTTAGGTTTCAATTCAATGCAATTCAACTTGTCATATCATCATACTTGCTTGAGCATTGCATCGATGCCATGTGTTGATTGTTTCCTTTATTTTTTTTCCGTGTTTGGTGCTTCTCAGAGAATACGATATCGAGATCGAGATCGAAGCCCTTTAGGATTAGGGTTATTTTTTTGTTTAAGTTATTATAATTAGGATTATATTGTTTTAGTTATTAGGATTATTGTTTCTTCTAACCTGTTTAACTCTCTTTTTGTTATAGATAATTAAGTCATGGATCCATCCGAAGATCCTGGTCGCATCGGTGAAGATTTTCTTTAGGGCATGATAAGAGGTGAAATTCCTCTTATTATGGGCACGGCCGAAGATATTTTGCTCAAGGAAGAGATATCCTCATATCTGAATCCATCCGGTGATGGACTAGAGGAAAACCAAGGGGAAGACCAGATGGACGAAGGGCAAACAAATAACAACAATAATGATGGCCCCTCGACAGGATCCGGCGAGGTACATATATATAAAGTCTCGTGTTACCTCTATTCATTAACTGATCTAGATATATATTAATCACTCTCTTCTTCTTTTAGCCCACCGGATCGAAGCAATCGACAGCTCGAACAAAACGAGGGCCGAACAAAAAGTTGGACGGTAATCAGAGGTTCACCATCGAAGAAATAGATGATGATGGTGAACCGATTGATCCAGAGAAGCACCGGAGGATGTTTATAAATCAATGCGGGGTGCTTGTTAGGGACAACCTGCCGATCACCATCCAAGAATGGAATAAGTCAAAGAAACCCGGTGAAGAATCCAACAGCTATGTCACCGATGATGCCAAAGATGACCTTTGGCAGAAGCTCATAGCGCATTTCATACTACCTCCAGAGTATGAGGAATTTGAGGTAGATGGTATCACCCCAAGGCCGGGTGGGCTTGAAAATAGAGCGAAAGTCAAGGAGTGGGCACTAAGCAAGATGGCTGAACTGTACCGGAACCACAAGAAAAATTTATACTAAATATGTCAAAAAAGAAAACTCCGGACTTCAAAGGAGTAAACGAGAAGTTGAGAGAACAGTGGCCTGATTTTGTACAGTACAAGCAATCTGATAAAGCAAAGGCAAAGTCGGCAAAGAACGCGTTAAATGCTGCCAACAAGAAATACCATCATAAAATGGGGACAGGTGGCTACAAGAGTGCCATCCCTAAGTGGGAAACTATGGAGAAGGATATGAGGGCTAGAGGCGTCACTCCTGGTACAGATGGATGGCCCGAGAGGTCAAAACACTGGTGGTACGGGCACGGGGGATCCTTGGACCCAGAAACAGGGAAGACATAATTTCATGATAAAATTCTAAAACCCTCCCAAGACCATATTCAAGCAATGAACGATGCTCAATTGGGATTGTTCCGTCCCGAGAGAGAGAACGACGAGCTGACACGCGCCCTAGGGAATCCTGAAAACGGAGGACGAACACAAGGCAAAGGCGCCGGTGTCTCGTGGAAGAAAGGGTTTCTCCAGACGATGCCGCCATAAGCCGCCGAGAAAGAAGGACCGGAGGCGCATCGGATCTCTAGGGTAGAGTAGGACCTAGCTGATCTGAAGAACCTCATGCATGAAATTAGCCAAAGGTCATTGCCAACTCACCAAGGGTCCGATGATCCTGCATTGGATCTTAGCCAACGGAGAAGCAAGATGGCTTCCACGGAGGTCCGTGCTGATGATCAAGCACCGCTGGATGATGCACCGCTCACTACCCCGTGGATGATGTCGAGAGATGGCACAATGTGAGCTACATCAGCCAATGAACAACCTGTCCTTCAAGGTGGCGATCACACCGCTTTTACCTTGTCTACGGAGCACTCCACCATTCACTTCCGATTCCACCAGGCTATGCTCGTGTCACGGTGGATGACATAGTGGAGGATTTTGAGGACCTAGAGATTGAAATCGCTACGCTGAAGGCTTTACTTAAACTAGGAGATGTCAAGCAACATCATTCTATGGAATAAGAAGTACATCAAGTTTCCAGGCTCGGCGCCAAGGCCACCGACTCCAAGGAATCCAAATCCACCCGGATCGAATATCACAACCTCCAAGTCCACCCCAACCCGATTATCGCCAACCTCCAAGTCCACCCCTACCCGATTATCGCCAACCTCCAAGTCCACCCCGCCCCGCTGACGATCACCGCAGCAGGAGTACATCAACTCGATCTCCGCCTCCTCCGGTAATACTACTACCTCGTCAAGAAACGGAAGTTCGACGGTCCCCGCGCCCACATCGAAGAAAGATCAAATGTCAAGATAGTCGATATCCCGCCGGCTCTTCCAAAGAGACCTTATGACAAGACCGACGAGGAAACTAACGCGGATGTGGCTGCCCAAGTTAAGGCGCATTTTTCACCCAAAAAGCCTGAGCCAAAGCCGGTATATAACGAAAAGACAAAAAAGTGGGCTAACTCCTTTCTTGAGCAACCATCCCAGATATCGATGAATCTAGAATCAGACTATGACCGGGAGATTATTAAGCAAGCACAGAAGAAAAAAAATCACAAGTGCAAAAAGCGGGAAGCAAGTTGCCCAGCTCGGAGCATAGAAGAATCAATCGATCGCCCCGCTCAAAGTCATTTCAGACCTCGACAAGGCCTTCAGAGCTGAAATGGATATGGACATGCAAATAATGGACCCTAGAGCCCGTAATAATGCTGCACTTATGGGAATCACTGTATCGGAGGCCAAAGCACTTGCTAACTAAGCAAATATGTCTCTTGGTCAATATTTAGGCTATGAAGATACGCCAAGGTCGATAGTACGCAAAGATGTCCAAGGGTAGCCTCTAGTCAAGAATGAGGAGCTCAGATCTATCCACACATATGCGAAATCTGCATGAATGGTACATGTCACAAGCGTAAAAAAGCATCATAAATATTGGTTTCGGTGACGTTAGAAAGGAGCATCACTTCAAACCATACTCGATACAGGTTCAAATGACCAAACTGTTTCAGTTATACAACCAGCGCGCCCTCGACAAATCTATCATTGGTTGCTACTGTCTGTAAGTTATTTATTTCTATAATTAAGTTTGTAGCCTTAGCTCGTTCATTGCATTTAATATATTATCCTAACTATATATCCTTTTGTATGATGATATTATATTCCGCAGAATGAAGATGCTTGAATGCAAAAGAGTTAGAAGATACGACGTTGGGTTCATTGACCCATATATCATTAATGAATATACGTTAAAGAATCACCCCAAAGACGTGGAGGAAGACCTGTCCAGGTTCTTAACCGAGCATAATTTTGTTAAGGAAATACTATTTCCTTACAACTTCAAGTGAGTGTTTATATCTTGTACACATTTTATTTTGCTTCTCGGATGAGCTATGCATGTATGCTTATGTAAATGTCCGCCGATTCCACTGGATCTTGCTAAACATTCAAGTTGACAACTCCCTAGTTGAAGTCCACGACTCATTAAGTTGGGACCAAGAGAAGTGGAGCGACATGAAAGCAATGCTCCATAAGTAATTTCAATCATTATCGCATTATATCATCCTCTTTCATTCATTTCCTGATATCAAGTAACTAATAACTCCTTTGTTCATTTTCTTTGCCGAGCATGTGTTGGACACGGTTCAGACAGAAAATACCAGGTCCATTCAAAGAGGAGCTAACTTATAAAATGGCGAAGAGTTTACAGCAGCCACCGGGAACTCATTTATGCGGATACTACGTCTGCGAGTATATCCGAGAGTTGACCAGTGAGCGGAAAGTTGACTCACATTATATTTATGATTTGCGAGAGAAACTGAGACCAGCGCATAAGAGCAATTCAAGAGGAGCTGGCGAGATTTATGATGAAGGAAGTCCTTGATATACATGGAGAGCATTATGAGGATGACGTGGAACTCGATTTGCCTTAGTCATCTCCATGTAGCTCATATGATATATATATTCATCAATGACCATGTAATTTCAAAACATTTCTTCCTTTTGATATGATTGATTATATGTATGCTTGCAAGGGATCGATCGTATATAAATGCATCGACGTGTAGTCTGTATGTAGTAGCGTATAATATGTCTACTGAAATATATGTTTGTTATAGTGAAACACAAAACAAAAAAGGAACAAAATGGCAAAAAAAAGGAAATACACAATCTCTGCCACGGCAAAGAAATGTGGTGTTTCTCTGCCGCGGCAGGAAACCTTTTAGTCTCGGGTGGTGTTACCGCCCGGGACTAAAGGGTTTCCGCCCCCCGTGCCGCAGAAACAACCACGTGGTTGTTACCAGTCGTGGGCCGTTGCGAGCCGGGACTAGAGCCCGTTGCGGCCCGGGACTGGAGGCCCTTTTTCCACCAGTGCTAAGGCTGCCGATGACGCTGCGGTAGAACGTTGCGTCCACCGGCGTCTCCTTGCTCTCCTTTCTCAGTTGGCATCGTGCTTCCATGGGCGTGTGCGCGGCGTTGCAGCCCACCATGCCCGCCTTGTCGAGCAGTTTGCTCTCGTACGCAGCCTGTGTGATCATGGTGCGCCCACGCTCCTGTTTTACCTCTAGGCCGAGGTAGTATCGGAGCAAGCCGAGGTCACTCATGGAGAATAACCGTTTCATCTCCTCCTTGAAACGGTGCACTTCTAGCTGCTCAGCACCGGTGATCACTAGGTCGTCGACATAGACCCCAACAATCAACAGTGCGTTCCCGGTTCCTCGTGCGTACACGCCGTGTTCCGTGACACTGCGCGTGAAGCCGAGCGAAGCTAAGCTTGCATCCAGTTTGTCGTTCCACGCCCTTGGTGCTTGGCGTAACCCATACAGGGCCTTGTGGAGTTTGTAGACACTATGTTCGTGTCCATCAGCGATGAACCCTGGTGGCTGGGACACGTTGACCTCCTCCTCGAGATCTCCGTTTAGGAACGCGTATTTAACATCCATGTGATGAACCTCCCAGCCACGGTTTGCCGCCAGAGCAAGTATGAGCCGCACAGACTCGAGCCTTGCTACTGGCACGAATACCTCCTCGAAGTCCACACCTTGACGTTGCACATAGCCCTTTGCGACAAGCTGGGCCTTGTGCTTGACGATGTGCTCATGCTCATTTTTCTTCACCTTAAACACCCATTTGAGGCCGATCGCACGGTGGCCTGGAGGGAGAGAGGTGAGAGTCCAGGTGTTGTTGTCGTCGATGGACTGAAGCTCGTCTAACATCGCACGACGCCAATAGTCCTCGCGCTCAGCCTCACCAAACGATGTTGGTTCTTCTTCGGCCATGAGATGCAACACCTCGTCGTCGAAGAACTGCTCCGCTAGTTGCGGTGTACCGGCAGGAGCTCCAAGCAGGTCATTGACGAGCCAAAACCGGTGTGGTGCGGTGGCGCTGTCTTGGGCGTCGAAGAGAGCCGATTGCGCCGATGCGGGAGTCACGAACCGCACCTGAGTTGATCCAGATGGGGAAATCTCAGCATCCTTGCTATGCGTCATTGTCGAGTGATGTTGCCGGGCTGGAGACGGTGTGGCTGAAGGCGTTACAGAAACACGACTGCTTGCGGGAGTTGTATCCCGGGAACGAGTCGTGGTTGACGTGGCCGCGTGCGTGACGTAGACGGGGTACTCAACTGTGAAGGAGCTGCTTGTCGGGGCCTCCCAGGGCGCCTCCCAGTTCCACCATGCCTCTTCGTCAAAGATGACGTCGCGTGACACGTGTAGGCGCTTGGAGACAGGATCGTACATCCTGTATGCCTTAGAACCCGTCTCATAGCCGATGAAGACCATGGGGGTGCTCCTGTCATCGAGTTTCTGCAGGTGCGGGTGCGCCACCTTGACGTGTCCAATGCAGCCAAAGACGCGGAGGAAGCGCACGTCCGGCTTCTTGCCGTGCCATGCTTCATACGGCGTCATGCTGTCGACGCTCCTCGTGAAGCACCGGTTGAGGATGAACACGGCTGTGAGTACCGCCTCTCCCCAAAACAGGTTTGGCACCTGTTTAGTCTTGAGCATGCTGCGTGCCATGCCCAACACTGTCTGGTTCCGCCTCTCGACAATGCCATTCTGTTGCGGCGTGTATGGCGCGGTGAGGTGATGTTGCACGCCGCTCTTGGTGCAATGCTCGTAGAAATTGGCCGACGTGAACTCGCCGCCATGATCTGTGCGCAGCACACGCAGCTTGTGCCCGCACTCCACCTCAGCTGCCGCCTGGAACTTGACGATGGCGCGTGCAGCCTCGTCTTTGGATACCAAAAGCTCCACCCACATGTACCTGCTGCGATCGTCAATCAGCAGCAAGATGTAGCGTCGGCCTCCTGGCATCCGTGGCGTGATCGGGCCGCACAAGTCCCCATGTACAAGCTCAAGAGGCTTCTGGGCCCTATAGTGTGCCTTCTGCGGGAAAGGTAGGCGCCGCTGCTTCCTGGCAAGGCACGCCTCGCATAGCTCATCGACGTGCTCGATGTGCGGAAGACCACACACCAAGCCTCCACGAGCCATCCTCTGCAGGCCATCGAAGTGCAGGTTCCCGAGCCGCGCATGCTAGCGCCAGGAATCGGACACGTGACCCATGGCGAGGCACACTGGACGTACAGGTGTGAACCGAAGTTTGTACAAGCGATTGGGCGACCGTTGTACCTTCATCAGCAGACGATTTCACTGGTCTCGCACACTAAGGATTCCACGACGTATGTGGATGTCATACCAGCTCTCGTCGAGCTGGCCGAGGCTCACGACGCTGCTCTTGAGCGCCGGGATGAAGAATACCTCGGTGAAAGCGCGGTGATCTCCCCTGTCGATGGCAAAAACAACGGTGCCACGCCCGTGGATATCCACCACCGAGTTTTCCGCGAAACGCACCTTGCCGGTGACCGAACGCTCCAACTCAGCAAAGGCATCGACGGAGCCTGTCATGTGGTTCGTTGCACCAGTCGAGGAACCATACCTCGCCACCTTGGTCATCGCCGTGGGCAGGGGTGACGATGGCCCTTTCCTCGTTGAGGAACACTTGACCACCGGTGCATGCCATGGTGTTCTCGGGGCGTTCGAACACCTCCTCGACGCACGCCATCATCAGTCCAGGGCCTTCGTCTTCCTCGGCCTGGACAAGATTGGCAGCGACCGGTCTGCCGCCCGCCGCTGCTTCATCCCGCTGCTTCTTGCGGCATTCATGGGCCCAGTGGCCCTTTTTCTTGCAGTACCGACAGTTGTTCCTACTGATGTTGTTGCCGTAACCTTGCATCGGCACGGCCTGCTGCTGAGGCTTCCCGCCCTTTCGCCCACTTCCGAGATGGCCATTGCCAGGGCCATCCCCTTTGCCGCTTGTTCTGCCTCCACGCTGTTGTTTCTTTCGCGCCTCCCACTGCTCCTTATTGAGTAGGAGCTGGCCGCTGGAGCTGCCTCCTTGATCACCGTCCAGCCGTTCCTCAACGACTCGGAGATGGCCAACAACCTCCTCGACAGTGAGCTTTGCTGGGTCGAGGAGTGTCTCGATGGAGAAGGCAATTTGCACGAAGTGTGTAGGTACAACAGAGAGGAATTTTCTCACAACCTTCTCTTCGTCGACCGAGTTGCCGAGAGAGCACAGAGCGGACGCGATGTTGGATATGCGCATCGCGAACTCGTCGATCCGCTAGTTGGCCTTGAACATGACGGTCTCGAACTCAGCTTAGAGCCGGCGCACGCGCGAGTCGCGCACACGATCGTTCCCCTGGTACTGAAGGCGGATTGCCTCCTAGGCCGCCTTGGCGCTCCCCTTCCCCACGAGCATGCAGTGCATCTCCGATGGGGTAGAGCGGAGCAGTGCCGCCAACGCCTGCTTGTCCTTCCTGCGAGGTACGGTCTCGTCCTCGATCGCTTCCCAGAGCGACGCCGCCTGGAGGTTCACCTCCATCACGATCGCCCAGTTGGTGTAGTTGGAGAGTGTCAACATCGGGAAGGAGAGGTTGGTGCCGCTGCCGCCTTCGGTCTCGCGCACCACTTGTTGCACGACAATCTCACCACCATTGCATCGCACCCTGCTGCGCCCACGGCTTGGCGATCGTCGTCGTTGCTCGGGCGAAGGTGTCACGGATTGGCGTGGTGGTGGTGTGCCATTGTTGCCTCTTCCATTGCCTTGTAACATGGCTACTAACTTGGCTCTGATACCAATTGTTAGCCCCTAGCCCTACTCCAGCTACACATGCTTAATAACTTGGGCACAACCCAAACTCAAAAGAGATTGTACAAGAGCACACGCACACACTCTAGAGAGGATGAAGAACTCTCTCACGAGGGACACAAGAAGCAAGGGAAGTTTTCTGTTTATTCCTCTACTACTTGGTGTTCTCATCGGGATACAAGGGGTAGTATTTATACTACTACAAGATGCACTAGCTAGCATTGTGAATATCAGCGATGAAGTCAAACCGTCCTGACATTCTATCCCGACTTCTTATCTTTTGCATGCTATCCTGACTAGTGCTACCATTTATCCTGACTACTACCAACCCTAACATCTGCAGGAATATTTGCTAGTGGACTAGTGGTGCAAAGTCTCATGTTCACACTCCATGCAAACGGAGTTTTCACGTTGCATGTGGATGCACCGCATGTACTTAGGCTAACACTAATTAGCAACGTAAATTAAAGGCAACAATTAGGGGAAGAATTGTTGTTCTAATTAAGTTGCTTAGCCAAGAAATACTGCACCATGTATGTGCATGTGCTAGTAGTAGTACTAGTTTGCATGGAGTGTGAACATGAGAATTACACATGGAGTGTGAATCGTGTGAGTCTTACACCACTAGCAAGTCAAATATTCCAGCAGTAGTCATCATAGAATGTCAGGATAGGATGTCAGGATAGGTTGCAGGGATAAGTGCGGCTGCATTTCTTGGACTTCAAGGTCAAGTGTTCACACCTTGAAGAGAGTAGTATGTGAGCTGGTTTACTAGCTCACTAGTAGTATAAATAGGACAACCCTTTGTATCGTTTCAGCACATCGAGTAGTAAGTGAAGGAACAAATATAAACTTTGCTTCAGCTCCTTGTGTCCTCTCGTGAGAGAGTTCCTCCCGGTCTCTCGCGTGTGTGCGTGTGTTCTTGCCATCCTTTCAGTGTGTAGGTGGAGTAGAGGCTAGGGGCTAACAGTGGGGCCACGACGGCGGCGCGTAAAAGGGCGTCGGTGGCGCGTACGTCGGTGGCGCCTGCGCGTAGAAGTCGGTGGCGGAGTAGGAATAGGGCGGCGCCGGCCACGCCGCAGGAGGAGGTGCGATGATCGTGGCACTGGCGGGTGCGGCGGCGTAATGCAGCCGAGGAGGATAAGGAAAATGGCGGCGATGACCGGCGGAGACCGATGCGGAGATGGCGGCGGTGCGCTGGGGCAGCGGAGTCCACGCGGGCACTCCACCACCACAGCTCGGCCATGGGTCTCAGACGACATTGGAAAGCTGGGCGGGCGGGCTGCGTCTTGGCTAAGCGCTTTGGCTTCCCGCTGGTGGGGAAGAAGGAGCTGGGGTGACTGTGGACGACGGGTGGAGAAGAAGGAGCTAGCTAGGTCGACTACAGACGGGTGGAGAAGAAGGAGCCTAGGACGAGCACGCTGATATATAGCTAGCTAGCGCCGCATCTTTGCATGCCAGCTCGCTGGATCGCCTCTGTTCAAGGGCAAACGTTTACATGGGTGCCAATGTGTCACTGTCATGCATCCACCCAGCTAGCTAGCGCGTGCGGGTTCACTACAGGAAAGATTCACTACGCCGACGGCCGGCTGCCGTCGGCACAGTTTCAAATTGCCGTCGGCACAGGCTATGCTGTAACATCCCAAAAATATCAAACTTAAATCATCAAACACTAATCATCAAATTTAGGGTTAACAAAAACTTTTCTAAATGAATTCATGAATGCATGTATATGTGTATGCATGGATTTTGAATTTCTTTAAAAACCACCTTCTTTGTGTGAACCATTGCTTGTAAAATGTTTCTTAGGTGAAAAGAACATCATCTAAAACATTTCTCACCCTTTTCCTTAAGACAAGTAAATCAAAACAAATATATTAAGTGAATGGTCATTTTGACCAATTTAACTCCCATGCCTACTTTGGCTGTCTCAAACTTTCAAAACCTAACAGAAACTTTTCTGGATCTTTGCACCCCTTGAATGTACTCATAACAAAGTATCAAGGCCCACTTTGTGATCATCCAGAAACTTTCAAATGCATAGTTTAAATGAAAATTCAAAATTGTATCTTCTTCATATGGGAAGATCCCACTTTTTCAAAAACCCCTCAAACAAGCTCAACTTTCAAAACCCAAGCATCTGCAGACTCACCAGCACCAATCTAGCAAACCCACCAAAAATCATTTCAAAATTCAAAACTTGATTTCATGCGGCCATTTCATCAAACAGGTTGCAGACACAAATCAAACAAAACATCAAACACTGTGTGCAGTGTTTTGAGCCTAACTTGTTCCCTAGTTAGCTCACACACAACCTAGTAGATCATCTAGAAAGATTAGCCCAACACTAGCACCCCTGTGAGCTTGCCATGGTCATTAATGGTGAACAGCCGAGCAACCCCATGTCATCCCATTGTGGACAGCAGGCTAGAGGAAGAACTAGCCGTGCCAACCTTGTCTGGGAGGCAGCCCACCGTCCACCGCCACTGCCCTGTTGCCAGACCTCGACCATGCCGAGCATGCGCCAGAGCGCCACCCTCGACCATCACCCACGCATCGCCGCCTCACCGCGTGCATACACGATCACCACCGACCTAGGAGACCGCCAGACACCCCCGTTTGCCGCCCCGTGCCATACAGCCACCGCCCGCCGTCGAGGACGCCGCCTCTGCCGTGCAGAGCGCCGCCCGTTCCAGACCAAACCACACCGCCCCATGCCTCGTGATCATGTCGTTGAGCATCGCCAGGAGACACAACACCGTCCCCTACCCTTGCCCATGCCATTAGCTGCCTGTAACGTCGCCCCCGACGAGCTCACCTTGCGCCCCGACGGTCCCCTCGCTCGACTATAAATAGAGGCCACCCCCGCACGATTTCTTCAAACCATCTCACTCCCCTCTCCCCACTGACCGTGCCACACCATCCTCAGAGCAAGCCGAGCACCACCTCGCCGGAATTTCACCGGAGCCCGCCGCCTCTGGAGAAGAAAGGAGCCAGCGATTGGAGCTGCCCCAGGAGGAGCCACCGGTACCAGGAGGTTCGCCGTCGTCGACTTTGTCGTTCGCCCGCCTCGCCGACCCTCGCCCGTACTCCGGTGAGCCCCCAGCACCCCTCACTGGCCGCGCTAGGTTTCGTTCTCACTGGAGCTGTCTTGCGTCGACGATGACCCTCAGCCGTTGGATTAGAAGTAGATCAAACGATCCACGTTGCCCCATACCGCTTCGCCCAGCCCCGTGTCACTGACGAGTGGGGACACCCACTTAAGCAGCCCGCGGGAGCCCTGTGCTTAGCAGGCCGGCCCGTTAGAATTTCCCGCGCAGCCTAGCAATTCAAATTAAACCTTTTCTTTTTAAATTCAAACACACTTCTGTACCCAACTTCAAAAATCAACCCAGATCGATTCAGTACACCAAATTAAATGAAACCAATTTTGTTGGAAAGGTCTGTGAATGCTTAATCCAAGCCCATTGGATTCAAGTCATTTGGATCTGTAGATCACCCATAGCAAAAATAGCAAGGCAGAAGCTTTTCTGCATTCAAACATTTTTCAAATTTAAACCATAAAAGCTTTTGAGTTGATTTCCAACTCTCAAAAATCACATTTAACCATACCTTTCAGATTATATAAAAATATATATGTTTACTTGCAGAAATAATGTTCAAGTTATAAAAGAATGCTTCATAAGCATTCCTAGTCACTTTAATTAATTGAAATAAAAGGGTAAAACCTTAATAAATTGTGACACCACTTTAAATCACATTCCCATGGACTACAATATGTGGTGATGACATGTGTCAAAATGATCCCATGTTTAGTTTGGAGAATATTAAATCTTAAGTAGTTTTTCAATGAGTAGAAATTACTTTTCTAAAAATAAGAAGTTTTAAACCAAGCTTTAATCTTGTAATGTTAGAGATGATGCTAGATCATCTATAGGACCCTTGTGTGTGATGATTGCAAGTAGCTAAGTATTGTTTGGTGATTGTGTACCTCGTATTTATTCGTAGACGCTAGTACCGACCAAGGATACTACGAGGAGGAAGGAGGATACTACGAAGAAGAAGCCGAGGAGAACTTCAACCACTGCTCTGCACAAGGCAAGCCTAATACTACTAGTGAATGTGCAAGCTAACACCTGCAAGATACTATACCTATGCAAGCTGATACTATACCAATGCAAGCTAACACTTGCAAGATACCCTACTGATGCTACAAACCCATACTTGTGATATGAATACTATATGCCTTAAGCATATGTGATCATACCTACTTGCTAAACCAATCCTAGTTTTATGGCAAGCTTCTTACTTTATTTCTTTATCAAAGCTTACTTAGAGTCTACCTAAGAGTTTGGTAGATACTAGACAGTTGTGCTGAAGGTTGCTTAAAGAGCATAAAATTTGGCCTAAGCTAGAAACCTTGATATCAGCCTAAGATATAATGTTGGACTTAGTGAAACTCCACTAGTTACCACCCCTCACTAGTACCACCCCCACCTGTAGATGCTAGTGCTAAGCATAAAACTTGATCAACTTTAGATGGGAATACTTGGTGGAAAAATGATTATGAAAACCTTGGAATGATGGATCATTCTATTGAAATGTTTTGGACATGTGTTTCCAAGCACTTGATGATTTTGGTGATGAAAATGTTGAGGCATGAGCCTTAGCCCTTTATAAAACTGATGGTTGTCTGGATGCGATACCATTCCAATTTTTGCGTATAACCACAATACCCAAATATTGGGTAGGGCTTGACTGGAAACTTATATACCTTAGTATTAGTTCCCTCACGGCCAAGGTCTGAGATGAGGCTACCTTGTGAAGATTGTCCACCTGTGCAGTACCCAAGATGACAGTGGTCATGGTTGGGAGGCCAAACTCACAGGAGAGGTGCTTATACTAGGGCGTGTAATCGAAAGGTTAGGATTGATTATCCGTGACATCGAGTATGGTGAATTCAGGATTTGTTCCTGACGGATGTATCGAATGTTGTGGTGAAAGTGTACAATCTCTGCAGAGTGTCAAACTATTTGAATAGCCGCGTCCGCGGTTATGGACAGTTGGAGTGGCCATATTGTTCCCCCGTCAGACTTTTAAAATGACTTGTGAAATGAATTGCGACTTTGACTTGACCACAACAGAGTTGTGACCGGAATTACAAGATCCCACTTAGGAGTTATAAAACTGTGACTAGCTTCGGAACTTAGTAAAGATAAACCTGGCTTTCTGCAAAACAACCTTAGAGCCTAGTGTCCTATTATCCAAAAACCCCTTACCTGTTAGTATTAGTTTGCGAGTACTTAAAGAGTACTCATGGCTTTGTTCCTGGCTATTCCCATGGCCAGACTATGAAGAGGAGTACCTGGAGGATGGACCCCAGGAAGGTTACGACAACTAGGATCATCTCCCATCGTCAACATTGCCTATGACCCCGAAGATGGAGCTTCGCCTACGCTACCGTTATTATTACGTATTCCGCTGCTTGATGTTGTACTAAGAACTGGATCATGATATCCTCATTTGTGTAAGAACTTATGTATCGTTTGTAATGGATGAAGTACTATGGTATCCAATTCTGTTATGTCCCGCAAAAATGGTAATCCTGGGATTGCGATGTATGGCATAACAGGCATCTAGGATTGAAAAATCCGGGTGTTGACATATCTTGTGTCGGCGTAGCCCCCTCGGCGTACGTCCTCGTCGACATAGCTCTATGGCCGTCGGCACAACCATCCCCCCTCGACACAACTTCTTTCATCAGGCCCCGCATGTCAGTCAACGGCCGTCTTTGATAACGGTCCATCCTGAAGCTACGCCGACGGCCTGGCCGTCGGCACAGGAATGGAGCTACGCCGACGGCCAGGCCGTCGGCATAGCCTATTTTTTTTAGTTTTTTTATTTTTTTTTAAATTTTTTTAATCTTTGAATTGTTTGACTCCTTAATCTCTCACTTTAATCATTTTAAGACTATTTATAGTTAATAATTGATTAAATTGCAGTCTTAGTCAAAGTTCCCATTCGGTCACCCATCCTAATACTACTCCAGCTCTAGCACGCTTAACTTCCTCGTTCCTTCAGAATCTCTTCCCGCAAAGCAATTTACACATTGTTGTCAATACTATGATATCATTCCTATTAACTCTTATATCATCATGTCACATGGTTGTATTTTTTGAAATTATAAGCAATTATTTAAGTAAACAACAATGAATAAGTAAAAATATTATTGAATTCAAATAAAAATATAAGGATTTTATTTTTTTGTATTTTTTATTTAATATGGAATAATTAATATCTTTAAATTTGTAAATCGGAATTCGGCAAATAATATGTCTAAATTGATTACATAAATGAGAGGAATCCAAATATGATATCAATATCAACTTATCAAGAACTATGCTGTGATTCTTATCATAATTTCATTTGCCCGTTTAAAACGACACGCATAAAGAAAAATGGAAAACGGCTTTTTGGTGCGATGAAAAAAAAACTTCCTCCTGAAACATTGTTCGCCATCCCATGATGCACACTTATGCACAATATGGACACATTATCACAAACTATGCCTTTATTCTAGCAATAACATTGGTCATTTGGCCCGAAAGCCAAGAAACCTCGAACGAGATAGGTCATTTTGTGAAGGTGTTTGCACACGAACACGTCACCGTGTACCCTCGGCGCCGAGCGCGATGCGCGGCAGCACGCGCCGAGGGAGGCTTGCCGGAAGCGCGATACGCAAGACAGTCCGGCGGGCGCTTTTGAGACCCGAAACCCCGTTCGTCCGGGAGGGACCCCGTCAGGGCGGCGCGGCGGCTATGGGCTGCCCTAAGTCGGCATGACCGCCCCTAGAGCCTCGTGGATTCGCAGCCTCCAATCTTGAAGAACGATGAAGAACGAGAAGAAAGATACAAGGGAGAGGGATAAAGAGTAGATGAACACAGAAAAGTAGTAGATTTGTTTGTTCGATTGGTGTTGGTTCAATCGGCCGTCACCCCTCGTGTATATAAGGAGCGGCTGGACTTTTCGTGCAAGAAAGAAGGCTGGATCCACGTCCAAACCCTAGTTAGGGTCCAACTCGAACAAGCAAACTCGAAATTTGCGTAACTGTTCGGTCAAAAACTTGCCTGTAACTTCTGGACCACTTTTGAGACAGTAAACGAGCTCATATCAAAATGTCATAAAAAGTAAAGTTGTTTGTCTCGAAACTACGAAGAACTTTCATGTTTTGTACTTTTTCATATGACCTGATCTACATTGCCTTTTCCTCTTATTTTCGTATCAAACTCGGATTGCGACCGAACGAATTTAACTCAATTCGGCGTATTTTAAATCTGTAGGTCGTATACTTGCTCGGATGAAGATGGTTCCAAAAGCAGAGTTGTTCGCCTCGAAAAACTGAACAACTTTCATGTTTACGACTTTTTCATCCGAGTTGATCTTGACCGCTCAATCTTGTTCGTAAGCAGATATATTAGTCTAGCGGTTTTCAGACGAATTTTGGACTTCCATCCACGCCAAAGGTGAGACAAGGTCTGTGGTCCAGCGACCACTCGGTTCTGTCCGTGCCAATTTGGCCTTTGGCAGTATTTTGACTCTAACTTTCGGATACTAACTCGGATTGAGATGATTCAAAAAGCAAAGTTGATTGTTTCGACGAGACGCACAACTTTCGTGTTCTGAACTTTTCCATTTGAAGTCATCTTGAATAATCCATAGTTGAAGCCTCCATATATCAGTCTCTGAATCTTCTCTGGACACTAGCATAATCGGCTATTAAGCCTGATCATCGCTTGACTTGATATGGTACCTCTTTGATGATGATTAATATTCCTTGTAGTGGACTTTTCCGAGTGTGTGTCTCTCGCCATTTTCCTTGATTAGCTACGAGCCTAAAACAAGTGTCAACACATGCCCCCCTGTTTTCTGGCAGAGCTTGCGTGTCAGAAAATAACTTGCTTCACTTTTAGTCTAAGGACGATGTCAACACTCCATCGGCCACTGGTTGTCTTATGGTGATAACTCCATATCAGCCATTTCCTGTCTAGATTTGTTGCCACTTGGGTAAAATATCTTCAAATGATTTGCATTAAGAACAACCACTTCATCTTGAATATCACAATTGTCTTTGAACAACTCCCACAATGATCCTCGCCTGGTATTCATCCAAGTGCTCAAGAAGAATATCACCAACCGTTAGGAAATAAAGATCATTACCTTAAAGAGTATTTGAACACATGAACTGTCATGTTCACCCTTTAGTTCAGATTTTCATGTAATAGACATTGGATTTCCTTTGTTGTTCTCCTTCACCTGCACTAGATTTTTCATTAGCGGCCAAAATTGTGGTCTCCAATCTAGCCTTATCTATGTTGGCAAAACAAAGCATCGGCTCTTGTGGAATATGGAATATATTATGAATAATATGATAGCCGAATGTTTAGTTGAGCCAACTCATTTGCACTTCAGTTTTCATGTCTAGATATATGAGCAATGATAAATCAATCCAAGATGAAATTCACATCTAGACATGTATCAAGATAAATAACAAGTGATTCGTCGAAACCTTGGTAAACGATGGACATTATTGCACTACTCACAACGAATCACTAGAAGCCTCAATATTTGTAGCACATATAGCAATAAAATGTTCTAGCACGAATATCAAAACTACAAATTTGGCATGACTTTTTGTGCAAGATATTTTAAGCAGGATGAGACTTCATAGAACAGTACCATAAGGAGATAAATAAACAATACCAACGCATTGACTATTGCTTTTAAAACTGAAGAGTCAAAATGTAATTCCCATGGTACTATAGAGATAAGATCAATATCAATATCATGCTCAGCATCTACGCCTATAATGAAATTAAAGACAATTTGGCCTTTTGTATATTTTAAAGGTTTATAAGCCAAATTATGAACACATAATCATAAGCACAGTTGCTAATGAATGCATACCCTGTCTCGCCTCAAGAATACTAAGGACGATGTTAGAACACCACATCGGCCATAACTGGATAATGATCTAAGGGCGATATAATAAATATCGGCCATATATCTTTTCCCCAATGGACATGTATAACCCATCCACCAAAGTATGTAAAGCCGAAGTAAACAAAAGAACAAATCTGATTATGTACTTCAAGTGTTCGGCCTCTTGGATTAGCAAAAAATTGCAACTAATCAAATGAATAATGATTTGGTAATACCCTTTCATGATGTATAAAATTATGATGCAACCAAGGATCAAAATAGAACCATGGTGGGTAACCAATCATACCTGGGGATGAATTCCATGGCATAGGAATTAAAGGAGAAGTAGAATAATATGGATGATGTGCTCGCCAAAGTTTTTGATAGTGATACCGAATTCTTTGGCCCAATCGCTTGTTGGCTTTATTCTTTTTGCTCTTTGCTTTTGCTGCCCTTCTTATGATAGGATTTCGCACATCTTCCTTGCCTTGAGGGTTTACTTTGAGAACCCATGCCATGTTTCTTTTCTTCAGCTCCCCGGCTCTAAGCTGATATAGCTTCCTCTCCTGCCAATGTGATAAGCCGAGTGGGCATATCGGCTGTGGTTTTCTTTCACACAATGGCATGACTTTATTAATCTTGGGCACTTTCGACTTGGATTGTTTGGACTCGACGATTGGGACATTGAAAGTTACTCGCTTCACTTCCTTTCCTTTAGTAGCCAATGTTAATTCCGCTGGATTTTCATTATTTGGAGTCGAGTCTGAAACAACACACTCCATGCAAACGGAGTCTTCACCTTGCATGTGCATACACTGCATGTGCTTAGGCTAACACTAATTAGCAACGTAAATTAAAGGCAACAATTCTCCCCCTAATTTAGTTGCTCGTGACATCGATGATGTCAATTTTTCCTCGCAAACTTTGGAACTGAATGCGACCGAGTGTTTTGGTCAGGATGTCCGCCTTCTGTTCACCGGTCCCGATGAACTCCACGACAATGGAGCCATTTTCCACACAATCACGGATGAAGTGGTAGCGCAGATCGATGTGTTTGCTGCGATCATGAAGAACCGGGTTCTTGCACAGCGAGATCGCAGACTTGTTGTCGATGAACAATTTCACCGGCATAGCTTATTGGTTTAGTAGCTCGCCGAACAGACGAGCAAGCCAAATCCCTTGGCATGCCGCCGTCGCTATGTACTCCGCCTTGCACGAAGAAGTGGCGACAACCTTCTGCTTCTGATATTACCAGCTTACCGGACAGTCACCGAGGAAGAACAACAAGCCAGAGGTGCTCTTCCTAGAGTCCACGTCGCCGGCATGATCGGAGTCGCTGAAACCGATCAGTGTATCACCGTCACCGTGGCGGTACACACACCCGTGGTTTAGTGTACCGACGATGTATCGAAGAAGATGCTTTACCGCTGCAAGGTGATCGCCCACCGGCGCCTCCATGAACCTGCTCAGGAAGCCCACGGCGAACGCAATGTCCGGGCGGGTATGAAACAGGTACCTACACTACTGGAAAAACCATCTTCGGTTCGATCAGAACAAGCCCAGCAGTCCCGGCCCGTCATGAACCGCGACTAGTGCTAGCACTAGTCCCAGTCCGTGAGGCCTCCAACGGCTATAAATGGACATAAGCATTAGTCCCGGGCCGGACCAGAGCATTAGTCCTGGCCCGTAATACGTCCCGAGACTAATAAGCTGGAGCGTGGCAACAACTCTTTTCGGGACTATTAGTCCCGGGTCATTATCACGCCCGGGACTAATTGTCCATCACTATATATACAGCTCCCTGGCCAGCTGCCCTAAAGCATATGGTGGCCATTTTTCTCAAAGAAAGCAAGAGAGTTCATGCCATTTTTTTCTCAAGATTTGTCAAGATTTAGTTTGCAACACGTAAATCCAAAGCTTTAAAAGGTTAGAACTTCATTCTTTCATCTCTTATTGCTACTTTAGCTCTATATAATGCTCTAGAAGTATAGAGATATGGATCAAATGCATGCATGCTCTAGAAGTAGCTAGAAGGATTTTGATATATATGTGTAACAAATTTTGATTAGGCACATAGTTACTGAAAATTGAAATGTGTAATTTTAGAGTTTCAGAGCTTAGAATGGAATGAGGTTTTCACTGATGGAAGAATAATAAAAAACTCCACATTTATCATGTTGATTGTTTTCTCCAATTCACAAATTGGTGCATGTAAATTTTTCAAAATTCAAAATTAGTGCTCTAGAAGCTCTCAATATAACTTGTAATAATTTTATCATGTTGTGTAATGGTTTTTGATATACTTTTACTATAATGCAGATGGTCCGGGAATGGATGTACGGTACTAATCGACGCTCTGGCGAGTTCATTAATGGCGTGCATGAATTCATCCGTGTTGCTGATGCAAACAAGCACAATGGTTTTGTATTCTGTCCATGTAATGGATGTAGGAATCAGAAGGATTACTCTGACTCAAAAACCCTTCACAGCCACCTGTTGAAGTCTGGCTTCATGCCCAGTTATAATTGTTGGACCAAGCACGGAGAGAGAGGGGTTATAATGGAATACAATGAAGAAGAGGAGGAGGATGAAAACTATCATGGTTTCCCTGAGTACGGAGATACTTCCATGGGGGATGCTGAAGGGGAGGATGAAGAAGAGACACATGATGAACCCGCTGATGATCTTGGTCGGACCATTTCCGATGCACGAAGAGATTGTGAAACTGAAAAGGATAGGGAGAAGTTCAATCACATGCTAGAGGATCACAAAAAATTGTTGTACCCAAATTGCGAAAATGGTCTGAAAAAGCTGGGAAGCACACTGGAATTGCTGCGATGGAAGGCTGAGTGTGCTATACCTGACTCCTCATTTGAAAAGTTGCTGAAAATGATGAAGAATATGCTTCCAAAAGATAATGTATTGCCCACCAGTACGTACGAAGCAAAAAAGGTTGTCTGCCCTCTAGGTTTAGAGGTTCAGAAGATACATGCATGCCCTAATGACTGTATCCTCTACCGCGGTGAGGAGTATGAGAATTTAGATGCATGCTCGGTATGCACTTCACTTCGGTATAAGATTAGACGAGATGACCTTGGTGACGTTGAGGGCGAGCCCCCCGGAAGAGGGTTCCTGCGAAGGTGATGTGGTATGCTCCTATAATACCACGGTTGAAACGCTTATTCAGAAACAAAGAGCACGCCAAGTTGTTGCGATGGCATAAAGAGGAACGTAAGTCAGACGGGATGTTGAGACACCCCGCTGATGGGTCGCAATGGAGCAAAATCAATAGAAAGTACCCGGACTTTGCAGATGACGCAAGGAGTTTAAGGTTTGGTCTATGTACAGATGGCATGAATCCCTTTGGGGAGCAGAGCTCGATCCACAAAGACTGGCCCGTGACTCTATGCATCTATAACCTTCCTCCTTGGTTGTGCATGAAGCGGAAGTTCATTATGATGCCAGTGTTGATCCAAGGTCCGAAGCAACCCGGCAACGACATTGATGTGTACCTAAGGCCATTAGTGGAAGAACTTTTACAGTTGTGGCACGAAACCGGGATACGCGTGTGGGATGAGCACAAGCAGGAAGAATTTAACCTGCTCTTAGTAACCTTTCAGGACAGTCCAACAAGGGATACAATGCATGCACACACTGTTTAGATGAGACTGCAAGTATATATTTGGAACATTGTAAGAAGAATGTATACAATGAGCATCGTCGATTTCTTTTGGCCAAGCATCCCTTAAGAAAGAAAGGCAAGCATTTCAATGGCCTGGCATGTCACCAGACGAAGCCTAAGGAGCATACTGGTGCTGATATATTTGATATGGTCAAAGATTTGGATCAACTGGTAACCTTTGGAAAGGGTCCTGGAGGAAAATCTGTTCCGAAAGACGCTGAAGGACACACACCCATGTGGAAGAAGAAATCTATATTTTGGGAGCTACCATATTGGAAATTCTTAGAGGTCCACTCTGCAATCGATGTGATGCATGTGATGAAGAATCTTTGCGTGAACCTGCTAGGCTTCTTGGGCGTGTATGGGAAGACAAAAGATACACCGGAAGCACGAAAGGACCATCAACGTATGAAAGACCCAAATGGCCTGCATCCAGAATGGTTTCAAGGTCATGCCAGCTATGCTCTTACCAAACAAGAGAAGGAAATATTTTTTGAATGCCTAAGCAGTATTAAGGTCCCGTCTGGCTTCTCATCGAATATAAAGGGGATAATAAATATGGCAGAAAAAAAGTTCAAAAACCTAAAGTCTCATGACTGCCACGTGATTATGATGCAAATGCTTCCGATTGCATTGAGGGGGCTTCTACCAGATAATGTTCGAGTACCCATTGTGAAGATATGTGCATTTCTCAATGCAATCTCTCAGAAGATAATCAATCCTGAAGATCTACCACGGTTACAGAATGATGTGGTCCAATGTCTTGTCAGTTTTGAGTTGGTGTTCCCACCATCCTTCTTCAATATTATGGCCTTTTCTGGTTCACCTAGTCGAAGAGATTTCCATTCTCGGTCCTGTATTTCTACACAATATGTTTCCCTTTGAGAGGTTCATGGGAATCTTAAAGAAATATGTTCGTAACCATGCTAGGCCAGAAGGAAGCATCTCCAAGGGCTATGGAACAGAGGAGGTCATTGAATTTTGTGTTGACTTTGTTCCTGACCTTAAGCCGATTGGTCTTCCTCAATCGCGGTATGAGGGGAGACTGAGTGGAAAGGGTACTCTAGGAAGGAAATCAATAATATGTAGAGACAGACATTCTTACACCAAAGCACATTACACCGTTCTACAGAATTCTATCTTGGCAGACCCATATATCGAGGAACACAAGAAAATCTTACGCTCCAACAACCCTGTAAAGTATGACTCTTGGATTAGAGATGAACACATGAAGAGTTTCAGCGGTTGGTTGAAACATCTCATCAAAAACAACACTCTTGGAGATCAGCTATACTTGTTGTCTAGGTCACCATCTTCGACTATATCGACTTTCCAAGGGTACGAGATAAATGGGTATACATTTTACACGATAGCCCAAGATATAAAGAGCACCAACCAAAACAGTGGTGTCCGCTTTGATGCAACAGACAACAAGGGGTCAAAGACCACATATTATGGTTACATAGAGGAGATATGGGAACTTGACTATGGACCTACTTTTAAGGTCCCCTTGTTTCAGTGCAAATGGGTCAAGCTGACGGGAGGAGGGGTTGAGGTAGACAAGAAATACGGAATGACATCGTTGGATCTCAACAATCTTGGGTACTTAGACGAACCAGTCGTCCTAGCCAATGATGTGGCCTAGGTTTTCTATGTGAAGGACATGTCTACCAAACCTAGAAAACGAAAAACTAAGAAAAATAATACATCAGACGATGAACCAAAGTGCCACATAGTTCTTTCAGGAAAAAGAAACATCGTGGGAGTGGAGGACAAGACAGACATGTCAGAAGATTGTGATAAGTTCCATGAAATTCCGCCCTTCGCGGTGAAGGATGACCCAACCATCATGTTAATGAATGAAGATGCTCCATGGATACGACGGGATCAGAAAGGAACACACGCGAAGAAATGATATGTAATAATTGTAACATTTTATGAGTGAAGATGTTCCATGCATATGTCCATTTTTATAGTGTTGTCTGCAAACAATCTTGAGTGTGTTAGTCCCGTTTTGTGGCTAGACCGGGACTAAAGGAGGGCCTTTAGTACCGATTCATACTTACCATTAAGATCTGATCTCCAAACGCGTGATGTCACATATTAGGGAGTGCCTCTATGACCAGTTTCTCGGAGATGCCGGAGGACTGGGCTCCGTCGGCATCTCCCTGAAACTGGCCGTAGTGGTGTCCCTGCTCTCGAAAACCATCTTGCATCTTGTAACTTCTCTAACTAGATCAATACGCCTAGGAGCTAACTAATTTCACATATTAGGGAGTGCCTCTATGACCAGTTTCTCGGAGATGCCGGAGGACTGGGCTCCGTCGGCATCTCCCTGAAACTGGCCGTAGTGGTGTCCCTGCTCTCTAAAACCATCTTGGAGATGCCTCAAACTGGCTGGAGGACTGGACTCACAAGGATGCCTATTTATAGTACAAGCAGCTCGGCATAATGTCGACACTCACGACATAATGTCGACACTCACCCCTATTATTAGTGCCAACCGGGACTAAAGGTTCATCTTTAGTCCCGGTTGGTAACACCATTCGGGACAAGGTACAAGCCGCACGACATAATGTCGACACTCACCCCTATTATTAGTGTTGCCTGGCCCAGTCTGCCGCAATCCCTTCAGTCGCGGTTGGTTTCTCCAACCGGGACTAAAGATGAACCCTCTCTTTATATAGGCATTTCCCTCTATTTATTAGGTAACACTCAAGATATTTATTAATATTAAAAACCGGGACTAGATAACATTCAGGACTAAAGCCGCCCCCTTTAGTCATAATCATGCCTAGTCCTATAGTACGCAGCTTCAGGGTCTTCATCGTCATCGTCATCATCATCGTCATCGTCACCTGCCACTCCGAGGATCCTCAACCCATCCATGGCATATACCAGGGGCCATTCCAGCCTCGGATTCACGGCGGGCGGGAGAGGGGTCTCCTGGAAGACGATGCCGCTACCGCCGGGACGGTGTGGGGCCTGTGGCGGGTGGACTCGTGGGCACCGTAGGCGAGGATGGTCTCCCCCGGCGATGTAGCGCATCACTCCAATGATAGTACGGTTCGCCCACCAAAGACGACGACCGGCTTCGTTGTGGTTCACCGGTGGCGGGCCATCACCCTCGTACCTGGTGAGCTCCCTTTCCCGCCTATTAGCGAAGAAGGCATTCTAGGTGTCGTAGTTGTCAGGATCCCACTAGGGATCCATCCGCTGCTCCGGCGTGAGCTCGTGGTAGAAGTGGTTTGTGATGGCCGCCTGGTGTGTGGAACCTTGAGGGACAGGAGGGATAGGAACCCCTCCAGCCAAGATCATCAGCATGGCGGCGGTGCCCGGCGGACAAGGGTAGTTGGAGGCGCACAGCGCCTCGGTCTCCTCGAGGGTCAGAATGGCCCAGTAGGTGTTGTCCATTGTTCTAAGAGAGGAAGGTGTGGATGTGTGGATAGCCATGGCACGATCACCCTAAATATAGAGGGAAAGGGCGGGAAAACTTGGCGTGAAGCTTTGGGAAATGGCGGGAAATATCTTTAGTCCCGGTTAGTGACTACATCCGGGACTAAAAGCTCTCGTAGAAAGGAAAGGGCGGGAAAACTTGGCGGGAAGAGGTGGGAAATGGCAGAAAATATCTTTAGTCCCGGTTTGTGACTACATCCGGGACTAAATGGATATTATATTAAGATTCATTATATTTTTCTGATAATAATAGACATATTATTTGTGTTATTTGGATTATTACAATAAAATATATGATTTTCCAAAGTTTTTATATTTGATTTGAATTAAAAAAGAAAATTTACAAATGAAATAATTTATAAATGATGCAAACAGATAAATGGATATTATATTAAGATTCATTATACTTTTATGATGATAATAGACATATTATTTGTGTTATTTGGATTATTACAATAAAAGATATGATTTTCCAAAGTTTTTATATTTGATTTGAATTAAAAAAAGAAAATTTACAAATGAAATAATTTATAAATGATGCAAACAGATAAATGGATATTACATTAAATTTTTTTATATTTTTATGATAATAATAGACATATTATTTGTTTTATTTGGATTATTACAATAAAAGATATGATTTTTCAAAGTTTTTATATAAGTTTTGAATTAAAAAAGAAAATTTACAAATGAAATAATTTATAAATGATGCAAACAGATAAATGGATATTATATTAAGATTCATTATATTTTTTTGATAATAATAGACATATTATTTGTGTTATTTGGATTATTACAATAAAAGATATGATTTTCCAAAGTTTTTATTTAGTTTTGAATTAAAAAAGAAAATTTACAAATGAAATAATTTATAAATGATGCAAACAGATAAATGGATATTATATTAAGATTCATTATATTTTTCTGATAATAATAGACATATTATTTGTGTTATTTGGATTATTACAATAAAAGATATGATTTTTCAAAGTTTTTATATTAGTTTTGAATTAAAAAAGGAAATTTACAAAAAAACAATCATGGTCGTGGCTGGACTGGACTAAAAAAAGTGAAGTGTGCACAAAAAAAAAAAGCGGCCGAAAAAGACCTTTAGTCCTGGGCCGTGGCTTAGCCCGCGATTAAAGGGGGGTGGGGGGGTCTTTAATCGCGGGTTAAGCCACGACCCGCGACTAAAGACCCTTTAGTCGCAGGTGGTGGTTTAGCCCGGGACTAAAAGGGGTGGGGGTATAAATAACTTGCACCCACCCCTGGCCTCCCCCACCCAGCACTTGGAGAAATCGACGAGGAGACGCGCGCAGACGACGGTGAGAGCTCGATCGACGTAGGGGAGGTGCTGCCGGATTCCACCGCGCCGCCGCCCTCGTCTCAGGCCACCACCCCGCCGTGCCGCCACGTGCCGTACCGCAGAGCCTCACCGAAGGAATCGAAGCCCCATGCCCCCAGTCGAGCTCCCCGCGGTCCGCTCCTTCCCCGTCTCCGGCCGCCGCGTCCGTCGCCGATTCGGCCGGCCACCCTCGACCTCCCTCGGCCTCACCGACCTCGCACCTCCTCCTTCCTCTTCCCTCTCCCGTTGGCCTCCAGCATCAATCGCCATCCACAAGGCCGCCATCATCTGGCTCGTGAAAATAATCAACCCCCCCAGTCCCTCTTGCTTGCGTGGCATGATGAGGTGGCCAGTACCCCACTGGTCAGTCATAGTGGCTAGGCTTAGTAGCGGTACAAAAAGTTTAACCCCCTCGGCTGATGTCATAATGATGAAATAACCCTTTTTAGTAATTCCAGAATTTGATTAAATATTGTAAATTCAATAACTTTTAATTTATAAGTCAGAAAAATACAAATAATATATCAAAATGTTCAGAAAATTGAAACCTAGCTATCTATATAATCATGCATTATTAATAAACTTTCATGATAGCGAGTTTAATTAGAAGAACAAATGCACCCCTCTCATATGTTCCGGAGTTTTCCCGAGTTAGGGTTTTCACCCCTCGGAACCCCGATTAATTTGCCGAGCATGTTTTAGGGTTTCAATTCAATGCAATTCAACTTGTCATATCATCATACTTGCTTGAGCATTGCATCTATGCCATGTGTTGATTGTTTCCCCTTTATTTTTTTCTGGTGTTTGGTGCTTCTCGGTAGAATACGATATCGAGATCGAGATCGAAGCCCTTTAGGATTAGGGTTATTTTTTTGTTTAAGTTATTATAATTAGGATTATATTGTTTTAGTTATTAGGATTATTGTTTCTTCTAACCTGTTTAACTCTCTTTTTGTTATAGATAATTAAGTCATGGATCCATCCGAAGATCCTGGTCGCATCGGTGAAGATTTTCTTTAGGGCATGATAAGAGGTGAAATTCCTCTTATTATGGGCACGGCCGAAGATATTTTGCTCAAGGAAGAGATATCCTCATATCTGAATCCATCCGGTGATGGACTAGAGGAAAACCAAGGGGAAGACCAGATGGACGAAGGGCAAACAAATAACAACAATAATGATGGCCCCTCGACAGGATCCGGCGAGGTACATATATATAAAGTCTCGTGTTACCTCTATTCATTAACTGATCTAGATATATATTAATCACTCTCTTCTTCTTTTAGCCCACCGGATCGAAGCAATCGACAGCTCGAACAAAACGAGGGCCGAACAAAAAGTTGGACGGTAATCAGAGGTTCACCATCGAAGAAATAGATGATGATGGTGAACCGATTGATCCAGAGAAGCACCGGAGGATGTTTATAAATCAATGCGGGGTGCTTGTTAGGGACAACCTGCCGATCACCATCCAAGAATGGAATAAGTCAAAGAAACCCGGTGAAGAATCCAACAGCTATGTCACCGATGATGCCAAAGATGACCTTTGGCAGAAGCTCATAGCGCATTTCATACTACCTCCAGAGTATGAGGAATTTGAGGTAGATGGTATCACCCCAAGGCCGGGTGGGCTTGAAAATAGAGAGAAAGTCAAGGAGTGGGCACTAAGAAAGATGGCTGAACTGTACCGGAACCACAAGAAAAAATTTATACGCGAAATATGTCGCGAAAAAGAAAACTCCGGACTTCAAAGGAGTAAACGAGAAGTTGAGAGAACAGTGGCCTGATTTTGTACAGTACAAGCAATCTGATAAAGCAAAGGCAAAGTCGGCAAAGAACGCGTTAAATGCTGCCAACAAGAAATACCATCATAAAATGGGGACAGGTGGCTACAAGAGTGCCATCCCTAAGTGGGAAACTATGGAGAAGGATATGAGGGATAGAGGCGTCACTCACTGGCATGATGGATGGCCCGAGAGGTCAAAACACTGGTGGTACGGGCACGGGGGATCCTTGGACCCAGAAACAGGGAAGACATAATTTCATGATAAAATTCTAAAACCCTCCCAAGACCATATTCAAGCAATGAACGATGCTCAATTGGGATTGTTCCGTCCCGAGAGAGAGAACGACAGTGACACGCCCTAGGGAATCTGAAAAGGAGGGCGAACACGAGGCAAAGGCGCCGGTGTCTCATGGAAGAAAGGGTTTCTGCATGCGATGCGATTCTGAAGCCGTCAGAGAAAGAAGGACCGGGAGGCAGACCGGATCTCTAGGGTAGAGTAGGACCTAGCTGATCTGAAGAACCTCATGCATGAAATTAGCCAAAGGCCGCCGTCGTCAACTCACCCGGTGCGATGATCTGCATTGGATCTTAGCCAGCGGAGAAGCGGTATGGCTTCCACGGAGGTCCGTGATGATCAAGCACCTTTGGATGATGCACCGGCTCCTCACTACCCCGTGGATGATGTCAGAGAGATGGCACAATGTGAGCTACATCAGCCAATGAACAACCTGTCCTTCAAGGTGGCGATCGGCACTGCTTTACCTTGTCTACCTGGAGCACTCCACCATTCACTTCCGATTCCACCAGGCTATGCTCGTGTCACGGTGGATGACATAGTGGAGGATTTTGAGGACCTAGAGATTGAAATCGCTACGCCTGAAGGCTTTACGAAACTAGGAGATGTCAAGCGCAACATCATTCTATGGAATAAGAAGTACATCAAGTTTCCAGGCTCGGCGCCAAGGCCACCGACTCCAAGGAATCCAAATCCACCCCGCATCGAATATCGTCAACCTCCAAGTCCACCCCAACCCGATTATCGCCAACCTCCAAGTCCACCCCTACCCGATTATCGCCAACCTCCAAGTCCACCCCGCCCCGCTGACGATCACCGCAGCAGGAGTACATCAACTCGATCTCCGCCTCCTCCTCCGTGCAATACTACTACCTCGTCGAAGAAACGGAAGTTCGACGGTCCCCCGCGCCCCACATCGAAGAAAGATCAAATGCCGAAGATAGTCGATATCCCGCCGGCTCTTCCAAAGAGACCTTATGACAAGACCGACGAGGAAACTAACGCGGATGTGGCTGCCCATGTTAAGGCGCATTTTTCACCCAAAAAGCCTGAGCCAAAGCCGGTATATAACGAAAAGACAAAAAAGTGGGCTAACTCCTTTCTTGAGCAACCATCCCAGATATCGATGAATCTAGAATCAGACTATGACCGGGAGATTATTAAGCAAGCACAGAAGAAAAAAAATCACAAGTGCAAAAAGCGGGAAGCAAGTTGCCCAGCTCGGAGCATAGAAGAATCAATCGATCGCCCCGCTCAAAGTCATTTCAGACCTCGACAAGGCCTTCAGAGCTGAAATGGATATGGACATGCAAATAATGGACCCTAGAGCCCGTAATAATGCTGCACTTATGGGAATCACTGTATCGGAGGCCAAAGCACTTGCTAACTAAGAAAATATGTCTCTTGGTCAATATTTAGGCTATGAAGATACGCCAGTGGGTCAGATAGTACGGCAGTATGTCCAAGGGTAGCCTCTAGTCAGTAATGAGGAGCTCGCGCATCTATCCACACATATGCGAAATCTGCATGAATGGTACATGTCACAAGCAGAAAAAAAGCATCATAAATATTGGTTTCCGGTGGACGTTAGAAAGGAGCATCACTTCAAACCATACTCGATACAGGTTCAAATGACCAAACTGTTTCAGTTATACAACCAGCGCGCCCTCGACAAATCTATCATTGGTTGCTCTTACGTAAGTTATTTATTTCTATAATTAAGTTTGTAGCCTTAGCTCGTTCATTGCATTTAATATATTATCCTAACTATATATCCTTTTGTATGATGATATTATATTCCGCAGAATGAAGATGCTTGAATGCAAAAGAGTTAGAAGATACGACGTTGGGTTCATTGACCCATATATCATTAATGAATATACGTTAAAGAATCACCCCAAAGACGTGGAGGAAGACCTGTCCAGGTTCTTAACCGAGCATAATTTTGTTAAGGAAATACTATTCCCTTACAACTTCAAGTGAGTGTTTATATCTTGTACACATTTTATTTTTGCTTACTGGATGAGCTATGCATGTATGCTTATGTAAATGTCCGCCGATTCCACTGGATCTTGCTAAACATTCAAGTTGACAACTCCCTAGTTGAAGTCCACGACTCATTAAGTTGGGACCAAGAGAAGTGGAGCGACATGAAAGCAATGCTCCATAAGTAATTTCAATCATTATCGCATTATATCGTCCTCTTTCATTCATTTCCTGATATCAAGTAACTAATAACTCCTTTGTTCATTTTCTTTGCCGAGCATGTGTTGGACACGGTTCAGACAGAAAATACCAGGTCCATTCAAAGAGGAGCTAACTTATAAAATGGCGAAGAGTTTACAGCAGCCACCGGGAACTCAATTATGCGGATACTACGTCTGCGAGTATATCCGAGAGTTGACCAGTGAGCGGAAAGTTGACTCACATTATATTTATGATTTGCGAGAGAAACTGAGACCAGCGCATAAGAGCAATTCAAGAGGAGCTGGCGAGATTTATGATGAAGGAAGTCCTTGATATACATGGAGAGCATTATGAGGATGACGTGGAACTCGATTTGCCTTAGTCATCTCCATGTAGCTCATATGATATATATATTCATCAATGACCATGTAATTTCAAAACATTTCTTCCTTTTGATATGATTGATTATATGTATGCTTGCAAGGGATCGATCGTATATAAATGCATCGACGTGTAGTCTGTATGTAGTAGCGTATAATATGTCTACTGAAATATATGTTTGTTATAGTGAAACACAAAACAAAAAAGGAACAAAATGGCAAAAAAAAGGAAATACACAATCTACTTACGGCAAAGAAATGTGGTGTTTCTCTGCCGCGGCAGGAAACCTTTTAGTCTCGGGTGGTGTTACCGCCCGGGACTAAAGGGTTTCCGCCCCCCGTGCCGCAGAAACAACCACGTGGTTGTTACCAGTCGTGGGCCGTTGCGAGCCGGGACTAGAGCCCGTTGCGGCCGGGACCGAGGCCCTTTTCCACCAGTGCTAAGGCTGCCGATGACGCTGCGGTAGAACGTTGCCCACCGCGTCTCCTTGCTCTCCTTTCTCGGTTGGCATCGTGCTTCCATGGGCGCAGCGCGGCGTTGCAGCCCACCATGCCCGCCTTGTCGAGCAGTTTGCTCTCGTACGCAGCCTGTGTGATCATGGTGCGCCCACGCTCCTGTTTTACCTCTAGGCCGAGGTAGTATCGGAGCAAGCCGAGGTCACTCATGGAGAATAACCGTTTCATCTCCTCCTTGAAACGGTGCACTTCTAGCTGCTCAGCACCGGTGATCACTAGGTCGTCGACATAGACCCCAACAATCAACAGTGCGTTCCCGGTTCCTCATGCGTACACGCCGTGTTCCGTGACACTGCGCGTGAAGCCGATCGAAGCTAAGCTTGCATCCAGTTTGTCGTTCCACGCCCTTGGTGCTTGGCGTAACCCATACAGGGCCTTGTGGAGTTTGTAGACACTATGTTCGTGTCCATCAGCGATGAACCCTGGTGGCTGGGACACGTTGACCTCCTCCTCGAGATCTCCGTTTAGGAACGCGTATTTAACATCCATGTGATGAACCTCCCAGCCACGGTTTGCCGCCAGAGCAAGTATGAGCCGCACAGACTCGAGCCTTGCTACTGGCACGAATACCTCCTCGAAGTCCACACCTTGACGTTGCACATAGCCCTTTGCGACAAGCTGGGCCTTGTGCTTGACGATGTGCCCATGCTCATTTTTCTTCACCTTAAACACCCATTTGAGGCCGATCGCACGGTGGCCTGGAGGGAGAGAGGTGAGAGTCCAGGTGTTGTTGTCGTCGATGGACTGAAGCTCGTCTAACATCGCACGACGCCAACAGTCCTCGCGCTCAGCCTCACCAAACGATGTTGGTTCTTCTTCGGCCATGAGATGCAACACCTCGTCGTCGAAGAACTGCTCCGCTAGTTGCGGTGTACCGGCAGGAGCTCCAAGCAGGTCATTGACGAGCCGAAACCGGTGTGGTGCGGTGGCGCTGTCTTGGGCGTCGAAGAGAGCCGATTGCGCCGATGCGGGAGTCACGAACCGCACCTGAGTTGATCCAGATGGGGAAATCTCAGCATCCTTGCTATGCGTCATTGTCGAGTGATGTTGCCGGGCTGGAGACGGTGTGGCTGAAGGCGTTACAGAAACACGACTGCTTGCGGGAGTTGTATCCCGGGAACGAGTCGTGGTTGACGTGGCCGCGTGCGTGACGTAGACGGGGTACTCAACTGTGAAGGAGCTGCTTGTCGGGGCCTCCCCAGGCGCCTCCCAGTTCCACCATGCCTCTTCGTCAAAGATGACGTCGCGTGACACGTGTAGGCGCTTGGAGACAGGATCGTACATCCTGTATGCCTTAGAACCCGTCTCATAGCCGATGAAGACCATGGGGGTGCTCCTGTCATCGAGTTTCTGTAGGTGCGGGTGCGCCACCTTGACGTGTCCAATGCAGCCAAAGACGCGGAGGAAGCGCACGTCCGGCTTCTTGCCGTGCCATGCTTCATACGGCGTCATGCTGTCGACGCTCCTCCTGAAGCACCGGTTGAGGATGAACACGGCTGTGAGTACCGCCTCTCCCCAAAACAGGTTTGGCACCTGTTTAGTCTTGAGCATGCTGCGTGCCATGCCCAACACCTTTCGTTCCGCCTCGACAATGCCATTCTGTTGCGGCGTGTATGGCGCGGTGAGGTGATGTTGCACGCCGCTCTTGGTGCAATGCTCGTAGAAATTGGCCGACGTGAACTCGCCGCCATGATCTGTGCGTAGCACACGCAGCTTGTGCCCACACTCCACCTCAGCTGCCGCCTGGAACTTGACGATGGCGCGTGCAGCCTCGTCTTTGGATACCAAAAGCTCCACCCACATGTACCTGCTGCGATCGTCAATCAGCAGCAAGATGTAGCGTCGGCCTCCTGGCATCCGTGGCGTGATCGGGCCGCACAAGTCCCCATGTACAAGCTCAAGAGGCTTCTGGGTCCTATAGTGTGCCTTCTGCGGGAAAGGTAGGCGCCGCTGCTTCCTGGCAAGGCACGCCTCGCATAGCTCGTCGACGTGCTCGATGTGCGGAAGACCACACACCAAGCCTCCACGAGCCATCCTCTGTAGGCCATCGAAGTGCAGGTTCCCGAGCCGCGCATGCTAGCGCCAGGAATCGGACACGTGACCCATGGCGAGGCACACTGGACATACAGGTGTGAACCGAAGTTTGTACAAGCGATTGGGCGACCGTTGTACCTTCATCAGCAGACGATTTCACTGGTCTCGCACGCTAAGGATTCCACGACGTATGTGGATGTCATACCAGCTCTCGTCGAGCTGGCCGAGGCTCACGACGCTGCTCTTGAGCGCCGGGATGAAGAATACCTCGGTGAAAGCGCGGTGATCTCCCCCGTCGATGGCAAAAACAACGGTGCCACGCCCGTGGATATCCACCACCGAGTTGTCCGTGAAACGTACCTTGCCGGTGACCGAACGCTCCAACTCAGCAAAGGCATCGACGGAGCCTGTCATGTGGTTCGTTGCACCAGTCGAGGAACCATACCTCGCCACCTTGGTCATCGCCGTGGGCAGGGGTGACGATGGCCCTTTCCTCGTTGAGGAACACTTGACCACCGGTGCATGCCATGGTGTTCTCGGGGCGTTCGAACACCTCCTCGACGCACGCCATCATCAGTCCAGGGCCTTCGTCTTCCTCGGCCTGGACAAGATTGGCAGCGACCGAAGGTGCTGCCGCCGCTGCTTCATCCCGCTGCTTCTTGCGGCATTCATGGGCCCAGTGGCCCTTTTTCTTGCAGTACCGGCAGTTGTTCCTACTGATGTTGTTGCCGTAACCTTGCATCGGCACGGCCTGCTGCTGAGGCTTCCCGCCCTTTCGCCCACTTCCGAGACGGCCATTGCCAGGGCCATCCCCTTTGCCGCTTGTTCTGCCTCCACGCTGTTGTTTCTTTCGCGCCTCCCACTGCTCCTTATTGAGTAGGAGCTGGCCGCTGGAGCTGCCTCCTTGATCACCGTCCAGCCGTTCCTCAACGACTCGGAGATGGCCAACAACCTCCTCGACAGTGAGCTTTGCTGGGTCGAGGAGTGTCTCGATGGAGAAGGCAATTTGCACGAAGCGTGTAGGTACAACAGAGAGGAATTTTCTCACAACCTTCTCTTCGTCGACCGAGTTGCCGAGAGAGCACAGAGCGGACGCGATGTTGGATATGCGCATCGCGAACTCGTCGATCCGCTAGTTGGCCTTGAACGTGACGGTCTCGAACTCAGCTTAGAGCCGGCGCACGCGCGAGTCGCGCACACGATCGTTCCCCTGGTACTGAAGGCGGATTGCCTCCTAGGCCGCCTTGGCGCTCCCCTTCCCCACGAGCATGCAGTGCATCTCCGATGGGGTAGAGCGGAGCAGTACCGCCAACGCCTGCTTGTCCTTCCTGCGAGGTACGGTCTCGTCCTCGATCGCTTCCCAGAGCGACGCCGCCTGGAGGTTCAGCTCCATCACGATCGCCCAGTTGGTGTAGTTGGAGAGTGTCAACATCGGGAAGGAGAGGTTGGTGCCGCTGCCGCCTTCGGTCTCGCGCACCACTTGTTGCACGACAATCTCACCACCATTGCATCGCACCCTGCTGCGCCCACGGCTTGGCGATCGTCGTCGTTGCTCGGGCGAAGGTGTCACGGATTGGCGTGGTGGTGGTGTGCCATTGTTGCCTCTTCCATTGCCTTGTAACATGGCTACTAACTTGGCTCGATACCAATTGTTAGCCCTAGCCCTACTCAGCTACACATGCTTAATAACTTGGGCACAACCCAAACTCAAAGAGATTGTACAAGAGCACACGCACACTCTAGAGAGGATGAAGAACTCTCTCACGAGGACACAAGAAGCAAGGGAAGTTTTCATTATTCCTCTACTACTTGGTGTTCTCATCGGGATACAAGGGGTAGTATTTATACTACTACAAGATGCACTAGCTAGCATTGTGAATATCAGCGATGAAGTCAAACCGTCCTGACATTCTATCCTGACTTCTTATCTTTTGCATGCTATCCTGACTAGTGCTACCATTTATCCTGACTACTACCAACCCTAACATCTGCAGGAATATTTGCTAGTGGACTAGTGGTGCAAAGTCTCATGTTCACACTCCATGCAAACGGAGTTTTCACGTTGCATGTGCATGCACCGCATGTACTTAGGCTAACACTAATTAGCAACGTAAATTAAAGGCAACAATTAGGGGAAGAATTGTTGTTCTAATTAAGTTGCTTAGCCAAGAAATACTGCACCATGTATGTGCATGTGCTAGTAGTAGTACTAGTTTGCATGGAGTGTGAACATGAGAATTACACATGGAGTGTGAATCGTGTGAGTCTTACACCACTAGCAAGTCAAATATTCCAGCAGTAGTCATCATAGAATGTCAGGATAGGATGTCAGGATAGGTTGCAGGGATAAGTGCGGCTGCATTTCTTGGACTTCAAGGTCAAGTGTTCACACCTTGAAGAGAGTAGTATGTGAGCTGGTTTACTAGCTCACTAGTAGTATAAATAGGACAACCCTTTGTATCATTTCAGCACACCGAGTAGTAAGTGAAGGAACAAATATAAACTTTGCTTCAGCTCCTTGTGTCCTCTCGTGAGAGAGTTCCTCCCGGTCTCTCGCGTGTGTGCGTGTGTTCTTGCCATCCTTTCAGTGTGTAGGTGGAGTAGAGGCTAGGGGCTAACAGTGGGCCACGGCGGCCAGCGTAAAAAGCGTCGGTGGCGCCAGCGTCGATGGCGCAGCGTAGAAGTCGGTGGCGGAGTAGGAATAGGCGGCGGCGCCACGCCTGCAGAGGAGGAGGTGCGATGATCGTGGTACTTTGCGCGCGGCGACGGCGACGGCGAATGCAGCCGAGGAGGATAAGGAAAATGGCGACGACGACCGAGGCGGAGACCGATGCGGAGATGGCGGCGGGTGCGCACAAGGACGACGGAGTCCACGCCGGGGCACTCCACCACCACAGGCTTCTGGCCATGGGTCTCGGACGACATTGGAAAGGCTGGGCAGGCACTGCGTCGCGTAAGCGTTGCCTAAGCTTCTGCTTCGGGTGGGGAAGAAGGAGCTGGGGTGACTGTGGACGTACGGGTGGAGAAGAAGGAGCTAGCTAGGTCGACTCTGTACGGGGTGGAGAAGAAGGAGCCTAGGACGAGCACGCTGATATATAGCTAGCTAGCGCCGCATCTTTGCATGCCAGCTCGCTGGATCGCCTCTGTTCAAGGGCAAACGTTTACATGGGTGCCAATGTGTCACTGTCATGCATCCACCCAGCTAGCTAGCGCGTGCGGGTTCACTACAGGAAAGATTCACTACGCCGACGGCGCCGTCAATGCGCGTCGGCACAGGCTATGCTGTAACATCCCAAAAATATCAAACTTAAATCATCAAACACTACTCATTAAATTTAGGGTTAACAAAAACTTTTCTAAATGAATTCATGAATGCATGTATATGTGTATGCATGGATTTTGAATTTCTTTAAAAACCACCTTCTTTGTGTGAACCATTGCTTGTAAAATGTTTCTTAGGTGAAAAGAACATCATCTAAAACATTTCCCACCCTTTTCCTTAAGACAAGTAAATCAAAACAAATATATTAAGTGAATGGTCATTTTGACCAATTTAACTCCCATGCCTACTTTGGCTGTCTCAAACTTTCAAAACCTAACAGAAATTTTTCTGGATCTTTGCACCCCTTGAATGTACTCATAACAAAGTATCAAGGCCCACTTTGTGATCATCCAGAAACTTTCAAATGCATAGTTTAAATGACAATTCAAAATTGAATCTTCTTCATATGGGAAGATCCCACTTTTTCAAAAACCCCTCAAACAAGCTCAACTTTCAAAACCCAAGCATCTGCAGACTCACCAGCACCAATCTAGCAAACCCACCAAAAATCATTTCAAAATTCAAAACTTGATTTCATGCGGCCATTTCATCAAACAGGTTGCAGACACAAATCAAACAAAACATCAAACACTATAGTGTGCAGTGTTTTGAGCCTAACTTGTTCCCTAGTTAGCTCACACACAACCTAGTAGATCATCTAGAAAGATTAGCCCAACACTAGAACCCCTGTGAGCTTGCCATGGTCATTAATGGTGAACAGCCGAGCAACCCCATGTCATCCCATTGTGGACAGCAGGCTAGAGGAAGAACTAGCCGTGCCAACCTTGTCTGGGAGGCAGCCCACCGTCCACCGCCACTGCCTGTCCCAGCCGCGAGCGTTGCCAAGCCCTGGACCACGCGCACGAGACACGCCCAGACCATGCCGAGCGTGCGCCAGAGCGCCACCCTCGACCATCACCCACAGACCGCGCGCCGCCCTCACCGCGTGCATACACGATCACCACCGACCCAGGAGACCGCCAGACACCCCCGTTTGCCGCCCCGTGCCATACAGCCACCGCCGAGGACGCCTGCCGTCTGAGCGCCGCCCGTTCCAGACCAAACCACACCGCCCCATGCCTCGCGATCATGTCGTTGAGCATCGCCAGGAGACACAGCACCGTCCCCTACCCTTGCCCATGCCATTAGCCGCCTGTAACGTCGCCCCCGACGAGCTCACCTTGCGCCCCGACGGTCCCCTCGCTCGACTATAAATAGAGGCCACCCCCGCACGATTTCTTCACACCATCTCACTCCCCTCTCCCCACTGACCGTGCCACACCATCCTCAGAGCAAGCCGAGCACCACCTCGCCGGAATTTCACCGGAGCCCGCCGCCTCTGGAGAAGAAAGGAGCCAGCGATTGGAGCTGTCCCAGGAGGAGCCACCGGTACCAGGAGGTTCGCCGTCGTCGACTTCGTCGTTCGCCCGCCTCGCCGACCCTCGCCCGTACCCCGGTGAGCCCCCAGCACCCCTCACTGGCCGCGCTAGGTTTCGTTCTCACTGGAGCTGTCTTGCGTCGACAATGACCCTCAGCCGTTGGATTAGAAGTAGATCAAACGATCCACGTTGCCCCATACCGCTTCGTCCAGCCCCGTGTCACTGACGAGTGGGGACACCCACTTAAGCAGCCACAGGAGCCCTTAGCAGGCCGGCCCGTTAGAATTTCCCGCGCAGCCTAGCAATTCAAATTAAACCTTTTCTTTTTAAATTCAAACACACTTCTATACCCAACTTCAAAAATCAACCCAGATCGATTCAGTACACCAAATTAAATGAAACCAATTTTGTTGGAAAGGTCTGTGAATGCTTAATCCAAGCCCATTGGATTCAAGTCATTTGGATCTGTAGATCACCCATAGCAAAAATAGCAAGGCAGAAGCTTTTCTGCATTCAAACATTTTTCAAATTTAAACCATAAAAGCTTTTGAGTTGATTTCCAACTCTCAAAAATCACATTTAACCATACCTTTCAGATTATATAAAAATATATATGTTTACTTGCAGAAATAATGTTCAAGTTATAAAAGAATGCTTCATAAGCATTCCTAGTCACTTTAATTAATTGAAATAAAAGGGTAAAACCTTAATAAATTGTGACACCACTTTAAATCACATTCCCATGGACTACAATATGTGGTGATGACATGTGTCAAAATGATCCCATGTTTAGTTTGGAGAATATTAAATCTTAAGTAGTTTTTCAATGAGTAGAAATTACTTTTCTAAAAATAAGAAGTTTTAAACCAAGCTTTAATCTTGTAATGTTAGAGATGATGCTAGATCATCTATAGGACCCTTGTGTGTGATGATTGCAAGTAGCTAAGTATTGTTTGGTGATTGTGTACCTCGTATTTATTCGTAGACGCTAGTACCGACCAAGGATACTACGAGGAGGAAGGAGGATACTACGAAGAAGAAGCCGAGGAGAACTTCAACCACTGCTCTGCACAAGGCAAGCCTAATACTACTAGTGAATGTGCAAGCTAACACCTGCAAGATACTATACCTATGCAAGCTGATACTATACCAATGCAAGCTAACACTTGCAAGATACCCTACTGATGCTACAAACCCATACTTGTGATATGAATACTATATGCCTTAAGCATATGTGATCATACCTACTTGCTAAACCAATCCTAGTTTTATGGCAAGCTTCTTACTTTATTTCTTTATCAAAGCTTACTTAGAGTCTACCTAAGAGTTTGGTAGATACTAGACAGTTGTGCTGAAGGTTGCTTAAAGAGCATAAAATTTGGCCTAAGCTAGAAACCTTGATATCAGCCTAAGATATAATGTTGGACTTAGTGAAACTCCACTAATTACCACCCCTCACTAGTACCACCCCCACCTGTAGATGCTAGTGCTAAGCATAAAACTTGATCAACTTTAGATGGGAATACTTGGTGGAAAAATGATTATGAAAACCTTGGAATGATGGATCATTCTATTGAAATGTTTTGGACATGTGTTTCCAAGCACTTGATGATTTTGGTGATGAAAATGTTGAGGCATGAGCCTTAGCCCTTTATAAAACTGATGGTTGTCTGGATGCGATACCATTCCAATTTTTGCGTACAACCACAATACCCAAATATTGGGTAGGGCTTGACTGGAAACTTATATACCTTAGTATTAGTTCCCTCACGGCCAAGGTCTGAGATGAGGATACCTTGTGAAGATTGTCCACCTGTGCAGTACCCTAGATGACAGTGGTCATGGTTGGGAGGCCAAACTCACAGGAGAGGTGCTTATACTAGGGCGTGTAATCGAAAGGTTAGGATTGATTATCCGCATCTTGAGTATGGTGAATTCAGGATTTGTTCTGACGGATGTATCGAATGTTGTGGTGAAAGTGTACAATCTCTGCAGTGTCAAACTATTTGAATAGCCGCGTCATGATTATGGACGATTAGATGGCCATATTGTTCCCCGTCAGGACTTTTAAAATGACTTGTGAAATGAATTGCGACTTTGACTTGACCACAACAGAGTTGTGACCGAATTACAAGATCCCACTTAGGAGTTATAAAGCGTGACTAGCTTGAACTTAGTAAAGATAAACACGGCTTTACGCAAAACAACCTTAGAGCCTAGTGTCCTATTATCCAAAAACCCTTACTGTTAGTATTAGTTTGCAGTACTTAAAGAGTACTCATGGATTTGTCCAGCTATTCCCATGGCCAGACTATGAAGAGGAGTACCTGGAGGATGGACCCCAGGAAGGTTACGACAACTAGGATCATCTCCCATCGTCAACATTGCCTATGACCCCGAAGATGGAGCTTCGCCTACGCTACCGTTATTATTACGTATTCCGCTGCTTGATGTTGTACTAAGAACTGGATCATGATATCCTCATTTGTGTAAGAACTTATGTATCGTTTGTAATGGATGAAGTACTATGGTATCCAATTCTGTTATGTCTCGCAAAAATGGTAATCCTGGGATTGCGATGTATGGCATAACAGGCATCTAGGATTGAAAAATCCGGGTGTTGACATATGCTGACGGTGGCCGTCGGCGTAGCCCCCTTGGCGTACGTCCTCGTCGACATAGCTCTATGGCCGTCGGCACAACCATCCCCCCTCGACACAACGTCTTTCATCAGGCCCCGCATGTCAGTCAACGGCCGTCTTTGATAACGGTCCATCCTGAAGCTACGCCGACGGCCTGGCCGTCATAAGAAATGAGCTACGCCGACGGCCAGTCGGCATATAGCCTTTTTTTTAGTTTTTTTATTTTTTTTTAAATTTTTTTAATCTTTGAATTGTTTGACTCCTTAATCTCTCACTTTAATCATTTTAAGACTATTTATAGTTAATAATTGATTAAATTGCAGTCTTAGTCAAAGTTCCCATTCGGTCACCCATCCTAATACTACTCCAGCTCTAGCACGCTTAACTTTCTTGTTCCTTCAGAATCTCTTCCCGCAAAGCAATTTACACATTGTTGTCAATACTATGATATCATTCCTATTAACTCTTATATCATCATGTCACATGGTTGTATTTTTTGAAATTATAAGCAATTATTTAAGTAAACAACAATGAATAAGTAAAAATATTATTGAATTCAAATAAAAATATAAGGATTTTATTTTTTTGTATTTTTTATTTAATATGGAATAATTAATATCTTTAAATTTGTAAATCGGAATTCAGCAAATAATATGTCTAAATTGATTACATAAATGAGAGGAATCCAAATATGATATCAATATCAACTTATCAAGAACTATGCTGTGATTCTTATCATAATTTCATTTGCCCATTTAAAACGACACGCATAAAGAAAAATGGAAAACGGCTTTTTGGTGCGACGAAAAAAAAACTTCCTCCTGAAACATTGTTCGCCATCCCATGATGCACACTTATGCACAATATGGACACATTATCACAAACTATGCCTTTATTCTAGCCATAACATTGGTCATTTGGCCCGAAAGCCAAGAAACCTCGAACGAGATAGGTCATTTTGTGAAGGTGTTTGCACACGAACACGTCACCGTGTACCCTCGGCGCGATCTTGTGACAACGCGCCGAGAGGAGGCTTGCCGAGCGCGATCATAAGACAGTCCGTGGCGCTTTTGAGACCGAAACCCGTTCCGGGAGGGACCCGTCGGTGGCGGCGGCTATGGGCTGCCCTAAGTCGGCATGACCGCCCCTAGAGCCTCGTGGATTCGCAGCCTCCAATCTTGAAGAACGATGAAGAACGAGAAGAAAGATACAAGGGAGAGGGATAAAGAGTAGATGAACACAGAAAAGTAGTAGATTTGTTTGTTCGATTGGTGTTGGTTCAATCGGCCGTCACCCCTCGTGTATATAAGGAGCGGCTGGACTTTTCGTGCAAGAAAGAAGGCTGGATCCACGTCCAAACCCTAGTTAGGGTCCAACTCGAACAAGCAAACTCGAAATTTGCGTAACTGTTCGGTCAAAAACTTGCCTGTAACTTCTGGACCACTTTTGAGACAGTAAACAAGCTCAGATCAAAATGTCATAAAAAGTAAAGTTGTTTGTCTCGAAACTACGAAGAACTTTCATGTTTTGTACTTTTCCATATGACCTGATCTTCATTGCCTTTTCCTCTTGTTTTCGTATCAAACTCGGATTGCGACCGAACGAATTTAACTCAATTCGGCGTATTTTAAATCTGTAGGTCGTATACTTGCTCGGATGAAGATGGTTCCAAAAGCAGAGTTGTTCGCCTCGAAAAACTGAACAACTTTCATGTTTACGACTTTTTCATCCGAGTTAACCTTGACCGCTCAATCTTGTTCGTAAGCAGATATATTAGTCTAGCGGTTTTTAGACGAATTTTGGACTTCCATCCACGCCAAAGGTGAGACAAGGTCTGTGGTCCAGCGACCACTCGGTTCTGTCCGTGCCAATTTGGCCTTTGGCAGTATTTTGACTTTAACTTTCGGATACTAACTCGGATTGAGATGATTCAAAAAGCAAAGTTGATTGTTTCGACGAGACGCACAACTTTCGTGTTCTGAACTTTTCCATTTGAAGTCATCTTGAATAATCCATAGTTGAAGCCTCCATATATCAGTCTCTGAATCTTCTCTGGACACTAGCATAATCGGCTATTAAGCCTGATCATCGCTTGACTTGATATGGTACCTCTTTGATGATGATTAATATTCCTTGTAGTGGACTTTTCCGAGTGTGTGTCTCTCGCCATTTTCCTTGATTAGCTACGAGCCTAAAACGAGTGTCAACACATGCCCCCCTGTTTTCTGGCAGAGCTTGCGTGTCAGAAAATAACTTGCTTCACTTTTAGTCTAAGGACGATGTCAACACTCCATCGGCCACTGGTTGTCTTATGGTGATAACTCCATATCAGCCATTTCCTGTCTAGATTTGTTGCCACTTGGGTAAAATATCTTCAAATGATTTGCATTAAGAACAACCACTTCATCTTGAATATCACAATTGTCTTTGAACAACTCCCACAATGATCCTCGCCTGGTATTCATCCAAGTGCTCAAGAAGAATATCACCAACCGTTAGGAAATAAAGATCATTACCTTAAAGAGTATTTGAACACATGAACTGTCATGTTCACCCTTTAGTTCAGATTTTTATGTAATAGACATTGGATTTCCTTTGTTGTTCTCCTTCACCTGCACTAGATTTTTCATTAGCGGCCAAAATTGTGGTCTCCAATCTAGCCTTATCTATGTTGGCAAAACAAAGCATCGGCTCTTGTGGAATATGGAATATATTATGAATAATATGATAGCCGAATGTTTAGTTGAGCCAACTCATTTGCACTTCAGTTTTCATGTCTAGATATATGAGCAATGATAAATCAATCCAAGATGAAATTCACATCTAGACATGTATCAAGATAAATAACAAGTGATTCGTCGAAACCTTGGTAAACGATGGACATTATTGCACTACTCACAACGGATCACTAGAAGCCTCAATATTTGTAGCACATATAGCAATAAAATGTTCTAGCACGAATATCAAAACTACAAATTTGGCATGACTTTTTGTGCAAGATATTTTAAGCAGGATGAGACTTCATAGAACAGTACCATAAGGAGATAAATAAACAATACCAACGCATTGACTATTGCTTTTAAAACTGAAGAGTCAAAATGTAATTCCCATGGTACTATAGAGATAAGATCAATATCAATATCATGCTCAACATCTACGCCTATAATGAAATTAAAGACAATTTGGCATTTTGTATATTTTAAAGGTTTATAAGCCAAATTATGAACACATAATCATAAGCACAGTTGCTAATGAATGCATACCCTGTCTCAGTCTCAGTAACACTAAGGACGATGTTAGAACACCACATCGGCCATAACTGGATAATGATCTAAGGGCGATATAATAAATATCGGCCATATATCTTTGCCCCAATGGACATGTATAACCCATCCACCAAAGTATGTAAAGCCGAAGTAAACAAAAGAACAAATCTGATTATGTACTTCAAGTGTTCGGCCTCTTGGATTAGCAAAAAATTGCAACTAATCAAATGAATAATGATTTGGTAATACCCTTTCATGATGTATAAAATTATGATGCAACCAAGGATCAAAATAGAAGCATGGTGGGTAACCAATCATACCTGGGGATGAATTCCATGGCATAGGAATTAAAGGAGAAGTAGAATAATATGGATGATGTGCTCGCCAAAGTTTTTGATAGTGATACCGAATTCTTTGGCCCAATCGCTTGTTGGCTTTATTCTTTTTGCTCTTTGCTTTTGCTGCCCTTCTTATGATAGGATTTCGCACATCTTCCTTGCCTTGAGGGTTTACTTTGAGAACCCATGCCATGTTTCTTTTCTTCAGCTCCCCGGCTCTAAGCTGATATAGCTTCCTCTCCTGCCAATGTGATAAGCCGAGTGGGCATATCGGCTGTGGTTTTCTTTCACACAATGGCATGACTTTATTAATCTTGGGCACTTTCGACTTGGATTGTTTGGACTCGACGATTGGGACATTGAAAGTTACTCGCTTCACTTCCTTTCCTTTAGTAGCCAATGTTAATTCCGCTGGATTTTCATTATTTGGAGTCGAGTCTGAAACAACACACTTGCGTCCATATTTTTTGATTCGCTATACCTGCTTGACCACATCCTTCTTTACCGACTGATTCTTTTCTATTAAAACGGTCTTTGACATGCTGATCAATTGACCTTCTTGGAGCTGCATAATTTGGGTGAGATGGTCTATAATTAGATGGATAACGTGCCCATGAATCATACCTTTCCCATGATGGATATGAATAAAAATTAGCATATGGAGGTATCCATGACATTGGCATTGGTGGCCCAAAAGGAGGAGACGAATTTGTTGCATTGAATTTCCCCTTTCGCCAATCCCTGTCTTTAGAACTTTGCCTTGGGGGTGATCTTGATGCTTTTGCAATACTTGGCCAATAAGAACTTTTTGCTTCACTCTCTTTTTTATATTTTCCCAGCAGCTGTGCGAAAGTGACTTTTGGTTTGCTACCATTGTTCTTATTGCGGCCTTTGTCTTTTTGATCTTTGCACGCATCGATCTTCGAATTTTGTTGTTGCCCCCCAGTGCTTGATGTCTTCATTGTAGCTTCATTGGAACTCCCGCCTTCAAGAACATTTGCAATATGTTCTTCAATAATATCTTTGCTTGAAAGCTTGATCCCATCATCCTTGGTGTGTACCTGATCCTCATCATATGAATCGGCTATAGGCAGCCGATGCAATGTCGTTTGGCCATCAAGACCAATCAAAATAGATTCCTCATCAATTTGTGTTTCAACAAATTTCAATCGTCCTTTATTAACAGCCGATTGTACTATTTGATGAAACATGGTGCAACTCTCTATACTATGATCAAACGAATCATGCAACTTGCAATACATTCGTCCTTGTAATAATGGCTCAGTATTGTGATCAAGAATTCTAACATAATCGATTTTCAATACCATATCAAAGATATGATCACACATACTCAAACTGTGGGTGCACCTTTTATCTTCTAACCGATCTTGTTGCGAGAACGGCTTTGGAATTGAGCAACCACATTGTTCAGATTTCACATCATCTAATTCGGTTATGCATTGTTTTTTGCACTTCTCTTCCGATGTATTTGAATACAAAGTTATACTAGTATCGGCTTCCTCAAGAGACAATAACCTTGGCTTTAGGTTTCTGAAACTAAAAATATTAAAACACATATGTCTCACTTGAGACCAAATGTAAGCCAAGTATGAAATAAGCAAAGGTACCCATGTAAATATAAAATACATATGAAACACTAGGGATAACTTATGCCATGAAAATATGTTACTATTGGTCTCTCTAAAGGGTACGGCATGTTGACCGATAAGTTCTGTGAAAATTATATTCCTAACAAATAAATTACTTCTCTCGATTGGTCTTTCATAGCTTATGATAATTTTTCTAACATATGTATCAATATTAAAGTCTTGACCAAATCGGAATATAAGTAAATTATTTGCTAGATGTACCTTTTTGAAGACATTGGAAGCGTATGATGGTCGGATGTCCTGAACAATATCTTGCTCGGCCTTTAGAGAATTCTCCAACTCCTTGTCTTCTTTCTTTTCTGGATTTTGTGCCTCTTCACTTTGATGCTCTTTGTTAACCGAACATTGTTCGGCTATATCTTGTTGTTGTTGATGTTCATCAATTTCTTTGGCACAAAACTCATGGTGCAACATGTAAGCCCCTTTACATCCAGAAAAATCAAGCACATCAGTTTTGATAATCTTGCCATGCTCTTGATCAATGAAGCTTGATTCTTCTGATTTGGTAGATTCAACATATGTATTTTTTGATTCGGCTATTTCAATAACCGAATTAACCATACTAGACATATCATTGATGTTTTCTTCATGGGTTTCATCAGATTGCAAAGCTTCTTCTCTTTTCCTCGTTGTAGTAGAGGGCTCAACTTGATTGCTGCGTGGAGGAGATGAATTGATTCTTTTAACTTGAGTAGTATTGTCTTGATGGTCCTTTTTAAGACTTGCAAGAAACTGCTGCAGTTCTTCTTCTTCAAGTTTTTTCTTATATGCTTCATGATCGTCTTTCATATTATTTTCAAGTGCCTCAAACTCCTCATCACGCTTCCTCTTGAGTATCTCAAATAACTGGAGATGTTCCTCTGATAAATCATTAAACGTAATGACCTTATCGCGTTAACCTCAGCAACACATGATTGCCCCCCAATGCTTTTAGTTTCTTTCGGCAATGTAGTGTTGCCGAAACTTAGCAATTGAGAAGGGGGAAACCTGATATTGTTTGCTTTGCGCTCCTCTTCACGCTTCTTGTTGTATGCCTCATAAGATTGTATTGTAGCAAGATCATGGGGCCTCTCTTCTAGTTCTCGGTGAAGAGAATTGAGCTTTTTGAACTCAGCTGCAAGTTTTTCCTTCCAGTCATTTGTTCCTGCATAATAACGCCCCCCAATACTTTTTGTATCTTTCGGCAATAAGGTGTCACCGAAACTTTGCAATTGTGTGAGGGACATATCATACGCTACAGTACTAGATAAAGACACATTAGCTCCTACTGATTTTCCACTTATTCGGCTATAACCATTGTAAATGTTTGGAGCCGAACTATGAATATCACTAGTTGCATATGGTGCTGAAACATTACTAACATAAGGTGTAGCATATGATGATTGTGAGTAATTGGGCAAATAACTAATTGTAGCATGTCCAATTTCCCTATCCATCAGCATGTTTGAAGGTAAACCTAGTGATTGCAAGTTATTTGCCGATGAATATAAAGATGAAACACTTGGTTGCATGCCACTGAAATTTCTAAAATCACGTGTTTCATGCGGATTAATAGAATTCGTCATGTTGTTCATCGGCACATGCATTTTTGGGGTTGCCGATGCATGAGAATTCGAATTTACATGTTGCAAGTTACTAAGATGAGTTGAAGCATGTAGGTTATTTTGCATCGGCTTTTGCACATAGTAAAAATTAGGGCTAGCCGATACAGTACACATATCAAAAGATCTAGCAACATCAACATAAGAGTAATCTACATCTACGTAGGAAGATTGAGGATTCATGATACCGTTGTAGATTGCAGCCTATTGATGACGCTCTCTTCATAGTAAGAACGGTCTAGAGACCGTTCGAAGCTTCGTTCCCCAGCGGAGTCGCCAAAAAGTGTGTTCGCACACGAACACGTCACCGTGTACCCTCGGTTGGCGTGATCTTGTGGCGACAGCAGCGCCGAGGAGGCTTCGCCGAGCGCGTCACATAAGATAGTCCGTGGGCGCTTTTGAGACCGAAACCCGCTCATGGGAGGGACCCGTCGAGTGGCTAGCATATGGCTGCCTAGGTCGGACCGCCCCTAGAGCCTCGTGGATTCGCAGCCTCCAATCTTGAAGAACGACGAAGAACGAGAAGAAAGATACAAGGGAGAGGGATAAAGAGTAGATGAACACAGAAAAGTAGTAGATTTGTTTGTTCGATTGGTGTTGGTTCAATCGGCCATCACCCCTCGTGTATATAAGGAGCGGCTGGACTTTCCGTGCAAGAAAGAAGGCTGGATCCACGTCCAAACCCTAGTTAGGGTCCAACTCGAACAAACAAACTCGAAATTTGCGTAACTGTTCGGTCAAAAACTTGCCTGTAACTTCTGGACCACTTTTGAGACAGTAAACGAGCTCAGATCAAAATGTCATAAAAAGTAAAGTTGTTCGACTTGAAACTACGAAGAACTTTCATGTTTGTACTTTTTCATATGACCTGATCTTCATTGCCTTTTCCTCTTGTTTTCATATCAAACTCGGATTGCGACCGAACGAATTTAACTCAATTCGGCCGTATTTTAAATCTGTAGGTCGTATACTTGCTGGGATGAAGATGGTTCCAAAAGAAGAGTTGTTCGCCTCGAATAACTGAACAACTTTCATGTTTACGACTTTTTCATCCGAGTTGATCTTGACCGCTCAATCTTGTTCGTAAGCATATACATTAGTCTAGCGGTTTTCAGACGAATTTTGGACTTCCATCCACGCCAAAGGTGAGACAAGGTCTGTGGTCCAGCGACCACTCGGTTCTGTCCGTGCCAATTTGGCCTTTGGCAGTATTTTGACTCTAACTTTCGGATACTAACTCGGATTGAGATGATTCAAAAAGCAAAGTTGATTGTTTCGACGAGGCGCACAACTTTCGTGTTCTGAGCTTTTCTATTTGAAGTCATCTTGAATAAGCCATAGTTGAAGCCTCCATATATCAGCCTTTGAATCTTCTCTGGACACTAGCATAATCGGCTATTAAACCTGATCATCGCTTGACTTGATATGGTACCTCTTTGATGATGATTAATATTCCTTGTAGTGGACTTTTCCGAGTGTGTGTCTCTCGCCATTTTCCTTGATTAGCTACGAGCCTAAAACGAGTGCCAACAGAAGGTTTTTTGAGTAATCAATATACCAAGTTTTATATTTTTCCTTCTAACTATGTCACATAATATGATACCACGCGAAGGTTTCATATTGTTTGGATCGTTTTTGAATTTATAATGCCCATTTTAAACTATCGTTAAACTTTGTCGAAGGGCGGGCATGAAGATTCTTAGATCGGGGCTGAGACTCGCTAAACTTGAAGTGGATCTATGATGAAACAACACATTTTGAACCTAAAAATGATTTTTCTAAAAAAATCATGAGCATCCGATCATGTACCTGCCCACTTCCTACCGATTCGACAGGAATTTGTCTTTTTCACCAGGGATAGACGGAAATGTTTGAGATCCCCCTGTTATGACATTATCCATATAAGTTGGTCTAGTATTTTTGAAAAATGTGACAGTAGTATTTTGAATAATCCATTTGGTGGTTGCTTCACAAAACCATCAGTTTTTTGCACTCGAAAAATGGAAAACGGCTTTTTGGTGCGACGAAAAGGGAAACTTCCTCCTGAAACATTGTTCGCCATCCCATGATGCACACTTATGCACAATATTAACACATTATCATAAACTATGCCTTCATTCTAGCTATAACATTGGTCATTTGACCCGAAAGCCAAGAAACCTCGAACTAGATAGGTCATTTTGTGAAGGTTTTTTGAGACATAATCAATATACCAAGTTTGATATTTTTTCTTCTAACTATGTCACATAATATGACACCACGCGAAGGTTTCACGTTGTTTGGATCGTTTTTGAATTTATAATGCCCGTTTTAAACTATCGTTAAACTTTGTCGAAGGGCGGCATGAAGATTCTTAGCTCGGGGCTGAGACTCGCTAAACTTGAAGTGGATCTATGATGAAACAACATATTTTGAACCTAAAAATGATTTTTGTAAAAAATCATGAGCATCCGATCATGTACATGTAGTTCATATCTGACCCACTTCCTACCGATTCAGCAGGAATTTGTCTTTTTCACCAGGGATAGACGGCAATATTTGAGATCCCTCTATTATGACATTATCCATGTAAGGTGGTCTAGTATTTTTGAAAAATGTGACAGTAGTATTTTGTATTAGCCATTTGGTGGTTGCTTCACAAAACCGTCCATTTTTTGCACTCGGAAAATGGAACGGCTTTTTGGTGCGACGAAAAGGGAAACTTCCTCCTGAAACATTGTTCGTCATCCCATGATATACACATATGCACAATATGGACATATTATCACAAACTATGCCTTAATTCTAGCCATAATATTGGTCATTTGACCCGAAAGCCAAGAAACCTCGAACGAGATAGGTCATTTTGTGAAGGTTTTTTGAGACATAATCAATATACCAAGTTTGATATTTTTCCTTCTAACTATTTCACATAATATGACATCACGCGAAGTTTCACATTGTTTGGATTGTTTTTGAATTTGTAATGCCCATTTTAAACTATATATAATGTTTTATGTTTCACTTATTTTTTTATAAATGTGTAATATTTGAGTGTAGATAGATAGGTCTTATTTTTCTGCAAATTTTGATATATTATTTGTATTTTTCTGAATTAGAGTGATTTAGTTATGATTTTTCAAAAAATAATGAGATAAAAGGAAAAAAGATCTGAAGGCCTACGCCGACGGCTAAGACGTCGGCACAGACCAAACAAATTTTTTCAAAGAGATGTGCCAACGGCCAGGCCGTCGGTACAGCCTGTCTGGCTAACGCCGTTTCCATCGCCGTGTCTAAACTGGGGCTACGCCGAGGGCTGTACCTATGCCGAGGGCCACCGTCGGCACAACCCTCTATACTACGCCGACGGCCACGCTACGCCGACGGTGGTCTCTACGCCGACGGCCAGGCTGGTCAGCTAGCCAGGAAAGGTAGCTACGCCGACGGCCCCGACATTTGGCCGTCGGCGTAGCCGGCCGGCCGTCGGCACCTTAGTTCTTTCCTGTAGTGGTTTACTTGTACTCCATTGCTACTACTAGCCCCGAGTGTAAGCTAGAAGATGAGGAAGTTTAATTTGAGCGAGCGGTTTCGATTCTTGTCCATGTTAAGCTGACACACCCTGTCCATTAAATTTGGCACCCCTATCTTTTTCCTTACCAGTTGGTTACCTCCATGGCAACTTTTCTGTTGAAGTGGGTTCTATTCTATCTAAAAAATTACATTTCAGGTAGTACATACATGAATCATCTATATGTCCAATAGCAGATGCCTTCTTCCTTCACGCTCCTCCGATCCGGATGTAACCAACTGCTACTACTAACATCTTTCTTACCACAACACGCATTTCATTCCATAGATCAGACACTGTAATGTCGTGACCCTGATAGAGAGGGGGCCATGCCACACTGCTGGACAAAGGAAAGCTAGGGAACTGGCGCTTAAGGTCGAGCCCACAAGCTCAGTCATCACTGGCAACAAACTAGTCCGGTGCCGCGGTGCATCGAGTACCTCTACATCAAGCTAGCCGACCTAGGCCCTAGACTGCTTCGACATTGCAACATGCTGATAATCCGCCAATAACCCCTCTTTCTTGCTTTCGCCCTGCTTTATAAATAAAGCAACCACACGCACTAATAGAAAACAGATCTTTGGTCCAGAGCATTAGTCCCGGTTCCAGGACTAATGCCCTGGTCCTAACGGCTAGAAACGGCCGCAGGCCCTAGAAGACATTAGCCCCGGTTCGTATAGGACCTTTAGTTATTCGTTTTAACAAACGAGCTAAAGTGCAGCGCTGAAAAGAAGCGAATCGTGGACCTTTAGCCCCGGTTTGTTTCTCAAACCGGGACTAAAGTCCCCGACTTTATCTTCTTCCCCTTCCCAGACCGAGCCATTTCAAGCTCACACAAGCATCTCTCTTAAATTTCTCCCCTCAAGGTCGAGTTCTTCCCAATTTTTCTCAAGATTTGTGAAGATTTTTGGCTCCACATCTATCAAGGGTCCTAAGAGGTTAGCAACTTCATCATTTCATCTTTCATTGCTTGTTTTATCTCATTTTATGCTCTAGAAATGGATAGATTTGTGTGGATTCTATCTCTATATATCTGGTTAATTTGGCACATATAGTTCTCGAAATTCATTTGATTCATCGAAGCACATAGATACATGAGTTCATCCTATCTACATATCTTGGTTTGACACGTTGTCTTGAAATCCAGACGGTTCGCAGTGCATCATGTCATCGTCGAGCAACAAAATATTCTTATTTCTTCTACCTGTCGTCACAAAATCCATTGGAACAAAAATAAGTACCAAAACTATGAAGGCACACATATATATAGTGGCGCCCTAGCATTTTAGTTAATCATCGGCCCGTTAAGCAAGAAAGAACAAAAACATGAACACGTCGAGGAGCTACCAAATTAAATTAGAGAGTGCCTCTATGACGAGCTCCTTGAAGATGTATGAGGACGAGGCATCCTAAGACATCTTCGAGAAGCTCTGCCGTAGTGGTGTCCCTACTCTCGCACACCATCTTTCAGTTCATATCTTTTCTACCTAAATCAGTATGCTGGTGGAGCTAACTAATTTCACATATTAGGGAGTGCCTCTACGGCGAGCTCCTCGAAGATGTCTGAGGACGAGGTCCTAAGACATCTTCGAGAAGCTCCGCCGTAGTGGTGTCCCTGGTCTCGCACACGATCTTCCTTTCAGTTGATAGTTCACAAGGAAGCCTATTTATAGATTAAGCAGCACAACATAGTGTCGATACTCATGACATAACGTCGACACTCACCCCTGTCATAGTGTCGCCACCCACTGAAACAGTGTCGCCACTCACTGGCATAGTGTCCCCACTCACGACATATAGTGTCGTCACCCACTTTTAGTCCCGATTGGAGTGTCCTTTAGTCCCGGTTGGAGACACCATTCGGGACTAAACGGGCTCAGGTCGGCCCCAGCCTGCCGCAACCCCTTTAGTCCCGGTTGGTGTGTCCAACCGGGACTAAAGATGTAGTAGAAAGTTTTTAAATTAGTGCATAGTTGTTTGATGTATACGATGTGTTCTTTTATTTTTAGACTAGTACTACTCTTAGCATCGTGATTTTGTTTGATGAACTTATATAATGCAAATGATACGTGATACGCTGGAAACGTATCTATAATTTTTGATGCTCCATGCTTGTTTAGTATCTACTTTGCTTTACTTGTCTACACTTTGAGGTGCTTTTTACATGTTTTCTGGTACTAACCTATTAACAAGTTGCAACAGTGCCAGATGCCTGTTTTCTGTTGTTTTTGGTTTCAGAAAAGTTAGTAAAGAAATATTCTCAGAATTGGACGGGACAAATGCCAAAGTCAATAACTTTCCGTGGGGAACAAGAAGTCCAGAGGGGAGACGGAGAAGCTGGCTAGGGGGGCCAGACCCACCCTAGTCGGGGGGTCAGGTGGACCCGCTCCTCGGTAGGGTTTGGCGACCTTGGTCGCCTCCCGGACTCTCCCCTTCGCCTATAAGAAGCCCCCGATGCAGAAACTCTTGGTACCCGATCAGAAATCCACGAAACCGTCTATAGCCGCCGCCACCATCGTCCCTAGATCAGGGGGGGAGGGGATCTGAAGTTCTTTCCGGCACCCTGCCGGAGGGGAGATCATCCCGGAGGCCTTCTCTCCATTATGATTCGTGAGTAGTTACACCTTGGACTATGGGTCCTGTTGGAGATATGCCCAAGAGGCAATAATAAAGTGGTTCTTATCATATCTTCATACTTATGATAAATGTTTACATACCATGCTATAATTGTATTAACCGGAAACATTAATACTTGTGTGATTTGTAAACATAAAAGAGTCCCTAGTAAAGCCTCTTGTTAAACTAGCTTGTTGGTTAATATATGATCATGGTTTCCTGATCATGAACATAGAGATGTTATTAACAACAGGGTCATATCATTAGTAGAATGATGTGATGGACATACTCCTATAGATAAGCGTAGCATAAAGATCAAGTCATTTTAATAGTTCAATTGCTATATGCTTTCTGATACATAGTAATCTGATTCCTTCGACCATGAGATCATGCATATCACCTTTACCAGATGGATGCTTTGGTGACATCAAACACCACACCGTAACTGGGTGGCTATAAAGGTGGCATTGAGTGTTCGGAAAGTATTGGTTGAAACACATGGATCAAGAGTGGGATTTGTCCATCCATATGACGGATAGATATACTCTGGGCCCTCTCGGTGAAATGTCATCCAATTAGCTTGCAAGCATGTGACTGGCTCACAAGGGATCACGTATCAGGAGCGAGAAAGAGTACTTATCGATGAGGTTGAACTAGGTATGCGAGATATCTGGCGATCATAACCTCGGATAAGTAAACTATCGTGAGACAAAGGGAAATTGATATCGTATGTAAGTGGTTCATTCGATCAAAGTAATCATAGAAATATGTAGAGCCATATGAATTTCCAGATTCCTCTATTGGTTATTGTTAGGAGAGGTGTCTCGATCATGTCGCATAATTCACGAACCGTAGGGAGACACACTTAAGGATTGACGTTGTTTTGAGTAGTTATGGAATGATGAGAAAGAGACGAATGTTGTTGAGTCCGGATGGGATCCGGGATATCACGAGGAGATCCGGAATGGTCCGGAGAATAAGATTCATATAAGGAAAGTCCCGTTTCGGAGTTGGGGAATGGTTCCGGTGTTTTCATCGGGAATGTTCTAGAATGTTCCGGAATGTCCGGCACTCCGGAGGGGAAGGGTACATGAATGTGTTGTATCAATTTGGTATGATTTCATCATGTACTAAGTGTCATCGCTGTACCAAATAAAGGATTAATTCAAATCCTAGTTTGAAAAGTCAAAAAGCTAGTTTGAAAAGTCCAACGGCTAAATTTGGAAAGAGGAAAAGAGGAGGAAGGAGGAAACCGAGTTGGGGAGGAGTTCCCTCCTCCAACCAGCGGCCCACCTCCAAGCCAAGTTGGGGAGGGACTCCTCTCCCTCCCCTTGGCCGGCCGGACCCTCCACCTATATAAGGAGGGGCAGGGCTCCCTCCTAGAGACACACAAGACCCTCTCCTCCAAACCCTAGTACCAAGCCGCCGCCGCCTCTAAGCCGCCGCCGGCCCTAGGGCACTCACCGCCGCCGCCTAGGTGAAACCCTAGTCGCCGGCACTAGCCCCTCCTCGGCTTGTCTAAACCCTAGATCGTCGAGGGACTCTCTCATACTCCACCATACTCGCTCCGTCTTAAGGCGAAGCCCTGCGAGATCTCCCCTCTACTTCCGGTACCACACCGTTGTGCTGCCGGAATCGCGAGGAGAGTGCTACAACCTCCATTTTCTGGAACAAGGGAGAAGGTCTTCGTCGAGTACCGAACGTGTGACCCATTGGGAGGCGCTTACGGAGCCTTGTGGAAGGATCGTCTCACGATCTTGAGATCGGAAGAATCGACTACATCACCCACGGGAATCCGCTCTCGTTAAACACTTTGGAATCTTCGAGGGTGAGTTATTCCATCGACTCGTTGCTACAATCTAATAGATAGATCTTGGCTTGTTTGTTTGTATGCGGTAGAAATTTTTTGTTTTCCATGCTACGAACCCCAACAGTGGTATCAGAGCCGTGTCTATATGTAGATCTGTTGCACGAGTAGAACACAATGGTCATTGTGGGCGTTGATGCTTTTGTTGTCGATTGCTTCTTGTGTACTTTGCATCTTGCGGGATGGTGGGATGAAGCGGCCCGGGCTAACCTTACATGACATCGTTCATGAGACTTGCTCCACGCTTGACATGCAACTTGTATTGCATAAGTGGCTTTGCGGGTGTCTGTTTCTCCCAACATAGTTAAGATTCAATTTACAACGGGTGATTTACAATACTAGTATCAATGTTGTGGTTCTTGTTCGTAAGTTAGAACGACACTTATTGAAAGCCCCAAACCACGTAAAACATGCAAAGAAAATTAGAGGCGTCTAACTTTGTTTTGCAGGGTGTCTTGTGATGTGATATGGCCATGATTGTGATTATATATGATGTATGCAATGTTCCTTATTGTAAGTTGGCAACGGCGGGAGCCATATGGTTGTCTTTAAATTCTGTTAAGACCCTTCTGCATTCAAAGTAGTTGTAATAGTTGAAGCTGGTGGACGACAACCATGGAGCGGCGTCATTTACCTTGATGCAATGCCGGTGATGATGGAGATCATGTTCGTGCTTGAAGATGGAGATCGGAAGCACAAGAAGAAAGGCCATATCATATCACATATTATGAATTGCATGTGATGTTAATCCTTTTATGCATCTTGTATTGCTGAGTTAACGACGGTAGCATTATAAGATGATCCCTCAAGCACACAATTTCAAGTTTTAAAGTGTTCATCCTTAGTAAGCACCGTTGCTAAAGCTCGTTGTTTCAAAGCACCACGCGATGATCGGGTGTGTTAGATTCTGCGAGTGTATACAACGTGAGCAAGCCAGATTTGCTCATGCGGAAGCTAAGGTTGATCTTGACGAGCCTAGCATGTACAGACATGGTCTCGGAACACGGATCACCGAAAGGTAAAGCATGAGTCATATAGTAGATATGATGAACATGTTGATTGTTCGCCATTGAAGCTACATCAACTCTCGTGATGATCGGTTTTGATGTGGTGGATTTGGTTCATGTGATCACTAAAGCAATGTGAGGGATATTGTTTTGAGTGGGAGTTCAACGGCAATATGATTAAAAGTTGAACACTATTTATCATAAATTAAATCAAAGTGAATTTGCATAGTTGTTGTAGTCATTGGCATCCGTTTACCACCTTGCGCTTAGTTTTAATTGAGATGATAGAACTATAGAATTCTGGTTAGTTACTTTACGAACTGGTATCGTATTGTTTTGAAGTGTTAATCTAAAGTTTAAAAGTCCTATTGCAAACTTTCAGTAAGTTCCGGTAACTCCATGAAGTTTAATAATTAGTATTAAATCAAGAGTGACAATTCCAAGTGTTAGTGTATGAGTATCATGTTTGTCTCCATGATTCTTGATATTCAAAGGATTGTCTTAATATCAAGGTTATCTAGGATCTGAAAGAGTTATTTCAGAAACCATGATGTGTGGAAGATATTGTGATATCTAAAACAAAGTTTTGGTTGCAACATGATAGAGTATAATATGGCAAAAGTCATGTTCTCGTATTTGATGAGAATTTGCAAAAGGTTGAAGACACTAGTTGTCCTAATCCTCCAAAATGTTTTGGAGAGCAACATTATACTCAGGATTCACCGTTATAAGCTAAAAGTAGCTTGATCATGGATAATTCCATGATAAGGGTGAATATTTGATGTAGGTAAAGTGTTTACTACACCAATAGATTACTAAAGAAAGGAATTTGAAAGAACACCAAACGTTTGATGATGGTGATCTACTTCAAAGTGCAAGTCCAAAGACATTGGTATTTAATTATACACGCTTTGGACTATGTGTCATACGTATGACTCCACTGTTGATGTTGATAGATTCTTTCAAACAGAAAAGGAAATCTTGAAGAGAATCCCATAAATATATGGCAGAAAAGAAAAGACTAGAATTGTTCAGTTTAAGTATATAGATGATATACATGTTATGGCTATATTCTTTGCTGATTAAACAATGTGGTTCTTAAGTATTTGATACTGAATTTGTTGGTGTGAATCGTCATACGAAACAACACAATTCATGAACTACAATGGCCTAAGTAACTAGCAAAAGAATATGTGATGATGTTCATCGAGAACAAATAAAGGGTTATTGTGTTGCTCGTTAAACATCAAAGCTTGGCTTCAAGATTTGTTTTATCAGATATTATGAGAACAAAAGGGTTGTTCAAATAATTGCCGTAATCCATAAAAGATGGATGATTCACAAATCTCGTTGGAGAAATCACATCCATAAAACTAGTGCTAAAAATGTGAAAGACAAATTGATTGAAAGATCACTTAGGAAGTGACATCGCGTTTAAATTATATTAGAAAGAAAACATGAAGAAACTCCATGTGGATGGAATTTTGGAGTCTTTTGATTTTTGATCACATGACGCTTGTGAAACTTTCCTAGAGATAATTAAAACTTCGTTCATAGGCCAAAAGGGAACGAATGACTAGCTTATTGGAACTTGTACATATTGTTGTACGAAATCCATTATGTGTAGTCAAGAGCGATGGATTTCAACTTCATATGCTTTCTCCGAAAATTTGAGTGAATATATGAATATTTACTTAATAAGGATGAAGTATGAAACATTTGAAAAGTTCAAAGACTTTCAAGATGAAGTGCAAAATCATTGTAACAAGAATATAAATAGTTTATGATAAGATCATAAAGGAAGATATTTGAGTTACAAGTTTAGCATAATACCTAAGATTTAAGGAATGGATTACGTGAATTTGAATGTCCCGAAACACCATAAGAGTATGGAGCGTTCGAGATATGTAATTAAACCTTGTTTGACATGGTAAGATCGAAGGTGTAATACACAAAACTGCCATTATATTTTAAAGATTAAAAGCTTTAGAGGCTACCGTTTTCCACTGAAAAGAGCTCCATCATATTCCACTGAAATGACACCATATAAAGTTATGGTTTGGGATAAAACCCAAGTAGTCCTTTCTTAAACATTGGTATGCTATGCATAAGAAAGATGTTTGCAACCAAAGTCGGATAAACCTGTCTTTGTATTCTTTAAGTATTCCTCCATAAACACCGGAGACAAAAGTGTTTGTCGCTTAGAACGTCAAGTTTCTTTGAGAAGGAACTTTTCGTGAAAAGATAAGTGGGAGGACAATAGAACTTTGATAAGGTTAAAAGAACCTTAGCTATATGTGCAGAGTTGCGCAGCGCCGAAAAGTGTTCCGGAAGCAGCAATAATGCTCATGGCTCACGTGCCTCAAAGGTTGTGGTCACGGAGATCTAAGTTCCTATTAAAACAAGTAGGTCGGGTAAACAATCAAATACCAAGATTTGAGAGTTAAATCATTATTTGACAATAATGATCTGACTACATTCAAAGAAGCGACGATGGGCCCTGACTCCGTCAAATGGCTTGAAGCCATAAAATCCGTGATAGTTCCATACACGAGAAATCAAGTTTTGAACTTGAAGGACCCTCGAGAAAGGTGTAAGACCTTACAGTTGTGTTTGGATCTATAAAGAAGTAGACATGGATGTTTCACATCTATGAAATAGTCGACATGTTGGGAAAGAGTTCACAAAAATGTTCAAAGGTTGACTATGACAAGATTTGATCTTTCATAGCGATATTTAGTCTAGACGGATTAATGTAGCAACCACTACATATAATTTTTGTTATGTGGTAGTTGAATAAACAAAACAAGTTCTTCTAATAGAAGGGTTACCTAGGACGTGTGCATGACACGGTCCAAAGGGTTTTGTTAATTCAAAGGATGCTAAATGCATATGCAAACTTCAATGGTTGAAGTAAGCATAGCGGAGTTGGAATCTTCACTATGATGAAATTGTTAAAAGAGTTTAATTTCATCGGAGACAATGAAGATGCTTGCATTTGCAAGAAATTAAGTGGGAGCGCTAAGACATATTTCTAATATTATGTGGAGGACATATTGTTGATTAGAAATGATGTATCTTTTATTAACACATATTAAGAATTTCATCCTGATGAAAGACTTAGGCAAAACCAAAATATTTGGCATCAATAGACGCTAATATGGTTGTGCCGAAAGTACATAGATGATGTATTGAATGAGTTCAATATAGAAACTACAAGAAAGGTTCTTGTCACACAGAAAGGATTGAATGAGTTCAATATTGATGATATATTCAAGTGTATTGACACTTGGTAAGTGAAACAAAGATTCAATTATAGATTGATACTTGATGTATGAAATCACAAAGAGTATTTATATCAATCATACTATGATATGTACAAATCCAGGTATGTCCTATGCTCTAAATGTTATGAGCATATACCAGAATGATTCATAAGATGATCATTGGACGATAGTAAGGATATTCTTATGATCTTTTGGAAGAACTAAGAGTATATTATTTTGTAGAAGTGGCAAATAGATGGTTAGTTCATTGTAAAAGTATTACATTGATACTAGTTTTGTCACAAAGTACAAATTAAGTTTATCTCAATCTAAACTAAGGGTGGCACAATATAATGGAAAGTAAGTTCCATAATAGATTTGGATGAGTTCCAAAGTTAAGACATTGTGACAGATACTACAACAAAAGGCTAAGTATATAACTGTTGTTATAGCAGCTAAAGAGGGCATTTGTGTCAAGTAGTTTGTTATCAAACTAGGTGTAGTTCATAGTGGGATAATACTATGAAGATATATTGTACGACAATATTATCAACATGTTTTAAGCCCAAAGAACTAAAGGTCTCACCGAAGGACCAAATTTATACAAAGCCATCTCATTAAAGAATGAGTGATGCGTAGAGACGCAAAGACATGCAATTACACACGGACCTGGAAGTGTCAGATCCGGAGATCAGTTGACCACTTGCAAACGTGTACATACAACACCGGAAAGCCATAGGTGTTGAATACACAAAGGTTTGAAACTAGATTATTGACTCTAGTGCAAGTGGGAGACTGTTGGAGATATGCCCAAGAGGCAATAATAAAGTGGTTATTATCATATCTTCATACTTATGATAAATGTTTACATACCATGCTATAATTGTATTAACCGGAAACATTAATACTTGTGTGATTTGTAAACATAAAAGAGTCCCTAGTAAAGCCTCTTGTTAAACTAGCTTGTTGGTTAATATATGATCATGGTTTCCTGATCATGAACATAGAGATGTTATTAACAACAGGGTCATATCATTAGGAGAATGATGTGATGGACATACTCCTATAGATAAGCGTAGCATAAAGATCAAGTCATTTTAATAGTTCAATTGCTATATGCTTTCTGATACATAGTAATCTGATTCCTTCGACCATGAGATCATGCATATCACCTTTACCAGATGGATGCTTTGGTGACATCAAACACCACACCGTAACTGGGTGGCTATAAAGGTGGCATTGAGTGTTCGGAAAGTATTGGTTGAAACACATGGATCAAGAGTGGGATTTGTCCATCCATATGACGGATAGATATACTCTGGGCCCTCTCGGTGAAATGTCATCCAATTAGCTTGCAAGCATGTGACTGGCTCACAAGGGATCACATATCACGGGAACGAGAAAAGAGTACTTATCGGTAACGAGGTTGAACTAGGTATGCAGAGATACCGACGATCATAACCTCGGATAAGTAAACTATCGTGAGACAAAGGGAAATTGATATCGTATGTAAGTGGTTCATTCGATCACAAAGTAATCGTAGAAATGTGTGGGAGCCATATGAATTTCCAGATTCCTCTATTGGTTATTGTTCGGAGAGGTGTCTCGATCATGTCTGCATAATTCACGAACCGTAGGGAGACACACTTAAGGATTCGACGTTGTTTTGAGTAGTTATGGAATGATGAGAAAGAGACCGAATGTTGTTCGGAGTCCCGGATGGGATCCGGGATATCACGAGGAGATCCAGAATGGTCCGGAGAATAAGATTCATATAAGGAAAGTCCCGTTTCGGAGTTGGGGAATGGTTCCGGTGTTTTCATCGGGAATGTTCTAGAATGTTCCGGAATGTCCGGCACTCCGGAGAGGAAGGGTACATGAATGTGTTGTATCAAGTTGGTATGATTGCATCATGTACTAAGTGTCATCGCTGTACCAAATAAAGGATTAATTCAAATCATAGTTTGAAAAGTCAAAAAGCTAGTTTGAAAAGTCCAATGGCTAAATTTGGAAAGAGGAAAAGAGGAGGAAGGAGGAAACCGAGTTGGGGAGGAGTTCCCTCCTCCAACCGGCAGCCCACCTCCAAGCCGAGTTGGGGAGGGACTCCTCTCCCTCCCCTTGGCCAGCCGGCCCCTCCACCTATATAAGGAGGGGCAGGGCTCCCTCCTAGAGACACACAAGACCCTCTCCTCCAAACCCTAGTACCAAGCTGCCGCCGCCTCTAAGCTGCCGCCGGCCCTAGGGCACTCGCCGCCGCCGCCTAGGTGAAACCCTAATCGCCAGCACTAGCCCCTCCTCGATTTGTCTAAACCCTAGATCGTCGAGGGACTCTCTCATACTCCACCATACTCGCTCCGGCTTAAGGCGAAGCCCTGCGAGATCTCCCCTCTACTTCCGGTACCACGCTGCCAGGTCGCCGGAATCGCGAGGAGAGTGCTACAACCTCCGCTTCGCTGGAACAAGGAGAGGAAGGTCTTACGAAAATCGAACGATGTGACCGACTGCGGGAGCGCTGCCGGAACACAGCGCCGGAAGGATCGTCTACGCGATCTTGAGATCGGGAAGAGTACGACTACATCACCCACGAGAATCCGCTCTTGTTAAACACTTTGGAATCTTCGAGGGTGAGTTATTCCGTCGACTCGTTGCTACAATCTAATAGATAGATCTTGGCTTGTTTGTTTGTATGCGGTAGAATTTTTTTGTTTTCCATGCTACGAACCCCAACAGGTCCATGTAGTAGCTAGATGGTTGTATCTCCTCCTTTGTGCTTTCATGTATAGATCTTATGAGCTCCGTTCATGATCAAGATCTAATCTATTTGTAATCATGCATGTTGTGTTTGCGGGGATCCGATGGATATTGAGATTATTATGTTGGTTTGATTAATGGTTTTATCCTTATGATTCTATCATGTCTGTGTTGTTTGTGATCTTGCATGATCTCCGTTGCTAGTGGTTATCTTGGCCAAGTAGTTGCTAGTGACTCCAAGAGGGAGTATTTATACTCGATAGTGGGTTCATGCCTCTAGTTTCCAAGGGAAGTGACAGAAATCTCTTCGGTTGTAGATGTGTTATTGCTACTAGGGAGAAAACAATGGTCTGTTGTTCATGGAACATGTGGACTGTTTACCTTATACACTTTGATTAAAGCAGTTGTCTGTTGCTTGCAACTTAATACTGGAGGGGGTTCGGATGATAACCTGAAGGTGGACTTCTAGTCATAGATGCAGTTGGATTAGGGTCTATGTATATTGTTGTATTGTCCAATCAACTTCATAGGATCTTTCTAGCTAGTAATTGCATTGTTATGCCTTGCTCAGTTCCTGTCAATTGCCCCGCTGTAATTGGTCTACCCTTCATGCCATGTTGTTTATCTAAGGAGAGCACCTCTAGTGAACTATGGACCCGGTCCAATCTTTACCATTGATACATCTTCCACTGTTACTTGTTTACTTGCTGCAAACCATTACCTTCCACTCCATACGTTTAATCCTTTGTTACAACAAACCGGTGAGCTTGAAAACCTCACTGATTCGTTGGGACAGAGTCTTGAGTTTGTGTTGTGCAGGTCTCCACGTTGTTTCCAACACCTGTGTGACGTTTCCTTCCTCCTTCTGGTTCGATAACCTTGGTTTCTACTGAGGGAAATCTTGCTGCTGTGCTCTTCATACCTTGCTCTTGGGGTTTCCAACGAAGCACTCTTCCTTCCTATTGAGTGTAGCATCAAGTAATTTTTGGCGCCATTGCCGGGGAGGCTAAGGACGTCTTCACTAGGGGAGTCCTTGACTTACTTTCTCTTTACTTTGTTTTTAGTTTGATTTGTTTCTTTTGCTTGGTTTTGTTTGCCTCTTTTCAAAAAAGCTAAAAAAATTAGTCTAGCTTGGCTTGCTTTCTTTATTCAAAAACACAAAAAAAAATTAGTTCCTGCTCTAGCTACTGCTGCTTTTGGCTTGCCCACCTTTGCCAAAATGAACTCTGCTGAGAACTCTAAGTTGTGTGACTTCACTAGCACCAACAATAATGATTTCCTAAGCACACTTATTGCTCCACCTGCTCCTGATACTGACTTTTATGAAATTAAGCCTACTTTGTTGAATCTTGTGATGAGAGAGCAATTTTTTGGTGCTGGTTCTGATGATCCTGCTACCCACCTTAATAGCTTTGTTGAACTTTGTGAGATGCAAAAGTATAAGGATGTAGATGGAGATATTATTAAGCTCAGGCTTTTTCCTTTCTCCTTGAGGGGAAAAGCTAAAGAATGGTTTCCTTCTTTGCCTAAAAATAGTATTGATTCTTGGACTAAGTGCAAAGATGATTTTATTGGAAAATACTACCCTCCTGCTAAGATTATTGCTATGAGAAGTGATATTATGAAATTTAAACAGCTTGATAGTGAACATGTTTCTCCTTCTTGGGAAAGAATGAAATCTTTGGTTAAAATTGCCCTACTCATGGACTCACTACTTGGATGATTATCCAGACTTTTTATGTAGGTTTGAACTCCTCAAGAAACCTGCTGGATTCTGCTGCTAGAGGTACTTTTATGGGACTCACCATGGGTGCTGCAACAAGGCTCCTTGATAATATGATGGTTAACTACTCTGAATGGCATGTTGAGAGAGCTCCACATGGTAAGAAGGTAAATTCTGTTGAGGAAACTTCCTCTTTGAGTGAAAAAATTGATGTTATTATGGCTATGCTTGTTAATGGGAAAGCTCCTCTAAATCCTAATAGTGTTCCCTTAGCCTCTTTTGTTGCTCAAGAAGAGCAAGTTGATGTGAACTTCATTAGAAACAATAATTTCAACAACAATGCCTATAGGAATAATTTTGGTAGCAACAACAATTATAGGCCGTATCCTCCTAATAATGTAAATTCCTATGGAAGCTCTTACAATAATGATAGAAGTGCCCCCCTCTGAACTTGAAGTCATGCTCAAGGACTTTATTAGTAAACAAACCACTTTCAATAAAACTATAGAGGAAAAGCTTTTAACTGTTGAGAAAAATATATCCTCTTTGTCTGAAGCTCAAATTTCCTTGGTTAATAAAATCGCTGCTAAACCTAAAACTATGGAAAACACCTTTGCTACTGCTCATGCCATACAAGTTACTATTGATGAAAATGTTAGGCTGTTATCTCAACTTCATGCTGGTGGGAAAGGGAAGCTGAAATTGATAGAAACAATAGTGTGTGCACTATCACCACTAAACCACAAGTAGCCCCTATTCCTCCTCCTACTATGCCTAAGCCTATTGATCCTACTACTAGTGATGCTAAGTTTGATTTTGATATTGATGGTTGCAATATTTCTGAAGTAATTATGTTCTTGCAAAAGCTTGCTAGAAGTCTTGATGCTAGTGATATGCATGTTGCCTTTACCAAACACATTACATATGCTCTTGTTAAGATTAAGGAAGAGAAGCTAAAACACAAAGCTTCTATTCATAGGAAAGTAGAAGATAGTTGGGAACCCATTATTAATATGCAAGTGAATGACTTTTATCTCAAAGCTTCATGTGATCTTGGTTCTAGTGTCTCTATTATGCCTAGGAAGATTTATGAAATGCTTGATTTGCCACCATTAGAAGATTGTTATTTGAATATCCCACTCAATGATAATGCTAAGAAGAAACTCATGGGGAGTATTAATGATGTTCTTATTATGGTTAACAATGCTTATGTCCCTATTGATTTCTATGTTTTGGATGTTGAATACAATGCTTCTTGTCCTATTACTTTGGAAATACCTTTTCTTAGAACAGTTGGTGCCATCATTGATATGAAAGAAGGCACCATCAAATATCATTTTCCATTCAAGAAAGGTATTGAACACTTACCTATGAGGAGAGAGAAGTTGCTTTTTGCTCCTCCTTTGAAAGCAAGATTTGATGTTAATGCTTCCCCATTTGAAAATACTTGATTCTTCTTGCTTCTTGTGTTAAAGAAAAGTACTTGTTGGGAGATAACCCATGAGTTTCCTTAAGTCTTGGAAGTTATTAATACTGTAATGACCTCTCCTTATCATTTTTGTTTGCTTTTTCTGCCAAGAATAACCTCTAATGAGAGGGAACTAAGATTTGGGGAGTTGCTGTCCCGAAACAGATTTCTGTCCTCCACCAAACAAATTCGTAAGGAGGCTCTGTAACTCGGATTTAGCTCAAAATTTACAAATAAATCCCCTAGTATGTTGTCTAACTTTATTTAGTTAAACACTTTTTGATTTGAGCAACAGAAGATGTTCAAAAAAATTCATTTCTACCTGCTGGTCTGTTTTGACAGATTTCTGCCATTATTTGCATTTGCTTCTTATTGATTCCTTTTTGAGCTCTCTTCAGGTAAATTGAGTTTCTTTGAAGGAGTTACTACAGTAGCTTGTGTTTTTAGTGAAAATCCTTACTGTTCCAAAGCTTTGCCAAGCGGTCTAATATCTTTTGAATAAGCTAATGTTGCTAATGTAGATTGTGTGAAGTTTTGTATGAAGGAAAAAATTTCAGGTGTAGAGAGAGAATGATGCAATGGGATGAAGAATGGACAAAAGCTCAAGCTTGGGGATTTCACCATGGTTTCACCCCAAGAAATATCCAAGAGATACAAGTGTCAAAGCTTGGGGATTCCCAAGGCATCCCCTTCTTCATCAATAAAAAGCTCAGGTCTGTCTAGACACTTCACTTTTATTATTTCATGCACAATTGTGTTGTTCTTGGAGCGTCTTAGTTTTCATTTGCTTTGCTTAGTTTGTTTAGTTTTCTTTAGTAGCTTGGAAACCCGTTCTTGCTGTGTTGTTTTGCAAATAAGTTTGCTTGGTGTTTGGAAAGGAGTAGTAAGTTCTTGCTTGAAGTGAAAGAGGAGCTTGCATTGACTGTGACTTAGACTTTAGCATGATATTCTAGGTGTTGTTTTTGCATTATGCATAGTGATTATTTCTGTAGCATGTCTTGTTCAAACAATTGGGATTGCTTAGTGTACCTTGAAGAAATTATGCGTTGTTTTAGCATGCAAAAGTATAGTATTGTGGTATTCTCCTTTGATGTTTTGCTTGGGTTGACTTGGCACATGCTCACACCATGTTATGACTATTACAAGTCACCATTAGACTCTCTGATCATTTAGTCCTTGACTTATAGTACCACTCTTTACTTTGATTAGTTTGCTTTGTTGCATTGCATAATTATGGCCATTATTGCTCTCTTAGTTGGTTGCTCCCAGTCTTTTGCTAGCCTCCACTTGTATGAGTAAGTTCTACTCATGCTTCCAACTCCCAAGAAAACAAGTTATTCCAAAGTGTCCACTATAAACTCCTATGCATGGTGTGTTACACCATTCCAAGTATATTCTTGTTTTCAACTATCTTCCAATTAAAAACTATTTTGTTATGCGAAAACTTAGTGATTAAAGCCCTCACGAACTTGATGGCACACTTTATTGTTTGCCCCTAATAAACTTGAACCATCGAGGATTTTTTTTTGTATATGCTTGCACTTATAAGTTGGGATTAGCAGAACCGTGCTGTCACGGGGAATGTTTTCAACATTGCACTTGTACCTTTTTGTACTCCAATGATATCATGCTCTTTTGTCTATGGATGTTACCGATGTGAAATGAAGTGGGAACTTGTAAGTCCATGGAGTTTGTATTCTGTGTTAGAGAAATGCCTGGGCCGCTAGCCTAAGCCATGCCTAATCATGGTGGAAACTTGCAGCATCACCATAGAGAGCTATCTATGAAGCATCCTCAATAAAAAGCTATGCATATGGTAAATAAAAAGATTGCTGAGATGCTCATTGTCTGCTTGCCTTGTCATTTTGGTTATGGGAAAGCTCCTGTACCATGTGCAAGGGGTACCCCATTGGCGGTTCTCAATGATATGCAAATACTTACAGTGACAAGAACTTGCCTGGGTCCTAAGTTGAGTGTCCATGAGGTGTAGCCCTCATAGTCAAGGGACTTGAGATTGCCAACTTATACTTTGTCAAGCATATACTCCAGCTTTGCCACTTTAACCTTAACCACTTCAAGATGCTTATGATAGGGGCAATGAGGGCTGAAAGCTAATAAGTACCATAATTTTTGGAAGCTCTTTTTGAAACTTGTAATCCCTGCTTCCTTTATAAAAAGGTCTTTCTTCCACCATTATTTGAGTCTCCACTTTCTACCTTTAGGCACCATTAAGAGAGCATAGTTGTCATTCTGTGTGCAGTGTTCCAAAGCTTATTAATTGATGCATATTGTGTTATTACTTGTTCATGTGCTATCTGTTTCTAGTCATCCTTGTGAACTTTGCAGGTGTCCTATGCATTATATTGCTACTCTATGAGGGACAAGATGATTGCCACTATGCTATGTTTTCTGCATGTGAAACAAACAAACGTTTTTCAATGCATATTATTCATGATATTTGTTTGTATCTTGCCATGTTGCATGCATAGTTACTATGTACTATTGTTAGAACTCCATCTTTCATGCACATGTTTAGAGTTCTTTGATCCTAGCTTTCAATGCTTACAAATGGTTGGATTTTTATTGTGAGGGTGCATGTCACCTCAAAAATTATTCTTTTTATCACGTACCTACTTGAGGACGAGCAGGAGTTAAGCTTGGGGATGCTGATACGTTGGAAACATATCTATAATTTTTGATGCTCCATGCTTGTTTAGTATCTACTTTGCTTTACTTGTCTACACTTTGAGGTGCTTTTTACATGTTTTCTAGTACTAACCTATTAACAAGTTGCAACAGTGCGAGATGCATGTTTTCTGCTGTTTTTGGTTTCAGAAAAGTTAGTAAAGAAATATTCTCGGAATTGGATGGGACAAATGCGAAAGTCAATAACTTTCCGCGGGGAACAAGAAGTTTAGAGGGGAGACGGAGAAGATGGCCAGGGGGCCAGACCGACCCCAGGCGCGGGGTTAGGTGGACCCGCACCTGGGAGGGTTTGGCGACCCTGTCGCCTCCCGGACTCGCCCCTTCGCCTATAAGAAGCCCCCGATGCAGAAACTCTCGGTACCCGATCAGAAATCCACGAAACTGTCTGTAGCCGCTGCCACCATCATCCCTAGATCGGGGGGGGGGGGGAGATCTGAAGTTCTTCCCGGCACCCTGCCGGAGGGGAGATCATCCCGGAGGCCTTCTCTCCTGTCACATCCCAAAATTTTCCAAATTTTGAAATGTGAAAAATAAATAAACAAAATAAATAATTGTTAAAACTTAGGGTGAAAAGAAACTTTTTGATTCCAAATGGAAACATCAAAACCCTTCTTGAACAACTTTGAATAAAAGGGAATCCAACAAATTTCAAATAAAGTGAAGTGCATTCATCAATGATGAATCTTGAAATTTAAACACTTGCAAAAGTTAAACCAAAACCCTAATGGAATAAATCCTTTCCAAAGATCTCTCAAAGACTATGGATTTGATCCATATAAAATTTAGCAACAAACATTTATAATTGATCAAAAATGATAAATAAAAATATTATAAAGATCATAGAAATTGGTTTCACTTAATTTGGAGCCTTGGATAAAAACTTATGAATTCAATAGGATAAAAGGAAAATAAATTTCAAATCTAATAAAGCTCCTATCTAAAAACCATACCAAATCTTGAGCAAATTAATCCTAAAGGGATTTAAAAGGATAAACAAATATTAAATAAAATTATACAAATTGGAATCACCAATTCTAGAACTATAAATAAAAAGATATGGATTTTATAGGATAAAGAAATAATTAAATAAATAAGGAATATATAAAAGCCAAAATAAATCTTGGCCAAATCCTCAAACAAAGGAAAGATTATTAAATAATAAAAAGAAATAAAAGATTATTTAAATAAAACTATATGGGCTTTGAACCATATTCAATTTTATTTAAATAAGGACAAATTGCCTAAATAATAAATCCCAAGAAAATTATTTGGAAGACAAATTGGAACTTGAATTAAATCCATAAGTAAATGGAATAAATATAATCCAAATCCAAATAAAATAAAGGGATAAATAATATTCAAATAAAATTATATGAGACTAAACCATATTCAAATTATTTAAATGAAGATAAAATCCCTAATGGAAATGATTAATTAAATCATGAGAAAATAATAAGTTGGAATTTGCCCAAGTGGAATAAAAGTTACTTAATTAACTTAAATGGAATCAAAGAATTATTTGAATAAAATTTATATGGGATAAAGATCCTATTTGATTTTATTTGAATAAAGACAATGCCCAATTTAAATGATTAATAAATCATATTAAGATATTTTAAATAATTCAAGATGAATTATTTAACACACTATTGAATAAATAAAACCTACTGAAAAAGTTTTGGTGAAAACTAGAATTCAAATAAGAGTTTGAAAATATAATTAAAATCTTATTTGAATAAAGGCAAGTGCCTGTTATAAATAAATAATAAACCATAAATGAATAAAAGAATTATTCCAAAAATGTCTTTAAAATACATGTTTAAACAGTATAGAAACTTACTGAAAGTTTGGGAAAAGTTTGAATTCAAACAAGTATTTGAATCAATTGAATAAATTCAAAACTTAATAAAAGAAACGGAAAAATAAAAAAAACAGGGAGAAAAAAAGAATATGAAAACCAGCCCAGCCCAGCTAGCCCATCTGGCCCAACTAACAGCCCACCTCTCTTCTCCCCCGAAACGTTTTTGTTCACCCGCGAAACAACCCACGTAGCCACTGACGACCTAACCCCACCGAACCCGCCCTAACCTCGCTGACCGCGTGACCCCACCGCCACGCAAGCATCGTCTTCACCCACCCCCGCGGATCCGTTCATCCCCAAGTTTTCGTCGCCGTTCACTGCCGATTAATTCTTCACATAAATTCGCATTAATGTCGCATTGATTCTGCCCTGCAACCACGCCCTCTTAATCGCCCATGTCTCCTCTCTCGTTTCCCCTAGACACCATTCCCCCTCTGCCCTTAGGCTACCTCAATTTCTCGCCAAACGCGCCACTTCTCGACGACCCTCCGACTGTGATTCCAGACACTCCTCACCTCCCCTTGCTCCCTGGCACCTACTGGTTTTCTCCCCATCACCAGGCACACCCTCCATTATCCTCAGCTCGCCCGCGCGCGTTCCACATCGTCGGCAACAACCTCGACAGAACGCCACCGTGAACTTCTCCAACTCCGGCGACGCCCCTGGTAAAATCCCGACCACCCCTCTTCCTCCCGATGATACACGTGTGACCAGTGACCTCGTATGCATCTAATTCCGCCGTTTCCATGTCCTAGCCCGCACCGTAGCGTTGCCTCCGTCATCGACAACAAGCACCCATCGCTAGAAGCTCTTCCGGCGAGCAATCCCTGATGCCACCATGTGCCCCTGCCACTGCCACGACCACCTCGAGCTCCAGCACGTCACGGCGAGTTCGGTAATTCTCTTATACCTCTCCCGCGCTACCTAATTCATCGACAACGCCACCGCCAGAGAGCTCCGCCGCTCGCCACCGTCGCAACGCCTCCCGTTTCTGGCTGGATCATTTTGGTCCATTAGATGCCGATCCAAAGGACACGATAGATCATTTAAACGAAGAGGTATCGTTCAATCTGATCCATGCGTTGCCGATTAGATCCAACGGTCTGCATAACACGATCCTCACGAAACGGTATCAGCCAATAGAATTAAGACGCGTGGCCTAACTGTTGTTTTAAAAACAGAAATAAATCTATTAGATGTTTGATTTTGTAAAATTCATAACTTTTAATCTACACGTCCAAATTTTACAAATTTTATATCATTGGAATCAGTAAAAAGAATTATTTCCAACCATGCCCTTAGTTTAACATTGTCCTTCCGAAAAATTGATTGTTTTTCCAGAAACTTGTTTAAGCATATTTTGAATATAAAAATTATTCTAGAAATGTTTTTAGGGTAAAATCTTTTGTAAATGGATTGTTTTGAACCTACTGACCATAAAAAGCCAACTTGTAGATTTAAAAGTATATTTTGTGATATAGGGAATAAATCTTTGAATAAAAGCCTTTCTAGTTAAATTAAAATGTTGAATATGTTTTAAAAATTCTTTTTGAGTAAAACCTTTTGAAAATTGTTTAAATTAAACTCTCTGACCTTAAACACCAAGTTTTAGGATTTAAAAATATATTTGGTGAACCCTAGAAAATTATTATTTTGTTAAAAGGCATTTCCAAACAAAATAAAATATTGCTTTGATTTTAAAATGGTTTTCAGGTGAAACCTTTTGCAAATGATTTAATATTAAACACTTGACCTTAGAACACTAACATTTGTGTTTAAAAATATATTTGTCAAAGACTAGAAATTATTACTTTGATTTAAATCATTTCTAGCAAAACAAAAATGATTTAAAGTGGCCATTTTCACTACTTAAATTCTAAATGGTTTTACCACTTTTATAAATGACCAATGGGTGTTTTAAAAATGTTTATAACCTATTAGAAGCCACCTTTTCAAATAAAACAATCTTTTGCATGCTTGCATGCATTGTTTTGTTTTTATTATTTTATGTGATGGATTGCTTGAATGCTAGTTGAATATGTGCATTGATTTAATTGTAGTGAAGTTTGAAGAGTGTGACTATTGCAAGATCAAGGAGTGAATCTATATTCTCTACTAAAAAGGCAAGTGGTGCTTCATACTTTTGTCCCATTATTTTCACTATGCATTATTGATATTTTGAGCAGGACTTGCATGGAATTTTACTAAGTATGATATGCCATGGGAAATCCTAGTAGATGATGCCTTAGTAAAATTTTCCTAAGTTAAGATCCCTACTACTATCATGCTTAGATTACCTAGTAGAAAACAAGGTTGGATTATATTCATGCTATGAAATATTTCGAAGTCAATGACTTGTGTTTTGTTTAATAAAACAAGTATGTGAATGAATCACCTGGGTTGAATGGGACTTGTATGGATTATGTTGAGTGGTTACACAGGGCCCCATATTTATGGCCTACCCTAGTGTATCTCACTTGTGGAAAGCTACCCAGGAACAAAGAGATTTGAGATGTCAAATGTTGATAAGCTTCAAGTGCAGCCACATGGAATCATGGGCTCTGCCTGGATCATATAGGTTGCAATAACTTCGCCAGATGGACAGTTGGTGGTAGGGGTGATAGGTTTGGGAACGCGTCCATTTTGGTCAAGGGAAGGCTTCTAAAAGGTCTTGTCTCGATGCATGTCGAGTCTTGTGGGGGAAGTGCACCACCCCTTGAGAGAGTAAAATCTAAGTACTTAGTCGTGTCCCCTGCAATGGACAATTTGAGCATCAAGACATGGAAGCTATCAAGGATCTCCTCATCCCAATTTCTAAGTTAAAAGCTTGTGGTTGAACAAGGGTTAAAGGATCTTCAATCTTTGGTTGGTAGATGCCTTGGGTGATTTTGAAAAATAAAAACTTAGTGTTTTCAAATGATAAGGAAAATCTATTTTGAGCAAAGCAAGCCTCCACTTAGCCAAATGCATATAGATGATAGATACCACTACTCTACCATAGTATCACTTGCCAATACAATTCAAATGTATTGACCCTTGTGGTTGTAACTTATTATGTTGCAGGTTTGTTTGATGTTAGTGAAGTGTGTTAAATAGGATTACAAGTCTACAACCAACATGATTGCCTGTGGCACTTTGAAGATGAAGGACTCCATGCTACATAGTTATTTCTGCTGCATTGTAATAAGATAGCCAAATGAGCTATGTAAGACGTATATTATTTTATTCCTGGTTATAAAGTTGTACTATGACCTTTGTTTCTTGATATTACATCTTAAACTGTGGATGCTAGCTATTGATCCGGGGACTAGCATTGTAAACACAGGGATCTCTACCTTATCTGGTTGGGACCTCTATAGATGGTATCAGAGCACTGTGTTGCCTGTAGGATTGTAACCCTAGGATTGGACAAAACCCCTTAGAAAAATAGGAGTTGTTTTTGTTCAAAATTATTTACAAACAAACTTGTAAACTTTTTCCTCAACCTTTTGGTTTTGATTCTAAATCTCTCCCTTTTCAAACTTGATGGACAAAGACACCACCATGAGCAAAGACTTCAACATCACCAATGACTTCAACTTTGGTTTCATCAAAGACTTCAACTTAGACATCACTAAGGACTACAAGTGAGACAAGAATGTTACTCAAGACTTGGAGAATAAGGAAACACAACTTAGAAGGAACCATCATCACCTTTGAAGTTTTGTGACCAAGATACAAGAATTTTCCAAGGAAACCATGATCTCATTCATGAAGAAACAACTAAGAAGAATGGAATGATCTCAAGTGATAACCATAGTTGGACCACCATATTAGTGTTTAGTTTAGATCATATATTGATCACACCAACTTATGTGGTGTAACAAAAATATTTTGTTGGCTAAAAATGTGCTTGAATCTTGTTGTTTGAGTGGAATGTCTGATTGTGATTGCTTGCACATAGCTTCTGTGATTTTTTGTGTGTGATTAGACTTCTTCCTCTAGAAATCTTTTGCCTATTCTAATCCCAATCCAACCCAAACAGATGACTTCTCCAAGAAACTCCAACATCAAGAATGGTGACAACAAAAACCAAGCGATGCACATGAGAGAACAACTTCTAGCAACCCAAGCCCAGTTAAATCAAGTGACAACTCAGTTTTTAGCCAACAACAATGAGTTAGACCCAACCATGCAAAAGTTTTTGGAAATCCAATCCCAAATTGTTGCAAAGGATGACAAATCAAATGATCAACATGAGAGACAACTTTTTCCAAGGAGATTGTGACAACAATGATGACAAGGATGATATTATAGAAGGAACTCAAGCTTGCAATATTTGTGGAGACATAGGACACACTTACAAAGAGCATGATGATCAATGCCCTAATTGTGAAGTGAAACATCCAACTAAACAATTCCCCACATCTCAAGTGACTTGTTTCCTATGTGAAGGAAATAATCATGTCCCTATCCAATGCCCCATCTATCCTATAGTTCAACAAATGAAGCAATATGGAATGCATCAAATGTTTGGAAACCTCCATGAAGGAACAACTTCTACCAAGAAGGATGAAGGCAAAGTCAGAACCATACCTCATAAGGCCACATCCAAAGTGACCACAAAGTGTTGCTACTCTTATGGAGAAGAAGGTCATATATCTAGTAACTGCCCCAAGAAGATAGAAATATTTCCCACCTTTGTGGTGAGATATGAAGAACATGAAGTAGAAGAACTCCTAGCTTTGGAGAGACCCAAAAAGAAGAAGAAGGACAAAATCCAAGTGCAATGTTACAATTGCAAAGAGATGGGACACTATGCCAGTGATTGCCCAGAAAAGATGAAGAACCAAGGAAACAAACAACAGGCAATGATACCAAAGGAAAAGAAATATATTAGCCAAGTGATGTGTTTCCAATGCAAAGAGCTCGGCCATTATGCCAACAAGTGCCCAGAGAAGATACATCAAGATCCCAAGTAAGCCAAGATGTAATCTAGTTGAAACATTTTTAAGGGTGGTAGTACCCTAGTTGCCTTGAAGCCAACTTGTAACCTCTAGCCTTCCCAAATCTTGGGACGAGATTTCTTTTAAGGGTGGTATCCTGTCACATCCCAAAATTTTCCAAATTTTGAAATGTGAAAAATAAATAAACAAAATAAATAATTGTTGAAAATTAGGATGAAAAGAAACTTTTTAATTCCAAATGGAAAAATTAAAACCCTTCTTGAACAAATTTTAATAAAAGGGAATCCAACAAATTTCAAATAAAGTGAAGTGCATTCATCAATGAATGAATATTGAAATTTAAACACTTGGAAAAGTTAAACCAAAACCCTAATGGAATAAATCCTTTCCAAAGATCTCTCAAAGACTATGGATTTGATCCATATAAAAATTTAGCAACAAACATTTATAAATGATCAAAAATGATAAATATAAATATTATAAAGATCATAGAAATTGGTTTCACTTAATTTGGAGCCATGGATAAAAATTATGAATTCAATAGGATAAAAGGAAAATAAATTTCAAAGCTAATAAAGCTCCTATCTAAAAACCATACCAAATCTTCAGAAAATTAATCCTAAAGGTTTTTAAAAGGATAAAAAATATTAAATAAAATTATACAAATTGGAATCACCAATTTTGGAACTATAAATAAAAAGATATGGATTTTATAAGATAAAGAAAGAATTAAATAAATAAGGAATATATAAAAGTCAAAATAAATCTTGGCCAAATCCTTAAACAAAGGAAAGATTATTAAATAATAAAAAGAAATAAAAGGTTATTTAAATAAAAATATATGGGCTTTGAACCATATTCAATTTTATTTAAATAAGGACAAATTGCCTAAATAATAAATCCCAAGAAAATTATTTGGAAGACAAATTGGAACTTGAATTAAATCCATAAGTAAATGGAATAAATATAATCCAAATCCAAATAAAATAAAGGGATAAATAATATTCAAATAAAAGTATATGAGACTAAACCATATTCAAATTATTTAAATGAAGATAAAATCCCTAATGGAAATGATTAATTAAATCATGAGAAAATAATAAGTTGGAATTTGCCCAAGCGGAATAAAAGTTACTTAATTAACTTAAATGGAATCAAATAATTATTTGAATAAAATTTATATGGGATTATGATCCTATTTGATTTTATTTGATTAAAGACAATTGCCCAATTTAAATGATTAATAAATCATATTAAAATATTTTAAATAATTCAAGATGAATTATTTAACACACTACTGAATAAATAAAACCTACTGAAAAAGTTTTGGTAAAAATTATAATTCAAATAAGAGTTTGAAAGTATAAATAAATTTTATTTGAATAAAGGAAAGTGCCTATTATAAATAAATAATAAACCATAAATGAGTAAAAGAAATATTCCAAAAATGTTCTTTAAAATACATGTTTAAACAATATAGAAACTAACTGAAAGTTTGGGAAAATTTTGAATTCAAACAAGTATTTGAATCAATTGAATAAATTCAAAACAGAATAAAAGAAACAGAAAAATAAAAAAAAATATGAAAAACAGCCCAGCCCAGCTAGCCCATCTGGCCCAACTAACAACCCACCTCTCTTCTCCCCCGAAACGTTTTTGTTCACTCGCGAAACGACCCACGTAGCCAATGACGACCTAACCCCACCGAACCCGCCCTAACCTCGCTAACCGCGTGACCCCACCGCCATGCAAGCATCGTCTTCACCCACACCCGCGGACCCGTTCATCCCCAAATTTTCGTTGCTGTTCACTGCCTATTTATTCTTCACATAAAAATTCGCCTTAATGTCGCGTTGATTCCGCCCTGCAACCATGCCCTCTTAATCGCCCACGTCTCCTCTCTCGTTTCCCCAGACACTATTCCTCCTCTGCCCTTAGGCTGCCTCAATTTATCGCCAAACACGCCACTGCTCGACGACACTCCGGCGGCGATTTCGTCCACTCCTCACCTCCCCTTGCTCCCTGGCACCTACTGGCTTTCTCCCCATTGCCAGGCACACCCTCTAGTATCCTCAGCTCGCCCACGCACGCTCCACATCGTCGGCAACAACCTCGACAGAACGCCACCGTGAACTTCTCCAACTCTGGCGATGCCCATGGTAAAATCCCGACCACCCCTCTTCCTCCCGATGATACACGTGTCACCAGTGACCTCGTACGCATCTAATGCTGCTGTTTTCGTGTCCTAGCCTGCACCGTAGCGTCGCCTCCGTCATCGAAAGCAAGCACCCGTCGCCAGAAGCTCTTCCGGCGAGCAATCCTTGACGCCACCGCGTGCCCATGCCCCTGCAACGACCACCTCGAGCTCCAGCACGTCACGACGAGTTTGGTAATGCTCTTCTCCCTCTCCCGCTCTTCCTAATTCATCGGCAACTCCACCGCCAGAGTGCTCCGCCGCTCGCCACCGTCGCAACGCCGCCCGTTTCTGGCTGGATCATTTTGGTCCGTTAGATGCTGATCCAAAGGACACGATAGATCATTTAAACGAAGAGGTATCGTTCAATCTGATCCATGCGCTGCTGATTAGATCCAACGGTCTGCATAACACGATCCTCATGAAACGGTATCATCCAATAGAATTAAGACGTGTGGCATAGCCGTTGTTTTAAAAACAGAAATGATTCTATTAGATGTTTGATTTTGTAAAATTCATAACTTTTAATCTACACGTCCAAATTTTACAAATTTTATATCATTGGAATCAGTAAAATGAATTATTTCCAACCATGCCCTTAGTTTAACATTTTGCTTCTAGAAAATGGATTGTTTTTGCAGAAACTTGTTTAGGCATATTTTGAATATAAAAATTATTCTAGAAATGTTTTTAGGGTAAAATATTTTGTAAATGGATTGTTTTGAACCTACTGACCATAAAAAAACCAACCTGTAGATTTAAAAGTATATTTTGTGATACTAGGGAATAAATCTTTGAATAAAAGCCTTTCGAGTTAAATTAAAATGTTGAATATGTTTTCAAAATGATTTTCGAGTAAAACCTTTTGAAAATGGTTTGAATTAAACTCTCTAACCTTAGACACCAAGTTTTAGGATTTAAAAATATAATTGGTGAACCCTAGAAAATTATTACTTTGTTAAAAGGCATTTCCAAACAAAATAAAATATTGCTTTGATTTAAAAATGGTTTTCAGGTGAAATCTTTTGCAAATGATTTAATATTAAACACTTGACCTTAGAACACTAACATTTTATTTAAAAATATATTTGTCAAAGACTAGAAATTATTACATTTATTTAAATCATTTCTAGCAAAACAAAAATGATTTAAAGTGGCCATTTTCACTACTTAAATTCTAAATGGTTTTACCACTTTTATAAATGACCAATGGGTGTTTTAAAAATGTTTATAACCTATTAGAAGCCACATTTTCAAATAAAACAATCTTTTGCATGCTTGCATGCATTGTTTTGTTTTTATTATTTTATGTGATGGATTGCTTGAATGCTAGTTGAATATGTGCCTTGATTTAATTGTAGTGAACTTTGAAGAGTGTGACTATTGCAAGATCAAGGAGTCAATCTATATTCTCTACTAAAAAGGCAAGTGGTGCTTCATACTTTTGTCCCATTATTTTCACTATGCATTAGTTATATTTTGAGTAGGACTTGCATGGAATTTTACTAAGTATGATATGCCATGGGAAATCCTAGTAGATGATGCCTTAGTAAAATTTTCCTAAGTTAAGATCCCTACTACGATCATGCTTAGCTAGTAGAAAACAAGGTTGGATTATATTCATGCTATGAAATATTTCAAAGTCAATGACTTGTGTTTTGTTTAATAAAAAAACTATGTGAATGAATCACCTGGGTGGAAGCACGCTGTGCCGACGACCACGACGAGCTCAGCCCGCGCCATTCGGTCCCCTCGTCGCACTATAAATAGAGGCCTTCCCAACTCAAACTCTTCACACCATCTCACTCCCCACCTCTCACTTATCACACCCACTCACTCCAGGAGCAAGGCGAGCACCAGTTTGCCGGAATTGCACCGGAGTTCGCCGCTGCAGAGGAGGAGAGGCGCCGTCGATTAGAGCCGCCCCAGGAGAAGCTGTCGGTACAAGGAGGATTGTCATCGTCGACTTCATTGTTCGCCCCCATTGCAAACCATCGCATGAGCCCTGGTGAGCCTCCCATGCCCCCACTGGCCGCGCTAGGGTTCTATCTCGTCGGCCGTGTTCAACGTGGATGATGAACCGCAGCTGTTCGATTAGATCTAGGGGCCCTAATTACCCCGTACCGCTTCGCCACTCGTTGTCTCCCTAACGAGTGGGGTTGCTCACTTAATCAGCCCGCGCGCGTTGTGCGTAGTGGTCCAACCCAGTTAAACCTCCCGCGCGACCCAACAATTCAAACTTAGGTTTATTCATTTAGTTTTAAACTTAGTTCTATACCTAGATGCAAAAATCAACCTTGCTCGATTCACTAAACGAAAATGCATGAAACTAGTTTTGTTAGGAAGGTACTGGAGTGCTTAATCCAAGCCCGTTGGATTCAAACCATTTAGATTTGTAGATCACCGATGGTAAAAATAACAAGGCCGAAGCTTTTTTGCATTCAAACATTTTTCAAAATTTAACCATAAAAGCTTTTGAGTTGATTCCAACTCTCAAAAATCACATTTAACCATACCTTTCATAATATATAAAAATATATAGGGTTACTTGCAGAAATAATGATAAAGTAATAAAAGAATGCCTCATAGGCCATTCTAGTCATTTATAGGCGAAGGGACGGAGTCGGAGGCCGGGCAGGTGGGCCACACCTGCCCTAGGTGCGGGGCCAGGTGGGCCCGCACCTAGGGGGTGTGGGACCCCTGCGGCCCCTCTTCGCTCCTCCTTCTGGATTCCTTCGTCTTTTGATAAAATTATATGTTTCCATATTTTTTGGTATTTTTCTGATCTTCGCGAAATTTCACCGAAACGCCTTCTTTTCCATCAGAATCCAGACTCCGGCTGTCCATCTTCCAAGAATCATCCAACATGCATAAACTGATGAAAATCCATAAGTAATACCTCATAATAAGACAAATATCAATAAATAGAGGTAAATTATGATATAGAAAGGTGATGCAAATTGGGCGTATCAAAACACTCAAAGTGGCCTAGTGAGCAAGATTGGCAAAAATGACCATTTGCTTTATTTTGTTTGTTTTTGATTTTCTCTTGATTTGTTTCTGCTTGGAAGTGTTTTAGATGATGTTGTTTTCACATTTAAACCATTCCTTGTTATTTATATCAATCACACAAGTCCATTCATGCATTCATACAATCATCACATACACACATGCATTCATATGATTTAATTAACAAAAGTTTTTGTTAACCCTAATTTTGGTAATTGGAATTGGATAATCATGATCGATATTTTTGGGATGTTACAAACCTCCCCTCCTTAAACAAAATATCGTCCCGAGATTTGAGAAAGAAGAAAGAAGAAAACTAGGATTTAAAAAGATCGGGGAACTCCGTATTGATGTGATCTTCTCGCTCCCAGGTAGCTTCTTCTTTAGTGTGGTTGCTCCACTAAATCTTGAGAAACTTGATGCTTCGGGTCCTGGTGGTTCTGAAAGCTTCCTCCAAAATACGGATGGGTACTTCGGTATACGTCAGGTCATCATTGATCTCTATGGTGCGGTGATCAATGTTCTTGAAAACTTCGGTCTTCTCCGGGACTTCAAGGCATTATGCGAAGTAACGATATATGGAACATTATGCACTGCTAACATCTCCTCTGGCAGTTCCAATTGATATGATACTTCTCCTCGACGATTCAGAATCTTGAAGGGTCCGATATATCTAGGGGCTAACTTTCCTTTGAGCTGGAAACGCTGCATTTCCTTCAAAGGTGACACTTTGAGATACACAAAATCTCCGATATTGAAAGCGAGGTCTCGACGTCTTTTGTCGGCATAACTCTTCTGTCTTGACTGGGCAGTCTTGAGGTGCTCACGGATCTTGTGAACTTTCTCTTCTGCTTCTCGTAGGATGTCGGGTCCAAAAATCTAACTCTCTCGTACTTCCGACCAATTTAAAGGGGTACGACACTTCCTTCCATACATGAATTTAAATGGGGCCATTTGCAAACTGGCTTGATAACTGTTGTTGTAAGAAAATTCTACGAAAGGTAGACAGTCTTCCCATTTAGATCCATACTCTAGCACACAAGCTCTCAACATATCTTCGAGTATTTGATTTACTCACTCCATTTGTCCATCGGTCTGAGGGTGATAAGCTGTGCTGAAATCCAGTCGGGTTCCCAATCCTTCTTGGACTTTCTTCCAAAATCTCGAGGTAAACTGAGTTCCTCGATCTAATACAATGTTCTTGGGGACTCTGTGCAAACTGACAATTCTAGCAATGTATAACTCCGCTAGCTTCGAGCTCTGGTAGGTGGTCTTGACTGGTAAGAAATGGGCGACTTTGGACAATCTATCAACTATGACCCAAATAGAGTCATTTCCCCTACTAGAAGTAGGCAATCCGGTGATAAAGTCCATTCGAACTGAATCCCATTTCCATTCCGGAATCTATAGGGGTTGCAACAATCATGCGGGTCTCTGATGTCCCGCCTTGACTCTCTGACAATATCACATTTGGTTATGTAGGTTCCGATTTCTCTCTTCATCTTATGCCACCAAAATTGCTCCTTTAGATCCTGATACATCTTTGTTCCTCCGGGGTGGATAGAATAAAGGGTATCATGGGCCTCTTTCGAAATGGCTTGCTTCAACTCTGAGTCTGCTGGTACACAGAGACATCCTTTGTACCACAACACTCCTTCATCCTCGGTGAATCTAGGTACTTTGCATGTACCGATACAATGTTTGATTCCATTGATACTAGCATTTCCTTCCTGGGCCTCCTTGATCTGACTGATCAAAGTGGGTTGAAGTTCTATGCTATCCAAAAATCCTTCACTTACTAACTCCATTCTGAAATCTTCCATCTCCTTATGCAAACTTGGTTGCTCCTTCATAATCATGGAGTTCAAGCGGCACGGAAATATGCTAAGGGCATCTGCTACCACATTGGCTTTACCGGGGTGGTAGTGGATGTCCAGATCATAGTCCTTGATTAGCTCAATCCATCTTCTCTTCCTCATGTTTAGCTCCTTCTGAGTGAATATATACTTCAGGCTCTTGTGATCCGAATAAATTTCACAACTGTTTCACATCAGGTAATGCCTCCATGTCTTCAGGGCTAGAACTACAGCTGCTAGTTCAAGATCATGGGTTGGATAATTCTGTTCATGCCGCTTCAGTTGTCGGGATAGATAAGATATTACTTTGCCTTCTTGCATCAACACATATCCGAGACCGATCTTGGATGCGTCACAGTACACATCAAACGACTTCGTAATATCCGGCATGATCAAGATGGGGGCTGAAATCAATCTCCTCTTAAGTTCTTGAAAACTCGCTTCACATTTGTCCGTCCATTCAAACTTCTTGTCCTTCTTCAGCAATTGGGTCATGGGTCTTGCGATACTTGAGAATTCTTCTACGAACTTGCGTAATATCCCACTAATCCGAGAAATGCATGAACTTACGTTTGAGTGGTTGGGGCTTGCCAATCTTCAACATCCTTCACCTTTGCAGGGTCAACAGCAATTCCTTCGGCTGATACGATTTGTCCGAGGAATCCTACCTCCTATAACCAGAATTCACATTTGCTAAACTTGGCATACAACTGATGCTCCCTAAGGGTTCCAAGGATGGTCCTTAGGTGTAGCTCATGTTCTTCTTCTGATTTGGAATAGATCAGAATGTCATCGATGAAAACAACGACAAACTTATCCAGGAAGTCCATAAAAATCTTATTCATGAGGTTCATGAAATAAGCGGGGGCATTGGTTAATCTAAAAGACATGACAGTATACTCGTATAATCCATATCCGGTGGTAAAGGCAGTCTTTGGAATATCCTCTACGCGAATCTTGAGTTGATGATAGCCAGTTCTAAGATCAATCTTAGAAAAAACTTTGGCACCAGTCAGCTGGTCAAACAGGTCTTCTATCTTTGGCAGTGGGTACTTGTTCTTGATGGTGACGTCATTCAACTTCCGATAATCCATACACAAATGGTTACCTCTATCTTTCTTATCCACAAACAATATAGGTGATCTCCAGGGCGAAGCACTTGGTTTGATCAATCCTATCTCCAGCATAGCATCCAGTTGGTTCTTCAGCTCTACTAGTTCAGACGGGTTCATACTATAAGGTCTCTGGGCTATGGGTCTAGTTCCAGGGATTAGTTCAATGATAAATTCGATATCTCGATCTGGGGCATACCGGGCAAAACATCTGGAAATACATCGGGGTATTCACAGACTATTATGACTTGGTTAATGGTTGGTTGGGCTAGACTCTTGTTGCACTTGAATTGACGAGGCAAGGTTTACGATACATGCTCTACTGATATTCCGGCTGTACTGGTCTTGGTTATGGCTTTCTTGGCACAATCGATTAATCCTTTATGTTTCGACATCCAATCCATTCCTAGTACTACTTCCAAACCTTTAGTTTCGAGTACTATTAGATTAGCATAAAAATCTATGACATGGATTTGGATAGGTACGGCCTTGCAAATTTGTCTAGCTTTGGTGGTTGAACCAGGTATTTGAACTATCATAACATGCTTAAATTTGGTGGGTTGAATCTTACTAGTGCATGCAAATTCTTTGATAACAAACGAGTGCGATGCTCCAGAATCAAACAACACTCTGGCAAGTACTGAGTTAACAGAAAACATACCCAGCACGACATCTGGCGCTTCTTGGGCTTCTTCAGCATGCATGAGAAAGAGACGGCCATTGCGGTTGAGCGAATTCCCTAGGGCAAACCTTCTTCTAGGCTTAACATGACGCTGCTTGATGACCCACAAGTGTAGGGGATCGCAATAGTCTTCACAGGTAGTATTACCCAATTTATTGATTCGACACAAGTGGAGCAAAAGAATACTTGCAAGCCTTAACAACTGAGTTGTCAATTCATCTGCACCTAGAAATAGTTCTTGCTCACAGAAGTTTATTAGTAAGTGATGCAGCACTCAACAGGGAGGAAGAGGTTGATTTAGAAGTGCTTCGTTGGAAACCCCAAGAGCAAGGTATGAAGAGCACAGCAGCAAGTTTTCCCTCAGTTGAGACCGAGGTTATCTAACCAGAAGGAGGAAGGAAATGTCACACAGGTGTTGGAAGCAACGTGGAGACCTGCACAACACAAACTCAAGACTCTATCCCAACGAATCAGTGAGGTTGTCATTTGCTGTAACAAAGGATTACACATATGGTGTGAAAGGTAATGGTTTGTAGCAAGTAAACAAGTAATAGTGGAAGATGTATCAATGGTAAAGATTGGACCGGGGTCCATAGTTCACTAGAAGTGCTCTCCTTAGATAAACAACATGGCATGAAGGGTAAATAAATTACAGCGAGGCAATTGACAGGAACTGAGCAAGGCAAAATAATGCAATTACTAGCCAGAAAGATCCTATGAAGTTGATTGGGCAATACAACAATATACATAGACCGTCATCCAACTGCATCTATGACTAGAAGTCCACCTTCAGTTTATCATCCGAAGCCCCTCCAGTATTAAGTTGCAAGCAACAGACAACTGCTTTAAGCAAAGTGTGTAAGGTAAACAGTCCACATGTTCCATGAACAAGAGACCGTTGTTTTCTCCCTAGTAGCAACAACACATCTACAACCGAAGAGATTATTGTCACTTCCCTTAGAAACTAGAGGCATGAACCCACTATCGAGCAGAAATACTCCCTCTTGGAGTCACTAGCAACTACTTGGCCAAGATAACCACTAGCAACGGAGAGCATGCAAGATCACAAACAACACATACATGATAGAATCATAAAGATAGAACCATTAGTCAAACCAACAAAATAATCTCAATATCCATTGGATCCCCGCAAACACAACATGCATGATTACAAATAGATTAGATCTTGATCATGAATGGAGCTCACAAGATCTATACATGAAAGCACAAAGGAGGAGATACAACCATCTAGCTACTACATGGACCCATAGTCCAAGGTGGAACTACTCACGAATCATACTGGAGAGAAGGCCTCTGGGATGATCTCCCCTCCAGTAGGGTGCGGGGAAGAGCTTCAGATCCCCCCGATCTAGGGACGATGGTGGCGGCAGCTACAGACGGTTTCATGGATTTCTGATCTGGTACTCAGGGTTTCTGCATCGGGGGCTTCTTATAGGCGAAGGGGGAGACTGAGGCGGCCGCCAGGGCGGCCAAACCCTAGCCAGGCACGGGCTAGGGCCCACCCGCGCCTAGGGGGGTCTGGCCCCTCTGGACGGCCTTCCGGGCTCCCCTCTGGACTTCGTGTTCCCCACGGAAAGTTATTGACTTTGTCCTTCGTCCCGTCCAATTCTCAGAATATTTCTTTGCTAACTTTTCTGAAACCAAAAACAGTAGAAAATAGGCATCTGGCACTGTTGCAACTTGTTAATAGGTTAGTACCAGAAAACATGTAAAAAGCACCTGAAAGTGTAGACAAGTAAAGCAAAGTAGATACTAAACAAGCATGGAGCATCGAAAATTATAGATACGTTTCCAATGTATCAGCATGTTACATCACAGCATTAGAGCTTAGAAATAAGCTGAACACAGATGTGTGCATTGCATTCATGCATAGAAAATCCTAATAACTTTCGTGCTTTTAAACAAAACTTGTCAAAGTGATTGAAGCTTCTCTCAACTTGATGGAATTAAAGTAGATCATCAAGTTGACTGTGATAAGTTTCAATATGACCTTTGCTAAAACCTTATTTGGGTAAACATGATTTGATCTAAGGGTAGATCAAATGTAATAAAATTAAACCCTAATACATTACTTAATGATTTATATTTGATCCTTAAGTGATCATTCCATAGTGTTCATCACAACAATCCATGAGTACCAAGCTATGGATATAATTCAAGTGACAAGAATGTAATAACTAACTCTTCACCTATTTTATCCTTATTTATTTCTACCATGTTGATCATGGTAATACTTAACCCTAACTCTTTAGTTATATGGAGTAGTAAGGAAACCAATTCAAAGACCATTCAGTACATATCTTTCTTTCCATATTAATCCTGATCATCTCTATTGAACTTTATTCTAATACCCATTGTTCATCAATATTGAGTAATCAACTATTGACCTATCAATTCTTGATCTATCAACTCTTGTTCTTATCATAGCATTCACTTAAGACCTTTAGAGAAAGAATTAAGAAGAGGTAGGTGGAAATGCTAGAATTAAATATCCTCTATAGGATGGGAGTGTTGGAATAGAATAAGATCAAAGTGTTAATTGATGGGATTAACTTACTCTTAAATGGATAGCAAAGTAATCTGGAAGATATAACTATATGTGGTAATAAAGAAGATTACAAGGATGAATCCTGAAGATAGTTACCAGAAGTAATCCTATTGGATCAAATAGGTATAGTCAATGAATAATATCTCTTAGTCCAATAGAGAAAAATAGAAGATAATTATAATACAACTGTAATGTTGTATGGATGAAAGCCTTGATTAGCCATCTGGAAACCTAAGCCATAAATTATCAAAGGATTCTAATGATCATGCTTTAGTCACCAAGATTGAATGCTTATATCATGTATAAGTGACATTGGTGGATAGAACATTATTGAAACCCTAGTATAGATAAGTTATCCTAGAGTAGTCATTACAAGTCAAATTAATATAATGTGAGGTTGGAGTATGAGTTATTAGAGTAAAGTAAATATAAGCTAGTATGATTAAGCTAAAGCTAGTGTAGCATGGAGTTATAGAAGTAGTGTTATTCCTCTTCAATAATAGCAAGCTTTTAAGGAAAGTAGTTTGATCTATACATCTACTGGAGTAATATTAGTGGTGGATGATTAAGGAAGAGTATGAGTGGAGTTAGAAGTAACTACTTGTTGGATTGGAGGTTATCAACAATAGAGAAGGGTATATAACCAAGTATGGATATGAGAAGATTATGAAAATCTTCAGTGTCAAGCTCATTGGATTTATAAATGGGTTTAAAACAATAAAGGATGGATAAGAATGTTCTTGGGAAGTTAAGCTCATCATGTTAGCATATGATGATGGTTATGAAAGATTAGTATATCTAGGAAAGGAATTCTTTAAGAAGAAGTCAAGAGTTATGAATTATGGAGGATAGGAATTCTTGGTAAACCCTAAACCCTAAATCTAGAACCAAACATAATATCCACTTTCTATGATTGATCTATCATATTATTTCCACAATACTTTGTAGGAATATTCTCCTATAGCAAATCACTTAAGCACATCTTTGTCATTTCCAATTATCATAACCATATGTGCTTAAAAGCTATCTTTATCAATTCTTTTCCACAAGACATTCCAGAAAATAACTTTCTATCTTAAAGGGTGATATCATTAAAGATCATAAAAATAAAGGTGACATGTCTTAACCATTCACCTTTATTTATAATTATAAAAGGATATTCCAATATTAAAACTTCCAGAATTCATGGTAAATACTTATAATTCAAAACCCTAACTTCTATCTCAATCATGACTATCAATATATAAGTAATGTCATAACCAAGATTATTTAAACATTATTCACCACCCTGTTAAAGGTATTAACTATATAAAATAATTATTATATGAAGCTTTTATAATGATTTTATAGATATCATAAAACCACATTTATCCATAAATAAATAAAGCATAACTTAAAGAAAGTTTTTAAATAAGAAACAAAATATTAAACCCTAAAGTTATTAACTATTTTCTCACCTACATCTCACAAATCAGTAGTATTATATCCTTTAAAAGGCTTCTGATATATTATATAAATTGAATTCATAACAAAAGCTCCTACTAATATTAAAGGAAAATCACTTATATAAGAAAATAAATAAACTCTAAACAATATTCAATAAAAGCTCGCAAAAAGGATTTTTAATACACTTCATTTTTGCTGCAGTTATTTAACAAGTAAATTCTCAAAAGAAAATTGTAAACAAATGTGAAAATATAAATCTGAAAAGCAAAACAGAAAACAAAGGAGGAAAAAATAAAGAAACGAAACCAGGCCAAGGCCCATACTCTATTCACCACTCTGAGCAATCAGTGGTAGCAGACTTGCTCAACTTCTCGGGGCCTAGAACCAGCCCACTCTAGCCTAGGCCCAAGTAACCCTTTGTCGTCGTCTTCCCCAGCGATCCAAGCAGCTGTGTGGAGAACACCGATGCCGTCCGCCGTTGTTGCTACGATTATCGCTGCCGTCGTAGTCGTCATGCGAGCATAAGAACGACACGACGACGCCCTTATCCTCCTCTATCTCTCAATCCCCAAATCCCTCACTCTTTCGCTCTATACCGCACGCGCACATACGCTCTAGAAACCCTAGCAGTGGGTGCCTCGCCATCCCGATGAACCATAGCTTCCATGGACCACCTTCGTGCTCCTGATGGTCGTCTAGGTAGTTTGACCTAGCTTGCTCGGGTCGGGGTGGTCTCGCGCAACCGAATCAGGACCTCCCTCTCTGATGCCGTCCACCGTTGTCCCCATCGATTCCGGTCGATTCTCAACTCACCAACACATCCACAAGCATCCTGGTAAGTCATTGAGCCTTCCAGTGCTCTTATCTTCCTCAATTGCTTCTGGAATCATACTCCCATCGTGCGCCACCCGTAGCCGCCGCATAAGTTCATTGTTGTCTTTCCAGTAACCAAAAAGCAGCGGCGCCACCCCTATCTTGCTCGCCTCACTGTACTGGTTCGAACTAGCACGCACACGTCCGCTCCCGCACCCTCTGTCGTCGTCCTTGCCGCTCCTCTGCTGCTCCTCGGCGGAGTGATGTCAGCATGACTTCACTGCGTGCGGTGACCCAGCATACCACTGCATGTGTAGTACACTATAGTCGTTGACATGACATCCGCAAAACACCATTCTGTAAATATCACATCCCTCAGAGTGGTACAACAGAAACATTGCGGGTCCATATTACAAACATTCACATATTATTATTACAATACCAGAAGTTCAATACTTCAAAAGGATTCAACTTACAAACCAAAATATAAAGTGTTTCAGTGGAATTTAAAAGTAGCAACTCCAACTAGGAGTTGAGCTCAGCAGCTTATTCTATAGAGTTCATGCTTCTCGGCTCCATTGGTTACTACTAACTAGGTACTTAGTTGGACTCGTTATCATCAAAACCATAAAGGATTTCGTAATCCACTCCTTCAACACCTCTTGATAGGTCAGGCTCTTCATAGAACACATCTTCTTGACATTCAACTTCATACATTGGCACGTCTTCGGGATCCTCAGAGTCTAAGCAAGGGATCAAAGGAAAGGATGAGTAACAATGTTACCCAACAAGTTCATTATATGCAAGGTGGGAAGTTTGATGCTCTAACTACCACCTCGGATTATAAATCCTTGGCACTATGCACGGTTTTGTAAATCTTTCTTCAAAGATTGATTTTATTATGAAAATATATGACCATCAGCCTTCACAGGTTGACCAAAACTTTCATGGAGTTCCTTTCCTGCCGTGTTCGTAGCTCCTTCCCGGAACAGGGAGTAACAAGTTACAATTCTTACACTCTGCAGAGGTGCGTTACTTTACCCATGAGAGATCAACTCCTTGTTGCACAACTGGGCGTACTTTCCCGTCCACAATTCCATGATGTGGGGCCCAGTAGTTGGTCCAAGCCAATCACTGCCCCCTTCGCGACCTCGCATGCCTCCTTCGTGTACACCATGCCCACATGTTGAATTACGACAATGGTTTGTACAAACCGCTAGACGCCAGAACTATCATGGGACGATGACGGTTCCCACCCATATGCTGCATATCCTCTGTGAATTACCAATTAATATGCATGCTACGAGGATAACAGCCACGACCTGCACATCCGGCTTCATGCGAGAGGAAGAAGATACAGCTGACTTCTCTGTCCCATTCCAAATCTCATGGCTAACGCGTAATATACGGCGCTAGAATCACTGATGTCAGGGGTTATTAAGTCCCTTTTTTTAGGGTGGTTATTAAGTCCCTAATTGTTCATCATTGTTGCAAATAGAACCCTAAGTTCTATTGCTCCATTATATCATCACTTAGGATGATATCTATGATTTCTTTATTTGTGAAAATATTATTTTCTTTCTGTGGAGTATATATGATAACACACAATTTGCAAATACTTTGATAAAGACTCTTGAAAGGATATTAGCAAGTGATGAACTTGCCTTGTGATGGCAAGGTAGTAAAGTCTGATGCTTGCACTGGACCTTGAGCTTTTATGTCTTCAAAAACATCATTATTGCCCGGTAAGGACAATATTTAAAGAAGCAAAATGATTATGCAAAGTAATGTAATGCATCATTTAGCTTTATATGTATTCTCCCCCATTTATTTAAATTATAAAAAATTCTTTTAATAGTAAAGAATTTATAAATATTAATTTTTTCAATATTTAAAGAATATTGTATTTATTTACTTTATTTCCTTTTATTTGAATTTTTATTAATTTAATAATTCCTTTAACAATTATTATTTAAATACCAAATATTGTTATGAAATATTTGTTTAGTATTTTATACAATACTACAATATTTATATATAATGAAAGTGTTTTTTATTTATTTTTATCAACTTTCAATAATTTTGTAAAATTCCATAAGGAATATATAAATTGCAAAATTCTTAATAAAGTTTATATGTCTCAAATTTTATTTCTTAATTTATTTGGATAGTTTGGATTATTGTGAATCCAAAAATGTTTTATTTATAATTTTTGGACTTTTATTTTATTTTATAGAATTTATTTAAATTTAGGGGCATTCTGGTCTTTTTCCAATTATTGAAACAGGCTTTAAATGGTTTTGGGTTGGCTGTTTGGGTTTATTGGGCCCTTGTGGCCCAATAGAGCAAAGGCAAAACAACACCTCGAAGGGGTATTGGGCCAACCTAGCCCAACACTCTCTGTTCTCTCTCGAGCTCACCTCTCTCCTCTCCTCCCCCGACCAAGTGGTCGTGATCTTTGTCGCCGGGCCGATTCCGGCGTAGTGCGTGGAGATGAGGTTGTCGGCCCCGCTCTCTCCTCCTGTCCAATTGGATTTGGACCTGGAGCCCTCTATGATCAGAACGATGCCGTCCTGAATCCTAGGGTTTGGGGTTGGCGTTGATCTGACGCCGCCGCTGCTGTCGTGTGCCGTGGAGATGCTCCTCGCCTCCAGACGTGGCTAAGGTCGTCGCCGTGGCGATGTGTGGGTTGCAGCGCCCCCTGGGGGTGCTTCCCATGCCGCCATGGTCGTCGGCCATCTCTGCTTCCTCTTCTAATCTACAGCGAGGACCTTCGGTGAGTGGTTCCTCTCCCTCTCATGCTCTCTATGCTAGGCCCTCTCATGCTAGATGTTGGTAGTGGCCTTTCTGGTTACTGTCCTGTCCTGATTAAGATGATTGGTTCTGTTTAGGGTTCATACCATGCTGTTGATTAAATAACTCATGAATTGAATCATGTGTTGATGATCCTGGAACCTGTTAAGTGGTACCTTGCTATGGAGTACTGCTGATGGTTAGCTGTGGTGATGCTAGTGGTTTGTCAAATGATTCTATGGATTAATTTTTAGATGATTCAAATGGTAAAGTTGCTCTGGAAGCAATACTTGGGAATCTAGTGGTTTAATAACACACCACTGTCATTTCTTGGTTAATGACAGTGAGTGTTGTGTGATGAAGTCACTGTACTAGCACTGTTGGCTTAAGAATTTATATGTAGTTTGAGATCAAATGATCTCCTATAGTGAAAATATTATATAGTTGATTGTTTGAATCTATGAAGATTGAATGCTTAACCTGATTAATGTAGAACTGTTCTTGTGACACCATCTTCGTATGGCGCACAAGATTAGGTTCTATTTCTTGGTTTGGTTTGGTTCAAGCTTAAGATGAGTTTGGCATTAAAGATAAGTAGAGATTTTCCTTTCTTAAATCCCTAAGATCCATGATATTGGTGTGAGGTTTATGGATTAAACCTTTATCTTGTTGATTCACATGGATGGGTTCTGGTAGTGATACCAGCTACTGTTTCTTGAATCAAAGCTTGGGAAAAAATGATGGTAGGCTTGATTACTTATATATATATATATCCATAAGATTAAATTCTAAGGTGCTACTCTTGTCTTAGAGATGTGCCTAGAAGTTTAACTCTTAGCTATATTCATTCTTGAATTGAAATATAGCTTGATAGCTAGGTCAATGATGTTGTTCTGAGATCTAGTTGGATCCTCATACTTTTCTGATTGCCTTTAGTGTTTTAAAAACTTCAGTGATGGATTCACCCCACTTGGGTGCTTTATGAGAATTTGAGTAATAGATAGATCATGAATGCTTGTCTAATCCTAGATAGATAGATCATGTGATGGTCTATTTTACTCACCACACTTATATGATGTTGTGGTTGCTAGTAGTTGATCTTGTGGTAGCTTGATCTGGTGCTCCCCTGGTATTTCCAGCTCCTGGCTTGTCCTTGATCTAGCCCTTCATCTCCTAATCCTGATGGCTTGATCTTGGTCTTGCTATCCACCTGATCCACCCCCTCCTTATGTCACCATTTTGGTGGTGTGATCCTAGGTTTTGATTGGTGTGATTTAGCTTGGCTTTGGCTGGGTTTAGCTGCTGGCTGCTGTGCTTGGTGTGTAAGAACAATGGAATGATGTGGGGACTGGCTTCCCACGGCTGTGTTGATGGTTTTGTTTGATTGTGCTATTGTTGTGGTGCTGACAGCACACCCATGAAGTTTGGTGTGTGTGCTACCTGTGTGCCTGCTACACAAGTTGTGGATATGTTCTGGCTGTGAAAGTTACTTTCACCATGTTACCATTTACCTGGCTGGTGAAACTTCCCCTCCTTGCTATTTATTTGACTTATGGCTTAAATTTATGAAAGATATATTCTTTCATATTGGTGAAACTTGCCCCTTAAATTACTCAATGATGAAAAAGTGAACAGTGCACTTCACTGTCAACTCTGAGAGTAAAATTATTCTAATACTAATTTTCTTTTTATTTTCCAGGTTTGAAGATCAAGACTTTAGTTTAGGTTTTTCTTTTTATTCAGAGAACAATCACTTGTAATATATCTCAGATTCAATTGTAATCTTTAATTTATTCTTTTGTACTATTTTTTTATTCTATTGTAATAAAGATTGTACTAATATCAATAAAGAAATATTATTATTTTATTTATTTACTATTGTAAGGATTGTTGTTTATTTACATAGGTTACATTGTGTAACTTATTTATTGAGTAAAATTTTGAAATGGAGATTCTTATTCTTAATTGCTTTGTTTATATAAAGTTTGAGTTATTATTGGTTATCTCTTAATTAAATCAAATACTCAAACATTATTCAAAATACTTTTGAATTATAATTCAAACACTCAAGTTTTAAATTCAAATTTAATTTCCCAAAACACTCTAATCCACAAAGATCATATCAAAGTCTATAGCAATCATCCTTCAAGACTATGTCTAAGCTCAAAGCATGAAAGAAACTTTGATCCCTTTAGGTTTTTATTTGGCGAAAAATTTACCCACATTTCACAGATGAATGCATGCAACATTTTAAATTCCTAAATCTACCCTTCGTTAGTTCCTAAATGCTGGGATGTTACACTGCGCGTCGGTCAGAAGAGTCAAACATGCGGCAGGCCCCACTTCGCCGAGGTGGTAACCAACGTGGCAGCGACCCCACATGTCTGTGACTCTGGACTAGGTTCTAAGTCTGTACCAAAAATTTAATTCAAGTGAGTTGTGTCATGCGGATGTCATCATGGCGCAATAAAAATGTTTAACAATTTCTGAAAATGATTAAATCTTGTTTAATTAATAACTTTTGCTTTATAATTCAGAAAAATGTGTATAATATATGAAAATGTTTAGAAAAATAAAATCTATAATTTAACTTTATTATCAAATATTACTATGTTAATTATTTAAATATTATTATTTAATAAAGAATTTATAAGTAATAAAACTTTCAAAATTCATATTTTAATATTGATAAATGTTAAAAATATAAATAAAATATCAAAAATCTTAGAAAAATAAGAACTATAATTCAAAACTATAATCATGCATTATTAGTTCAGTTAATTAAACATTTATTATTTATTAATTATTTATAAAGTAGTAAATCTTATAAAAAGATAATATCTTATTATTTTTAAACCACAAAAATAAATGTAATATACCAAAACGATCACAAAATAACACTACATGTTAAAAATATAATATTCCACTTTTGAGTTAAATAAAAATTCAAATACTTTAATAACTCAAATTTAAAGTTATGCCCTTAATGGATAATTTATATAAGGGTAAATAAAAATTGCTAATAATTCTGAAAATTAGCCAATTGAGTCTAATAAATAGTGTTAGTCTTAAATATTAATCATGTGAAGTCAAAATGCTTCAACACATTTTAAATACAATTTTATTGAATTATCATTCAATCATTAGTGTAAGTTATTTTCTACAAGGATCCTTATTCAATATAAAATCTTCAAGAATACTTTGTGATTAAATAAAATCCTTTGCAATACTTCAATCACAAGATTATAATCATATTAAAACACTATAGTTACTTCACAAGTAGTCACTAACATGGGTTACTTATTCACAAACCATAAGCACATCTTTCTGAAGAGATAAATGATTCCACTCCATTATAATGATAAGAAACCACTACTCAAATAAAAGTATAACCATTCTTAAGTAACTTTAAGGAAACATTATGAAGTACACAAGGTACAAATAACTTAAGCAATATACCTTAAATCCATCTATGTCTTTAAAGTTAACTTTAGTCTACAAGACTAAGTATAATCCTAAATACTTTATTATATGTTTTATAGTTAACTTTGGTCTGTTATAATTAAGCCATAAATCATCTCAAGTCCAAACTATTCAAGCAAGCACAGACAACATCGACCACATTTGATTAACCACAAAGATTGCTTAGACCTTAGAAAAGAAATCTCTTCTTCAAATGTTATTCTTTTTGCCACTTCAAAGAACAAATGATAATTAATAATAATCAAATTACCTTAATATTTACTTATATACTTAGGATTGTTAACACTTAAGTTACATATATATGCCAATACTTGTAAAGTGAGATTTGAAGGTAAGGCAATTCTTATATAAGTAGTCTTTAAGTAACATTCCACAATTGTGTATCTCAATGTTTTATGGTGTTATAATTACATGTTGTTTCACACACTCACAAGCCTTAATAAGAACCACAGGTGTGAAACTTAATCTAAAAGGGCAACACATTCCAAAGAAACCATTTCCAGTTTCCAAACCCTAGATCAACGCTATCCCCGGGATTCGAGTTTACGAAATTGCATTATATTATTTATGCATAATAGCATCTTGCTTCTTTAAACATTAGTCCTTACCGGACCAATGATGCTGATTTCAGATATTGGATCTTATATTGTCTTGAAGACCGTGAGTGTATATCTTGCAATCACAAAAGGCAAGTTCACACTTGCTCATGTCCTTTGATTATTTTCTGTAAAGTATTGTGCAAATCAAGTGTTGTCATTGAAGGGATATGGGTAGGCTACACTAGCGCAAATCAAAAAATTTCTACCGTGTATACCAGGATTACTGTTGTCATAGATCACGGGATTACCACTAGACGCGCAGTTGCAGAATCGATGAAGTGCGTCGAGGCAGTGCAGACGTTCCACGTCTCCTCCTTGTCCTCGTCCTACGAGAAGCTTCCCTTGCACGGCTCGTCCAAGCGCAATAGATGCAGCGCCTCCGAGGTATCCACACGTACAGGGTGGAAGCGTTAGACGCCGGACTGCTAGGTCCGCGCGCGCGACACATGCATGAGGAGTGGCGGCTGGGAATGATCTGAGGTCTAAAGTCTAACCCTGGTCAGCTCGCCCCACCCTCTCTTATATAGGTGTCCCTAGTGGGCTTCTACATTAGCAGCCCATTAGTACCCTAAGCTGGTCTAATTCGGATACAATCCTCATTAGGCTTCCAGCCCCTTAAGTGTGTGACCCTATAGGTTCATATGCGTATAGACATGACACGAATACACTTATTCTGTCAATAGTTGGTAGCGGCCTCTAGCAAGACGTGCCAACTCCTAAACGCATACAAAGATCATATCGGACGAACCATCACAAGGTTTAGTACATGTCTTTCCCTTTGCCTCACGATATTTGGTCTAGCTCCAAGCTGACCTCCCTTTCTCGATACCGTGATTCGGAATCCCTTTACTAGGTTAACTCTTAACCATATGTAGCACGGCCATGCATTTTTGGATCCGATCACTCGAGGGGCCAGGGATATCTCTCTCAAGTAGAGAGGGGCACATCCCATCTTGATTGACCATGCCTTGCAGCATGCTTCAGGACAAACCCGAAAGCTACCTTTATAACTACCCAGTTACGGTGCAGCGTTTGATAGCCCCAAAGTAGGTCGATCCACATCTCAAGTACATTCGACAATCTCAGGTCTAAGGACAAAACATACACGATGTGTAGAGAGAGAGCTGCAACTAATTGCTAGTCTCATGTTGGGTCAGTCCAACCCCATGTTCATAACATGTGTCCACGTCATTGGTTTGACATCTCCATGTCTATGACTTGCGAAACATAGTCATCAACCAATCGATGTGCTAGTCTAATACTCATGTGTGTCCTCACATGAACTCCGACTAGGGACAACTCTTAAATAATCATACAAGTATAGAGTTTCACAAACAATTCATGTAATTGCCAATCAATACAAGTTGCCTGATATGGATATTCAAGGAACATTACAATAACTCATGGATACATATGAAATATCATCATCTCTATGATTTCCTCTAGGGCATATTTCCTTCAGTCTCCCACTTGCACTAGAGTCAATCTAAAATGTATCTAATACCAATTGCTCTTGTGTGCGCTTCATGCGCGGGCTGCGGGAGAGGCTTAGTCAAGGGATCAGCAACATTTGAGTTTGTATGTATTTTGCATATCATGACACTACCATCCTCAACGAACTCTCGAATCTGATGGTAACGCATGCGAATATGTTTGTTCTTCTGGTGTTGTCTAGGTTCCTTGGCCTGTGCAATAGCACCATTGTTATCACAATAAACGTCCAAGGGATTGGACGCGCCCTGAACCACACCGAGAGAGATCAGGAAATTCCTAATCCAAACAGCTTCCTTTATAGCCTCCGAAGCAGCAATATATTCAGCTTCTGTTGAAGAGGAGGTCACCGTATCTTGCTTGGAACTTTTCCATCTCACAACACCACCATTCATGACAAACACATAACCTGATTGCGATTTCGAATCATCTGAGTCGTTAAGGTAACTCGCATCTGTGTAACCCCTTACACTGAGATCATCCTCACCTCCATAAACTAGGAACACATCCTTAGTCCTTTTCAAGTACTTAAGGATGTTCTTTACCGCTGTCCAGTGACCTTCACCTGGATCAGCCTGGTATCTGCTCGTAACACTTAGAGCATAGGAAATATCTGGGCGAGTACATATCATTGCATACATGATGGATCCAATAGCCGAAGCATATGGAACCCTACTCATGCGCTCATGCTCATCAGTAGTCGAAGGACACTGAGTCTTGCTGAGTTTTATGCCGTGAGACATGGGCAAGAACCCCTTCTTAGCCTCTTCCATGCTGAACCGTTTCAACACTTTGTCAATGTATGTATTCTGGCTTAATCCAATTAGCCTCCTTGATCTATCTCTATAGATCTTAATGCCCAGAATATATGCCGCTTCTCCTAAGTCCTTCATTGAAAAACTATTTTTCAATGAGGTCTTAACAGACTCGAGCATAGGAATTTCATTTCCAATCAGCAATATGTCATCTACATATAAGATTAGAGATACCAGCGCTCTCCCACTTTCCTTCTTGTAAACACAAGGTTCTTGTTCGTTTTTGATGAAGACAAACTCCTTTACAACTTCATCAAATCGAATGTTCCAACTCCGAGATGCTTGCTTCAGTTAGGATTCCATTTAGGAAAGCCGTCTTGACATCCATCTGCCATATTTCATAGTCGAAATGTGCAGCATAGCTAGAATTATCCGTATAGATTTAAGCATCGCTACGGGCAAGAAAGTCTCGTCGTAGTCAACTCCTTGAACTTGTCGAAAAGCTTTTGCAACAAGTCGAGCTTTATGGATGTGAACATTTCCATCCATATCAATCTTCTTATAGATCCATTTGCACTCGATGGCTTTAAAACCATCAGGCAGGTCAACCAAGTTCCAAACTTGATTGTCTCCCATGGACTCTATCTCGGATCTCATGGCGATCAGCCATTTCTCAGATTCTGGGTCCACCATCGCTTCTGCATTGGTCGCAGGCTCATCATTGTCTAACAATAATAATTCCCGTGCTTCGCGGAGCCTCGCCGAACTTCGTGGTTGTGGTGCTTCTGTTGCCACGGGTTCCTCAACTTGTTCTGCTACAATAGCATCACTCGTAGAAGCATCCCCAACTGGCTCATCTTGAACTTCTTCAAGTCGCACCGACCTTCCACTTGTTCCCTTTGTGAGAAACTCTTTCTCTAGGAAAACACCGCTATGAGCGACAAACACTTTGCCCTCCTCTCGGCTGTAGAAGTAATACCCTAAGGTTTCCCTCGGATATCCCACGAAAATGCACTTATCCGATTTAGGTGTTAGCTTGTACGACTGAAGTCTCTTGACAAATGCATCACAACCCCAAATCTTTAGAAAAGACAAACTGGGATTGTTTCCAGTCCACATCTCATATGGTGTCTTAACTACGGATTTAGATGGTACCCTATTAAGTGTGAAAGCTGCCGTTTCTAGAGCGTAACCCCAAAATGATAATGGTAAATCCGATTGGCTCATCATAGATCGAACCATGTCCAACAAAGTTCGATTACGCCGTTCAGAGACCCCGTTTCTTTGAGGCGTTCCGGGAGGCGTAAGTTGTGGAACAATTCCGCAACTCTTAAGATGATCGCTAAATTCGTGACTCAAATATTCACCTCCACGATCAGATCGCAAGGCCTTTATTTTCTTGCCACGTTGATTCTCTACTTCACTCTGAAACTCCTTGAACTTTTCAAAAGTTTCAGACTTATGCCTCATCAAGTAGACATAACCATATCTACTGAAATCATCAGTGAAAGTAATGAAGTAGTGATATCCTCCTCTGGCTGTCGTGCTCATTGGCCCACATACATCAGTATGTATGAGTTCCAACAAGTCTGTCGCTCTCTCGGGTAAACCCGAAAAAGGTGACTTGGTCATCTTTCCAAGTAAACAAGCCTGACATGTCTCGTATGATTCAAAATCAAACGAAGTTAGAAGACCATCACCATGGAGCTTCTTCATGCGCTTTTCACTTATATGCCCCAAACGACAATGCCATAAATAGGTAGGACTCAAATCATTAGGCCGAAGCCTTTTAGCACTAATATTGTAAACAGATGCATCATCAAGATTTAAAATAAATAACCCATTCACAATGGGAGCATTAGCCATAAACATATCATTCTTAGAGATTACACAACCATTGTTTGCACTCGCGAATGAATAACCATCCCTCATCAAACATGAAGATGATAAAATGTTTCGACCCATACTTGGAATGTAATAACAATTATTCAACTCCATAATAAATCCTGAAGGAAGGTGAAGTTGCATGACGCCGACGAACAATGCAGCAACCCTTGCTTTATTTTCGACGCGAAAATCCACTTCGCCTTTCTGCACTTCTCTAGTCCTTATTAGCCCCTGATCGAATTGCAAATATGAGCAACCGATCCGGCATCAAATACCCAAGAGTTAACATAGGAATCAGCGAGAAGAATGTCCACAACATTTACAACAAGCGTACCTGAGTTGGAAGTACTCTTACTTCCACTCTTCTTCAAAGAAGCCTGGTACTTGCTGCAGTTTCTCTTCCAGGGGCCATGTTCATGACAAAAGAAGCACTCAGCGTCTTTTATAGGTCCAGCCTTTTGCTTGGGTGCAGACTTAGGGATCGTATCCTTAGCCTTGCCCTTCTTCTTCCAAGAAGTACCCTTTTTATTGAAGCTAGGTTTGTTCTGCACAGCCATCACATGGCTATGCCCTGCACACTTCTTCATGTCACTTTCTGCTGTTTTAAGCATCCCACATAATTCATTAAGGCCCTTCTCCACCCCATGCATATGGTAGTTCAAAATGAACTGCCCATAGCTGGATGGAAGAGACGCCAAAATGAAGTCAGTGGCCAACTCTTGGCCTAGTGGAAACCCAAGCTTTTCCAAAGTCTGACTGTAACCAACCATTTTGATCACATGGGGGCCTACAGCTGCTCCCTCTGCTAGCTTGCATTCGACAAAGGACTTGGCAACATTGTACCTCTCAGTCCTTGCCTGATCTTGGAACATGTCCTTAAGCGCAACGATCATATCGTACGCATCCTGATCCTCAAACTTCTTTTGAAGTTCAGGTTCCATGCATGCAAGCATAAGACAGCTAACCTCAAGAGAATCATCACATGCTCTCTTGTAGGCATTCTTTAGGGCAGCAGATGCATTATCAGCAGGTTCATCGGGGATTGGGGTATCCAGAACCGTTTCCTTTTATCAGACCTGAGAACAATTCTCAGGTTACTGGACCGATCGAATAGTTTGTTCCATTTAATTTATCTTTGTCAAGAATCGAACGCAAAGAGAAAGGTGATGTAGTGTTCGGTGCCATTGATCTACAACAGAAAACATGCAAAATACTAAGCCATTTAACCATGAAAGAGTAAAACATATTAAACAATTTAATAGCATATACTCCCACTTAAATCAATATCCCTCTATTGATACTAAGTGATTCAAGATCCACAATTAACAAGTCGACTAGTGAGCTTTAGCATCACTGCTAGAAGACAAGGTAAATCGGTAAGCAACACTTGCTAATCATATCACATATGACTCTTGTTGTTGGGTGACATCTCTATGTCAAAACTAGGCGCCCAACCTTTATGCCCCAAGGTCCTTAACTGTTTAGATGACCTTGTCAAGTTCACCAACCCTTATGCGTGTAGGTATCCGATACAAACCCATCCAGCCAAGGAAAACCGTGGCACCCTAATTTCATAGGCCCACCAACGATTGTACAGGGCATAGGATGGTGCAAGGTTTGGTTGCGAGGGCATGGTTTAACTTAAACTTTGTGAGGGATCGTTCTACTTCTATCATCTAAGCATGCATAGTAGTAAAACACATAAGAATAACATTCACATAGATGTGACACAGTATGGCCCATTTTCTCATGGTGATCTCCATCGCCATAGAACCTGTCCACCATGATGATCTCCATCTTCATGTTCCATGTGAGCCATCCTCCATGTGATGAGTCCTCCAAGAACTAATACAAGCTATTACTCCTAACAACTAGTAATCAAAATTACATAGTATTGGGATCATCACAAGTTGGTACGCAGGCCATTACAATAAATGACAACACACATGGCTCCAACGGTGTTGCCCTACTCATGACACGCAGGTCATGCTAATTTTCATACATGCATCACATACATATATGGGCCATACTGATCACATACATCCTGCAAAAAAAAGTTATGCATAGAATCGCATTCTACCGGATCATGTGACATCGCATCACCTAGTTACCTTAACGAGATACAAAAGGGTCTACGATTAAGGGGGGTCTAGGGGGTCTCCCCCTGCGGTATCTTCGGGCGTCCGGAAAACCGTGAAAAATGAGAGATCGAATCTTCACAATTTTCTTTAAGGATTTTGATCGGCAAATCAAATTTACCATAAACCGACTCCTGTCCCGATTCAATCAAACTCCTTTGATCATGGTACATCGATTTTAGATCTAGGTTCCGATTCGATCAATCATATTGATTTTCGTGTGATTCAACAGGATTTATGTGTCACTGTCTACCCCGATGGCGGAAGCCGACCGGTAGGGGTAAGTTGTTCGACAACCTCAGATCACGATCACGGAAAGCAAGATCATAGATCAATCCTAAACCACCGCCATATAAACGATCACATCATTCATATCAATCTGCATATCACCATATGCAACCATCCCAAACCTATAACTGAACAGCATCGGCTCTGATACCACTGAAGGGATACGGGTAGGCTACACTAGCGCAAATCAAAAAAATTCTGCCACGTATACCAGGATTACTGTTGTCATAGATCACGGGATTACCACTAGACGCGTAGTTGCGGAATCGATGAAGTGCGTCGAGGCAGTGCAGACGTTCCACGTCTCCTCCTTGTCCTCGTCCCACGAGCAGCTTCCCTTGCACGGCTCGTCCAAGCGCTACAGATGCAGCGCCTCCGAGGTATCCACACGTACAGGGTGGAAGCGTCAGACGCCGGACTGCTAGGTCCGCATGCGAGACACAGGCGTGAGGAGTGGCGGCTGGGAATGATCTGAGGTCTAAAGTCTAACCCTGGTCAGCTCGCCCCACCCTCTCTTATATAGGCGTCCCTAGTGGGCTTCTACATTAGCAGCCCATTAGTACCCTAAGCCTGGTCTAATTCGGATCCAATCCTCATTAGGCTTCCAGCCCCTTAAGTGTGTGACCCTATAGGTTCATATGCGTATAGACATGACACGAATACACTTATTCTGTCAATAGTTGGTAGCGGCCTCTAGCAAGACGTGCCAGCTCCTAAACGCATACAAAGATCATATCGGACGAACCATCACAAGGTTTAGTACATGTCTTTCCCTTTGCCTCACGATATTTGGTCTAGCTCCAAGCTGACCTCCCTTTCTCGATACCGTGATTCGGAATCCCTTTACTAGGTTAACTCTTAACCATATGTAGCACGGCCATGCATTTCTAGATCCGATCACTCGAGGGGCCCAGAGATATCTCTCTCAAGTAGAGAGGGTCAAATCCCATCTTGATTGACCATGCCTTGCAGCATGCTTCAAGACAAACCCAAAAGCTACCTTTATAACTACCCAGTTACGGTGCAGCGTTTGATAGCCCCAAAGTAGGTCGATCCACATCTCAAGTACATGCGACAATCTCAGGTCTAAGGACAAAACGTACACGATGTGTAGAGAGAGAGCTGCAACTAATTGCTAGTCTCAGGTTGGGTCAGTCCAACCCCATGTTCATAACATGTGTCCACGTCATTGGTTTGACATCTCCATGTCTATGACTTGCGAAACATAGTCATCAACCAATCGATGTGCTAGTCTAATACTCACGTGTGTCCTCACATGAACTCCGACTAGGGACAACTCTTAAATAATCATACAAGTATAGAGTTTCACAAACAATTCACGTAATTGCCAATCAATACAAGTTGCCTGATATGGATATTCAAGGAACATTACAATAACTCATGGATACATATGAAATATCATCATCTCTATGATTGCCTCTAGGGCATATTTCCTTCAGTCATCTCCTACATTTGAAAAAGGTCCGAAAACACTATTTTCATAATAATGTGATTATAGGTTATTTACCATGAGGTAATAACCTACTATGAAGTTCCGGTGGTAAAGGAACATATTACCTAGGACTTAACAACCAATGTCATGTCGCTAGTGATTCCTGCGCCGTATATCACGCGTTAACCATGGGATTTGGAATGGGACAGAGAAGTCAGCTGTATCTTCTTCCTCTCGCATGTAGCCAGATGTGCAGGTCGTGGTTGTTATCCTCGTAGCGTGCATATTAATTGGTAATTCGTAGAGGATATGCAGCATATGGGTGGGATCCCTCAATGTCCCACGATAGTTCTGGCATCTAACGGTCTGTACAAACCATTGCCATAATTCAATGTGTGGGCATGGTGTATACCAAGGAGGCATGCGAGGTCGCGAAGGGGCAGTGATTGGCTTGGATCTTATACTGGGCCCCATACCAAGGAAGTATGGACAAGGTCATTACTTGGTTGTGCAAGAAGGCTAAGGTCTCTCATGGGTAAAGTAAGGCACATCTTCAGAGTGTAAGAACTGTAACTTGTTACTCCCTATTCCGGGAAGGAGCTGCGAACGTGGCAGAAAAGGAACTCCATGAAAGTTCTGGTAAACCCGTGAAGGCTGGCGGACATAGATTTTCAGAATAAAAGCAACCTTTGAAGAAATGTTTATGAAATCCTGCATTGCCTATGACCTATGGTCTGTGGCTGTAGATATAGTGCATCAAACACTCCTTTTCTAGTGAACTTGCTGAGTACGCTCATACTCAACATATATTCTTAACCCTTGCTAGATTCTGAAGCCATTAAGATGACGTCTACATCAAGTTATGCTCCAGAAATCATCACCAGAAGCGAAAGTTCTTCAATGAAGTCAAGAAAGCCAACATATACATCAACTCAAGTGAAGACGAAGTATAAGTTGGCAATCTCATGTCCCTTGAATATGAGGGCTACACCTCATGTATATTCAACTTAGGGACCACGCAAGTTCTTGTGATTGTAAGTATTTACATATCATTGAGAACCGACAACGGGGTACCCCTTGCACATGGTTGAGGAGATTTCCCATAACCAAAATGACAAGGAAAGCAGACAATGAGCATCTCAGCAATTCTTCTTATGTACCATGGGAATATGGTGCTTTTTTCTCCCTTTACTCTTTTCTCAATGTGTCTCTCTTTTTTTTATAAGAAGAATGCTTCATAGATGTCACTATGGTGATGCTACAAGTTTCCACCATGATTAGGCATGGCTTAGGCTAGCGGCCCAGGCGTTTCTCTAACATAGAATACAAAATCCATGGACTTACAAGTTCCCACTTCATTTCACACCGGTAACATCCATAGACAAAAGAGCATGATATCAATGGATTACAAAAAGTACAAGTGCAATGTTAAAAACGTTGCCTGTGACAGCACGGTTCTGCTAATCCCAACTTATAAGTGCAAGCATATACAACAAAGTTGCCTCAATGGTTCAAGTTTATTTGGGGCAAAGAATAAAGTGTGCCATCAAGTTCATGAGGGCTTTAATCACTAAGTTTTCACATAACAAAATAGTTTTAATTGGAAGATAGTTGAAAACAAGAATATACTTGGAATGGTGTAACACACCATGCATAGGAGTTTATAGTGGACACTTCGGAATAACTTGGTTTCTTGGGAGTTGGAAGCATGAGTATAACTTACTCATACAAGTGGAGGCTAGCAAAAGACTAGGAGCAACCAACTAAGAGAGCAATAATGGCCATAATTATGCAATGCAACAAAGCAAACTAATCAAAGCAAAGAGTGGTACTACAAGTCAAGGACTAAATGATAATAGAGGCTAAAGGTGACTTGTCATAGTCATAACATGGTGTAAGCATGTGCCAAGTCAACCCAAGCAAAACATCAAAGGAGAATACCGCAATACTATGCTTTCGCATGCTAAAACAACACATAATTTCTTCAAGGCACACTAAGCAATCTCAATTGTTTGGAAAAAGACATGCTACAGAAATAATCACTAAGCATAATGCAAAAACAACACCTAGAATGGCATGCTAAAGTCTTAGTCACAGTCAATGCAAGCTCCTCTTGCACTTCAAGCAAGAACTTACTACTCCTTTACAAACACCAAGCAAACTTATTTGCAAAATAACACGGAAAGAATGGGGGTCCAAACTTATTTTATTAAAGAAAACTAAATAACCTAAGCAAAGCAAACAAAAACTAAGACACTCCAAGAACAACACAAATGTGCATGAAACAATAAAAGTGAAGTGTCTAGACAGACCTGAGCTTTTTATTGATGAAGAAGGGGATGCCTTGGGCATCCCCGAGCTTTGACGCTTGTACCTCTTGGATATTTCTTGGGGTAACACCATGGTGGCATCCCCAAAATTGAGCTTTTGTCCATTCTTCATCTCATTGCATCATTCTCTCTCTACACCTATAATTTTTCCTTCGTACAAAATTTCACACAATCTTCATTACAAACGTTAGCTTATTCAAAAGATATTAGACCCCTGGCAAAGCTTTGGAACAACAAGGATTTTCACTAAAAACACAAGCTACTATAGTAACTCCTTCAAAAAACTCAATTTACCTAAAGAGAACTCAAAAAGGAATCAATAAGAAGCAAATGCAAATAATGGCAGAAATCTGTCAAAACAGACCAGTAGGTAGAAACGAATTTTTTCGAACATCTTCTGTTGCTCAAATCAAAAAGCGTTGAAATAACTAAAGTTATCCAACATACTGCGGGATTTATTCGTACATTTTGAGCTCAATCCGAGTTATAGAGCCTCCTCACGAATTGTTTTGGTGGAGGACAGAAATCTGTTTCGGGACAGCAACTCCCCAAATCTTACTTCCCTCTCATTAGAGGTCATTCTTGGCACAAAAAGCAAAAAAAAGGATAAGGAGAGGTCATTACAGTAGTAATAACTTCCAAGACTCAAGGAAACTCTTGGGTTATCTCCCAACAACTACTTTTCTTTAACGCCTTTAAGTTAGGCACAAGAAGCAAGAAGAATAAAGTATTTTCAAATGAAGAAGCATTAACATCAAATCTTGATTTCAAAGGAGGAGAAAAAAGTAACTTCTCTCTCCTCATAGGGAAGTGTTCAATACCTTTCTTGAATGGAAAATGATATTTGATGGTGCCTTCTTTCATATCAATGATGGCACCAACTGTTCTAAGAAAAGGTCTTCCCAAAGTAATAGGACAGGAAGCATTGTATTCAACATCCAAAACATAGAAATCAACAGGGAGATAAGCATTGTTAACCATAATGAGAACATCATCAATACTTCCCATGAGTTTATTCTTTGCATTATCATTGAGTGGGACATTCAAATAACAATCTTCTAATGGTGGCAAATCAAGCATTTCATAAATCTTCCTAGGCATAATAGAGACAATAGAACCAAGATCACATGAAGCTTTGAGATAAAAGTCATTCACTTGCATATTAATAATGGGTTCCCAACTATCTTCTACTTTCCTAGGAATAGAATCTTTGTGTTTTAGCTTCTCTTCCTTAATCTTAACAAGTGCATCTGTAATGTGTTTGGTAAAGGCAACATGCATATCACTAGCATCAGGACTTCTAGCAAGCTTTTGCAGGAACATAATCACTTCAGAAATATTGCAACCATCAATATCAAAGTCAAACTTAGCATCACTAGTGGTAGTCATAGTAGGAGGAGGAATAGGGGCTACATGTGGTTTAGTGGTGATAGTGCACACACTATTGTTTCTATCAATTTCAGCTTCCCTTTCCCACCTATCATGAAGTTGAGCTAACAGCCTAACATTTTCATCAATAGTAACTTGTATGGCATGAGCAGTAGCAAAGGTGTTTTCCATAGTTTCAGATTTAGTAGCCATTTTATTACCCAAGGAAGTTTGAGCTTCAGACAAAGAGGATATATTTTTCTCAACAGTTAAAAGCTTTTCCTCTATAGTCTTATTGAAAGAGGTTTGTTTACTAATAAAATCCGTGAGCATGACTTCAAGTTCAGAGGGGGCACTTCTAGCATTATTGTAAGAGCTTCCATAGGAGTTTCCATTATTAGGAGGATAAGGCCTATAATTGTTGTTGCTATCAAAATTATTCCTATAGGCATTGTTGTTGAAATTATTGTTTCTAATGAAGTTCACATCAACTTGCTCTTCTTGAGCAACCAAAGAGGCTAAGGGAACACTATTAGGATATAGAGGAGCTTTCCCATTAACAAGCATAGCCATAATAACATCAATCTTTTCACTCAAAGAGGAAGTTTCCTCGACAGAATTTACCTTCTTACCATGTGGAGCTCTCTCAACATGCCATTCAGAGTAGTTAACCATCATATTATCAAGGAGCCTTGTTGAAGCACCCAAAGTGAGGCCCATGAAGGTACCTCCAGCAGCAGAATCCAACAGGTTTCTTGACCGAGAAGTTCAAACCTGCATAAAAAGTCTGGATAATCATCCAAGCAGTGAGTCCATGAGTAGGGCAATTTTTAACCAAAGATTTCATTCTTTCCCAAGCAGGAGCAACATGTTCACTATCAAGTTGTTTAAATTTCATAATGTCACTTCTCATAGCAATAATCTTAGCAAGAGGATAGTACTTTCCAATAAAAGCATCTTTGCACTTAGTCCAAGAATCAATACTATTTTTAGGCAAAGATAGCAACCATTCTTTAGCTTTTCCCCTCAAGGAGAAAGGAAAAAGGCTGAGCTTAATAATACCTCCATCTACATCCTTATACTTTTGCATATCACAAAGATCAACAAAGCTATTAAGATGGGCAGGAGGATCATCAGAACCAGCGCCAAAAAATTGCTCTCTCATCACAAGATTCAACAAAGCAGGCTTAATTTCATAAAAGGTAGCATCAGGAGCAGGTGGAGCAATAGGAGTACTTAGGAAATCATTGTTGTTGGTGCTAGTGAAGTCACAAAACTTGGTGTTCTCAGTGGAGTTCATTTTGGCAAAGGTGGGCAAGCCAAAAACAACAACAGCAACTAGAGCAGGAACTAATTTTTGTGTGTTTTTGAATAAAGCAAGCAAACCAAACTAGACTATTTTTTGGGTTTTTTTTGGAAAGAGGCAAACAAAACCAAGAAAAAGAAACAAAGCGAACTAAAAACAAAGTAAAGTGAAAGGAAGTGAAGGACTACCCTTGTGAAGACGTCCTTAGCCTCCCTGGCAACGGCGCCAGAAATACTTGATGAAGCACTCGACAGGGAGGAAGAGGTTGATGTAGGAGTGCTTCGTTGGAAACCCAAAGAGCAAGGTATGAAGAGCACAGCAGCAAGTTTTCCCTCAGTTGAGACCGAGGTTATCGAACCAGAAGGAGGAAGGAAACATCACACAGGTGTTGGAAGCAACGTGGAGACCTGCACAACACAAACTCAAGACTTTGTCCCAACGAATCAGTGAGGTTGTCAAGCTCACCGGTTTGCTGTAACAAAGGATTAAACGTATGGTGTGAAAGGTAATGGTTTGCAGCAAGTAAACAAGTAACAGTGGAAGATGTATCAATGGTAAAGATTGGACCGAGGTCCATAGTTCACTAGAGGTGCTCTCCTTAGATAAACAACATGGCATGAAGGGTAAACAAATTACAGCAGGGCAATTGACAGGAACTGAGCAAGGCAAAACAATGCAATTACTAGCCACAAAGATCCTATGAAGTTGATTGGGCAATACAACAATATACATAGACCGTCATCCAACTGCATCTAAGACTAGAAGTCCACCTTCAGGTTATCACCCGAACCCCCTCCAGTATTAAGTTGCAAGCAACAGACAACTGCTTTAAGCAAAGTGTGTAAGGTAAACAGTCCACATGTTCCATGAACAAGAGACCGTTGTTTTCTCCCTAGTAGCAACATCACATCTACAACCGAAGAGATTATTGTCACTTCCCTTGGAAACTAGAGACATGAACCCACTATCGAGCATAAATACTCCCTCTTGGAGTCACTAGCAACTACTTGGCCAAGATAACCACTAGCAACAAAGAGTATGGAAGATCACAAACAACACAAATATGATAGAATCATAAAGATAGAACCATTAATCAAACCAACATAATAATCTAAATATCCATCGAATCCCCGTAAACACAACATGCATGATTACAAATAGATTAGATCTTGATCATGAACGGAGCTCACAAGATCTATACATGAAAGCACAAAGGAGGAGATACAACCATCTAGATACTACATGGACCCAAAGTCCAAGGTGGATCTACTCACGCATCATACCGTAGAGAAGGCCTCCGGGATGATCTCCCCTCCGACAGGGTGCCGGGAAGAGCTTCAGATCCCCCCGATCTAGGGACGATGGTGGCGGCGGCTACAAACGGTTTCGTGGATTTCTAATCGGGTACTCAGGGTTTCTGCATCGGGGGATTCTTATAGGCGAAGGGGGAGACCGAGGTGGCCGCCAGGGAAGCCAAACCCTAGCCAGGCGCAGGCTAGGGCCCACCCGTGCCTGGGGGGTCTGGCCCCTCTGGCCGGCCTTCCGGGCTCCCCTCTGGACTTCATGTTCCCCATGGAAAGTTATTAACTTTGTCCTTTGTCCCGTCCAATTCCGCGAATATTTCTTTACTAACTTTTCTGAAACCAAAAACAACAGAAAACAGGCATCTGGCACTGTTGCAACTTGTTAATAGGTTAGTACCAGAAAACATGTAAAAAGCACCTCAAAGTGTACACAAGTAAAGCAAAGTAGATACTAAACAAGCATGGAGCATCAAAAATTATAGATACGTCTCCAACGTATCAGTAGCAACAGTTTGGTAGTAGCAACAGCAAAGCAACAGCAACACGATAGCAACAGTGAAACGGGAGCAATAGTAACAGTAACATAACAGTAGGATTCGAGTGCGGTAGGCATAGGGATGGATGGACGGCCGTTGCATGGAAGAGTCTAAACATGTAACCTCAAGATCTAGGGCATTGCAGATAAATAATAACAAGCATCCAAGTACTAAACAATCCTAGGCATGTGCTCCAAATATAGTCATACGTGCTCGCAATGAGAACTTGCACTACATCTTCTGTCCAGCCAGCCCGTGGCAGCGGGGCCTCTAGGGAACTTCTGGCAACTAAGATGCTCCTTTTAATAGAGCACTGGAGCAAAGCATTAACACTCCGTCAACACATGTGATCCTCACACCACAGCCATCCCCTCCGGTTGTCCCAATTATTGTCACTTTGGGGCCTTTGGATCCGGACAATGATATGTGTACACAACTTGCATATAAGATCACAAACAATACTATCATAATGATTCAATAATAAGTTCAGATCTGAGATCATGGCACGCGGGCCCTAGTGATAATCATTAAGCACAACAAGTTGCAACAAAGTCAAATAGCACTAATAGAGATACTAGGCACTATGCCCTAACAGATCTTATTCGATTACATGATATAACTCATCCAATCCCTACCATCCCCAAGCCTATAGCGGGGGATTACTCACTCATGGACGAGGGAAACATTGATGGTTGATGGAGATGCGTTGGTGATGACGATGGCGATGATCCTCTCCAAATTCCCCGTCCCGACAGGGTGCCAGAACATAGTTTCTAGATCTGAATCTTGGTTTCTGGTGGTGGCGGCGGAGCGGAACTCTTTCTGGAAAACTATCAAACCCCCCCTCGGTTTTTAGGTCGAAAGGCAACTTATAGGCGCAGAGGGAGGCCGAGGGGGTGCCTGGGGTGGTGCGCCCTAGGCGCGCGACCAGTGGTGCCCGCGCTGGCGAGGTGTGGGCCCCAGACCCTTCTCAAATCTCATCTTTTGGCTCTGTGGGTCATCTAGTGAAATCTAATTTTTGGCATATTTTCTGAGATTTTTCCTGATAGTTCATTTTCTGCACAAAAACAAGACACCAAGGTAATTCTGCTGAAAATAGCGTCAGTCCATGTTAGTTGTATCCAAATCACACAAGTTTAGAGGAGAAACAATAGCAAAAGTGTTCGGGAAAGTAGATACGTTTTTGACATATCAACTCCCCCAAGCTTAGCTTATTGCTTGTCCTCAAGCAATTTAGTTGAAAACTGAGTGCGATAAAAGAACTTTCATGAACACATTTTCTTCATATGATGTATATATTCTTAGCACAGGAGTAGATGCTTAAACCATTCATAATAAGAAGTGCAACTAAGTCTACTCAATAGTCATTGCAAGCTATGAAGATAAACCAACTCAATAATAGTAAATAGCATGAAACATAAACATAGGCAACATTGCAATACTCATAGTAAGGTATGATAGAGTGGTATCTCGCTTGCCTTTGTTTGTAGAGCACAATATGAATGAAAAGGCACCTCTGAAGTTAAAGTGAAGACTAGAGGTAAAGATATCAGAGATACAAGCATCAAAGTCATGACATAATTAACCAAGTTTTGGAACAAACACAAGAATGACAACTATGCTCTCAAGAAGGTTCTCATAGAATAAGTGGTGACTCAACAAGGTTGTGAAAATGGTTTTGAAAGGTTTGAAAGGCTTCTTCATATGGTTTTGAAAGGTTTGAAAGGTTTGAAAATGGTTTTGAAAGGTTTGAAAATGCTGAAAGGAAGGTACTCATTAGCTTTGAGCTCTCATTGCCCTATCATAGGCATCTTCATATGGTTAAGGTGAAAGTGAGGTCCACTCTGAATCATATGCTTGACAGACCATAGACTGGAAATCCCATGTCCCTTGAGTACGAGGGTTGCTCCGCATGCTACTCAACTTTAGTTACCTATAAGTTCTTGACATTGTAAATACATGCATATCATAGAGAACCGCCAACGGGGTACCCCTTGCACATGGTACAGGAGCTTTCCCATAACCAAAATGACAAGGCAAGCAGACAATGAGCATCTGAGCAATCTTTTTATTTACCATATGCATAGCTTTTTATTGAGGATGCTTCATAGATGCTCATTATAGTGATGCTGCAAGTTTCCACCATGATTAGGCATGGCTTAGGCTAGCGGCCCAGGCGTTTCTCTAACACAATGTATAAACCCCATGAACTCACAAGCTCCCCTTTTATTTCACATCGTCGACATCCGTAAACAAAAGAGCAAAGTATCAACTGGATAGGATATCCAGAAGGTGTTGAAAGCGTTCCCCGTGACAACACGGTTCTACTGACTCCCAACATATAATTTGCAAGCATATAAATTTCATGGACTAGTCACAATGGTTCAGGATTATTAAGTGCAAGGAATAAAGTGTGTCATCAAATTCGTGAGAGCTTTACTAACTAACTTTCTCAAAACAGACAAACATTTTATTTGGAAGAAAACACGGCATATTGAATATGCACTAAAATAGCAAATGATGCTGATAGGTAGGTATGGTGGACACAGTTGGCAATATTTGTTTTGGGGAGCTGGAAGCATAGGTAGAGCTCATACTCAGTGCAAGTGAAGGCTAGCAAAAGGAGAGGGAGAGACAAACGAGAGAGCAATAATTGTCATAATCATGCTTGCAACAAAACATGACTAATTATGGCATGAAAGTGATACAAGAACTCTGAGGAAAATTAAATCATCGAGGCGTACTGACTATTGATTAGTCATATGCATGCGTGAGCATGTGCCAAGTCGATTCATATGAACAGTCAGAGGAGGATACCACAATATCATACCAAAGTATGAATAAAACAATGCAAGTAAACATTCATATGACATGCTACAAACTATTAGCAAGATGGAGCTAATCATAGACAAGCAAGAAGTACTAAGCATCCATAATGACATACACCTTACACAAACAGGCTAAGAATGCTCACAATGATGAGTATATGTACAAAAATGGAATAAATAGAGTTTCTTACCAGCCTCTTACCACACCTCAAGTTGTCTTAATCTTCATTATTGCCCTTCACTTGTGTGACTTGAATAATAACATGAAACCAAAATCCACTGAGGACGGCTGAACCCTGCAAAGAACTCACAAAACCAAAGAAGAACAACAAATATTTTTGGTGTTTTCAATTTTTTTAAAGAAAGCAAACAAAGAAAAAGCAAACCAAACAAAGCAAAATCTTTTTGGATTTTTATTTTAAGGCAAACCAAAGCAAAGAAACAAAGAAAGAGAAACAACAATTTTTTTTGGTATTTTTGGCTTTTAAGAAAGAAGCAACAAGAACCAAAAAGCAAGTGAAACAATGGATATACAAAGAACCGACCGAACATGATATATATATGAGTGTGTTGTCGGTATACCTCCCCCCAAGCTTAGGCTTTTGGCCTAAGTGGGGCTCAATCCCAAGGTCCCCAGGTCGATGCACCTCCGTAGTATGACGAGGAGGCTCCCTCGTCCTGGTACGAGCTCGAGGACTCCCCTGTGTAGTGTACCGCGGGGTCATATGAGGGCGCTTCCTCCTGATAGTGCCCATGGAAGTTAAGGGAGCACAGCAACTCATCCATCTCCTCCTTGGAGCGTGACAAAGGTCCCTGAGAAATACTGAACAAAGTGGTTTGGGGGAGAGGGATCTCTCTCTTCCCCATCAATAAACAACATTCTATAAACCAATTTCTCCAAGGTAGAGCTAGTGGTGACAAAGTGATGCGCCTTCATGGCAGCAAGATCAAGCCTCTCAGGAGCCAAGATTGTATCATTTGGATCAACAGCAATGTCTAAGGCAGCAGCAACACGTGTAGCAATAATTCCCCCAGCAACTAAGAAAGCCAAATGATAGCTGGAAATATTACTAGTGTTCTCCCTACCAAGAACACTAGTGGCAAGATAGTAAGCGAAGTACCTGATGGCTGGAAGCTGAATGTTTCTTATCTTTCCCCGTTGAGCTCTACGGCTATCATCATTGGTTATTCCTCGGTAAAGCTCCAACAAATCAGCGGGTTAAGCTAGAATCTTCTTTGTTGACCCAGTTGTACCAAGTCCAAGAGCCCCACAAAATTTCTTCAATGTCATATGGTAAGATCTGCCATAAACTTTGAAAGAAACATCTTGATGGAACACACTGTTAGTAAAGGAGAAACTCTCCACAAATGTTTTGGTGAGCATAGCATATTGTGCGCTCTCATCCTGCATAAGACACGTTAGACCAGCCCTCCGAACCAAGGTCATAAAATCATTAAGAATCCTAGCAGCCTGCAAGAAAGTTTGACAAGGAAGGTGGAGGCGTGCGCATCCCCCTCATCTCCTTCATCACCAAATCGCGGAGTGATGAGATCCTCATTGTATGAGGGCCTGACACTGGTGGATGATCTTGGAAGCCTTGCCCTTCTAGGTGCATCACCCTCAAATATTTCACCAAATGTGTGGTGGTCCATGACTTCCCTTTTCTAAAATTTTAGACAAGCATCAAACCAAGTGATTTCTAAGTTGATAAATGATGAGTAACTACTATAGGAGCTTGCTAGAGGACTACACATGCATCAAAATGAAATTTCTAAGCATAGAACAAGCATGCAAGCTCAAACAACCTGTCACCTATAGCAGCAAAATACTCAAGATACAATCTACCAATCACAAATCTAATTAGACAAGTGGAGGAGGCACATACCAAGGAACAATCTCTCCAAAAATCGGCAGCAAAGAGGGGATAAGAAAGGAGATCGAAAATCGCGAGCAAGAACAGTAAGAACTCGACCTTGAGCAAGTTTTCCGGTGTTTTTCGGGAGAGAGAAAGAAGATGGCTTTGAGGAGGCAGCCTGGAGGGGCCCAGGTGGGTCAGACCCCCCAAGCACCGCCCACTAGTAGGCTGCGCCTACCATGGATATGGTGGCCCCCTGGGTCACTTCAGGTGTCTCTCTGCCCCTTTTTCGCGGAAAAAATTATTTTGAATTTTCTGGGATTTTTCGGGGAACTTTATTTTTGGCCAATTTTCAGGGTATGAAAATTGATTTTCTCGCAGAAATAGTTTTTTCACAAGAAGCAAAAGCAAACCAAAAGCCAAACTACAGGAGCTCTAAGACAAACTAACAAGCAAACAACTAACAAAACCAAATCTAGCAAAAGAAAGGCAAAGACTAGGAAGGAGAAGAGTAAAAGAAAGCAAGTATAACCATAGTGAAAACATTATTTTGTTCATTAAAATCCTTTTGTTAACAAGGTTGATCAAGTATTGTTACCAAAACAATCTTATATGAAACAAAACTTTGCAATCCACAAGGTGATTATGTTACCTCATACTTGATAGCAATGGTCCCAATCATAATAGTTTCAAAATTTTCATGTGGAATGGGACAATATATTTCTCCAACCTTGATGCTCTCAATATTTTCAATGGAATTCAGGCAATAGCTTCTAACAACCTTCTTGGGGAAATAAACAGCATGCTCTTTGTCATCAATATTGAATGTTACTTTTCCTTGATTACAATTAATGACAGCACCTGCAGTATTAAGAAAAGGTCTTCCAAGAATAATAGACATATTATCATCTTTACGCATTTCAAGCATAACAAAATCAGTTAAAACCAAGCAATTATGAGCCACTTGAACAGGAACATCCTCACATATACCAACAGGAATAATAGTTGACTTATCATCCATTTGCAAAGATATATCAGTTGGTATCAACTTTTCTAGCTGGAGTCTCTTGTAGAGACAAAAAGGCATAACACTAACCCCAGCTCCCAAATCACATAAAGCAGTTCTAACATAATTATTCTTAATAGATCAAGAAATAGTTGGTATACCTGGGTCACCAAGTTTCTTTGGAACCTTACCATTGAAGGAGTAATTAGAAAGCACAGTAGAAGTCTCCTCAGTAGGAATCTTCCTTTTATTAGAGACAATATCCTTCATATACTTTGAATAAGAAGGCAATTTAATAGCATCAGTCAAAGGAATTTGCAAAAATAAAGGTTTCATCCACTCACAAAACTTGTTGTAGTGTTCTTCCTCCATTGACTTGTGTTTCTTACCTAGAAAAGTCATAGGTTTCTGCACCCAAGGTTCTCTCTCTTTACCATGTTTATTAGCAATAAAATCTTCCTTTGTGTACCTACTGTTCTTAGTGTGCTTCTCAGGTTCTTCCTCACCTTCCTCCTTATCAGGAGCATCATTATTATCATTACCACTCTCAGTTTCAGCATCAGAGACAGATATACTATTAGGATCTACAGCAGGTTCAAGTGGTTCCTCAACTATTTTGTGTTTATTTTTCTTTCTCTTACGAGGACTACCAATTTCTCACCTTGTTGAGATTCCTTCTCAATTCTTTTAGGGTGTACTTCAGGATATAACGGATCTTGAGTACCTGTACCACTCCTAGTTCTAATTCCATAAGCATGTTTATTTCCTGAGGCATTAACTAGCATATCCTTTTGTACCTTAGCAAGTTGATCAAGTTGGGTTTGAACCATTTGAAAGTGTTAACAACGCATTTTAATATCATTAGAAGTTCTTTCCACAATATCTTTCAACTCATGGATAGCTCTAGAGTTTTCCAATAAATGATTCTAAACTTGTTTATTAAAATTACCTTGTTTAACAATAAATGTGTCAAGTTCCTCTAAGCATTGATCGGAGGCGTACCATAGGGAATATCACCTTCATTAAAGTGGAGAGAGTGTACCTCAATAGTAGATGAGTGAGGAATTGTCTTGCATAACTCTTCTATGGGAGGTAGATTCTTCACATCTTCAGCTCTAATACCTTTCTCCTTTAGATACTTCTTAGCTTCCTTCATCACTTCATCATTTAATGCAATAAATCCCCTCTTCTTTGGTGTTGGTGTTGGAACTGGTTCATGAACATCTGATTCAGGAATAATAGGATCAGGTGTATTTAGCTCAGTTGAAGTACAATCATCATAATTCTTGCTTATCCTAGCCATTATTTCTTCAGCATCTGTAGGAGTTCTTTTCCTGAAAACACAATCAGCAAAGCTATCTAGGTAGGTCCTAGAATCATCAGTTAGTCCATTATAATAAATATCAAGAAGCTCATTCTTAGGCAATGGACATCCAGGATGTGCATGAATCAAGGAATAGAACCTTTTCCATGACTCAAGCAAATTCTCTTCTTCTCCCTGTTTAAAATCAAAACGTCTCTGCAAAGCAACATGTCTAGCACTGGGAGGAAAACGTTTCTGGAAGAAAGAAGCAATCAAGCAATCAGGGCTATCAATGGAACCAGGAGGTAATCTATTAAACCAAGCCCTAGCTTCTCCTTTTAGTGAAAAAGGGAAGATCTTAGTAACAAAGTACTTGCGCATCTTAAAATCATCAGAGAATAAAGCACTCATAGTAGAAAGCTCATTCATATGAGCCACAACACTCTCATTTTCAGTCCCACAAAAAGGTTCTTTCTCAACAATATCTAAGTAAGATAAATCAAGAGATAAATCATAATATTCATCTTTAATATCTATGGGAGAGGTGGCAAACTTAGGCTCAGAGGATAGTTTAGGCATAATAGTACGTCTAGCAATGACACTCTTAATAGCACTAGTACCATGTGTGTTTCGGCACTCTTCAACAAATTCATCGATGAAGTCAATGTAACAATCATTAATATCATAACTCTCACTAGACTCAGGTGAGCTAACAGGTGTAACAGTGTCTTCACTAGGAGTTTTGGTATTTCCTAGACTAGCCATAGTAGCATCTAGGAAAGGACCTAATCAACCACTCGCATCAAGCACAGTAGAAGTAACATCATGAGCATCAAAAGCAGTTTCAGATTCAGCAGCAGTAGTAGCAGTGTGTGTAGCATGTCTATGTGGTGGTGGTGTGACAAGATTACTTATAATAGACGGTGAATCAAGAGCAGCAGAGGTGTTTAGGACTATACCTCTTCTTGTAGAGGATGGTAAAATAGGGAAATTTCCATCACGATACTTCCCCATGATGAAAGGAGTAGCAGTGAACAATAATAGATCCAAGTGAACTTACCAATAAATCTATGCTCCCGGGCAACGGCGCCAGAAAATAGTCTTGATGACCCACAAGTGTAGGGGATCTTAGCGATCTTGTGGTAGTATTAACCAATTTATTGATTCGACACAAGGGGAGCCAAAGAATACTTGCAAGCCTAAACAATTGAGTTGTCAATTCAGCTGCACCTGGAAATAGTTCTTGCTCACAGAAGTTTATCACTAGCAACAGTTTGGTAGTAGCAACAGCAACAACGACATCAACAGTGAAACAGGAGCAATAGTAACAGTAACGGTAACAGTAGGATTCGAGTGCGGTGGGCATAGGGATGGATGGATGGGCGTTGCATGGACAAGTCTAAACATGTAACTTCAAGATATAAAATAGGGCATTGCAGATAAATAATAACAAGCATCCAAGTACTAAACAATCCTAGGCATTTGCTCCAAATATAGTCATACGTGATCGCAATGAGAACTTGCACAACATCTTCTGTCCAGTCATCCCGTGGCAGTGCTTTTTCGAAATCGATTTCGAAAAAGAATGGGGCAATGGTTTGGTAAAGGATAAACACTTTAAGCTGAGTGAACCACTAAACTTGTTATTGTACAAGAACGGCTGAGGTGTTATGCCGGATTGTATAACAGACCAACCCAAACTAGAATGTTTCCGTTGATATTAACTAACACTGTAGAAGGGGAAGAGTGGCTGCATTCACAGGTTTCAATATTTCCACTTACTAATGGATGAATAATGTTCTCGCCAGAATAACTGTTAGGAAGGGGGAGCGTGCTCTAAAAAACGATTATTTATATAGAAGTTCAAGAACCGACTCCGTATGTGGACTCTAGGGAACTACTGGCAATTAAGGTGCTCCTTTTAATAGAGCACCAGATCAAAGCATTAACACTCCTGAACACATGTGATCCTCACACCACAGCCATCCCCTCCGGTTGTCCCAATTATTGTCACTTTGGGGCCTTTGGATCCGTACAATGATATGTGTACACAACTTGCATATGAGATCATAAACAATACTATCATAATGATTCAATAATAAGTTCAGATCTGAGATCATGGCACTCGGGCCCTAGTGACAAGCATTAAGCATAAAAAGTTGCAACAAAGTCAAATAGCACTAATAGAGATACTAGGCACTATGCCCTAACAGATCTTATTCAATTGCATGATAGAACTCATCCAATCCCTACCATCCCCAAGCCTACAGCAAGGGATTACTCACTCATGGATGCGGGAAACATCGATGGTTGATGGAGATGCGTTGGTGATGATGATGGCGATGATCCTCTCCAAATTCCTAGTCCTGGCAGGGTGCCAGAATGGAGTTTCTGGATCCGAATCTTGGTTTATGGTGGCGGCGGCGGAGCGGAACTCTTTCTGGAAAACTATCGAACCCCCTCGGTTTTTAGGTAGAAAGGCAACTTATAGGCGCAGAGGGAGGCCGAGGGGGTGCCTGGGGTGTGTTGGGGAGGTGACCCCGGATAGGGTCATGACGGGGGAAGACAAAAGGAGTTTCCCCTGTCATATACCGAGTTACTGTCTATATCGGCCGAATCATGTAAAGGTCGGCCGAGGTAAGCGCGACCATGACACCTATGAGAGGAGTTGTACGTTACCCGGCCGACATACGAGTTAAGTCGGCCGAGTAAGTTCGAATAACCTAAATGCAGGTGAAGGCCAAGCCGAGTTAAGCGAGATGGGGCCGAATGACATGAAGCTTGTAGGAGAAGGAGGTGCCTATAGTCAAACCCTAGCCGCGGGCTAGGAAGAATCTGAACAGAGCCAAGCGCAAAGGACAAGGCACAAAGCAGCAGAAGGGCAGAAGGAGGTCACGGAGGTGACAGTCCTGGAGCCCGAGGCGTGCAGGTGGGGTTCTCTGGAACTTTGCCGTCATTAGAAGGGGGACACGGAAAGGAGGTCGTCAAGTTACTATATTGGGACAAGCATATTTTTCGAATATGTTTGCCACGTCAGCCCTAGAGGAGCCAAGGCCCCCTTTATAAGGAGAGGCATGGATTCCTGAGAAGGGGATCGACTCATTCTACACGGTTAGGCTTGTAAAGCTCTTCTCTTCCTCCTGCAAAATAGCTCAAGGAGCACCTGTAGCCCGAGAGAGGAGAAATAAAGATCTGCATGTTAGTCATTCATGTGTAGAAGCAACTACATCTTCCCTTCCCGGATCCCTCTAGCATCCATTGGCCCCAAACTTTAGCCTACCCATGGCATCTGCCGTGCCACCACCACGACAGTTGGCGCCCACCGTGGGGCCAGCAGCGGTGCTAGCTGGAGTCAAGATCCGGACGGGAGACTTCATCCACACTGGCGAGCGCATTGTTTCTGGTTTAGTCCAGAGATTTGATCTCTGTGACTATGTCAGCGATAACGCAGGCAGCTTCAGGAGAAAAACTCCTCCGTGCAACGGCGTCTTCATCAACTTGGGCATGCACCAGATCTACGTCGGCGTCGACACCTCCTGCGTCTATCCTCACCGAATCATTGTTGCAGGAGAGCACCCCCCCCCCCTCAGCGTTGCGGATGGTCCGCGTGGAGAACGCCCCGCCGGCAGCGTCGAGGTGATGGTCGCAGCAGGCGTGCAGGCAGCAGCAGGAGGTGCCAGATCAAGCAAGGACCCGACGACAGGAGGACAGGTGACCACAAAGCAGGCAGCTCCACAGCCTACCGAGGTAGATCCTTCAGCAGCCAAGCCAGCCGAGGTGCAGGAGACAACCCCGAAGGCACCAAGGGTAAGATGGCCTCCTCTGGAAAGACCAGAAAATATTCTTCAGGCAACTATAGATAATCTGACTACGCCTGTAGCACCGATACTTGATCCGGCTAATGCTCTGGCCGAGTTGGAAGAAACTAGGCAGAAAGTGCTAGTAGAGGCAAAAAAGGTGTCGGCCTTAAGGGAATCCTTGAACAGGACCCTGCGAGAATATGCTAAGGCAAATAAGCTAGATGTTGCCCCGGAGCGACTCGATGAATTAAGATTGAGAGGGAAAAATCTCATGAATGATATCAATAAAGAGCATGAGACTCATAAGGCAGATTCAGTCGATCTAGGCTTGCCGAGGTATAGCACCCCGGCAAAGAACCTAAGGGCGGCGAATGCCGCTGCACTAGGATTGGAAGGACTGATTGGCGAAGCCCGGCAGAAACAGCAAGAAAGAGTGAATGAGCTGGTACGCATTGTGAACCAGCAGAATGAAGAAATGCTTAGAGCAGACCCGGCAAGACCTGGTGCCTCACGTATGGTTCATTCGGCTGGAGCAGCACCTGCCCTATCAGTGGCAGCTGCATCTTCACCCAGAAACAATGCGCGAAAAGATAGAGCAGTAACTTCAGGAAAAAGAAACAAGCAGATTGTACCGTATGATCCGGCGGTAGCTGAAAAGATCAATGAGAACAGAGGCAATGGAAGCCGAGGTAATAGTGGCGAAAGAAACCCCCACCATGCCAACAAAGGCAACGGAAGCCAAGGTAATGGAGACCTCGGAAGAGGAAATCATGAGAACAATATCCCGGCAGAAGGAAGGAGGGATCCGCCGCCCAATCCTCAGCCGAGGTATGAACCTCGGCAGGAAAGAGAAGTGAGACCAGCTCTCCATAATCAGGCAAATGAGAGGTATAATGATGGATACTCTGATGTGGAGTACGCAGGGCATGGTGCAAATGACCATTACGGAATGCAGGAGAGAGTCATGTACAGAAACTTGCCATCAAACGATGCAAGACTAAAACTGGACAGGTTGTACCGGTCCGAGTTGTTAGAGGAGCAAGGTCCGCCGGGTCCGGCATGTTTTGGACCCCAGATCATGGGCAAGCCTCCTGTGCCAAATTTTCAGCTGGCAAGGGGCACGAAGACATACAATGGGAGTACCAAACCACAAGATTGGTTAATTGACTATGCCACTGCAGTAAAAATAGCTAGCGGAAAGTTGCGATGGGCAGTAAGATATGTCCCGCAAATGCTGGAAGGACCGGCCAGAGTATGCTGAATAATCTACCAGCGGGCAGTATCAACTGCTGGCTAGATTTTGAAGAGATTTTTGTCAGCAACTTCACCAGTACTTACAAGACCAAACAGGCCACAGCAGCTTGCGATGTGCAATCAAAGGCCGAATGAGACAGACAGAGAGTTCTTGACTCGGTGGTGTAACCTTATGAATTCATGCGAGGGAGTTATAGAATCGCAAGTGATAGCTTGGTTCGCTCAAGGATGCCGATATGCCAGTGTCTTGTGGCAGCGACTGCAAAGAGATATGCCAACTACTTTGGCAGAAACCATCAGGATAGCGGATTCGTATGCATTGGGAGATCCGACGCAACCAGAACTAATGTCGGCGGACCATCGGGAGCATCAAGATCAATATGCAAGAGATATGGCCAGATCATCAAGGCGCAATGAGTTCAGAGGTAGAAGAAGAGAGGAAAGACCGGATTACAGATATGCCTCCAATCAGGTGGCAGCGGTAGCGCAAGATCAGCCGAGTCATGGAAACAGTCAGTGGCAGAAGAATGGTCCTCAGCAATGGACACCAAGGAATGAAGGGAAGAGACAATGGACACTAGAGCAGAAGAAACAATGGCAGGAAAGGCCGAAGTACACGTTTGAATCCATGTTGGATCAACCGTGTAAGTTTCATACTCCAAACCCAGCCAAGCCAGCTAATCATACAACTCGGCAATGCGCCTGGATGAAAAACGCAATGGGGAACCCGACGGGCATGCAGCCACCTTCTCATCAGGCACATCAGGCACATCAGCAACAGCAGCCGCAGTTAACTGGGGCAAATGCACAGGAGTTAATGTTGCCCCCTCCTCCCCCGAGGTATGATAACTCGGACCGGAGAGATGCGGTGCATCAAGTGATAAATCAGGGTCAGGATGGAAGGCAAACCCAGGAAATAACAGACGCAATGATTACAGGGAACATCATCAATCATATTGCATGTTCACAACAGAACAACAAGACATGCAAAGTGTACAGCACCGGCATATGGAGGTAAATGCAGTTATGCCGGCAGTACCAAGATATCTGCCTTAGTCAGAACAAGAAGTAACTTGGAGCATAAAGGATCATCCCAAAATAATGCCGAATCCGGGGTCGTACGCACTCGTACTAGATCCGACATTTGTCGGGCCCTGCATTAATGTGAAATTTTCAAAAGTACTCATTGACAATGGGAGCAGTATCAATATCATGTACAAAGATACAATGCATAAACTCGGAATATCGCAGAATATGCTGCAATCCACGGGAACCACGTTCCATGGAATTGTGCCGGGGCTTTCATGCGAACCCATTGGGAAGGTTCGAGTAGATGTATTATTCGGCACAAGGGATAACTAGAGAGCGGAAAATTTGGAGTTTGAGGTGGTGGATCTAGAATGTTGCTATCATGCTTTACTCGGGCGGCCAGCATTGGCCAAATTCATGAGCAGCTGCCACATCACCTACTTGAAAATGAAGCTACCCGGACCACAAGGGGTGAAAATAGTGGCAGGAGATTACAGGAAGTCAATGGAATGTGCTTCGGCCGGATCAAACCTGGCCGAGTCATTGGTGATCGCAAGAGAAGAAAGAAGGATTCAAGAGGTAGCGGCTCTCGCTCAGTCGGCACAACTGAATATGCCGGCATTGGCCAACCCACATGGAAGTGTTTCTTTCCAGCCGACTAAAGAAATGAAAAAGGTCCAGATAGATGAGAAGTTCCCAGAATGCACCATCACCATTGGTGACGGCCTAGATGCCAAATAGGAAGGCGAGCTCACCAACTTCCTCCGTGAGAATCGGGATATCTTTGCATGGTCAACTCAAGACCTGCAAGGTGTGCCGAGGGAGTTGGCTGAGCACTCTTGGCATGTAAGGCCAGGAGCAAGGCCGGTGAAGCAACCTCTCCTCCGCTTCGCCGAAGACAGGAGAAAAATAATAGAGGATGAGATAGCTCGGCTCCTTGCAGCCGGGTTCATCATGGAAGTGCTATATCCGGATTGGCTATCAAATCCGGTGTTAGTAGAAAAGAAAAAGGATGATCCAAATGTAGCCGTCGTATGGCGAATGTGTATTGATTACATGAACCTGAACAAGGCGTGTCCCAAAGATCCTTTTCCTTTACCTAGGATAGACCAAGTCATTGATTCGACCGCTGGTTGTGAGCTGTTATCATTTGTAGATGCGTATTCTGGTTTCCACCAGATACCGTTAAATCCGGACGATCAAATAAAGACTATGTTTATTACCCCGTACGGGGCTTATTGCTATCGCACCATGCCATTCGGCCTGCGTAACGCAGGGGCAACGTACCAGAGATGTATGCAAAAATGTCTACATGACCAGATAGGGAAAGATGTACAAGTATATGTAGACGATGTGGTTATCAAAACCAAAGAGAGCAAAACGCTACTGGATGATATTCGGCAGACATTCGCGAACTTGAGAAGGTTCCGAATGAAGCTTAACCCGGAAAAATACACCTTCGGTGTGCCAGCTAGGAAACTACTCGGTTTTCTCGTATCCAGCCGAGGTATAGAGGCCAATCCAACTAAAATAAGAGCGGTAGAAAGGATGGAATTGCCGAGATGTCTAAATGACGTATAGAAGTTCACGGGTTGCCTGGCCTCGCTTAGCCGATTCGTATGTTGGTTGGGAGAGAAGGCATTGCCACTATATTAACTGATGAAAAAATCTGATAAATTCATTTGGACACCGCAGGCAGATAATGCATTTCATGAACTGAAAAAGATGTTGGTCACAGCACCAATCCTGGCCTCTCCACTGTCAAAAGAGCCTATGTTACTTTACATAGCCGCCACAAATAGAGTGGTAAGTGCGGTGATCGTTGTGGAACGGAATGAAGATGATAAATCAATACAAAGGCCAGTATATTACCTAAGCGAGGTACTATCAGCCTCAAAACAAAACTACCCACAATACCAGAAGATGGCCTATGGAGTGTACATGTCGGCTAAGAAACTTAAACATTACTTTGAAGAACACCCGATCAAGGTGATTTGTGAAGCGCCCATAGCCGACGTATTGAACAACAAAGATGCAAGTGGCCGAATAGCAAAATGGACAATTGAATTGTCACCTTATGCTCTGCAATTCGATAGGCGAGATGCAATCAAATCTCAGGCAGTGGCCGACTTCTTTGTGGATTGGGCCGAGGTACAATATGAGCCACCATTACCAGATCCGAATTATTGGACAATGCACTTTGACGGTTCCAAGCTGAGGGATGGCTTGGGGGCAAGGATAGTGTTAACTTCACCAAAAAGAGACCAGCTGAAATATGTGCTGCAAATACATTTTGCCGCGTCAAACAATGTAGCCGAATACGAAGCACTCGTCCATGGATTAAAGGTGGAAAAGGAGATTGGGATACGTCGGATACTATGCTACAGAGATTCAGATCTAGTAGTACAGCAAGTATTAGGCAATTGGGACGCGCTAGATGCGAATATGGCCTTATATAGATTCCATGTGCAAAAACTCAGTGGATACTTTGATGGATGTGAATTTCATCATATACCTCGGGCAGAAAATGACGCTGGAGACACGCTGTCAAAACTCGGATCAACCAGGCAATCAATTCCCCCGGGTATCGCCCTAGAGCACCTGAGAAAACCATCAATAGCACCATCACCAGAGTCCGAATCCATTTTTATCCCGGCAAAATCAAGAAAAGATAGTATGCCGATGGAAATTGACAAAGAATCTAACCTAGAGTTTCCGAAAGTGAACTCGGCCGTCGCACGAATGGATATGGAAAAATCCAAGGCCGTTATGTCGGCAGAAAACATGGAAATAGATAGTGAAATTATCCCAGAGAAAATCATGCCGACATGGGCGCAACCCATATTTTTCTTCCTTAAGGATGCAATTTTGCCGAGTAATGAGGTATTGGCTAGACAGACAGTAAGAAGAGCAAAAGCTTATACAATCATAAACAATGAGCTGTATAAAAGAAGCATCACAAGCGTATTGCAGAGATGTGTTGACTCAACAGAAGGCTAGGAAATCCTCCTAGATATACATCAGGGAGAATGTGAGCATCACGCTTCGTCCAGAGCTTTAGTGGCCAAAGCATTCAGGCATGGATTTTATTGGCCAACGGCGTTGAAAGAGGCCAAAAAATTGGTAGAAAAATGTAATGGTTGCCAGAGATATGCTAGCAAGATAGATATGCCGTCGTCCGAGTTAAAGACGATACCAATTATTTGGCCATTTTCTGTATGGTGCCTGGATATGGTGGGACCATTCAAGCCGGCCGGGGTGGGATGACCCACATTTTAGTTATGGTGGATAAGTTCACAAAGTGGATTGAAGTAAAACCGATAAAAAAGTGATGGACCAACAACAGTAAAATTCCTCAAAGATATTATCTTGAGATATGGTTATCCACATAGTGTTATTACAGACAATGGCACAAACTTTGCTGAAGGTACTTTTGCTAGATTCTACCAGGAAAAACACATAAGACTAGATGTCGCCTCGGTGGCTCACCCAGCATCAAATGGGCAAGTAGAAAGATCTAATGGACTAGTATTGTCCGGAATAAAACCCCGACTCATCGAGCCTCTGCAAAGGTCGGCAGGATGCTGGATCGAGGAACTACCAGCAGTACTATGGAGCCTCAGAACTACCCTGAACAGGTCAACAGGATATACCCCATTTTTTCTGGTATACGGAGCAGAAGCCGTGCTTCCAGCCGACATAATACATGATTCGCCAAGAGTAACCCAGTATACAACTGCTGAGGTAAATGAGGTAGCTCGGCAAGACGATGTCGATTTGCTAGAGGAGGCCAGGGAGTTGGCACTATCAAGGTCAGCTATTTATCAGCAAGACCTACGACGATATCATAGCAAGAAAGTCAATCCAAGAGTGTTTCAAGAAGGAGATTTGGTTCTTCGGCTAGTGCAACGCACAACCGGCATGCACAAACTATCACCCCCATGGGAGGGACCATTCATCGTGAGTAAAGCATTACACAATGATGCATATTACCTAATCGAGGCTCAGTCATCAGAAAAGAACAAGGCAAACAAAGCCGGCGAGGAATCCAAAAGACCATGGAACATTGCTTTACTTCGTCCATTTTACTCGTAGGAGCCATCTGTGGCACGTTGTAATATGACGCTTCAAGTCAAAGTATCAAGTATGTATTAAACCTCGGCACCTTGAGCGGTGACTCGGGGACTGCCCCATGGTATTTATTATTTTTGAGTTACGTATTAAACCTCGGCACCTTGAGCAGTGACTCGGGGACTGCCCTATGTTATTTCTTATTTAGAGTTGTGTATTAAACCTCGGCACCTTGAGCGGTGACCCGGGGACTGCCCTATGGTATTTATTATTTTTGAGTTATGCATTAAACTTCGGCATCTTGAGCAACAACTCGGGGACTATCCTGTGATTGTTGCTCGCTCATAAAATACTTCGGCATTTCGAGCAACAACTCGGGGAATACTAGGTAGTATTCTCTGCATTAGCTCGGGGACTACCACATAGTCCAAAATAACTCCTTTGATCACTCATAGAACTCGACGACCCAAGTAATAACTCGGGGACTAATTGATATAACCCACTGTTTTCAAAAGATAGACAGGTTATATGCCGAACTAAGGCCAGTCGCGTGGAGAAATGCAATCCGAATCTAAGGAATAAAAGGTCGCCAAAACAAAGATATAAGGCAATGAGACCCGCTTAAACAAAGTCATAATAATTACCATCACCCATGCGTTAGCAGCGAAAGGCAAAAAGGTTCGCATTACACGACAGATGACTGATTCATAAGACATCATACGCCCGGCATACCGGGGACTGAGAATAACTTCAGAGGTTTTTTAAGCATAAATAATGAAAACGGCCAGAGCACTTTCAAGGGGCAGCAGCATGACCCGGGGCATCAGGAATGGCTGTCTCAGATGACGGCGGCACGACCTCGGTCTCCCGTGTAGGGGCATCTCCAGAAGGTGGGCGTGCCGGGGTAGCCGGTGCCTCATCCGAGGTTACTTCGCCTTCAATAGGGCGATAGTAGCCTCGGGGGGTGTCCGGGGCTGCTGAGAGGCATTAGTTTGAGCTTGAGAATGCCCAGTCTCTTTAGAAGATGATCGCGCGTCGCCGTCCCCATCCGAGCTTGCGCTGGAATCACCAGAGTTGTCCGAGTCGCCCTCACCCTCCTCCTGGTCGGCTGAATTATCATCGGAGGCATCTTCGATTTCAACGTCATCCGCTGGGTTGGGAAGAAAACTCTGCCCTTTAATCCAGTTATGCACATCAGCATACTCAACAAGCTAGAAGGCACGATCTTGGTGGCGAGTGACGAATTCTGGATCCTCAACCCAACGGGAGCCGGTGCGCAAGTTTATCAAGGTGTCGAGCGAAATGTCCTCATACCAAGACATAATGACTGTGAGCGCCATATCAGCACCAGCTCTTCCAGTGGATTCCCTCCAGAGGTTTAACTGAGTCTGGAATGCCATTAGCCTTTCCACAAGTATCTTGATCTTGTCAATATCAGGAGTTCCAGAAGTATTCGGCCAGAGAACGTGGTAGGCCCGAATGGCTGCTTGCACCAAATCCCGGCCCATAATCTTCATTGGCCCGATAGCAGCGCCAACGTCAACCAAGAAGTCTTCCATTGAATATTCTGGACTCGAATTAGCGGGGACACCTCGGCGCTGGCGAGCATTAACCACCGCTCTAGAGCTCACGGGCCTAGCTTCCGGAAAATGATCTACACAAAATAAAAGTATATCAGTTAAAAACAAGAAAGGGGAGAAGATAACTCGGCTATGGGAAGAAACTTACGATGAATATAGCTCAACATTTTCTGGAGATCTTGAGTCCAGTCAACCTTAGTCTTCTCAAAGCGAGTGATTTCCTCGCTCATCGTCCGAGTCTTAAGTTCGGCAGCCTCGAGGAGTTCTTTATCCTTCTGCAATTGCAGACTTAGCCGGTTCTTTTCTTCGGAGAACTCCTGGTCAAATTTCTCTAACTCAGATTTCTGAGAAAGCTTGAGAGACTCAACCTCGGCGCGCAACCGGGTTATCTCGTCATCTTTCTCTTTCGATTGCGCCGAATGAGTGGCGGCTTGCTCTAAAAAATGCAGCATCATATCAGGCATGGGTATGCATTCTTGATGACGCTGCAAGAGTTTGTAACTCGGCTATACCAAAGCCAGAAGGTTATAAGAAACCCAGGATAAATCTCGAACGAAAATCAGTAAAGAGAAAGGATAACTAACCTTCCAGGGCCTTGGCTTTCTTCTCAAGACGGATATTAAGATTATTGATATTACCTATTTACCAGCAAAATGAGTTAACACCTCAAGTCGAAAATGTTAAGAGCTTAAGGGACAATACAAAGATTGGTTAAGTTACCAGCTTTCTTCACCACGGGGAGAAATTTTTCATACTTTTCTTGCAACTTCTTGTGCGTGAAAAGCAGCCTTTGGAATTCGGCTGTACGCCGATCATGGGCAACCTAAGCGACAAAGTAAATTACACAGTCAGATATTCATAGCTAAGACAAATCCCAATCAAGCAAGGCTCGACTCGGATCTAAGGGGCTATATATTCAAAGCTAAGACAGATCTGAATCAAACAAAGCTTAACTCGGATCTAGGTAACTGGATATCTGAACCTAAGACATGTCCAAATCAAGCAAAGCTTGACTCGGATCGAGCAAAACTTATTCCGGACCTAAATGACTGGATAATCAAAGCTTAACTCGGATCCAAATCAAGCAGAGCCTAACAAAGCTTCCAAACGAATAACAAGTTATTCGGTTGCAAACTTCGGGGACTAGAGTATATATACTATCATTCGAATAACTAACCAAATGTCAACAAAAGCAATTACCTCGTTCATCTTATCGCTGTCAAGCACGATCTTGGCAGCCATGTGCAAGCGACTGCTCATGTCGGAGAGTTGAAATGGCTGATTGCTCGGATTGCCCTCAAGCTGATCAGCAGCGTTCCAATTATTGGCATACTCAACCAAGGAGCCAAGGCTGTTCCTACTCTCAGTACGAGTCAGGACTTTACCTCGGACACGTTGTGTAACCACCGCTGCCGCAGGACTCTTGTGGAGAGCAAGTTGAGTATCAGCGACAGGGGGACAACAGTCTTAGCAGAGGAAACCCCCTTGCGGAGCGCATCAGCAATGGTGGGTTGAGAAGAGCTGGCAAGTCCTTTCTAAGATGATGAAGGTCTGGTAACAACAACCTTCTTATCCTTAGAAGATATGTCGACAGGGGCCACAACCTCGGCACTTGGGGTGGCGTTTTTGGGTGCCGGAGGAATTATAGTTTCCGAGGGCGCCGAGATGGTGATATCCTCGGCTGGGGTTGGAGTTGCGGTTGAAATTGTGGGGGTCAAAGGAATCTCGAGGGAAACTCCGGGGTTCACGATGGAGGCAGCAGGTTCAGTAGAAGGATCTACTGGCCGAGTTATGTCGGCATCAACAGTGGAAACCACGGGTGCATCTTGCCGAGGTGATGTCTGATTCAGAGCAGGAGGAGAGTCTACACGAGCGGGACTAGGAACTCTGGTATCTTCAGGGGGCGGAGGAGAAGGCGGCCGAGTTGTGTGACTCGTCATACTCGTACCACTGGGCTTAACAGAGAGAGGAGCACTGCAAAAGCACAGAAAGTCAAATCAAAAGACAGAAAAAGAGAAACAAGAAATACAAATGAAAATGAACTCACCCGTAACTCCGGGCATAGTTTTACGCTTCGGAAGGTGCTGGGCTGACTTCTTTGTTCGTTTCTTGGGAGCGGTTTCCGAGGCACCTGCTGGAGCGGTTCGCTTCCTCGAGGTAGTAGCAGGAGGTTGGGATGCGAGAGGCTCGGCATCGTGGACCTGACCGGCCTGATTAGCTGAGGACGTAGAAGCCGAAAATGCATAAGAGATAGGCATTGCGGCGACTACCTCAAGAATTTGGACGTCGTCCGTATCACCTTCCTCCCTGTGAGCCGAGGTCTTGCCACGGGCGTGAGCCGGAGCGACGTCTGACTTGGGGACAAACTCCTCCGAGTCAGGCTCCCCGCTGTCTGGCGTATTCCGATCTGCGGTCCACGGGAGGGCCAGAACCTCGGCATCCTCGATCTTCTGCTCCGCAAATCTCTGCAAGAAAAGAGACAGAGGAATTAGCAAAAGGGATCACAAACGCAATTAGGAGGCAAAACACAAATGCGTGAACTTACCTCGGGAGGGGGATTCCCGCGGGTGAACGGCTTTAGTCCCCAGGTCCAATCCTCTGGCATATTTGTCTTGAAGATAGCTCGGACTCGCTTGAAAATAAGATAGTCATCAAGCTCGACCGTTGAGACTCGGTTGGGATCGAGGGGACCGCTCATATAACAGAGTTTGTGCGTACGATGCTGGAAAGGGCAGATTCGGCTGCTGATGAAGGTGGTCATCAGATCCTCGCCGCGTAGCCCGGCGCGGATCAACTCCTTCAGCCGAATCTCGAAGGCCTCGGCCAGAGCATGGCTCTTCCTGGGGTTGTAAGTCCAGTTCTTCTTGGAAGGAGGGCCGATGGAGAAAGCAAGGAGCCGAATCTTGTCCCCCTTCCCAGTATTCTTGACATAGAAAAATGATCTATGCCACTTCTTGCAAGATTCGAGACCAGCGACACGAGGGAACTCGGATTTTCTCCGAGGTGTGATGGACGCAGCTCCACACTGGGTAAGCAGCTTCTCAGAGGGGTGAAGGGATTTGTCTGAAACGACGTTAGATCGGATCTGGAAAAATTTGGACCATACGTGCACAGACGGCCAGAGGCCGAAGTATCCTTTCAATGCCGAGATAAAAGCAGATAAGGAGGCGATGGAATTAGCCGGAAGATGGTGCGGCTGAAGGCCGAAGTAATCGAGGAAATCCCTCGTGAAATCGCTAAGGGGAAGACCAAACCCACGAGCAAAGTGGGACATAAAGACGACATACTCGTCGTCGTTGAGTACGGGAGAGGACTCGTTGCCGGGTAAGCGACAACTTACCTCGGCAGGAATCCGGAGAGTTCTAATTAACCACTCGATCTCTCGACGAGTAACGGTGGAACCCTGCCAGGAGCCCCGCTCTGGACCAGATGCCGCGTCGTCATCTTCGATGAGCGCGCCACTAACTAAACTCGACATAGGGTCGCCGGAGGAATCAACAGAAGAAAAACTAACGGCGGAGCAAGGCTTAGAGGCACAGGGCCCCGTCGTGGTTCTAAGCGTAAACGGCGGCGGAGCGGATAAGAACTACCACTGGAAGCCTAAAAAGCAGCAGATGCGTCTGGAGAAAGGTCTTAGCAGTGGGACCGCAGAAATACTCACCGGTGACGGCGCCGGAGCAACCGCAGAAGCACGAACAGAAGCACGGCCGTGAGGATGAAGAAGAGCAACAGTGAGCGAAGGAGGAAAGTGAACCCTCTAGCCCCGTGCCCCTCTTTCTAACCGCGTAGCCCTGGCGGTAGTGGGATCGTGCGTGCGGGCACTAACCGTGTAGATCGTGCGTGCGTCGGAACTGCTCGTGGCTGAGTGGAGCCACACCGGTTACCACACGATGCAGGATACGATCAGGCCCCCTGACCGATGTGGTGCGCGAGGCGTCGCAACGCCGACGCGACAGGCACAGTAATTACTGTAGCTTGTTAGTGGGCACTATAGAGGAACAAAAAACTAGAGAAACAATGATAAGTGTTACACGTAGGACGAGGCGTGCATGAGAAGCTGCGCGGATACCTCGAACAGGAGAAAGTAACTCGGAAATGAGGAAAAATGAATATTGGGAAACTGATATGGCCCGGCCGAGGTTACGGGCAGGACCACACCAGCTTCGGGGACTAATGTTGGGGAGGTGACCCCGGATAGGGTCATGACGGGGGAAGACAAAAGGAGTTTCCCCTGTCATATACCGAGTTACTGTCTATATCGGCCGAATCATGTAAAGGTCGGCCGAGGTAAGCGCGACCATGACACCTATGAGAGGAGTTGTACGTTACCCGGCCGACATACGAGTTAAGTCGGCCGAGTAAGTTCTAATAACCTAAATGCAGGTGAAGGCCAAGCCGAGTTAAGCGAGACGGGGCTGAATGACATGAATCTTGCAGGAGAAGGAGGTGCCTATAGTCAAACCCTAGCCATGGGCTAGGAAGAATCTGAACAGAGCCAAGCGCAAAGGACAAGGCACAAAGCAGCAGAAGGGCAGAAGGAGGTCACGGAGGTGACAGTCCTGGAGCCCGAGGCGTGCAGGTGGGGTTCTCTGGAACTTTGCCGTCATTAGAAGGGGGATACGGAAAGGAGGTCGCCGAGTTACTATATTGGGACAAGCATATTCTTCGAATATGCTTGCCACGTCAGCCCTAGAGGAGCCAAGGCCCCCCTTTATAAGGAGAGGCATGGATTCCTGAGAAGGGGATCGACTCATTCTACACGGTTAGGCTCGTAAAGCTCTTCTCTTCCTCCTGCAAAACAGCTCAAGGAGCACTTGTAGCCCAAGAGAGGAGAAATAAAGATCTGCATGTTAGTCATTCGTGTGTAGAAGCAACTACATCTTCCCTCCCCGGATCCCTCTAGCATCCATTGGCCCCAAACTTTAGCCTACCCATGGCATCTGTCGTGCCACCACCACGACAGGGTGGCTGCACCCCCCTAGGCACGACTAGTGGTAGGCCCACGCCTGGCAGGGGTGGGGGCCCCCCAGGCCCCTTCTCCGTCTCGTCTTCTGGCTCCGTGGGTCTTCTGGTGAAATATAATTTTTGGCATATTTTCCGGGATTTTTCCTGATAGTTCATTTTCTGCACAAAAACAAGACACCAAGGTAATTCTGCTGAAAATAGCATCAGTCCGTGTTAGTTGTATCCAAATCACACAAGTTTAGAGGAGAAACAATAGCAAAAGTGTTCGAGAAAGTAGATACGTTTTGGACGTATCACTATTGCTGAGCTGGGGCATTCGTATTGGGGGCTGCGGTGATCTTCTTGGGTCACTCATTGGAATAGTGACCATTGGTTCCACATTCATAACAAGTCACCTGAGACTTGTCCTTTGCTGCAACAGGCACAGCATTGCTTCCGGTCCTTGGGGCAATGTTGGTGTTGGTGGTAGCATTGTTGTTGTTAAACTTGGGTGGTGCACGGTTGAAATTGCTGGGGTTGCCGGGGTTGTTGTGATTTCCTCCGAGTCTTGGGTTTCCTCCTCCACGGTTGGGATAGGTCAGACGGTTCATCAGGGATCTATTGGTTCTTGGGGCAAATCCTGGAGATGGGTTGGGCGATACTTTGGTGTATGATGGGTTCCTGGTTGCTGCATCATGCGACGCTTGCGGTTCTCATTGGCTTGGTTGATCTTGCCTTCCATCTGAATGGCAGAGTCCACTAATGCTCCAATATCAGCAAATGGGATATTGACCAACACTGTCCGCATCTCATCGTGCAGACCATTCAGGAATCTCTCCTTCTTCTTGGCTTCCGTGTCAATCTCATCTGGTGCATACCTAGCCAATGACAAAAATTTGTCACGGTACTCCACTACGGTCATCCTTCCTTGCTTCAGTTCCCTAAATTCATCTCTCATCCTCTTGATCAAACCCGGTGGCACATGGGTTCTGTTAAACTTGACTTTGAATTCCTATGAAGTCATCATATGACCTCCATTCATGGCACGAACGTTGTTCCACCATGCTCTTGCATCTCCCGCCAGATAGTGGATGGCAAACAGTACCTTCTCATTGCCTTCCACTCCTGCAACTTCTAGGTTGTTCTCCATAGTTTGCAGCCAATCATCGGCATCTAGGGGCTCTTCAGACTTAGTGAAAATGGGTGGATTGGTTTTCTGGAAGTTCTTGAGCTTGGACCCATGGTTGTCCAGATTTCCATGGTCTTGATTGTTGTTGGCCATCTGAGCGATGTGCTGAAGGGTGGCTAAGTTGGCTTGACATTTGGATCTTTCAGCTTTGCGGTCCAAAACCAACATTTGCAAGATCTGCAACATCGAGTCCGGGGATGAACTGCTTCCTCCGCGAGGCATCTGACGATTGAGGTAGATCATGAGAAAAGAGGGAAATTTCTAAGGTTCAGGGTTTTGAAAAGTTTGACTCAGATTTTTCTAGCAACTTGCTTTTCATTCATTCATTCATAACACACGATACAAACACACACCACAACAAAGGAAAAACAGATGGTTTTAAGAACCATTCTGTGAAACTACGATACAGTGGGACCGAATACAATTCACTAACGCTAGTTATCAAGTGCTACTACTCCTCGGAGTCGGTATCCTCATCATCCTCATCATCATCAATGAAGGCGAAGTCATCCTCATCGGTGAAGAAGTCCATGGCATGATCCTCCAAAAAGTCATCATCGTCACTGAGATAGGAGTAGGGGTCTCCACGAAGGTCTTCCCCTGCATTCTCCCTCTCCTAGAGCTGCATATCCCTCTCGTGGACAGTCTCCTCCAACTATGTGATCCTGTGGCAGAGACGGGCAATGATGCGCTCCTTCTTGTCGAGCTGACGGCGACGAGACTGGCGATCCTTCACTAGCATGGAAATGGTTTGATCCTTTTTGGCGGCGATGGCGTACTTGTGGTTGGCGTAGGAGCAGGCATTGTCCAACTCCTTATGTGGGTCATACATGATGAAGTTGAGGTGGTCCAATTGAGTCTTCGGCTCATGGTGATACAGGGCCTCCAGGGGCTGTCCCATAACATCACGTATTGGATAGAACTCAAAGCGGGTACCCTCGATGTGATTGATACTCTGCCCACACAGATGGGCAAGAGCTTCCTGCATGGCCCTGCAAGTCCATCGAGCCAGTTGTTCTCTCTCAAGGTGAACTGAATTCCCTCAGCAGTGTGAGGTTCAATCTTTCCTCGGAGACTTCCAACAACCAACCATTGCAACTCTTCTCCTTCCTAATCATTGAGCTGAGCTCCAAAGAATTCGGGGTGCGGACGCTCCAGCATCTCCGACAGCTGGTCCAAGTCACGCTCAAAGATGAGGTCTCCTCCATTCCCCAACTGATAGAACTTGCTATACTTCAAGTCCATCTATAAGAATATAGGATGAGTAAGTTAGTAGAGTGATCAAGTGTGTCAAATTTTAAGTAAGTTTGCAAGAATTTTTGAGGAACATGAATTTTCATGAAAGAGTCTAAGTGCTAATAATGAGAATATGTTTTCATAAATACTCACTTCCTTGGTTTTGAAACTAAGTTTTTGATTCAAACGTCCATTCTAAACTAGGGTCTACTATGGTCACGATGGCTCTGATACCAACTTGTCAACACCCGGGTTTTTAATCCCAGATGCCTGTTATGCCATACATCGCAATCCCAGGATTACCATTTTGGTGAGACATAACAGATTGGATATCATAGTACATCATCCATAACAAACCATACATAAAGTCTTCCACAAATAAAGGATCTCATGATCCAGTCTTAATACAAATCAAGCATTGGAATAACGTAATGATAATGGTAGTGGGCGAAGCTCCATCTTCATGGTCACAGGCAATGCTGACGATGGGAGATGATCCTAGTTGTCGTAACCTTCCTGCGGTCCATCCTCCTGATAGTCCTCTTCATAGTTTGGCCACAGGAATAGCCAGGGAAAAGCCATGAGTACTCTTTAAGTACTCGCAAACTAATACTAGAAAGTGAAGTGGTTTTGGAGTATGAAGTACTAGGCTCTAGGTAGTTTTGCAAAAAGCTAGATTTATCTCTACTAAGTTCAGAAGCAAAGAAAGCTAGTTGAAAAAAATTATAACACCTAAGTGGGAACTTGAATTTCATATCACAACCCTGTTGTGGTCAAGCCAAAATCATGAATCATTTCACAAGTCATTTTGAAAACATCTGACGATGGAACAGTATGGCCACTCCAACTGTCCATAACCGTGGACGCGGCTATTCGAATAGTTTGACCCTCTACAGAGGTGGTACATTTTCACCACAACATTCGATACATCCATCAGGAACAATCCTGAATTCACCATACTCAGTATGCGGATAATCAATCCTAACCTTTCAATTACATGCCTAGTATAGACACCTCTCCTGTGAGTTTGGCCTCCCAACCATGACCAACTGTCATCTTGGGAACTGCACAGGTGGCAATCTTCACAAGGTAGCCTCGGCTCAAACCTTGGCCGCAAGGGAACCCATACTAAGGTATATAAATTTCTAGTCAAGTCCTACCCAAATTTAGGGTATTGTGGTTGTATGGTAAAATTGGAATGGTATCACATCCAGACAACCATCAGTTTTATAAAGGGCTAAGGGTCATGCCTTAACATTTTCACCATCAAAATCATCTGGTGTTCAAGAACACATGTCAAAACATTTTAGTAGAATGACTCATCATTCTAAGGTTTTCATAACCATTTTCACCAAGTATTCCCATCTAAAGTTGATCAAGTTTTATGCTTAGGACTAGCATCTACAAGTGGGGGTAAATACTAATTAGGGGTGGTAAACAAGTGTATCTTATATAAGTTCAATCTCATGCCTCAGGATGACATCAAGATTATCTAACTGAGGCCAAGTTTTATGCTCTTTATGCTACCTTTAAATATATTTCTAAAATCTACAAGTCACTAAGTAACCTGAACTAGAAAGCTTTGCTAAAGAAATAAAATAACTAAGTTTGCAAGTAAAACTAGGATTATGTATCAAGGGTGTAAGGTTGCAAGTAAAACTTGCATGGTTTAGCTTGCTAAGGTAGTAGTATAAGCTTGCTAAGTTACAAGTGTTAGCTTGCTCAGTTAATAGCTTGCCTTGTGCAGAGTAGTGGTTGAAGTTCTCCTCGGCTTCTTCCTCGTAGTATTCTCCTTCCTCCTTGTATCCTTGGTCGGTACTAGCGTCTATAAATAAATACAAGGTACACAATCACCAAACAATACTTAATTACTTCTATTTATCACACCCAGGTTTTCACTAGATGATCTAGGATCATCACAAACATCACAAAGATCAAGGTAATAGTTTTATTCTCTTTTATTGTATAAAAGTAATTTCTACTCATTGAAAAACTACTTAAGATTTAATAGTCTCCAACTAAAACATGGGATCATGTTGACACATGTTATCACCACATATTTCAGTACTTGGGAATATGATTTAAAGTGGTGTCACAATTTAATAAGGTTTAATCTTTTTATTTTACTTAATTAAAGTGACTAGAATGGCCTATGAGGCATTCTTTTATTCCTTGTCCATTATTTTTGTAAGTAAACCTATATATTTTTATATATTCTGAAAGGTCTTATTAAATATGATTTTTGAGAGTGGGAATCAACTCAAAAGATTTCATGGTTGAATTTTGAAAAATGTTTGAATGCAGAAAAGCTTTTGCCTTGTTATTTTTACTATAGGTGATCTATGATTCTAAATGGTTTGAATCCAACAGGATTGGATTAAGAATTCCAGTACCTTTCTAACAAAATTGGTTTCATGCAATTTGGTTCGGTGAACCTATCTGGGTTGATTTTTGAATCTTGGTACAGAACTAGGTTTGAAACTAAATTGGAAAATATAAATTCAAACTAACTGGGTTGCGCGGGATGTTAACTGGGCCGGCCCACGGCGCACAGCGCACGCGCGGGTGGATTTAAGTGGATGACCCCACCAGTCAGCGAGACAGGGGGTGCGAGGCGGTACAGGGTGATCTAGACCGCACGATCAAACTCTAATCGAACGGCTGGGACCTATCGTCTCCGTCGGGCAACACCGATAGACAGAACCCTAGCGCGGCCAGTGGGGTATACGGGGGCTCACCGGGGCTCAGGCAAGGGTCGGCGATGGGGGCGAACGACGAAGTCGACGACGGCGAACCTCCTGGTACCGGCGGCTTCTCCTAGGGCGGCTCCAATCGTTGGCTCCTTTCTTCCTCCTCTGCGGTAGACTCCGGCCAAATTCCGGCGATTTGCTGCTCGGCTTGCTCCGGGGTGAGGTGGGGTGGTTCTGAGAGAGAGGGGTGAGATGGTGTGCTGAGTTCGAACAGGAGTGGCCTCTATTTATAGTGAAACGAGGGGACCGAAGGGCGCGGGCTGAGCTCGTCGGTGTCGTTGGCACAGCGAGCTAAAGGCATGGGTGACGGTAGGGGCGGTGATGTGCTCCCTGGCGTAGCTCAATGGCATGGTTACACGGCGTGGGGCGCTGCGAGATGGTCGGAACGTCACGGTGCTCTGGGCGGGTCCGACGGGCATTTTAATGGTGCACGGGCTCTCCTAGTCACGCGGCGACGAATGGGCATCTCTGCGGGGTTGCTGGGGTGGTGGTGATCACGCTTGAAGCGGCAGGGCGGGCGCTGTTCAGGCGTGTGTCATGGTGGCCTCTGGACGCCTCGAGCGCAAGATGGCGCAAAGGCATAGGGCGCGGCGGTTCTAGGGTGGTCCAGTGGCTGGCAAGGATCGAGGCTTGGACAGGGGGTGGCGGTGGATGGTGGAGTGCCTGCTAAACAAGGTTGGCGCGGCTAGTGAGGCTCCTAGCTTGTTGTCGACATTGGGGTGGCAAGTTGGGCTCGGCCATGGTCACCATTGATGGCATGGTCTAGTTTACAATGAGCTAGATTGGCTTAAACAAGTTAGATGATGTACTGAGAGTGTAGGGTGAGCTAGAGAGGGAACAAGTTAGGCCAAATCACTGCTCACAATAGTGTTTAATGTTTGTTTGTTTTGTGTCTGCAAGGTGTTTGATGAAATGGCCGAAAGATATTCAAATTTGAATTTTTGGTTCAGACTTTGTGGGTGTACTAGTTACATATTAGGGAGTCTCTGGTTAGTTGTAAAGGTCAAGGGGTACTGGTTTGGTTGGTTTTTGAAAATAGGTGATCTTCCCATATGTTAAAGATTCAATTTTGAATTGTCAATTGAATTAGGTTGCCAAATGTGTCTGTGAGTTTGAAAGGTGGGCTTGGGTTCACTTTTACTTGGTCTAGCAAGGGGTGAAAAGAAATAGCATTGTTTCTGTTTGAAATCTTGGACTAGAAACACTCAAAATGGCCTAGTGAGCAAGATTGGCAAAAATGACCATTTGCTTTATTTGGTTTGTTTTTTATTTTCTCTTGATTTGTTTCTGCTTGGAAATGTTTTATATGATGTTGTTTTCACCTTTAAACCATTCCTTGCTATTTAGATCAATCACACAATTCCATTCATGCATTCATACAATCATCACATACACACATGCATTCATATGATTTAATTAACAAATTTTTTTGTTAACCCTAATTTTGGTAATTGGAATTGGATAATCATGATCGATATTTTTGGGATGTTACATGGACCGTGCCCTAATCAATCTTGCATGGGGGAGAAACTCTTCAACTCCCCATTGGTCTCCATGTTGCACAACACCACGGATCACGTGCCACTACTTCTCAGTGCCTCCTCTCGCGCCCCTGCAAGCCAAATTTCCGTTTAGAGCAGTTGTGGGCCATGTCGCAGGAATTCAGGGCCTTGAATGCGTCTGTATGGTCTCGCCCTCAGAACCGTCGACTCGGGTGCGCCACCTCTTGAATATCCGGTCCCTGAAATGGGACCGTACCGCCTAAAAACATGGGTACGGGCTAGGAAGCGGCCTGCCGAGCTGATTTCCAATTGTCGGCGGGGGATCGAGCTCCTTGATCTTGTGGAGGAATTTCACATGCTCAGCGTGCCAGAGTGCATGTTGCGATACATGGTTTGAGATCGCCTCTCTGCTGCATACAAAATCCTGAATTTGTATTGGAGGCAGCGGTTCACATACAAACTGTGTCATCTTGGCAAGGATAACACCAGATTCTTCCACGCTTGCGCGTCAGCGCGTCTTCAAGGCAATCAAATCAAGGTACTCCATGATGGTGACATGATACTCTTCAATCACTCCAATAAATCGGATGTGTTACACCGCTTTTTCGCCAGGCTCTTAGGGACCTCCGCCCCTCCTGTCTGGCTATTCGATCTTCGTAGCATCCTTCCTAGAGTTCCCAGCCTCGATGCTCTCAACGCTCCATTCTCGGAGGAGGAAGCTAAGGCTGCGCTTTTTGCTATGAGGCTGGACAGTAGCCCAGGCCCTAATGGCTTTGGTCCCGCATTCTACCGTACATTCTGGAGCATGGTACGCGAGGACGTCATGGGTTTCTTGAGTGACTTCCACGCTCGGACTGCTCCTCTAGATGGCGTCAAGTGCCTTTATCTCCTTGTTTCCTAAAAAGGCAGACGTGGTCACGGGTGACTATTTTCTCCCCATCTCGCTCAGAACAGCCTTATCAAGCTGGTTATGCGTATCCTCACTACACGGATGTAGTCCTTCATTGAGAGGCTCGTCGCTTTCAAGCAATTCGGCTTCATCAAGGGGAGGGCACTCACATACAACTTTCTTTACGCCATGGACCTTGTTCCGATCTGCCATGTACATAAAGTGTCAGTTGTCGTCTTAAAGCTGTATTTCAAGAAGGCTTTTGACTCAGTAAACTGGGAGGCCCTGGACGCGATCCTCGATGCCCGTGGTTTTGGCATTGGTTTTCATGGATGGGTTGCTGAAATTCTGTCGATGGGGAAGGTGGCGGTGCTTCTGAATGGTGTGCATGGCCGCTAGATCAGGTGCCAGAATGGGCTACTCCAGGGTAACCCGTTGTATCCTTATTTATTCCTGGCCGTGGGCGAGCTCCTTCGTTGCTTACTTGTGGAGGGAGTGGGCGGGGAGCGCCTGCTCCACCCCCGTTGTCAACACCCGGATTTTTAATCCCAGATGCATATTATGCCATACATCGCAATCCCAGGATTACCATTTTTGCGAGACATAACAGAATTGGATACCATAGAACATCATCCATTACAAACCATACATAAGGTCTTACACAAATAAGGATCTCATGATCCAGTTCTTAATACAACTCAAGCAACGGAAATACGTAATAATAAAGGTAGCGTAGCCGAAGCTCCATCTTCGGGGTCACAGGCAATGCTGACGATGGGAGATGATCCTAGTTGTCGTAACCTTCATGGGGTCCATCCTCCAGGTACTCCTCTTCATAGTCTGGCCACGGGAATAGCCAGGGACAAAGCCATGAGTACTCTTTAAGTACTCGCAAACTAATACTAACAAGTGAAAGGGGTTTTTGATAATAGGACACTAGGCTCTAGGGTTGTTTTGCAAGAAGCCAGATTTATCTCTACTAGTTCAGAAGCAAGAGAGCTAATTGAAGTTTAGAACACCTAAGTGGGAACTTGTATTTCATATCACAACTCGGTTGTGGTCCAGTCCAAGTCTCAAATCATTTCACAAGTCATTTTGAAAACATCTGACGGGGGAACAGTATGGCCACTCCAACTGTCCATAACAGCGGACGTGGCTATTCGAATAGTTTGACACTCTGCAAAGATTGTACACTTTCACCACAACATTCGATACATCCGTCAGGAACAAATCCTGAATTCACCATACTCAGTGTGCGGATAATCAATCCTAACCTTTCAATTACACGCCCTAGTATAAGCACCTCTCCTGTGAGTTTGGCCTCCCAACCATGACCAATTGTCATCTTGGGTATTGCACAGGTGGACAATCTTCACAAGGTAGCCTCAGCTCAGACCTTGGCCGTGAGGGAACCAATACTAAGGTATATAAGTTTCCAGTCAAGCCCTACCCAATCTTCAGGTATTGTGGTTGTACGGTAAAATTGGAATGGTATCGCATCCAGACAACCATCAGTTTTATAAAGGTCTAAGGCTCAGTCCTCAACATTTTCATCACCAAACTCATCTGGTGTTCGGAAACATATGTCAAAACATCTCAGTAGAATGATCCATCATTCTAAGGTTTTCATAACCATTTTTCCACAAGTATTCCCATCTAAAGTTGATCAAGTTTTATGCTTAGCACTAGCATCTACAAGTGGGGTTGAGTACTAATGAGGGGTGGTAAACAAGTGGAGTTTTAACTAAGTTCAATCTCATGCCTTAGGATGACATCAAGATTATCTAGCTTAGGCCAAATTTTATGCTCTTTATGCAACCTTCAAATATCTTTCTATAATCTACAAGTTACTTAAGTACCCTCTAAGGAAGTAGCTCTAAGAATAAAATAGAGTAGAAAGCTTGCAATTAAAACTAGGAGGGGGTATCAAGTGGATATAAAACACATATGCTTAAGGCATATAGTTGGCATGGTAACAAGCAAGTATTTGCTTGCACAATTGCAAGTATAAGCTTGCATAGGTCAACTTGATTAGTAAGGCTTGCAAGTATGGGCTTGCTAAAGTAGAGTATCTTGCAAGTGCTAGCTTGCCTTTGCAGAGCAGTGGTTGAAGTTCTCCTCGGCTTCTTCTTCGTAGAATCCTCCTTCCTCCTCGTATCCTTGGTCGGTACTAGCGTCTATAAATAAATACAATGTACACAATCACCAAACAATACTTAACTACTTGAAATCATCACACAAAAGGGTCCTATAGATGATCTAGCATCATCACTAACATCACAAGATTAAAGCTTGGTTTAATTCCTTTTATTTTTAGAAAAGTAATTTCTACTCATTGAAAAACTACTTAAGATTTAATATTCTCCAAACCAAACATGGGATCATGTTGACACATGTCATCACCACATATTTTAGTCCATGGGAATGTGATTTAAAGTGGTGTCTAAATTTAAAAAGGTTTTACCCTTTTATTTTAATTAAATAATGTGTCTAGAAATGCCTATGTGGCATTCTTTTATGACTTGGTCAATATTTCTGTAAGTAAACCTATATATTTTTATATATTCTGAAAGGTATGGTTAAATGTGATTTTTGAGAGTTGGAATCAACTCAAAAGCTATCATGGTTTAAATTTGAAAAATGTTTAAATGTAGAAAAGCTTCTGCCTTGTTATTTTTACCAAGGATGATCTACAGATCCAAATGACTTGAATCCAACGGGCTTGGATTCAGCATTCCCAGACCTTTCTAACAAAATTGGTTTCATTCAATTTGGTTCACTGAATCAAACCTAGGTTAATTTTTGAATCTAGGTACAGAAGTGTGTTTGAATGAAAATGGAAAAAATCCAAATTCGAACAACTGGGCTGCGCGGGAAACGGTACTGGTCCGGCCTGCTAAGCACAGCGCTTACGCGGGCTGGTTAAGTGGTTGTCCCCACATGTTAGTGAGACTAGGGGGTGCAAACCGGTATGGGGCAATGTGGTGCGTTCGATCTGGTTCTAATCCAACGGTTGAGTGTCATCGTCGACATTGGGCAACGCTGGTGAGACAGAAACCTAACGCGGCAGGTGGGGGTCGTTGGGGGCTCACCGAGGCTCAGGCGAGGGTCGGCGAGGCGGGCGAACGACAAAGTCGACGACGGCAAACCTCCTGGTACCGGCATCTTCTCCTGGGGCGGCTCCAATCGCTGGCCCCCTTCTTTTCCAGCTGCGGCAGGCTCCGGTGAAATTCCAGCGAAGTGCTGCTCGCCTTGCTCCAGGAACGGGGTGGAACGATCAGTGAGGAGAGGGGAGTGAGATGGTGTGCTCAATTCGGCTGGAGGTGGCCTCTATTTATAGTGGCGAGAGGGAACCGACGGGCGCAAGCTGGGCTCGTCGTGGTCGACGGAACAGACGGCTAGCGGCGTGGGCGATGGTAGGGGGCGGTGCGGTGCTCCCTGGCGATGCTCAACGACATGGTGGCGAGGCGTGGGGCGGTGCAGTTTGGTCGGAACGCGGCGGTGCTCTGCGCGTGCCCGACGGAAGTTTTTAATGCGCACAGCGTGCATGGTCCGCGTGGCGGCGAACGAGCATGTCTGCGGGGTTGTTGTAACGGTGGTGATCACGTATGCATGCGGCGAGGGCGGCGCGCGGTCTGTGGGCGTCAGTCGAGCGTGGCGCACGGGACGCGCTCTCGGCATGGTTGCTGGCGATCTTGGCATGGTCCGTGCGTGTGGTCCAGGCGTTGGCAAGGTTCGAGCGCTGGACAGGAAGTGGCGGTGGGGTGTTGTCTTGCTCCTAGACATGTTGGCTAGGCTTGTTTCTTCTCCTAGCTGGCTGTCGACATGTGGGTGGCAAAGGTGCACTCGGCCTGCTACCATTGATGGCATTGCCAAGCTTACAGTGATGCTAGAGTTTTGCAATTGAGCTAGATGATATACTAAAGCCTAGTTGTAACCAGAGAGGGAAAAAGTTAGGCTCCAATCACTACTCACAATAGTGTTTGGATTTTGTTTGATTTGAATCTGCAAGGTGTTTGATGAAATGGCCGCAAGAACTCAAGTTTTGAATTTTGAAAAGATTTTTGGTGGGTGTGCTAGGTTGGTGCTGGTGAGTCTGCAGATGCTTGGGTTTTGAAAGTTGAGCTTGTTTGAGTGGTTTTTGAAAAAGTGGGATCTTCCCATATGATAAAGATTCAATTTCGAACTGTCCATTAAACTATGCATTCGAATGTTTCTGGATGATCACAAGGTGGGCCTTGGTACTTGGTTATGAATACTATCAAGGGGTGTAAAGATCCAAACAAGTTTCTGTTAAGTTTTGAAAGTTTGAGACAGCCAAAGTAGGCATGGGAGTTAAATTGGTCAAAATGACCATTCCCTTATTTTGTTTGTTTGGATTTCTTTGTCTTTGGGAAAAGTGTGGGGATGGTTTAGATGATGTTTATTTCACCTAAGAATCCATTTACAAGCAAAGGAACACACAAACAAGGTGGTTCAAAAGAATTCAAATTGGAATGCATACACACATGCATGCTTTCATATTTTTATTTAGAAAAGTTTTTGTTAACCCTAATTTTGATGATTAGAGTTTGATGATCCAAGTTGAGTATTTTTGGGATGTTACAAACCTTCCCCCCTTAAACAAAATCTTGTCCCGAGATTTGAAAAAGGACGAAAAAGATTACCTAGGATTTGAAGAGATCGAGAAACTCTGTCCTGATGTGAACTTCGCGCTCCCAGGTAGCTTCCTCTTCTGTGCGGTTACTCCACTGAATCTTGAGAAACTTGATGCTTCGGGTTCGGGTAGTTCTAAAAGCTTCTTCCAAAATACGGATGGGTACTTCGGGATAGGTCAGGTCATCGTTGATCTCTATGGTCTGGTGATTGATGTTCTTGAACACTTCCGTCTTCTCTGGAACTTCGAGGCACTTGCGAAGTAACGAGATATGGAACACATTGTGCACGGCTGAAATCTCTTCGGGTAGTTCCAACTGATATGATACTTCTCCTCGATGGTTAGAATCTTGAAAGGTCCGATATATCTGGGGGCTAACTTTCCTTTGAGTTGGAAACGCTGCATTCCCTTCAATGGCGACACTTTCAGATAAACAAAATCTCCTATGTTGAAGGCGAGGTCTCGACGTCTCTTGTCGGTGTAACTCTTACATGCAGGTTGGGCTGTCTTGAGGTGCTCACGAATCTTGTGAACCTTCTCTTCTGCTTATCGTAGGATGTCGGGTCCGAAAATCTAACTCCCTCCTACTTCCGACCAGTTCAAAGGGGTGCGACACTTCCTTCCGTACATGAATTCAAATGGGGCCATTTGCAAACTGGCTTGATAACTATTGTTGTATGAAAATTCTGCAAACGGCAGACAGTCTTCCCACTTGGATCCATATTCTAACACACAGGCTCTCAGCATATCTTCGAGTATTTGATTTACTCGCTCCGTTTGTCCATCGGTCTGAGGGTGATACGCGGTACTGAAATCTAGGCGGGTTCCTAAACCTTCTTGGACTTTCTTCCAGAATCTCGAGGTAAATTGAGTTCCTCGATCCGATACGATGTTCTTGGGGACTCCATGCAAACTAACTATTCTAGCGATGTATAACTCTGCTAGCTTCGAACTCTGATATGTGGTCTTGACGGGTAAGAAATGGGCGACTTTGGACAATCGGTCCACTATGACCCATATAGAGTCATTTCCCCTACTAGAAGTAGGCAATCCGGTGATAAAGTCCATTCCAATGGAATCCCATTTCCATTCTGGAATCTGTAAGGGTTGCAACAATCCAGTGGGTCTTTGATGTCCTGCCTTGACTCGCTGACATATATCACACTTGGCAATATAGCTTCCAATTTCTCTCTTCATCTTATGCCACCAAAATTGCTCCTTCAAATCTTGATACATCTTCGTTCCTCCGGGGTGGATAGAATAAAGAGTATCATGAGCCTCCTTTAGAATCACTTCCTTTAACTCTGAGTCTACTGGTACACAAAGGCGTCCTTTGTACCACAGAACTCCTTCTTCGTCTTCGGTGAATCCGGGTACCTTGCCTGTACCGATACGACGCTTGATTCCGTCGATACTAGCATTCCCCTTTTGTGCCTCTTTGATCTGACTGATCAAAGTGGGCTGAAGTTCTATGCTAGCCAAAAATCCTTCACTTACTAATTCTATTCAAAAATCTTCCATTTCTTTGTGCAAGCTTGGTTGCTCCTTCAAGATCATGGAGTTCAAGCGGCACGGCAATCTGCTAAGGGCATCTGCTACCACATTGGCTTTACCAGGGTGATAGTGAATGTCCAGATCGTAATCCTTGATTAGCTCAATCCATCTCCTCTGCCTCATATTCAGCTCCTTCTGAGTGAATATATACTTCAGACTCTTGTGATCCATATAGATCTCACAACGATTTCCCATCAGGTAATGTCTCCATGTCTTCAGGGCTAGAACTACGGCTGCGAGTTCGAGGTCATGGGTTGGGTAATTTTGCTCATGTTGCTTCAGTTGTCGAGATAGATAAGATATAACTTTGCCTTCTTGCATTAGCACACATCCAAGACCGATCTTTGATGCGTCACAATACACATCGAAGGGCTTCGTGATATCCGGCATGATCAAGATTGGGGCTGAAACCAATCTTCTCTTGAGTTCTTGAAAACTCGCTCAACATTTTTCCGTCCATTCAAACTTCTTGTCCTTCTTCAGCAATTGGGTCATGGGTCTGGCGATACTCGAGAATCCTTCTACGAACTTGTGGTAGTATCCCGCCAATCCGAGAAATGCACGAACTTGGGTTTGAGTGGTTGGGGCTTGCCAATCTTCTACATCTTTCACTTTGGCAGGGTCAACGGTAATTCCTCCGGCTGATACAATGTGACCGAGGAATCCTACCTCCTGTAACCAGAATTCACATTTGCTAAACTTGGCATACAACTGATGCTCTCTAAGGGTTCCAAGAATGGTCCTTAGGTGTATCTCATGTTCTTCTGATTTGGAATAAATCAGAATGTCCTCAATGAAAACAACGACAAACTTATCCAGGAAGTCCATAAAAAATTTATTCATGAGATTCATGAAATAAGCGGGGGCATTGGTTAATCCAAAAGACATGACCGTATACTCGTATAATCCATATCTGGTGGTAAAGGCAGTCTTTGGGATATCCTCTGCGCGAATTTTGAGTTGATGATCGCCAGTCCTAAGATCAATCTTAGAAAACTCTTTGGCATCGGTCAACTGATCAAACAAATCTTCTATCTTGGGCAAAGGGTACTTGTTCTTGATGGTGACATCATTCAACTTCCGATAATTCGTACACAAACGGTTACCTCCATCTTTCTTGTCCACAAACAAGACAGGGGATCTCCATGGTGACGCACTTGGTTGAATCAATCCAATTTCCAGCATGGCATCTAGTTGCTTCTTCAGTTCTGCTAGTTCCGACGGGTTCATAATATATGGTCTCTGGGCTATGGGTCCTGTTCCGGGGATTAGTTCGATGATAAACTCGATATCCCTATCTGGGGCATACCGGGCAAAACATCTGGAAATACATCAGGGTATTCATAGACTATCCGGACTTTGTCAATGGTAGGTTGGGCTATACTCTTATTGTATTTGAATTGGCGAGGTAAGGTTTCAGATATATGCTCGACTGATATTCCGGCTATACTGGTCATGGTTATGGCTTTCTTGGCACAGTCAATCAATCCTTTATGTTTGGACATCCAATCCATTCCTAGTACTACTTCCAAACCTTTAGTTCCGAGTACTATCAGATTAGCATAAAAATCTATGCCATGGATTCGGATAGGGACGGCTTTGCAAATTTGCCTAGCCTTGGTGGTTGATCCGGGAATTTGAACAATCATGACATGCTTCAGTTTGGTTGGTTGAATTTTACTAGTGCATGCAAATTCTTTGGTGACAAATGAATGCGATGCACTAGAATCAAACAACACTCTTGCAAGTACTGAATTAACAGAAAACATACCCAACACGACGTCTGGCGCTTCCTGAGCTTCTTCAGCATGCATGAGAAAAAGACGGATGTTGCGGTTGAGCGAATTCCCTGGAGCAAACCTTCTTCTGGGCTGAACACGACGCTGCTGCTGAGCTGGGGCATTGGTATTAGGGGATGCGGCATTCTTCTTGTTGGGGCACTCGTTAGAGTAGTGACCCTTATTTCCACAGTCATAACAAGTTACCTGCGACTTGTCATTTGCTGCTACAGGCACAACATTGCTTCCAGTCCTCGGGGCAGTGTTGGTGTTGGTGGTAGCATTGTTGTTGTTGAACATGGGTGGGGCACGGTTGAAATTGCTAGAGTTTCCGGGGTTGTTGTGATTTCCTCCGGGCCTAGGGTTTCCACAGTTGGGATAGGTCGAACGGTTCATCGGGGGTCTGTTTGTTCTCGGGGCAAATCCGGGAGATGGGTTAGGGCGATACTTTGGGGTCTGATGGGTTCCAGGATTATGCATCATGCGACGCTTGTGGTTCTCATTGGCTTGGTTGATCTTTCCTTCCATCTGGATATCAGAGTCGACAAGGGCTTCAATATCAGCATAGGGGATATTGACTAACACAGTCTGCATCTCATCATGCAGACCATTCAGGAACCGTTCTTTCTTCTTGGCTTTGGTGTCAATCTCATCCGGGGCATACCTAGCTAATGACAAGAATTTGTCACGGTATTCCACTACAGTCATCCTTCCTTGCTTCAGTTCTCTGAACTCGTCTCTCATCCTCTTGATCAAACCCGGTGGCACATGGGTTCTGCTGAACTTGACCCTGAATTCCTCCCAGGTCATCATCTGGCCTCCGGTCATTGCGCGAATAATGTTCCACCATGCTCTAGCATCTCCGGCTAGATAGTGGGTGGCAAACAGAACTTTCTCGTTGGCTTCCACTCCGGCGACTTCTAGGTTATTTTCCATGGTTTGCAGCCAATCATCGGTGTCTAAGGGCTCTTCTGACTTAGTGAAAACAGGTGGGTTGGTATTCTGGAAGTTCTTGAGCTTAGATCCATGGCTGTCTTGATTTCCATGGCCTTGATTGTTGTGGGCAAGCTGAGCTATCTGTTGTAGGGTGGCTAGGTTGTCCTGACGTTCCGCTCTTTCAGCTTAGCGGTCAGAAACCAACATTTGTAGGATCTGCAACATCGGGTCCGGGGATGAACCACTTCCTCCGCGTGGCATCTGAAGATTGGGATAGATCATGAGAAAAGAGGGAAATTTCTAAGGTTCTGGGATTTTGAAAAGTTTTTAAAGTTTGACTCAGATTTTTCTAGCAACTTGCTTTTCATTCATTCATTCATAGCACACGATACAACACACGCCACAACAAAGAAAAACAGATGGTTTTAAGAACCATCCTGGAAACTACGATACAGTGGGACCGAATACTACTCACTACGCTAGTGTTCAAGTGCTACTACTCCTCGAAATATGTGGCTTCATTATCTTCATCATCATCGATGAAGGCGAAATCATCCTCATCGGTGAAGAAATCCATAACCTGATCCGCCAGAAAATCATCATCATCGCTGAGATAGGAGTAGGGGTCTCCACGAAGATCCTCTCCGGCATTCTCTCTTTCCTCCAACTGCATGTCTCTCTCGTGGATGGTCTCGTCCAAAGATGAGATGAGGTGGCGAAGACGGGCAATGATGCGCTCCTTCTTGTCGAGCTGACAACGGCGAGACTTGCGATCCTTTGCTAGCATGGCGATGGTTTGATCCTTCGTCTTGATGATAGCGGACTTGTGGTTGGAGTAGTCACGACAGTTATCCAACTCCTGCTGACGATCGTACATCATGAAGCTAAGGTGGTCCAACTGAGTCTTCAGCTCGGGGTGGTATGGGGCTTCCAGTGGTTGTCCATTTGCATCACGCCTTGGGCAAAACTCAAAGCGGGTTCCTTTGATCTGATTGATGGTCTTCCCACACAGACGGGAAAGAGCTTCCTGCATGGCCCTGGCAAGTCCATCGAGACAGTTGTTCTCTCTCAAGGTAAACTGAATTCCCTCAGCAGTGTGAGGTTCAATCTTTCCTCGGAGACTTGCAATAATTTGCCACTGTAGATCTTCTCCTCCTTGATCATTGAGCTGAGTTCCGAAGAACTCAGGGTGCGGACGCTCCAGAAGTTCCGAAAGCTGGTCGAAATCCCTCTCAAAGATAAGGTCTCCTCCATTCCCCAACTCATAAAACTTGCTGTATTTCACGTCCATCTATTAAGAATATAGGATGAGTAAGTTAGTAGAGTGATCAAGTGTGTCAAATTTTATGTATTTTGCAAGAGTTTTTGAGGAACATGAATTTTCCTGAAAGAATCAAACGGATAAGAATGAGAATAAGTTTTTGTAAATATTTGCTTCCTTTGGTTTTGAAACTAAGTTTTTGATTCAAACGTCCATTATAACTAGGGTCTCCTATGGTCAGGATGGATCTGATACCAACTTGTCAACACCCGAATTTTTAATCCCAGATGCCTGTTATGCCATACATCGCAATCCCAGGATTACCATTTTTGCGAGACATAACAGAATTGGATACCATAGTACATCATCCATTACAAACCATACATAAGGTCTTACACAAATAAGGATCTCATGATCCAGTTCTTAATACAACTCAAGCAACGGAAATACGTAATAATAAAGGTAGCATAGGCGAAGCTCCATCTTGAGGTCACGAGGCAATCTTGACGATGGGAGATGATCCTAGTTGTCGTAACCTTCACGGGTCCATCCTCCGGTACTCCTCTTCATAGTCTGCCAGGAATAGCGAGGACAAAGCCATGAGTACTCTTTAAGTACTCGCAAACTAATACTAACAAGTGAAAGGGGTTTTTGATAATAGGACACTAGGCTCTAGGGTTGTTTTGCAAGAAGCCAGATTTATCTCTACTAGTTCACAAGCAAGAGAGCTAATTGAAGTTTAGAACACCTAAGTGGGAACTTGTATTTCATATCACAACTATATTGTGGTCAAGTCCAAGTCTCAAATCATTTCACAAGTCATTTTGAAAACATCTGACGGGGGAACAGCATGTCCACTCCAACTGTCCATAACCGCGGATGCGGCTATTCGAATAGTTTGTCACTCTACAGAGATTGTACACTTTCACCACAACATTCGATACATCCGTCAGGAACAAATCCTGAATTCATCATACTCAGTATGCGGATAATCAATCCTAACCTTTCAATTACACGCCCTAGTATAAGCACCTCTCCTGTGAGTTTGGCCTCCCAACCATGACCAACTGTCATCTTGGGTATTGCACAGGTGGACAATCTTCACAAGGTAGCCTCAGCTCAGACCTTGGCCGTGAGGGAACCAATACTAAGGTATATAAGTTTCCAGTCAAGCCCTACCCAATCTTCGGGTATTGTGGTTGTATGGTAAAATTGGAATTGTATCGCATCCAGACAACCATCAGTTTTATAAAGGGCTAAGGCTCAGGCCTCAACATTTTCATCACCAAACTCATCTGGTGTTCGGAAACATATGTCAAAACATCTCAGTAGAATGATCCATCATTCTAAGGTTTTCATAACCATTTTTCCACAAGTATTCCCATCTAAAGTTGATCAAGTTTTATGCTTAGCACTAGCATCTACAAGTGGGGGTGAGTACTAATGAGGGGTGGTAAGCAAGTGGAGTTTTAACTAAGTTCAGTCTCATGCCTTAGGATGACATCAAGTTTATCTAGCTTAGGCCAAATTTTATGCTCTTTATGCAACCTTCAAATATCTTTCTATAATCTACAAGTTACTTAAGTACCCTCTAACGAAGTAGCTCTGAGAATAAAATAGACTAGAAAGCTTGCAATTAAAACTAGGAGGGGGTATCAAGTGGATATAAACACATATGCTTAAGGCATATAGTTGGCATGGTAACAAGCAAGTATTTGCTTGCACAATTGCAAGTATAAGCTTGCATAGGTCAACTTGATTAGTAAGGCTTGCAAGTGTGGGCTTGCTAAAGTAGAGTATCTTGCAAGTGCTAGCTTGCCTTGTGCAGAGCAGTGGTTAAAGTTCCCCTCGGCTTCTTCTTCGTAGAATCTTCCTTCCTCCTCGTATCCTTGGTCGGTACTAGCGTCTACAAATAAATACGATGTACACAATCACCAAACAATACTTAACTACTTGCAATCATCACACAAAAGGGTCCTATAGATGATCTAGCATCATCACTAACATCACAAGATTAAAGCTTGGTTTAATTCCTTTTATTTTTAGAAAAGTAATTTCTACTCATTGAAAAACTACTTAAGATTTAATATTCTCCAAACCAAACATGGGATCATGTTGACACATGTCATCACCACATATTTTAGTCCATGGGAATGTGATTTAAAATGGTGTCACAATTTAATAAGGTTTTATCCTTTTATTTTAATTAAATAATGTGTCTAGAAATGCCTATGTGGCATTCTTTTATTACTTGGTCAATATTTCTGTAAGTAAACCTATATCTTTTTATATATTCTGAAAGATATGGTTAAATGTGATTTTTGAGAGTTGGAATCAACTCAAAATCTATCATGGTTTAAATTTGAAAAATGTTTGAATGCAGAAAAGCTTCTGCCTTGTTATTCTTACCAAGGATGATCTACAGATCCAAATGACTTGAATCCAATGGGTTTGGATTCAGCATTCCCAAACCTTTCTAACAAAATTGGTTTCAGTCAATTTGGTTCACTGAATCGACCTGGGTTGATTTTTGAATCTAGGTACAGAAGTGTTTTTGAATGAAAATGGAGAAATCCAAATTCAAACAACTGGGCTGCACGGGAAACAGTACTGGGTCGGCCTGCTAAGCACAACGCTTACGCGGGCTGGTTAAGTGGTTGTCCCCACGTGTCAGTGAGACTAGGGGGTGCGAAGCGGTATGGGGCGATGTGGTGCGTTCGATCTGGTTCTAATCCAACGGCTGAGGGTCATCGTTGACGTTGGGCAACACCGGCGAGACAAAAACCTAACGCGGCAGGTGGGGGTCGTTGGGGGCACACCGGGGCTCAGACGAGGGTCGGCGAGGCGAGCGAACGACGAAGTCGACGACGGCGAACCTCCTGGCACCGGCAGCTTATCCTGGGGCGGCTCCAATCGCTGGCCCCTTCTTCTACAGCAGCGGCAGGCTCCAGTGAAATTCCGGCGAAGTGCTGCTCGCCTTGCTCCGGGAACGGGGTGGAACGATCAGTGAGGAGAGGGAGTGAGATGGTGTGCTCAATTCGGCTAGGGGTGGCATCTATTTATAGTGGCGAGAGGGAACCGACAGGCGCAAGCTGGGCTCGTCGTGGTCGACGGCACAGACGGCTAGCGGCGTGGGCGATGGTAGGGGCGGTGCGGTGCTCCCTGGCGATGCTCAACGACATGGTGGCGAGGTGTGGGGCGGTGTGGCGAACGAGCAGCGGTTCTGGGGTTGCTGGGACGGTGGTGATCACGTATGCACGTGGCGAGGGCGGCACGCGGTCTGTGGGCGTCGGTCGAGCGTGGCGCATGGGGCGCGCTCTCGGCATGGTTGCTGGCGAGCTTGGCATGATCCGTGCGTGTGGTCCAGGGGTTGGCAAGGTTTGAGCGCTGGACAGGGAGTGGCGGTGGGGTGTTGGCTTGCTCCCAGACATGTTGGCTAGGCTTGTTTCTTCTCCTAGCTGGTTGTCGACATGTGGGTGGCAAAGGTGCACTCGGCCTGCTACCATTGATGGCATTGCCAAGCTTACAGTGATGCTACAGTTTTGCAATTGAGCTAGATGATATACTAAAGCCTAGTTGTAACCAGAGAGGGAAAAAGTTAGGCTCCAATCACTGCTCACAATAGTGTTTGGATTTTGTTTGATTTGAATCTGCAAGGTGTTTGATGAAATGGCCGCAAGAACTCAAGTTTTGAATTTTGAAAAGATTTTTGGTGGGTGTGCTAGGTTGGTGTTGGTGAGTCTGCAGATGCTTGGGTTTTGAAAGTTGAGCTTGTTTGAGTGGTTTTTGAAAAAGTGGGATCTTCCCATATGATAAAGATTCAATTTTGAACTGTCCTTTAAACTATGCATTTGAATGTTTCTGGATGATCACAAGGTGGGCCTTGGTACTTGGTTATGAGTACTATCAAGGGGTGTAAAGATCCAAACAAGTTTCCGTTAAGTTTTGAAAGTTTGAGACAGCCAAAGTAGGCATGGGAGTTAAATTGGTCAAAATGACCATTCCCTTATTTTGTTTGTTTGGATTTATTTGTCTTTGGGAAAAGTGTGGGGATGGTTTAGATGATGTTTATTTCACCTAAGAATCCATTTACAAGCAAAGGAACACACAAACAAGGTGGTTCAAAAGAATTCAAATTGGAATGCATACACACATGCATGCTTTCATATTTTTATTTAGAAAAGTTTTTGTTAACCCTAATTTTGATGATTAGAGTTTGATGATCCAAGTTGAGTATTTTTGGGATGTTACACCCTTGTGGACCATCTGCCATGCCCCATGGTCCAATATGCTGATGACACGTTGATTATACTCCGAGCTGAAGCCTCTCAGATTCAGCGATTGCGCATTGTCTTGGATATTTTTCTCTCGCCACGGGCCTGTGCATCAACTTCCACAAGAGAACCTTTGTCCCAATACATGTGCCCCCTTCCGAAGCCGCCAGCCTTGCCACCATCCTGGGATGCCCCGTCTCAGGCTTCCCCCAGACGTACCTCGGGCTTCCCTTGTCGGACCAGAAGTTACCCGCGGCCACCCTAAAGTTCCTCGCCACACGGATTTTGAAACAGATCCCGGAATGTCACACTTCACTGACCCCGATAGGTGTCCATTTGACCCTCTCCACTGCCATCCTCTCTATGATTCCCTTGCTTGCCATGTCTATGTTGCCCCTCACAAAGGACACCCTCGCGAAGATGGACAAGCCTAGGCGCGCCATGCTCTGGAAGGCTGCTGCCTCATGTTCTGGCGAAGACTGCCATATGGCGTGGGACCTGGTCTGCCGGTTGCGGTCTGAAGGTGGCCTTGGTGTCGTTGACTCTGCTCTCCAAAACACATGTCTGCTGCTAAAAAACCTCCACGCTCTTTTCTCTAGGCGTGATACCCCCTAGGCGCGTTGGGTTCGTCGGAGCTACCTGTGTGGGGAGCCGCAACCTTCTACGCCCTCGTGGCAAGGCTTTCAGTCCTTTATCCCCTTGTAACGCTCCATCACACGGGTGGTTCCGGGGGATGGGATGTCGACCTCCCTCTGGTTCGATTCATGGACGCCGCTCGGACCGCTAGTTGATTCCCTCCCTGCCGCCTTCTCCCATTGCCTCTCGACGATGTTGTCGGTGGACGAGGTTGTCAGCGATGGCACCATCCGCATCCCGCTGCGGCCGCATACCACTATCCAGGCGGAGGCTGAGTTGGCCTTCCTGCGTACCCGCCTGCACGCTCTCCAACTCTCTGATATACCCGACTTCCGCACTATTATGCTTTGCCCTGTAGGCGATTTCTGCACAGGAGACGTGTATCACGCATTGCGCTCCTCAGGATGCATAGTGTCGCACCAGGAGGTCAATTGGAGGAACTATGCGCCACCCCGAGTCAGGGTATTCTTCTGGATTCTGCGCCTCGGTCGCACTAGGACGCACGCCCACCTGTTCCATCTTGGGTGCATCCCCTCCCCGCACTGCCCGTTTTGCTCCGGCATCCTCGAGGACCTGGAACACCTGTTTGTCCGATGCCGCCGCCTGTCCCCCATTTAGATGCGCCTCGCGGGCGACCTATAGCTGCCCCCCGACGCAAGTGTCGCCATCTTACTTGGCGCGCTCTCTCATCGTCTCCGTCATATGCACACCTCGGCTCTTCACACAGCTATGCTTGTCATCCTATGGTTGGTCTGGAATTCACGCAATCGCATGGTGTTTGATGGAGCCCCATCCACCGTAGAGCAGGCCGCCTCCTTAGTCGCTGGACATCTGCTGTTGTGGGTCGTCCGGGCTCCCAGACGGGTAGACCTCGACCCATGTGGTCCTGGTGTGTACTTGCAGTAGTCCCCCCTTCCATGTAGCTCTGTGTAACTCTATATACCCATGTGGGGTGGTATGCCACCTTCGCGCCGCCACGGTCTCTCGTGCCGACGCCTTCATGTAAATTAAAATGTAAATTATTTTAATAGTAATGAGAATGTCGTTCAGGTGGGCTATCGCCCCCCTTGCACCCTCAAAAAAAAGGGTACATATTAGAGCAAGTTTTTTGTCCCACTTACCTAAAAAACGATTATTGCCTCTCTTACTCATCATATATATAGGTAAACTATTAGAGTTGTTCTAATAGATCATCGAATGCATAAAAATGAATGGCTGTTATCCATTTGAAGGTACCTCAAAACATACCCAAATTAGTTATTTTACACGCCTGCTAATTCCTAAACCTTGCATAGTAACACAATTTATCCTATAGCTCACATAACGTAGGCGAAAGGGGCAGGTCAATGAACTGGATAGTGCCCATGAACACGAATGCCATCACATCAGCCGTGGGAAGGTAGCCACTCCGCATCAAAGACAGATTTATCGCGAAAGTCAACAGCTAGTCCCCAAACTAGATACCAACCGCTTGATTCATCATCCCTTCGAGGCTTAAACCATTTAGTAATTGAATGTTTTTTAATGCTGTATTATAAACAAATTGCTTATGTGATACTATAGTTAATGACGAGAGGGTGGCCCTGTTGCACGGAACCATGTCGCAAACGCATTGCTAGCCCAATCTAAGGCCTTTTCGAACAAGTATTTCTTAGCACGATATCATAGGCAAATTGCTTATGTGGCATCATATTTAATGAAGAGAAAATGTGTTGTTGTATCTTAGCTTAGATACAAGCCTTGTATGGTATCATATGCAAAATACATGTTTAGTCCAATCACATGCATACATGTATCCAAAATCACTAAATGTAGATACAACGATACAACTCATTGTACTAGTTGTATCTTAAGATACACCACTGTCTAGGATAGCGAGCTAAGAGACACCCCACTGTGAAAGGCCTAACGTATGGATATACTCAAAATCGTTAAATATAGATAAAACCCTCAAAGAAAATACACTCTAAAGGTTATATCTTAAAATATACTAAACGTAGCAAGTGCATTGTGAAAGGCTCAATACTAGCAACTTAGGAAAACGTCCAAACAACACAAGGTCATGTTGTCATTATGCATATTTTTTCATAATCCATAATAAGTGTCGTTAATTTAGTATACTTACTATGGATCGAAGGGTGTACATGCTCCGCTACTAAATAAAAAAATTGCATTCCAATGAAAGAATTGCTAATTTATAATCATCCATAACTTCATATATTAAATTTAAAAACTTAGCGGATCACACGACACTATAATCCGGATCACACCACTAAGTTATTTTTCTGTTACAACGGCATCAATGTATCATGAAATGATAGCCCACTAACATGGTAATGAAACACCACCAATTTCCTTCTAAAAACCAGGTGGCCCGTGGCAAGCCTTGTCCCATATCTAGTAATGTAGATGGTTGCACGGGGCCCCCATAGAAAAACTGTCCGTTCACAATGGGAGTAGCGGTGTAGACATGCGAGTCACTCATATATATGAGTGAAACCTCCTTCACCTGTGAGGCATGTCCGTTTTGATCAATGAACTGGATATTGCTCATGGAGGCAGATGACATCACATCATGTGTCGGGCGGTAGCCACTCCCCATCGGTTCCAAATCTGTCATGGGGCTTGAAACGTGGCCGCCAAACTAGATACCTCCTGCTCGATTGGCCATCCCCCCGTTAAATAGTGACTTGGGAAATCGCCCAAACAACGCAAGGTCGTCCTGGTTGTTGTGCCCGTAATACACTTGCCAGTCTCCCATGATGCCATCCTGTAATTCAACAAGAAGTTAGATTCTAGAAATACATGAAACTTAGTTACAAAAATTCTAACCTTTAACCAACTAGCAACGTGCATCTGCAAAGCACGGACAGCAAACACATTTTTCTTTTGAGAGGCAGCAGACTCAATTTAATCATGAAAATTACAGTTCTCAAGGCATACCGTCATCTAAAAAGTAAAATATAAAAGCCACACTTTTTAATGAGTGCTAGTACTTATTGAATATACTCCGATTGGAGGCGGAGGCTATGGGAGTTGGGAAAAAAGAAAGTTGGGAACGAAGGGAGTTGGGGCGATGGGGTTCGTGACACGGTATTTCCGTCTGTATTAATTCCTGGTAATTAAGGAGGTGGACCAGATCTAAAACGTTGATTAATTCTGAACCTTTTTTAGGCCCAGAATGTAGAATAAAACCGGATATGGTGGGAGTATTTCGTAGAAGGGATTTGCATTTTCAAGAAAATACTAAGCCTGCACGGAACCTACAGATTCTGCGTGCAAAACAGATGAATTGCTATTTTGAAGAAAAATACCACGTAAACAAATTTCGTTGGACCAGAAAACAACAATTCACATATATTAGAATTAGAAAGTAAATAACTAGGAGACAATAAGTACAATTCATATCCAATAATTACAAGTACAATCTGAAACATATGTTCTCCGTAATTAGTTGAGAAATTAAAAATTAAAAAAATAACATTAAGGCTAAATATTGGTATAGGTATAGTTAGAGATACATATGTATCCAAAAGTTGTGACCTTATTAGCAAAAAGAATTGCGACCATGGGTCACACACAAAAAAGGAGGCTACTGCTTTCAGGTATATGTGGATATTGGTGAGGCTCATCGCAATCTATTATTCTCTCACAGTTGTGCTAGTGATGTGCTTTTTGTTACAATTGTATAGTTTAGTCCTAAGTCTTAAACGAAGCAAGTTGTGATGCAATAATCTTCAACGGATGTGTACCTTGATAATTTTAACCGTGATATTCTGTTTGAGTCCCATGGGCTGGGTGACAGTCTCAATTACTCCACCTGGGGCTATGGGTGCGCCCTTCTCCGGCTGAAAACCCGCGCAGTCAGCATTAGGGCAACCGGTTTTCTGGTACCCATCAGTCTACAAGACCAAAGAGGAAAAATCACAACACATATATACGTTAAAACCCAATCGTATTTCAGCCACCTAGTCAATGAGAAAGCACGGGGACTTCTGGATATATGAGAAACCAGACAGTTTTCAACACGGTCAGATTGATTACTCACCGTCCACATAGAAAATAGATGGGTGTGAGAGTCACCATACTTCTTGGGCGCGACCTAGCACAAAACATGAAGCAACCGTGAGCCATGTCCTCCGAAAATATGAAATCATGTGTGAATTAATGTTACTCCCTCCGACCCATATTAATTGACTTGGATTTGTCAAATTTTAGATAAACCTATATACTAAATGGTGTCTAGATTCATCTCAATTTTGACAAATCCAAGTCAATTAATATGGACCGATATCACACTCACCTCCCAGCCGATCTGGATTGTATTGATGCTCGTAGCCGCGCCGTCTACCACGTCGTAGAGGGTTACCGAGCCCGAAGTTTCCTGCTCGGTGCTCAGGCTGAAGCCGAACACGTCCATCGTGGCGATGAAACCATAGTAACCCTGATCCGATGGTTCTTTTGTCAGGTGCTTCGCAGCCTAAGTGTTCACGACAGAAAATAAAAAAAGCGGACAGATTTAGTAGCCTATGTTATCGGTAATCAAGGCAGTATTAGCGATTGTCATCAACGGCTAATCAACATATATATACTTACGTAGTGCATCACGGAGACAGATTCAGATTCAGTATGGAGTGGTGAAACCTGGTCGAGTAACTTTTGAGCCAGCAAGCTAGTTTCGCTGCTGGATCTTTGCAATTTCACCTGCTCGATCGATCAATGAACATGCAAAATTAACAGACTATTGTCAAAATTAAAGACAAGATACATCATATTACGTAAGACTGGTTAATTACCCGGGCAGCATCGGTTCCACGGCCGGCCAAAAGCAGCATCCACACGACGGCAACTTGAAGAAAATTACCCATCGTTCCGCCGCCTTTGCTTGCGCTGCGCGATTACCTGGGTGACGATCGAGGAGAACCTACCGCCGGCTTTGCTTGTGCTATAATATATAGAGGCCGCACGGTTTCATTGTGAGATAAATTTGGAAAATTCTGCCTAGGATCAATTGTTTCCTTGCTGCAGGTGCCACCTTTATGGTAAGATTAGAGGTACGGTCGTCCGATAGTCACAGCTCATATATTCTGCCTAAGACCGATTGATTCCTTGCTGCAGGTGACACCTTTATGGTAAGATATAGTACGTATCAGACGATGTCACAGCTCATGCATACCATATTCTGCCTAGGATCGATTAATTCATTGCTGCAGGTGTTACCTTTATGGTAAGATTAGAGGTTGTCCAATAGTCACAGCTCACATATACCACATATATCTATCTATGCTATTAAAAAATTTCAAGGGGTGAAATCTATACTACTCCATAATCCAAATTAATTGACTTAGATTCGGATGTATCTAGTCATGTTTTAGTGCTAGAAACATCCGAATTTAGACAAACTTGAGTCAATTAATTTGGATAGGAGGAAGTATTAAAATTTAAATTGTTTGAGATAGGTTCAACGTAGCAAGATTTGGTTCAGACATTTCTTGGACAATCCCCCCCTTCGGAGGTATTAGGTCATCTCAAGCGGTATGGCCATATTTAGGAAACCCAGACGGTCCGGTTTGATCCGTTTAAGTCAGACCCACACACATGAAAAGGATCACGGTCCGGCCATCGATACCGGTGCGCCCAGTGTGGCAACCTATTCGGTCTGTTGCCTAGACTTTTTTCCCGCGTTCATTTTCATGGTAAAGGCCGATTGAACCACGAACAAACAAATCTACTATCTTTCTGTATTCATCTACTTTTTATCTCTCTCCCTTGTATCTTTCTTCTCGTTCTTTGTTGTTCTTCAATATTGGAGGCTACGAATCCATGAGGCTCTAGGGGCGGTTAGGCCGACCTAGGGCAGCCCATAGCCATCGTGCCGCCCTGACGGGGTCCCTCTTGGGTGAACGGGGTTTCGGGTATCAAAAGCGCCTGCCGGACTGTCTTGCGTATTGCGCTTCCGGCGAGCCTCCCTTGGCGCGTGCTGCCGCGCATCGCGCTCAGCGCCGAGGGTACATGGTGACGTTTTCATGTGCGAACACACTTTTTGATGACACTGTTGGGGACGAAGCTTCGAACGGTCTCCAGCCCATTCTTGCTACGAAGAGGGCGTCATCAAGAGGCTGCAATCTACTGCGATATGAATACTCAATCCAATTATATAGATGCAAGTAACTTTAATGTCCGTGTTGCTAGATATTTTGATATGTGTAATTTATCGTCTAGCCCTAGTTCTAACTATGTGCAACAGCCGATATAAAATTATCTACATGATTTATCTAGTTTTAGCAACTTGCAATATGTAAACTCAAATTATCATGCATCGGCAACCCCACAAATCCATATGCCAATGAACAACATGATGAATTCGGTCAATCAATATGAGATGTCTAATGTTCAAAATTTCAATACCATGCACGATGGTGTTTCATCTTTTTATTCATCGGCAAATAACTTGCAATATGTTGATTCACCTTCGCACATGCCAATGGATAGAGGAATCGTCCAAGCTACTACTAGCTATTTGACCCATTATTCTCAGCCATTATATGCTATACCTTATGTTACTAACTTTTCAGCACTATTTGCAACTGGAGATATTCATGATTCGGCTACGCACCTTTCACAATGGTTACGGCCGAATAAATGAGAGTTCAACAAAATCTCATGTGCATTCATCTACCATTGACGCATATGGTATGCCCCTTGCGCAATTGCAGAATTTCGGCAACCCATGGCCGAAAGAAATTTAAAATGCCGAGGAGCAAGCTTATTCAAGTTGGGACGAGAGGTTAAGGGGAAAAAAAAGCATGCTCCGGTGACTCCACTCGTCCTATTCCTCATCCTCACGCAGGCCGCGCCGCGCCGCGACTCTGGCCGCCCCAGTCACCCAACGCCGTCGTTTTTTGGATAGGGTTGCCGCTCCGACCTCTCGGACTCCTTTCCTCCTGCGCGCAGCCAGAGATCCGTCCCAACCCTCACTTCCCGCTGGATCAGGCGTCCCCTCCTGTCCTTGGCTATATTCTTTCGACGAGGACGTAGAATACGCCCCGGCAAGCACTATTCCTAGGACTTATGGACAGGGGTGGCCAGAGTGACAGAGCCGCGACACGATGGCGACGGGTCACGCAAGCTATGTGGGGGAGAGATGGAGGAGGCGAACTGGAGTGGGGAATCGGAGGAGGAGGACGTAGCGATTGTCGTGGCAGCCTTATCTCCCTGTGAAGGGCTGTGCGGAGGCGGGAGTTGCTGCGTCGCGCCGCGCTGGAGCATGAGGTGACGAGCAGGGCCTCTGTTTCGTCGATCCGGCGACTTCCTTCAGTGAGGGAATTCATGCAAAATTTCTTCCCCTACTCGTTCAGGTACCCACTACACCCCGTACTCTTCAGGAATACGTGCACTCGCTAGACGAATCATTTTGGATTTAGCAGTATTGTTGATTCACATGTTGCTGATTTTTCGCCGACAAGAAGCAGATAGAGACGACCATGCATTTTTTTTAGATTAATAACACCATACTGGGATTCATAGCCTGTGGGGTTAGCAATTCGTGCACTGGTTAATTGACTACATGCCATTGATTTCGAATTGATGATCTCTTCTTTGACGCGCTTCTGCTTGAAAGCGCCTATGACGCACTACAGTTTGCAAAGGCGCTGATTGATCAGGTGTAATCTCCCGCCACTAGAACTTCTATAATTCCTGATTACCAGAAGGAGGATATGGCCTGCGCGACATATGTTCTGCTGCAGGACACAAATACCTATGTTTATCTGATATAATTCTCAGCCATATCCCATATAGACCTGTACTATCTTACAAATTCTCGATTTATTATGTTCACAGTCAAACATTTTTTTCCCACTTGCCAGTAAATGGTATATGCAGGAAAACCATGAGTAACTACTAACTATACACATGTTCTAGGCCTGTCTAGAAAATTACTAAGTATTTTGTTCAGCTTGCTTCTTTCATTGGTGTATATGGATAGTAGATAATGCAGAGCTCTATGTACCAGTTAAAAATATGATTATGAAACAGTTGTAGGGATAGCATTGTTTTGTGATATTTTGTGTGTTTCTATACGGATAAGTAGACTTGCTGGAAATTAATAACTTGGCATGTAATTTTTTAGGTTGCTTGAGGGAATTTTTAGATATTACCAAGTTTCTTTGCCCTAACAAGATTTTATATTTTCAGAGTGTGTAGAAGCTAGCGGGGCAGAAGCTGCCACAAGCATGGATACGGCACTGCAGCCTATAAGCATGGATTACGGCGAGCTCGCGTGGGTTCTAGGCCACTCCTTTTATAAGAGCATATCAAGTGTGGTTTATTGTGTTGCTTGGTTAATACAACATGATATAGTAGCAAGTTTCTTTGCTATAACCACTGTGTTCAAACAAGATTTTATATTTTCAGAGTTTAACTGTACAAGCTAGAGAGGTAGAGGTTGTAGCATGTAAGCATGGATTAGGCGAGCTTCCTTGCTATGCTCGCATGGGTTATAGGCTGGTCGACAACAGACCGTTATGCTGGGATCGGCATAATCCTTAGAAGGTGTGTTCATGCTGTACATTATAACTATTTAAAGCCAAATATCACTCATGTTTTCCTGCATTGACTCTGTTAATTGCTGCTTTCTCCTCGGTGTTTAACTTTAGATATAACATCACAAATCAATCGATATCTGGTTTATCTGTGGCAAGTGATTTCTGTCATTACTAAAATCAACTCGAGTTTCAAGCTAGATTGATAGGATCATAGGATTTAATGCATCTCTCGTGATAAATGACGATTATGAAATTGATACGCAGTTTACACACCATAATGATGGTCCCTCCCTTGATATGTGTTCATGAAGTTATATTTAATGTGTGTTTATACATATGTTGTTATCTCCGTGATGCAATTTTTATCACCGTTGCGAAACGCACGCACGGGCATGTTTCCTATACTATCTAAAAAGAATATGAGTCTTTCGTTTTCTGCCGATACGTCGCCCCCTTCGTCGTGTTTTGTCCATCGTGTTCTATATTCCGCCAATGTTATTGTGGTACCCTGAAATTAATATTTGTGTTGATCAATCAGCTTTAGTAGTTCATCTAGACCAGGATACATATGTAGCGTGCAATATTATTGGAAGCACTAGGTTCATTTTTTGTTAATTCTTAGTTTTCCGATTGACTGGAAAATCTATGTTGGATCTGAGCAGCGGCACCCTGAGCTTAGGCAAGTGTCCACCGGTGCCCCGACGACGAGGGCCGTGGTGGAGGCCGCAAACCTGATGGCGTGAGCAGCTGCTTGCCCTCTAGGTCTCCATTTTTTATTCCAGCTTAGTCAGGTTATGCAGATGTTTTGCATTTGCGTCCAACTATTTGTGCAAATGCCTGAATGGAAACTATTTTTTGTAGCATGGTAATTCTGAGAACAAAAGTATTATTTGTGTGTCCTAATATAATTGTTCAATTTCAAGTGTTTTTTTTTGTTATGCTCAGGCGTCAGGGCATTGTTGAAGGGGCATTCTTGAAGCGTTGTTAAATACTCAAAGTTGACAGGTACGAATTTTATTAAGCTAGTGATTTCGGTGCATTTGTTGTTGAAGTGTCCCAATATTATTTCTTACATTGTAAAAACCCAACTCTGCCATACGTTGATATGTAAAGTTGCCAGAGTACGATTAACCTCTGGATTTGAAATCACTGCTTATATACTGGTATTGAACATAATTTACAAGAACATTCACCTGTAATTCAAAACTAATCTAATACAAAATTAGAGTCATGATTTTCACTTTATATAACAGTTGTGTGCAAAAAAATGCAGTAAACAAGATAATCATCAATTGATATGTCCTACAGTGGTATCTTGAGACATCCTGGTCAGGTACCCATTGCATTTCCCCTTTCATTTGCTAGAATGAAAGAATCTTATAATATCAATGATCATCTACGCATATGGTTATCAAACTCTTCAAATTGTGTTACATCCTCGAGACTAGCAGGTGATGTAAGAACACCATTAGGTTGTCATATACTTCATAGAATTTTCACTGCGATTACCGTTTTGAATCTTTGTGCGGCATTGAAGTGTGATTTTTTAAAAAACTGGCAACAATCAGGAATTATCAACTATCTCTTTTTGGCAATTGCAGATTGCCTTACTTTGATCTGCAACAGAGAGAGGAAGCTGCACGAAGAGGAAAAAGCTGGCACCGACCTCTTTGCTACTTTACTTAAAAGCCTCAAAAGTATTAGCTAAGCCAAAAAAAATACCTCCATGTGCATTAAGTTCTGACCTTTTACTCTGCTTGCTGTTGGCAGCCAAAGAAGAGAGGATGAAGCATCACGAGTGACCGGCCAAAGATAAGTGGACCAGTCTGACCAAATATGATGTTTGTTGGAAGATGAGGCTTCCTGTTATCACACCAACTTCCGTTTTAGTGGCTTTATTTATTGGCTTACCTTAAGAGTAGCACTCCCTCCGTTGCTAAAAAAGGCTTATATCGTGGCACAGAGGGGTATCTACTTAGACTACTACTATGCAGTGTCAGTCTGTGACTATGCAACAACTTAGTAAGGTTCTTGTTCTGGCTTCCGTTAGATGTGAATTCTTTTTTTTAGATCAACAGGGACCCCTGTCCCCAGTTCCATTGATAACATCAACGAAACCTGGAGTGAAACTCAGGTTCAGTACAAAAGAACATCCTACAGAAATAAGGTCCAAAACAAACCAATCCTTGCAACAATCCTGGAGTAACATGGCTAAATTCATCATAGAGAAATGAGTGAATCCTTGCTGCTAATGGTATTTGTGTTGTGTTAGCCTAGATTCATCAGTCTTTGCCCGACTCCCACAAAGGGAAACATGGCTATTGGTTTCTACTATGCATGGACAACCTAAGCTGGGATGGCATGGATTTTGAAAGAAAAAAAAGCAGCTAGGGTGGCATCTCAGTAGTAACTGAGTGGTGTAGCATAGAGGTTTCTTTGGAGAGAAAAAAATGGCCAACGGATAACCAAGTGTTGTCAGAATCTTGCATGTTATCTGAATCAACGTTTGGAACTGAACTTTTGAAGGGAAAAGTATATATATGTTATTAGTTAGTTTTGAAGGTACACCTATTTCATTTCATGGAGAACTATATCAAATTTGCACAAGGATTTTCCAATGGTTTCAAAAAGGACATCTCTGGCAGATGGTGGCAAGCTATATCAGTTCATAAAATATGAACATTCAAAACATATACATCGGTGTTAAAAAAGGAAAATGATCTAGATATCCAATTTAGCCCATCACCGAATTAAGAATGAAGCTATGAAAACAACCAACATAAGAATGAAGTACCAGGATAGTCATCTTTACTCAAAAGAGAAGAATTTGCATGTGCATAGAACATATTATTTTGGATAAATTTCCAGTGCGTGCATGAAAGAGGTTGAATCATTTTGGTCAAGTGGCATGAGGACATCCAACACCTCATCATCAAATCCTTCCGATGCATGATCAACCGGCTCTCATGAGTTATATACGTAGCCGTAGACGGGCATGTTTTCTAGTATATATGCTCTCTATTTGACACAGGGTACAGAATAGTTATTTTACACCCCACATAACTATTCTACACCTATATATGCTCTATTAGGCATAGAATAACTATTCTACACCCGGGTCAAAATGCTGAGCCTGACCTGACTGTTAAAGCGAACCAGTTGCGGTCGAACCCAATTTCCTCTCAGCATAGCACCCCGGCCGTAATTTCCTTTTTATTACGTTGACAGTTTCTAAACTTTTTGGTCTTGCCGTACTGGGAGCTAGCCCCACGTTCCTAAAATCAGTTCGTGCGTGCAGATCGGTGATTTCCACTGGTGGAGGCATGGTGCGGCCAGCGAGCGACTGCAATTGGACATCGCGTCCGGCGGCGAGCGGCTACTGCTAGGGATTGCGGCCGGCGGCGAGCGGCTGCAGCTAGGGATTGCGGCGAGCAACCTCGGCCAGCGGCTTGTGTCCTCGGCGGCGCTCTCGTGGTCGGCACCTCGCGGGGCTACGGTTTGTGGCGTCCCCATCATGGTGAGCGGCGGCCGGCATCCGCACTGCCTGGTCGTGCTGGAGTTGACCGGGGCTAGGGGTTGCGCTGCCCCATGGGTTCACCGACTTCGGCGGCCGTTCGTCGGGCGGAGGCGGAAGGCGACCACGCGAGAGAACTACCTGGTGGGCTTAGTCGTCAAGGTAGCTCGCGGTCTTTTTTACCTTTTTCTTCAGATTGGTTAAAACTTTAGGTAGATTTGTGTAGCTTGAAATTCCGGTACTCACTTTTAGAATACATTAGCTGATTTAGAATTTGGTTACAACGACCAATGAAGCTGAATGGATGGATATACCGAGATGTAGAGCCTGCATTCTTTCTTCTTTCTCTCATAATTCCTTGGTGCTCGTGAAGCTGAATGATACATACATATGAGAAGCACATTCAGATTTTTTGGATAAAACTTTAGGTATATTTATGTAGTCTGTTATTTTGCAGATTCTGATACACACTTTTAGGATGGATTAGCTGATTTAGATTTTGTTTACAACGACCCGAGAAAGTCGTTTTTCCATGCTTTGTTTTCACGTCGTCGCCTAAACGACGTTTAAACGTCGCCCAGGCGTCGGGTTGCGCTGGGAGGACGACTGGGAGCGCCCAGCTTTTTTGAGTTAGGCGCCCAGAAAAAAATCGTCGCCCCGCTCGCCTGGGCGTCGACTTGCTTGCTTGGGGCGATCGCCCAGCCAAAATTGGCGGGATTTGTTGGGGGGAATCAGCGGAAAGGGGGGAAATTGGCGGGAATTGGTGAGGGATATCCCTAATTGAGCGGGGGAGAGAGGGAATCGACCCCTGCAGTATCCAATCGGGCGGGACAGAGAGGCGACCTGAGCTCCACCGCCGCCGCCACCAAGCTCCACCGCCGTCGCCACCAAGCTCCACCGCCGCTGCCGCCAGGGTTCTTCGGCCGCTCCACCTCCGTCGTCAGGTAAGCCTCCTTCCTCTTCTTCCCTCCTCCGCCTCCCTCTCTATTTTCCACCTCCGCCTCCGCCCCTGTTGTTCTTCCTCCGCCTATGCCCCTGCTGTTCTGGTCCTCTATCTCCAGCGTCCCTGCTGTTCTGCTCCTCCCTCTCGTGTGCTGCTCCCCCCTCTGCAGCTCTGCTCCTCTATCTCCAGCCCCCCCTCTGCAGCTCTGCTCCTCCATGGCTCCATCTCCAGCGCCCCACCCCCCCTTTGCAACTCTGCTTGCTGCCTCTTTTGATGCTCTGTTCTGCCTTATTTCTCATCTGATTATGTTGCTAATCAAGCAATAATTGACCAATTTACAGATTGAGATGGCCGATAATGGAGGTGAGGCGTATGATCCGAAGAAGGATCCAAAGAGGAGAGCCAAGTCAAAGGATCCTGGTTGGAAATACGCATATTGGCCAACTGAAGACAAAAATGTTGTCGAGTGTCTTCTTTGCGGGAAGATTGTGTCCTCTGGTATCAAGAGGATGAAGCAGCATCTGTTAGGAGGCTATGGAGATGTGCTTGTATGTGAGAAAACCACCACTGAGATCAAGAAAGAGATGCAAGCATGGATAGATAAGAAGCGGCGAAAGATGCCAGTCGAGGTAGATGACAGCGGTGAAGAGGACGAAGGTGGTGATCAAGATCATGCTGAAAGTGCGGCAATGAGAGAACAAGTAAGCCAAGCATCATGTACTGGTTCTAGAGCAACAAAAGAATCAACTCCAAGTTCTGGGACAGCCTCCAAGAGAAAGGCTGCAGCTGCTGCATTCTTCAAGCCAGCGCCAACCAAGCAACTAAAAATTGCTCCATTGTTGTTGAAATCTCCGGATGAAATAGTGAGGATGAGGCATGCCCCGGGTGCCAAGCAACAAAGCTTGTTTAGGTCTGGTAAGAGTGATGCTGAGAGACATGTGGCTGTCAAGTACACTTGGAGCACCTTCGAGAGGGTGAGTGGAAAAGTCTCTTGTGGCTGTTTCTAATTTTAGAATTCTAGCAATTAGCAAGTGGTTCAATTATGGGCTGTTGTTTCATGTTAATTTCAGATCCACGGCAAGAAGAGGAACAAGTTGGGACATTCGAAGTTGGATGATCTTTCCTACATATCTTTCAACAGCAAGATTCAGGAGAGATTTGCTAGGCTTCACCATGAAGGTAATAAAGTTAACCCTCTCTTCCTAGAAGAGTTCCAATGGGACAATGAGTGGGTTGACAAGGACGCTGAAGTGGTTCAGCGAGTGCACGAGGATGATGATCTCACATGGGACCAAGTAGATGCTGCTGCCACTACATCATCATCACTTCTTCGTCGCAATCAGCCTAGGGGTGGGAATTTCTACACTAGACGTGCACCACAAAATGTAGACGAGTTAGATCAAGATCCCTTCATTTGTGATGATGAAGATGTTGATGATGATGTGGTGGGCGCCGAGGGTACTCAATCTCAGCCTGATGGTGGTGAAGATAATGAGGTTGATGGGGAGAACTCCGATGCTTTGGAGTATGATGACGATGATGTGTAGGAGTGCTTTGCCTTGGCTGTTGCTTCAGTGCTTGGTTTTGGCTGTTTGAAACTAGCTTTCATGAATTTGTGTTGAAACTATGTGGGTTAAATTTGTGTTTCGAACTTCCGGACCTTATGTTGTTGAACTTATGCGTATGCTAGTTGTTATTTATGTTCCTAAATCTCCTATTTTGCTCACATAATTTCATTTTCCTGTCATATTATATATTATTTATTATTATTACGCCCAACGCCCAGTTGTCGCCTAAACGTCGACATGTCGACTCAACTCTTCGAGCTCGACTCGACTCGACTCGTCGACTTCCGAACAAAGTTTCCATGATGCTGATTAACACTGTCTCACAACGTTGAAGTGTCAAACAGGTTTAATCAAAACAAATTCTAAAATTTATTGCATAGTTGCATTCTGAATCCTGTTCCAGCTGGTATAAAACTAATGTTCACACTTGATTTCAGTTGACCATCTTTTTGTTATCCTTTTATGGAGTATTTTTGCGATTGGTACTGCGAGTAGCTTAGCAATTAGGGCAATATTTTTGTGGATATGTAGTTATTATGCAGCATCAGAACTGTGCTGTAATTATTGTTTATGGTTTGAATCATCCCAACAGTGGCTGCCCGGAAAGGATTTATCTAGATCCTTTGTTTACCAAATAAACTGCTTAGTGCTGATAATTGATAACCAACTACTCACCCACATGATTATGTAAAAATGAATAGGAAATGTAATCTGCGAGTGGCATTGAGTTGTGTCCAAACGAATTTTGTGTATAGACTATATGGTTGGAATGTTGAATTGCATCGTTTGATATTTGCCTAAATTGTCATCAAGTTAGCTAGAGTACTTGAAAGGGAATCTGTTTACTAAACGACTTCCTTTATTCCGGAAGGAACTGAAAAATTCGTCAGGCCATATGTTTTATGTTTGTAGAATGGGGACATGCTAATTTTTCTTATACTTTGTGCTTTTTCAGGCACATGAACGATGAAGCCATACAGGTTATTCTTAAATTGTGGGATATTAGGCAGACATCCCACCATGTCATTAGTTCTTATGATGCATAATTTTATGTGCATGTCAATGCATGTGCATAATTATTACATCGGGACAAGGGTCGCTGCGGGGAGTTCTTATGTTCCATTTATGGGCTAATACACCATGAAAGTATTCTTACGTGACACAATTTTACGGAACATTAAAGCAAGGCATCATTTATTTTTCATGGCCACAAATATCTGTTGGGCTCTTCCCATCAATTTGTCAAAATAACTAAGAATTTTCGAATAAAAGGTTAATCAAATATATTTTATGTGATGGTATCATCAAATACAAAGTTGGAGCTCCAAATGGAAAGTGAGTGGCAAGAAGTGTACGCACTAGATGATTATAACATTAGTCTTGTTTGCTTTCCAAGTAGGTTATAGTCTTATCAATCAACCTAGAGTCTACAATGGTGAAACGCCTTCCATAACAGTTAAAAGATACTCTGTTTAGCGGTGATCTTGACTTAGTCTCGTATGTTCTTCTACCCGCATGAAGCATTCAGTCATATTTATTTTACATTCTTCTCATTGTAGCTCATAATTTCTCTTAGTCGTGAATCATTCAGCTGTAATAAGTTTTCTCGAATAGTTCAACTGTAGTTTGTAAGTATCTAATTTCAAAAGGTCACAAAAATGCTACTTACCTACAGCAAGAGAAAATGGTATATATATAGTTTATATACTGACAAATATCTTATTTTAGATTGTCTCCTTTCCAGTGCTCCCGTAGTAGGAGGTAAACTTATGTTATATCTATGTCACCTAAATTGCAGCCTGTAATGTTTTCGCAAGAGTTGAACTATAGGAAGAGGAAGCAATAGAGCACTGGTCCGGTTTCATCACGCTTCTCGTTGTTTAATTATGTGTTGGGTTTTCCTTCTCTTCCTCATTTTTAGGAGTGCATTCGTGGCTAATCGGGTGTTCCTTGTTGGTCTTGCAGTGCATCATTTTGGCCACCACTCTTGTGGAATGCAACTATAATGTATGATTGATTGATTCTCATTTCCGGTTTTATGCATCATTCATTTATTGGGCCATTATTTATGTGTCCGTATGTTTACTTTGTAGGTACATATGTTCTAGTACAATTTTGTCAGGATACATCTCTTATGCTTCCCACTTCTTCACTTTTGAACACATTGCACTACATATGGTTGAATGTTTTATGTCTGCCAACAGTATAACTTAGAGATTATTATCATGTAATAATCTTACACACTATGATCTGTTTGAGAAATTTCTAATTGGTGCATGTCTGTCAATTCTGTTTGCTACATGAAAAAATCTGTAGAGGTTTGGACTATTGAAGGTAATGTGATGGTTTTGGCAAAAGCATACCATTACCTTCAATAGTCCAAATAGAACATGCCAATGTGATGCACATCAAAATCCAAGTGAAGTATGTATGCCATGTGATATTTTTTCCCATTTCAATCAAATCAAATATACTTTATTGTCCCTTGATGACTATCACTGTAGTATAACACTAGTCTCCATGTTATGTGCAATTTACAGAAAGCAGGGTTATGCAAAGGGATTTTTATATGTTTGGTTGTTTTTGGTTTAGTTGGAAAGAGTGGAGATTAAAGAGGAATGGTCAATGGTCATTCTTTCGTTTCAATGAGGCTACAGGTGATTTTCTTGTTTCAGATCATTACATAGCAACATGATTAAACACTCAATGTCTGAATGTTTGCAGACCTTGCTTGAACAGATGCTCCATGGCGGTGGACAGCACCATGGCCACCATCAGAAGTTGGAGTTGTACCTTGGTCTATTGTTTGATGTTTGAACTACCTGGGAAGAAATAGAGCTGTGGGGATTGGGGGACGGGAGAGCTGGAGTTCCTGGTACTTTTGAGAAGACTCCGTCTTAGCCCATAATTGGGATCATGATGTTTTTCACGTGCTTCTAAAGGAAAAAATCATCGCTGTTGTGTATAGAACTTCTTTTCATGGTTGCATCCATGTGAGTGTAAGAAAAAGATGCAGCTTTAGGATTTACAAGTGAGACATATGTGTCGTGGCGTGCTAAGAATTATTTTTGGTGCTTGGCCTATCACATTGATTACTGCAAGTTTTTTAGTATTATACCAATGAATTATTTTTAATTTATATTGATGTACTCTGAGATGATTCTCCTCTCGTTGTTATTCATGAACTAGAAATATTCAGCTAGTAGTAGTAATCTTACGAAAGCCGGATGGTAATTCCACATTTTTCTTAAGCTATCTTTTTATATCATTTTCTAGTTCTAACATAATATTCCAAACTAGTTAGCTTTTGTCTTTATGTTTCATGCATGACCGCAGTGCTATATGTACGAAACTTATCAAAATAATTCCATTATTGGTCGTAACTTTCTTATGTCCCTGACCATCCTACCTCGCATGCAACAAAATTTACGTCGTGCCAGCCCAGGCGAGTGCACGCGCCGTTGTTGAGCTGGCAGAGTTACGTCGCATGCACAAAATTTACGTCGTGAGGGGCGAGCGAGTCCGTGCGCGGTCGTTCGGCTGGCAGAGGCTGGCGCACGGTGGGGGACGGTGTGCAGAATAATATTCTGTATCAAATAGCGCGACTATATATATATATATATATATATATATATATATATATATTTCACGCTATTTGACATCCAGTAAATTTGTAGAACTGTATATTATTTTTACATCACGTAAATTTTTTCTTACACTATAAGTTAAGAAGAACATAATAAAATTTAGAAATGACAAAAAAAAATTTATTTTCTTGCCATATAAAATTACAATGTAAAATTCGTATTTTTTGATGTTTTTACACTATAATGACTCATAAAATTTATTTTTGTGTTGAATTTTTTTGTTATAGTAAATATATGAACACAATTATTTATATACAAATCATAATTTTTTAATCTAACAACATAAAAATATGTATATATATATATATATATATATATATATATCGACGCGGATTTGCTACACACGGGCATAGCTGCGCATAGGCTTAGGACCGTTGGATAAAGAGATCACATACACTACTAGTTTAGATGGTAATGGCTGGCTCTTGAAAGTAGTAACGGTCTCTAGCAGCTTTGCACCGCGTGTGTGTACATGCATGTTGTTCGTTAGGGTTTGCCTCACCTAAACGAAATTAGATAAGCTTTGTTTTGCATGTTGCTCGTTAGGGTTTGCCTCATGCAAACGAAATTAGACAAGCTTTGTTTTGCATGTTGCTCGTTAGGGTTTGCCTCATGCAAATGAAATTAGACAAGCTTTGTTTTGCATGTTGCTCGTTAGGGTTTGCCTCATGCAAACGAAATTAGACAAGCTTTGTTTTGCTAGGGCTTCATGCATGCATGCCAAAGGAACACTAACGGCGTTAGTTCTTAGACAAATCCTAGGTCTGGATACATGTGCTCCCTATATCAAAAGAGGATAGAATCAACGGTGGATAGGCTATGCGCAGCTATGCCCCTGTTTAGCAGGCTATTTCCCATATATATATATATATATATATATATATATATATATATATATATATATATATAGCATCGGACACCCATTCCTCATCTCACTTCCCTCGCAACACGTCTTCCCCTTCCTCCTTCCCCTGTGGGAGGACAATCTTCCTACCCTAAGGCCCCGCTTGGCACACATGTTTCGTTTCCGGCTCCGGTCTGGTTACGGAGGGATTTGTACGTGCACAGGTGCACAATTCACCGGAAGTAAATTATACAGAGGTTAGCTTTTCTAATTAATATACCAGTATTTTTGGCAGGTAATCAAATATAAACATGAAGTCAGTTCTCTCGGACTCCATAAAAATTAAATCTTTCAACATACACGAGCAGTCAAAGTTAGCCTACATAAAAACATCCCATGTCATATTTTAACAGTTATCAATGAATACAAACTTTTTTAGATCAACAACAAAATAGATTACTTAAATTACAAATAATAGCCGTTCAACAGACTTGAACTCAGATGAATTTTTGAAGACTTGAACTCGCATGGACTTCTGAAAACTTGAACTTGGCATCCTAAATTAAAGAAATCAATATTAGATACTACGAACATCACATTTATTTAAGAATTTAAAAATTAAATCCACCCAAGAGAGGAGACACGTAGTTTAAGTGCATGCAACAGGTAGTAGCTTGTCTTCTTATTTCCCAGAATACACCAAGACAGGACAAGTAGTAGCTCTCTATTTCCATAGCAATCTCTAAGTTTGGTTAAAACAAGAAAAAAGAAAAGCTATATGCTACATAAGTTTGGTTCAACCAGCAAGAACCCAGCTAGTTGGTCAAATTAGATTAGCAGCACGTCGTTCTACTCGTTCTACTACATGTAGAAACCATCAACCACGAAGCTCCAAGGCTAAACTCTACAGCAATACGCCAAATCCTACAGCAGAACGCCATAGAGACCAGAAATTCCTCCATTTCTCATCAAATCAGCGCCAAACTCTAGCCTCTAACTCGATAAGGGCTCGAAAGTGACACCAACCCAAACCCCCAAATTCTGTAGCCAGGCACTAGAAAACGTTTCGGAGGGAGAAAGAAAGGTCAACCAAGTGCCAATATAGTTTGCCGGAAGGGCGATTTTCCTAAGAATTGGGACGCATTGAGCATGAAACGAAACTAAAATCTGGCAGTTCAGGCAGCTCTGACGTACAAAATCTAAAATACTTGTTCTTAAGAGTACCATGTATGTATTAGTGCAGAACCAATATCTCAAAAAGAAAATATATACAAACCAAAGAATATAAACATACGTAGCAGACCGGTGCTGGTTTTCCTCAACAAAAAAAACTGAATTTGTATCATCAGGTTTACATCTCCATCTCCATATACAGGATAAGAAGCATATAGTTAATTAATAACTCATAGCAAGGAACTAGTGGCCATGATAAGCAGCATATAGTTATAAAGGAGATTAATGTTTTTATAAGATATTCAATAGTTTGTGTCTAGAGTAGCTAAGCTTTTAGCGGAGTTAAGTGCACCAGCCAAGTTCGACCAATCCTCCATCCACAATCCAGCTTGGTTTCCTTTGTTTTATTCCCTAATTTTAAGGAGCCGTAGAAAGTACCATGGCTTTGCCTTGATTTGATATCTGAACAATTTTTCTCTAGTGTTTGCACTTTGCAACTAAGACACACATAAGAGAGATTCACTGAGGGACAGGGGGTTACGCCTAGTTTTATGCAACATGTAAAGAAGTCCATTAGTGTCATAAATAAATATCTCAAGTTGAGATAAAGAAAAAGGTTTTGCAGTTGGATCTGATCCTCTGGTGTTTTCGAGCAAAGTCAACACAACAGTCTGAAGTAATATACGCATTTGCAGAGGTCAAAATAAGAGGTCAAAGTAATATGCAGCCCAAAGTCTGAAGTAATATACACGCTGCAAGATCTCCCTATCATGGTCCATGCACGTGCAGAGGTAATATATGCACTCACTTATCTTCAAATCAAATCGAGAAAATTGACTCTAGCTAGCTAATTGACTCTAGCTAGCACTTGCAGAGGTAATATACACATCACATCCTTTGGATTTCCGGCAAGATGTTTCACTCGTAGACCTTGCGCTGGTCAATCATGCCAAGATTTTCGGCGCATCAGAAGAAATCCATGACCCGTACGGCCTAACAAATTCACATAGGAGCTTCCGGAGATTGCAAGAACATGAGCGATGGAGATGGGAAACGGGGAGTACCTTGCGTGCAGATCTTGCACCCGGAGGTCAGTCGCCTTGCCGTCGCTTCCGCCCATAGTCGCCGCCGCGCTGGTTGCTTCTGCCTCGTAGTCGCCGTGTAGTCGCGCTGCACTAGGGTTGGGAGCAGGATCCCGTCTGTTGTCGGCGTGAAAACTGGTCGGACCCTGCCGTCCGTGAAATTTGCGTCCGTAAGCGGGCGAAAATGATTCGAAAGGTGGCAGCCCAACCAAGTGCCAATACTATTCACGGGCCGTATCTTAACGGCTCCGACTAAAACGACAGTTTTGGGCTAAATTCCAGTAAAACAAGCGGGGCCTAAGTGTTTCCATGGGGTAGGTGATGAGCCTCCATTCTCTTCCACCAAGCTCCGGGGAGATAGTAGGAAGCACAAGAAACTGATTAAGGCGACCAATTTAGCCAGGGCGATGCATCAGTAAGCCCAAGGTAGCGGAGGTGCCTCAAGTGTTGGCGTTGGCGGTATGTGATTTTAGATAATTTTTAATTTTTCAAACATTGTTTCTATTTGCTGAAAATTCGTGTGTAATTTGAAACAAACACACATGCGTTAGAATGTGATGTTCCTAGGTGCCTGCTACAAATATTGCGTTCATGCTTCAATTATGTTCTGCTTTTTACCGAGAATTTTTATTTCTATGTTGAATACGTTTGATGCCTTTTGCTCCGAATTTTTGTTGTGATCACTAAGAATTTGTTGCAAACATTGAATATTTTTGCTACATGAGCTTTTTCACTAGTTTCTGAACCACTACAAAATTGTTAGATGCACACAAAACATTGTGTAGGGAAGTTTGGTGTTGTATGGTAGGACGTCCAGATATTGCACTTAGGTGAGACCGACGGCTCCAGGCTAACACTATCCTAACTTTCATTCCTTCATTTCAAAATGCAGCACGTGTTTCAGACCTGTGATCAAAGTCATATCAAGCTTTGGCATCATGGTCATCTATGCCATACACATGGTGACCAGACCACAACCAGCGAAAAGACCTCCGCACCAACATCGGTAGCGGCCCACCGCCACTATGGCTCTGGCGGGAAGTATCGATCGCAGAGAACGGGGCGGCGGATGTTGGTGGCGACACTAAGGTTTGGCCCTAATGTCGCCTGGGGAGCAACGTGAGGGGACCTCCGGTTCCCTTCCTTGGTGACTATATAAAATGTTCGATGTCATATGTTTTGTCCTCTTGTAGTGTGTACACCCTCAACAAAAATCCTATCCCGCCAATCTTGCTACAAAAATTGCAACTAAATGTAATAACCAAGATATATATTCAATCACAAAGACTCAAGGTAATACAACAAAGTTACATAAGCAAATCTAAAACAATATGGCATCATCATTAATTGGTCAAGCCAAAGAGTATTGTTAACACGGAGAGAGGGAGTGACCGAAACGTCATACAGGTTCTGTATGTATTGGTAATTAAGATGATATTAAGGTATCACAAATCCTACAACCCTCAGCTGCAAAAGACAATCAACAAACCCAAGAAGATCAAGTACTCAAAAGGACAGCTAAAGATCTCGACTGTAATTTTACCAAACTCCTTCCCTGTATAATCCGACATGTTATGAGACTTGAACATACAGATTGCCACTAAACATGGCAACAATACACATAGTAAGACATAAGATCATCTCCCTTTTCTACCATTGATCACAACCGGCAAGGGATGCAACACGAGGATAATCTATTCCCGCCCTCAGCTGGTCCTCCACCTTCCTCCAGACTCTGTGAGATCTCTTACCGCCACCGCCACCTTGCCGGACCGGCGGGGCTCCGTGGTGGCTGGTATTGGCGGTGGACGGCCACCAGCTGATCCTTGGCTTTCCATGGAGACTTGAGGGTTCCACTAGGCTTCTTCTTGTTATGTATGGGACGACCTTCTCGGATCTGATCTGGGTGCAGCGAGGTGAGACCTACCGTCGACATGGAGAATCGCTCGACTTAGCTACCTAGCTAGCTTACGGTGGTGGACCTTGGACCAAGCTGTGTCTTTCGAGGAGATGCTTGGAACCATGGATGATGTCTAATCAGCTTAGCTCGTGTTTATATACAACTTCATACTGGTAGCTAGCAAGATGGAGTAGTATAGCTAGTACAGGCAAGACTGACCGAGCGATCTGTGAGGACCCCTCTGTTGACCGGTGGAGGCTGCTTGGTTTAGTCTCACCTCGCCTACGGGAGGAGGCCACACCCAGCTTATAAAGGAGATTTTTTCCTCTCACCAGCCCAGACTTTGGGATGGAGTGGGTTCTCTTCTTATTGTTGGGCTATGAGCGCATGAACGTCCAGAATGTGGGCCGAGTGCTGGGCTGGCCAAGTGGACGCTAACATCTGGTATCAGAGCCAGCATCACCATACTTTCCTGAGGGGCTTCTCAGGGAGATGGGATGTTAGGAGTCTGTTAACTAGTGGAGGCTGCTTGGTTTAGTCTCACCTCGCCTACGGGAAAAGGCCACACCCAGATTATAAGTGGGAGATTCCTTTCTCCCATCAGTCCGGACTTTTGGGATAGAGTAGACTCTCTTCTTATTGTTGGACCGTAAACGAATGAACATCCAGAACGCGGTGCACCAGCTAGCACGTAACGTAAACGACTGACCGAGGAAATAATCAGCGCGGACTAAACCGATGAATCAGCGTGGACTAAATTGACGAATGAGCGTGCGATTATTTCACCTAACCATCGGAGAACCTGTCACTGACGTATGCAAGCCAAAAAAAGAACACTTGCTGTAACCGTCCTATGGGAAAAGAAAAAATGGGTCAACATTAACCGGGACCTAACTACACGTACGTACTCCCTCCGTTTGGAATTATAAGTCCCGCACGGATAACTAGGTTGCTAATTTGAACAACAAAATATAAATAATATAACATAAAAATTATACCATTAGAAATTTTAGAGGTTATATTTTCTAATGATATAATTTTTGTGATATATAAGTTATATTTTGTTGGTCAAATTAACAATCTAGGTATGCGTGTAGGACCTATAATCCCGAACAGAGGGAGTACATACTAATCGTATATATTAGCCAAGTCAGCCAGCTTCAAGTCAGCTTCATCGGTGGGGCATCATAATTCACGTTTGTTTTGTTGTAATCGTCAGTGATTTATGTTAGTACATAAAGTTTTTATTTTAAGTACTATTTTTTTTGCGAAATTACATAGATATATTAATAATCATCAACAGCAGTACAAAGAGTTTTAAAAGTAATAAAAATTATAAATAAGTCAATGAACCACCTAGCAAAGACTACTGACACTAGCATAAGCCGAAGATGCGCCACCGTCCATGCCCCTCCATCGATAAATTTATTTATCCTCAAATTTCTCGAGTGTTTGTTGCGACCACTAAAGATTTGTTGCAAGCCCTTGAATTTTTTGCTACACATGAGCGTGTTCGAAATGTTGCAACATTCTTCACTAGTTTTACAGACCACTAGAAAGATTGTTACATACATACAAAAATATTGCATAGGGAAATTTGGTGTTGTATTGGTCGGACCGTCAAGATCTTACACTTATGTGAGATCAGACGGCTCATGGCTAACATTGTGCTTACTTCCATTCCTTCATTTCAAAGTGTAGCACGTGTTTCAGACCTATGATCAAAGTCGTATCAAGCTTTGGCATCATGGCCACCTCTGGCACACAGGTGGTGACCATTACCTACCATCTTCGGCAGCGGGCCACCACCACTATGGCTCTGGCAGGAAGTATTGACGGCGGACATTGGTGTCTCCTTTATTTAAATTCTAACTAAATATTATATGCAACTTTACCCGGGAATCTTTCTAAAGAATCCATCTAGCAAAACGCAATTTGTCGATTTCAATCTAAGGTGCACCTTGCCTTTTTCAGGTAGCTTTGTTATGCCTATTCAGCTAGGTGGGGCATTGGTCATAGCGAAAGACGAAGGGAAAAATAAGGTAGCAAGATGATGGTGCCACCTAAAAGTTTTCAACAAACACAACCAAAATTGAAACTCTTGCACGATAAAGACCGGATTTGATGAAAGATGAATGTTGTTGGGGTTTTCAAATGAAATCACGATCAGAAAGTCACCGATCGAAGCCAATCTATCTAGTATAGTGTGCCATGGCACGCTAATCTGATTTAAACAGTGGAAGGAGCAACTGTCTACTGCTTTTATCTTATCCAAGATATATAGTGGAGAGTCTCCAATAAAATAGATAACCCTGTAGTTGGGCACCAATCTGAAGGCTCAATCGGCATCAGTAGTAGCATGTAACTCTAAAGAAGACATGTCCCTTTCCTTGGTGACTATATATACTGCATACCCTCTGAAAAAATCCTGCTCCGCCAATCTTGCCACAAAAGAAAACAACTAAATGTAATAACCAAGACTATGTTAAGGTATCACAAATCCTACAACCCACAGGTGATCCAAAAGAAGGCGATCAACAAACCCAAGATCGAATACTCAAAAGGACTCCTAAAGATGTTGAATGTGATTTAACCAGACACCTGAACATTTGCTTTATTCTCCGACATGTTACGAGACTTCAAAGACTACAGTACATAGGAGTACATAGTAAGACACAACGTCATCTCTCTTTTCAACCATATTGATCACATTAACCGGCAAGGGCTGCAGAAACATCCGAACCTATCTTCCCCGCCCTCAGCTGGTCCTCCGCCTTCCTCCGTGGCTCCGCCATCACTCACCTTGCCGGACCGGTGGGGCTCATGGCGGCTGCTCCTGGTGGTGGACGGCCACCGCCTGATCCTCCTTGGCCTTCCTTGGGAGCTTCCACAGGCTTCGGCTTGTTATGGTTTCTCACCAGGGACCTCTCTTGGTTCTTGCGAGGGAGGACTTGGGTCCAGCGAGGCAGCTGCTCTTGGTGGGTGAGAGCCACCACCTGATCCTCCTGGACCTTCCATGAGAGTTCCCTCAAGCTTCGGCTTGTTATGTTTGTCCCCACCACGGACCTCTCTCGGTTCTTTCGAGGGACGACTTGGGTCCAGCGAGGCAGCCAAGGGACTTACCATCGCCATGGAATCGTGTGGCCGCTTTCAGAGCTCACGGTGGTGGACGGACCTTGGAGCGAGCAGCTGTGTTTGAAGCCGAAGCTTAGAACCATGGATGCAGTCGATAGTCAGCTGAGCTCGTGTTTATATACTGTGCAACTTCAGCTGGAAGAGAGACACATGCACATGCCATTTAATTTTGACCGACGACCGAACGACCGATGCGAGTGCTAGTAGTAGTAGCAGCTAGTACAGGCAGAATCGACAGAACGACCGATGCGTCGTAGGAAAAAAGAAAAAAAAAGCTGCACGAGCTACCGCGTAATGTATACTAAATGATTGACCGACGACATACTCAGCGCGGACTAAAATGCACGACGATGAATGTGTGTGGAATAATTAAAAGGTAAATACTAAGTATCTTGGTCCGATACCAAACAAAACACCGGACTAGTATCCAATCGTTCGTTCTGTGAGCGATCCATCCAGCAACTCACTGTTGGGCTATATATTGACTACACCCATCGCTCGTTTCCAAATCCGACGGAGCCCTGACATCGTCGCCGCTAGTAACGCCGAGCCTCCCCATGCTCCGGTCGCCGCTGCCGCCATTTCCGTCCCTCCCGCCGCAGCTCGAGCTTCTGGTGGTGCTCGTCATGGTTTTGCTGCCCAGACCTCTAGCAAGAGCCCTCTAGGTAATTGAGCGAGAGAATCGGAGCACCAATAGATGTATCAGCGCACGACGGCAGGGGGTCAGCACGTATCGCATCACAGCAAGGAAGGAAGCACTGCTCCAATCAGGCGATTCATGGTTGTCGATCTCGTGGAGCTCGGCCTCAGCAAGTGCGTCGAGCGCATGTCGTGCCGCCTGATCACACGTGTCGAGTGACGCCGGCCGGAGCTGCGTCCATGGCTGACCTTGCAAATGCTTCCTAACCCAAATCTCTCTCTGCTTCATACCTGAAAACGCGCAACGTATTATAATGGTGCTCGTGCTTCCTACGGATCATCTATAGCTTCTTGCCATCAAGGTGTGCTTCGAAAATCTAACTTTGCTTCACCTCCCAGGCCATGAAAATAACTAGCGTCACGCATGCTTCTTACTACCAATTTAATTGCTCCCAAAGCCAAAACTAAATCATTGTGTCACCCTAAATTACAAAGCTACCAATAAAATAATGGCATGCTTCTTACATAAAAACTTGGTGCTTCACAAATCACAAAAACTTTTCATTGAACTCGACCTCACGTGTCTTCCCTTCTCATGGGGAAAGAAGCAACTCCAAGAAAGAAGAAACGCGAGAGAGACTAGCGATAAATCAGGACGTGCATTACGGGAGCGGTTACCAGTAGTAGTTTTTGCGAAGCACTCATGCGGGCTGATCCTAGAATTACGGAAAGCAAATTAATGAAAGGGTCCAGCGGGCCTGGTTCAAAATCCCACGGTCAAGGTGCTTCAAATCCTACGGTCAAAGGGTGGTCCGATGGGAAGCAAGAAATCGACGTCTGATTCTTAGCGTTGTCCCAGCCAGCTTCAGTTAGCGGTAGGAAATCATAATTCACAATTGCCACCACCAAAAATCATACTCCATCTGTCTTAAAATAGATGTCAACAATCGAACATATCTATATACTAAATAGTGTCTAAATTCATTCAAATCTATATACTAAAATTTGGTGCCAGTAAATTTGCGTGGATTACTACATTTGCGTGGGGTTACTTAAACTAAAACTTGACAAATAAACTAAAAGTGGGATTTTGATAGGATCTCACTTGACATACTAGTTTCAAGTCAGTAGAAGGTAGGATACCATACAATAATTCACATTTGCCGCCACCAAAAGACATTCGCCGATGCCGCCATGTCCGTCCCTCCCGCCGCAGCTCGAGCTTCTGGTGGTGCTCGTCATGGTTTTGCTGCCCAGACCTCTAGCAAGAGCCCTCTAGGTAATTGAGCGAGAGAATCGGAGCACCAATAGATGTATCAGCGCACGACGGCAGGGGCACAGCACGTGTCGCATCACAGCAAGGAAGGAAGCACTGCTCCAATCAGGCGATTCATGGTTGTCGATCTCGTGGAGCTCGGCCTCAGCAAGTGCGTCGAGCGCATGTCGTGCCGCCTGATCACACGTGTCGAGTGACGCCGGCCGGAGCTGCATCCATGGCTGACCTTGCAAATGCTTCCTAACCCAAATCTCTCTCTGCTTCATACCTGAAAAACGCGGCAACGTATTATAATGGTGCTCGTGCTTCCTACGGATCATCTATAGCTTCTTGCCATCAAGGGGTGTGCTTCGGAAAATCTAACTTTGCTTCACCTCCCAGGCCATGAAAATAACTAGCGTCACGCGCATGCTTCTTACTACCAATTTAATTGCTCCCAAAGCCAAAACTAAATCATTGTGTCACCCTAAATTACAAAGCTACCAATAAAATAATGGCATGCTTCTTACATAAAAACTTGGTGCTTCACAGATCACAAAAACTTTTCATTGAACTCGACCTCACGTGTCTTCCCTTCTCATGGGGAAAGAAGCAACTCCAAGAAAGAAGAAACGCGAGAGAGACTAGCGATAAATCAGGACGTGCATTACGGAGCGGTTACGGTAGTAGTTTTGCGAAGCACTCATGCGGGCTGATCCTAGAATTACGGAAAGCAAATTAATGAAAGGGTCCACCGGGCCTGGTTCAAAATCCCACGGTCAAGGTGCTTCAAATCCTACTGTCAAAGGGTGGTCCGATGGGAAGCAAGAAATCGACGTCCGATTCTTAGCGTTGTCCCAGCCAGCTTCAGTTAGCGGTAGGAAATCATAATTCACAATTGCCACCACCAAAAATCATACTCCATCTGTCTTAAAATAGATGTCAACAATCGAACATATCTATATACTAAATAGTGTCTAAATTCATTCAAATCTATATACTAAAATTTGGTGCCAGTAAATTTGCGTGGATTACTACATTTGCGTGGGGTTACTTAAACTAAAACTTGACAAATAAACTAAAAGTGGGATTTTGATAGGATCTCACTTGACATACTAGTTTCAAGTCAGTAGAAGGTAGGATACCATACAATAATTCACATTTGCCGCCACCAAAGACATTCGCCGCTGCCGCCATGTCCGTCCCTCCCGCCGCAGCTCGAGCTTCTGGTGGTGCTCGTCATGGTTTTGCTGCCCAGACCTCTAGCAAGAGCCCTCTAGGTAATTGAGCGAGAGAATCGGAGCACCAATAGATGTATCAGCGCACGACGGCAGGGGGTCAGCACGTATCGCATCACAGCAAGGAAGGAAGCACTGCTCCAATCAGGCGATTCATGGTTGTCGATCTCGTGGAGCTCGGCCTCAGCAAGTCGTCGGCGCGTAATGTCTGCCCTGATCACACGCGTTCGAGTGACGCCGGAGCTGCGTCCATGGCTGACCTTGCAAATGCTTCCTAACCCAAATCTCTCTGCTTCATACCTGAAAACGCGGCAACGTATTATAATGGTGCTCGTGCTTCCTACGGATCATCTATAGCTTCTTGCCATCAAGGGGTGTGCTTCGGAAAATCTAACTTTGCTTCACCTCCCAGGCCATGAAAATAACTAGCGTCACGCGCATGCTTCTTACTACCAATTTAATTGCTCCCAAAGCCAAAACTAAATCATTGTGTCACCCTAAATTACAAAGCTACCAATAAAATAATGGCATGCTTCTTACATAAAAACTTGGTGCTTCACAGATCACAAAAACTTTTCATTGAACTCGACCTCACGTGTCTTCCCTTCTCATGGGGAAAGAAGCAACTCCAAGAAAGAAGAAACGCGAGAGAGACTAGCGATAAATCAGGACGTGCATTACGGGAGCGGTTACCGGTAGTAGTTTTTGCGAAGCACTCATGCGGGCTGATCCTAGAATTACGGAAAGCAAATTAATGAAAGGGTCCACCGGGCCTGGTTCAAAATCCCACGGTCAAGGTGCTTCAAATCCTACTGTCAAAGGGTGGTCCGATGGGAAGCAAGAAATCGACGTCCGATTCTTAGCGTTGTCCCAGCCAGCTTCAGTTAGCGGTAGGAAATCATAATTCACAATTGCCACCACCAAAAATCATACTCCATCTGTCTTAAAATAGATGTCAACAATCGAACATATCTATATACTAAATAGTGTCTAAATTCATTCAAATCTATATACTAAAATTTGGTGCCAGTAAATTTGCGTGGATTACTACATTTGCGTGGGGTTACTTAAACTAAAACTTGACAAATAAACTAAAAGTGGGATTTTGATAGGATCTCACTTGACATACTAGTTTCAAGTCAGTAGAAGGTAGGATACCATACAATAATTCACATTTGCCGCCACCAAAAGACATTCGCCGCTGCCGCCATGTCCGTCCTCGCCGCAGCTCGAGCTTCTGGTGGTGCTCGTCATGGTTTTGCTGCCCAGACCTCTAGCAAGAGCCCTCTAGGTAATTGAGCGAGAGAATCGAGCACCAATAGATGTATCAGCGCCTGACGGCAGGGGGTCAGCACGTATCGCATCACAGCAAGGAAGGAAGCACTGCTCCAATCAGGCGATTCATGGTTGTCGATCTCGTGGAGCTCGGCCTCAGCAAGTGCGTCGAGCGCATGTCGTGCCGCCTGATCACACGTGTCGAGTGACGCCGGCCGGAGCTGCATCCATGGCTGACCTTGCAAATGCTTCCTAACCCAAATCTCTCTCTGCTTCATACCTGAAAAACGCGGCAACGTATTATAATGGTGCTCGTGCTTCCTACGGATCATCTATAGCTTCTTGCCATCAAGGGGTGTGCTTCGGAAAATCTAACTTTGCTTCACCTCCCAGGCCATGAAAATAACTAGCGTCACGCGCATGCTTCTTACTACCAATTTAATTGCTCCCAAAGCCAAAACTAAATCATTGTGTCACCCTAAATTACAAAGCTACCAATAAAATAATGGCATGCTTCTTACATAAAAACTTGGTGCTTCACAGATCACAAAAACTTTTCATTGAACTCGACCTCACGTGTCTTCCCTTCTCATGGGGAAAGAAGCAACTCCAAGAAAGAAGAAACGCGAGAGAGACTAGCGATAAATCAGGACGTGCATTACGGGAGCGGTTACCGGTAGTAGTTTTTGCGAAGCACTCATGCGGGCTGATCCTAGAATTACGGAAAGCAAATTAATGAAAGGGTCCACCGGGCCTGGTTCAAAATCCCACGGTCAAGGTGCTTCAAATCCTACTGTCAAAGGGTGGTCCGATGGGAAGCAAGAAATCGACGTCCGATTCTTAGCGTTGTCCCAGCCAGCTTCAGTTAGCGGTAGGAAATCATAATTCACAATTGCCACCACCAAAAATCATACTCCATCTGTCTTAAAATAGATGTCAACAATCGAACATATCTATATACTAAATAGTGTCTAAATTCATTCAAATCTATATACTAAAATTTGGTGCCAGTAAATTTGCGTGGATTACTACATTTGCGTGGGGTTACTTAAACTAAAACTTGATAAATAAACTAAAAGTGGATTTTGATAGGATCTCACTTGACATACTAGTTTCAAGTCAGTAGAAGGTAGGATACCATACAATAATTCACATTTGCCGCCACCAAAGACATTCCGCTGCCGCCATGTCCGTCCCTCCCGCCGCAGCTCGAGCTTCTGGTGGTGCTCGTCATGGTTTTGCTGCCCAGACCTCTAGCAAGAGCCCTCTAGGTAATTGAGCGAGAGAATCGGAGCACCAATAGATGTATCAGCGCCTGACGGCAGGGGGTCAGCACGACGCATCACAGCAAGGAAGGAAGCACTGCTCCAATCAGGCGATTCATGGTTGTCGATCTCGTGGAGCTCGGCCTCAGCAAGTCGTCGGCGCATGTCGTGCCGCCTGATCACACGTGTCGAGTGGCGCCGGCGGAGCTGCGTCCATGGCTGACCTTGCAAATGCTTCCTAACCCAAATCTCTCTGCTTCATACCTGAAAAACGCGGCAACGTATTATAATGGTGCTCGTGCTTCCTACGGATCATCTATAGCTTCTTGCCATCAAGGGGTGTGCTTCGGAAAATCTAACTTTGCTTCACCTCCCAGGCCATGAAAATAACTAGCGTCACGCGCATGCTTCTTACTACCAATTTAATTGCTCCCAAAGCCAAAACTAAATCATTGTGTCACCCTAAATTACAAAGCTACCAATAAAATAATGGCATGCTTCTTACATAAAAACATGGAGCTTCACAGATCACAAAACTTTTCATTGAACTCGACCTCACGTGTCTTCCCTTCTCATGGGGAAAGAAGCAACCCAAGAAAGAAGAAACGCGAGAGAGACTAGCGATAAATCAGGACGTGCATTACGGGAGCGGTTACCGGTAGTAGTTTTTGCGAAGCACTCATGCGGGCTGATCCTAGAATTACGGAAAGCAAATTAATGAAAGGGTCCACTGGGCCTGGTTCAAAATCCCACGGTCAAGGTGCTTCAAATCCTACGGTCAAAGGGTGGTCCGATGGGAAGCAAGAAATCGACGTCCGATTCTTAGCGTTGTCCCAGCCAGCTTCAGTTAGCGGTAGGAAATCATAATTCACAATTGCCACCACCAAAAATCATACTCCATCTGTCTTAAAATAGATGTCAACAATCGAACATATCTATATACTAAATAGTGTCTAAATTCATTCAAATCTATATACTAAAATTTGGTGCCAGTAAATTTGCGTGGATTACTACATTTGCGTGGGGTTACTTAAACTAAAACTTGACAAATAAACTAAAAGTGGGATTTTGATAGGATCTCACTTGACATACTAGTTTCAAGTCAGTAGAAGGTAGGATACCATACAATAATTCACATTTGCCGCCACCAAAAGACATTCGCCGCTGCCGCCATGTCCGTCCCTCCCGCTGCAGCTCGAGCTTCTGGTGGTGCTCATGGTTTTGCTGCCCAGACCTCTAGCAAGAGCCCTCTAGGTAATTGAGCGAGAGAATCGGAGCACCAATAGATGTATCAGCGCACGGCGGGGGTCAGCACGTATCGCATCACAGCAAGGAAGGAAGCACTGCTCCAATCAGGCGATTCATGGTTGTCGATCTCGTGGAGCTCGGCCTCAGCAAGTGCGTCGAGCGCATGTCGTGCCGCCTGATCACACGTGTCGAGTGACGCCGGCCGGAGCTGCGTCCATGGCTGACCTTGCAAATGCTTCCTAACCCAAATCTCTCTGCTTCATACCTGAAAACGCGGCAACGATTATAATGGTGCTCGTGCTTCCTACTAATCATCTATAGCTTCTTGCCATCAAGGGTGTGCTTCGGAAAATCTAACTTTGCTTCACCTCCCAGGCCATGAAAATAACTAGCGTCACGCGCATGCTTCTTACTACCAATTTAATTGCTCCCAAAGCCAAAACTAAATCATTGTGTCACCCTAAATTACAAAGCTACCAATAAAATAATGGCATGCTTCTTACATAAAAACTTGGTGCTTCACAGATCACAAAAACTTTTCATTGAACTCGACCTCACGTGTCTTCCCTTCTCATGGGGAAAGAAGCAACTCCAAGAAAGAAGAAACGCGAGAGAGACTAGCGATAAATCAGGACGTGCATTACGGGAGCGGTTACCGGTAGTAGTTTTTGCGAAGCACTCATGCGGGCTGATCCTAGAATTACGGAAAGCAAATTAATGAAAGGGTCCACTGGGCCTGGTTCAAAATCCCACGGTCAAGGTGCTTCAAATCCTACGGTCAAAGGGTGGTCCGATGGGAAGCAAGAAATCGACGTCCGATTCTTAGCGTTGTCCCAGCCAGCTTCAGTTAGCGGTAGGAAATCATAATTCACAATTGCCACCACCAAAAATCATACTCCATCTGTCTTAAAATAGATGTCAACAATCGAACATATCTATATACTAAATAGTGTCTAAATTCATTCAAATCTATATACTAAAATTTGGTGCCAGTAAATTTGCGTGGATTACTACATTTGCGTGGGGTTACTTAAACTAAAACTTGGCAAATAAACTAAAAGTGGGATTTTGATAGAATCTCACTTGACATACTAGTTTCAAGTCAGTAGAAGGTAGGATACCATACAATAATTCACATTTGCCGCCACCAAAAGACATTAAGAGACCGTATAACCGCATGAGCTAGGGCTGCTCACAGCGTTTCAACATTCCAGTGGTCAACTTTTCTACCGTCTCTTGGGCCGCTACTCTGTAGACTTACCTAGGCCCCTCGTGGTTGATCAGACCAGAAATACGTTCTGGACCGTACGTGGGCTACCAGTCTGTGCACTTGTTCCGGCTGCCCACCTTCCGTTAGGGGTGGAATCGAGCCGCTCGGCTCGTGACTCGGCTCGGCCAGGCTCAGGAAATTCGAGCCGAGCCGGGGCTCGGCTTGGTACTACAAATTACCCAAATTGCAGGCTCGAAGCTCGCTCGGCAAGACTTGAAGCTCGCTCGGCAAGGCTTGACGAGCCGAATCTTGCTTACCCGTGTACATACGCCTGCGCATGCGATTTCTCAACTGGAACACTCTTGTCTCCCATCGTCCGCTAGCACGATTTCGGCCGTCGCTTGTCGCCGCAGGTCAATTCCTCGCGTAGTCTGTCTCGCCGTTGTCTCCCCCACCCATCCCCGTCCTAATTTTACCGAGCCCTGCGCTCCACGGTGGCCATTAACGGCCCCTAGCAGAGCTCCTCCATCCTCCTTGACCTGCGTCGCCTGCGCTCCACGGTGGCCATTAACGGCCCCTAGCAGAGCTCCTCCATCCTCCTTGACCTGCGTCGCCTGCGCTCCACGGTGGCCATTAACGGCCCCTAGCAGAGCTCCTCCATCCTCCTTGACCTGCGCCGCCTCCTCTCTAGGCCAGGGCACCACCGCTGAAGCTCTGTCCCAAATCTCGCGTCTGCCGCCCACTACCACCCTTGTGATGAATCTCGTTGACTGAATTGCATGTTCACAGCCGCACAGGCCACTACTCCTACCACTTATCGCTTTACTAGTTCACACGTGTACATATGTACTTTGCTTTTCTATTTTTTAGAAGCGTGCATGTAAGTGCTCCCTCTAACCCATATTAGTTGTCTCCAACCCATATTAGTTGTCTCAGATTTGTCTAGATTTAGATGAATCTAAACACTATTTAGTATATAGGTTCATCCAAATCTCTACTATATAATTTTACTAGAGGTGGTTTTCGTCTCACGCGTTTTCGTCTGTCGACCGTGGTTTGTGCGTCGTTCTTTGCTCAATCTAGTCTCTACTAATAGAGAAAACCTACTTGTGTACGAATTGAGAGAACTCTCCCGTGCGTATAGGATACCCCACGCGTCCATGCGTGGCCTCTGTCCCGTGCATATACGAACTCCAACCCTATCCACTCACGATCAACTGATCCCCCTGATCCACGCGTGCCGCCGGCCGCTTGCTTCTCCGGATTTCGGCGCCAAATCGACGCCGCCGCCACTGAAACCAGCCGGCCGCCGGCCATATCGACGCCCGCCGAAAACCAGGAGTCCTGCACATGTCACGACCATGGCGAAATCGAAAACTAGATCGACCACGATGAAGATGAGGTCGCCGGCCGGTTTTCTTGAGGTTGGTTTGTACGTGATGCCGGATGCAATCCATGCTGGCGACGCACGTACGACTCCTCCCGGACTCGATCGACACCCCGACCATGGACTCCCGACCATCCCGACCAGGTGGCGTCGAACGTCAGCTCCGTCGCTACCTCTAAAAAAATTCGTGGCTCGAGGCCTCGCGAACAAAGGGCCGCAGCCATGACGGGGCAGGGCGGCAGTTCGAGCGCACGTTCGTTGTTCACGAAAGACTCTCTCCTTTGTCACCATCTTCCGGAACAGAGCCATGGGGATGACCTCGATCCAGGATGGGGACGGCAGAGGGGGCCGGCGTTGAGTGGCAGAGTGGCAGAGATGGCTCAGGGACGAGGAAGATGGGGTCTCGGGACGAGGAAAATGGGGTCTGGGGAACAAGGAGCAGCTCCCGATTGTGAACGCCTTGCGACCGTGGGTGAGCAGCCACAACTAATTTCAAGCACCTGAAAGGTCGGGGATAGGTAGCTTCCAACGATTCTGGCATCCTCCTGATAGTTCTGACGATAAAGAGGGAGCTTAATGGAGACAATAATACGACGATAACAAGCTGTTTCTGGAAGTAGTGTTTGGTCAGGTAGAGAGGATGAGGTACTGCTGTTGCACTTTTACTGTGACTTCGAGTCAGATTTGCTAGCGACAGATGGAGAATAAGATTCGTTTGAATTGCTAGAGACTGACTAATGTATGGAGTACACGATATACAATAGTGAATTGCTGATATTAGTTATAGATACATTTAGTTATTAATTTGATAACTTGGTTCATCGTATCAATACGGGAGCGTATTGAATACCGTAATTATCGTTTAGTTGACGAGGTTTGTCACAAAGGTGTTCTTCGAGTAGATAAGTAACTTTTGACTTTTTGAACGATAGAGAATTGTAGGATGTAATTTTATGGTCAAATAAAGTCGAAATGGTTCTTTTCTGAAGTTTAAATTATGTATTTTCTTGGCAATGCACGATCGCTGCCAGCGAGGGTGGATGATGACACGGGCGAGGCATCATGTTTATTGGGCTGGGCATGTGATTTTTTTATCCTGGTAAAACACATGCATGTTTGCAAAAGATATTATGAAGACTAAGAAAAGATTAACTGGTATGATCATTTATTGTCCTTTCTATATTTTTATGATGTCATAGCAACGCATGAGCATTCAGCTAGTATTAATAAATCTAAGTCATCTAATATGGGCCGGAGGGAGTATTAGTATTGAGCAATGGATTATTTTGATATGGGACGAGTACATATACTCTGCTTATTACACATGCTCTACTTTGTACTACTACGTCTGTTTCAAAATTGATATTAGAAATTGTCTAAATTTGCATGTATCAAACATTATTTAGTCTAGATACTTCCAAATTTTGATAAATTTGCTACATACATTTTGAAACGGAGGATATGTTATAGATCCAAGCATGCATATATCATGTCACTTCTCATTGTCAATTGTTAGTCTAAGCAAAGATCATAACGATTTATATGTGCATCGAGCCTTCGAGCCGGCTTGCGAGCTTCATTGAACTGGCTTGTCGAGCCTCGAGCTTGAGTGGCAGGTTTTAGGCTTGGCTTGACCACCCTTTGAGCCGAGCGAGCCTGAGCCGAACCCTGTCGAGCCCGAGTCAAGCTTCAAGCCTCAAACTTTGTGTCCACCCCTACGTTCTGTCTTCTCCGTTAGTTCTCGTGTTGGCGACAAATGAAGCGGCGGTAGCGATCTATTGCGTGTGAGCGGGTTCGGGCGGCGGCGACTGTGAGGTACTTCCCCCGAGAAAATTACAAAAAACCACCACATTACAGGCTAGGGTTTCAAAAAGCCACCACTCTACGTTAGGGTTTCACAAAACCACCACTTGAGTGAGTTCGTGAAGATAGCATACCGGTTTAAGCCTGGTCTAATGACAAAACTGACGGTGGGTCCTACATCAGGATGACGGCACGTTGAAAACAGTCAAGGGTGACAAAGGTTATATATTTCAGTTTTGGGTCTTTTTGTCAATTTTATAGGGACCCACTTATCAAATCATATCCTCTCTTCTCTAAAAAAAAGGATGGCAATGGAGCACGACCGTACACCGGGGACAAGCGCCGCCGCAGCTCCCGACCCCGGCGAGCTCGCCCCCTTCCACTCTGGATAGCCTCCTCCACCTCCTTTCCGACCGGCGCGCCCTGCTCCTCCATGGAGGACGTGCCCTGCTCCTTCCCTATGCTGGCCTCCTGCCCGCGTTGCCCATGGCTGGCCGCCCGCTTGTCGAGGCTTCGCCCAGCTCGCGGTCCCTGCAGCGCCATGGCCGGAGCTCGTGGGTGCCTCCCGCAGCCAATGCTCGCCGCGCCTACCATGGCCGGAGCTCGCCGGTGCCTCCCATGGCCGGAGCTCGCCCATCCCGCCACTGGCCGGAGCTCGTCGGTGCCTCCCATGGCCGGAGCTCGCCCACCCCGCCACTGGCCAGAGCTCGCCGGTGCCTCCCATGGCTGGAGCTCGCCGGTGCCTCCCATGGTCGGAGCTCGCCCATCCCGCCACTGGCCGGAGCTCGCCGGTGCCTCCCGTGGCTAAAGGTCGCCTGCCTCTCGCTTCGCCGCTTCGCCACGCCGTCCCTACCGAAGAACGTCCGCGCGTCCCGTGGTGGTATCGAGCTCGTGCTGGTGAGGGCGGGGGGCGGCGCTGCAGTCGGCCGCCGGCGGTGAACGGCACGGTCGTGCTCCCCCCTCCCCAATATCTACATTTCTATGAAATAAATAAAGAAGAGAAAAGAAAATCTTATATAAGTGGTTTCTCCAAAATTTATAAAAAAAGCCCAGAAGTAGAACCATTATATCGTGCATCTCCCTTGACTGTTTTCATCGTGCCACGTCATCCTGACAGGTAGGACCCACCGGTCAGTTTTGTCATTAGACCAGGCTTAAACCGGTATCAGTGCTATCTGTCACGAACTCACTCTGAAATTGTGGTTTTGTGAAACCCTAACGTAGAGTGGTGACTTTTTAAAACTCTAGCCTGTAATATGGTGGTTTTTTGTAATTTTCTCACTTCCCCCTTGCATCTACATTACGACAATGATCCATAGGTCTTGATTCCCCTCTCCCTTTTCTAGCTCTGTTATCATAGCTTAGGATTTTGGTGGCGGCGAAGACGAGGGCGAGGACACGTCTTTGGCGACAGTTTGTTCAAATCTATATAGCTCGGAGCCCGCCATCCCGCTCACTTGAAAGACACACCGTCGCCATCCCGCTCACTTGAAAGACACACCGTCGCCTCCGCTATGCCATCTACTGGGAAAGCCCAACGTCGCCGCCACATGGAACATAAAGGAAAATCGTAATGTACGTATATCACAGTTGTTGTTGTCCTCTCCTCCTCCGAACGTTCATCCCAAATCTTCTCCTTGACAGCAACCGGACAACCAGGTTTTCCCTTCTCTTCCACTCACCGACTGCATTGTTTTATGACATCAACGAGTTTGCTGTTGTACTAATAAAGACATTTGCAGGTCAGGACACTGAAACGAGAAGGCAAAGGATATATTTATGGAGGACACTAATGTTCAGGTACAGTTTTACCACAAACATGAGGAGACTATGAATATGCATTGCTTCAACAATCATCACGGAAAGATTGCATTGCCATTTTGTTATACTCAAAATTCAGAATGACTTCTCATGCTTATGGAAGAACCGATGGGTGATCACTATATTTGTGTTTGAACTTATTTGCTTGCTTTTAAAGAAGGAAGTCTAAGCAAGCATGAAGAATTGATTTTGAATTATTTACTTCACACATCGTAAATCTGTTATGAGCATATGTTTTGGTGATATAAGTCTGATTGTAATGGTGGTTTTACATTATTATTATTCTAAATCTCAAGGCAATCTGTTACTTTATGTAAGTATAAACATATAATTCACAATTGTTTCCGTGTTATTCAAATAATTTATGACAGCAAGCACAGACTGGCATCAAGGAGTCGAATGACCAAAGCATCGGTTGCTTCCACTTGTTTGTTGCCTTCTTCGACCGACAGACAAGGTACCCCCCTCTTTTTCTCTTCATGTATGTGGGCTGCCTGCCCCGTCCTGAATGGACGAACAGGAAGAAGCAAGCTGAAGAAAGGCGCGAGAGAGAGTTGATACTCCCCTCTTCCACAATTAGGTAAAGACCAGGAGGGCCGTCCACCTCACGTCAACCTTCCACTTCCCTCCCTCGATAGGGTCCCAGGTGGGCGGACGAGTGCGACCGGAACAGCCTCTTGAGCCTTGGCCTCCAAGCGCTCTGCTAACAGAGCAGAAAATCGGAAGATTATTTAAAGCGAATGATGCGGCGTCAGTGACGTGATCCCAACCAAGGCTATCGTAAGCCTGACCGCTACCACAGCATCCGTCCAACTTCACTCTGCGGTTTCAGGTCGAGCTCTTCCTCTAGATCATTTAATCCAATCTCTATTGAAATATGAATCTCAAGGGTTAAGACTAAACACATGAACGGGTGCCCTGAATGAATAAGAAATAGCTGCTATAACAGAGAGTTGACTGTTGCCCTAGATCTTACAATGTGGTTCTCTACTTTCGGCTGGCAGGCAGACCCGCGTAGGGCAACGAAAGAGTAGACAATGGTTCTGACAGGGGTAACTACTACCAAGAAGATCACTTGAAGCGAACTCTAAGAGATGAAGAGAGAGAAGTTAGCCGCAACCAATCAGTGATGCATTGGCACGATCGCAGCAAACTGTGCTTGACGAGCTTTTGACTTATTTATTAGCTATATTCTTCATTTGTTTTTAGTTTATGTTGTGATGGAACGCTAAATTATCTATCCTTGAGTGTGATTGACATGTACTGACATTATGTTTGTTTCATACCTCCTATATCTTCGCCTCGTACATTTCTTATATTTACTGCAAATTGAAATCTGCGTTACCTACTTGCTTGCGATGACAACAAGCAAAGATTTGCTTGTATAGTAAATTGTTCATATACTTTTCTAGAATCAAAACTTTTCTGCAAGCATGAACTTTCTGCAAATAACAGAACGCCAAATGGAACATTTATTGGCCATAGAGAAACACGTGGGCTCAGTTGGTGAGGACTCAAGAGGCCAAGGATGAAAGTTTTTTTGTTGACAACGTGATCGGGAAAGGTGCGAGGCTTGCGAGTATTATCCCGTGTGCGAGTAATCGTAGGATGAGTGGATTGAGTTGCTGAAATGGGGGCTGATGCTGTCGGATCAGTGGAAGTAGAAGGTGCTGGAGTTAGTGGATCAGGACCGGGGGGGTCAAGGGCTGCTATACTGGGTCAATTGGTAATCGATCGGGCAATTCTTTAAACGATATCTGTATTATGAGTACCTCTTCTGAACCTGTTTTCTTGTATATCATACCCGGTCTGAATCGGTCAAAAATGAGTTCCTTCTTCAAATCCATCGGTCACATCCGCCCTGCTGTCTCAATCGGTCGAACTATATCGGTCAACTATAGGAAACTGGCTTGGTAAAGGTCAACGGTCCTGTTCAAGCATTGGCGCATAACGGGAGGCTAGCTCAGTAGATTAGTTCTTTAGTTTAGGAGTGAATGATTTGCTTTCTTTTCTTTGATATACTCGTTCATGAATTCCATCCAAATAGTAAATAGAAAGAATTTCAAATCACCAATCATACAGAATATGCAATTCTTGTGAATGAAAGAGATATCCGATTTGAGAGTCAGGACCTTAAAGCTGATTATGGTGAATCCGGTGATAAGACTGGCAAAGCTTCTTTGCTCTAGGTAGAGACGGCTGTGCTTTTCATTTTCTTTTATCTTTCATGAGGGCCTCTGCTTTCCTCGAGGGAATATAATGACACTCATCTCCAGCATTCAGGTGGTCCTATCATCTCTATTTCCTCCCGACATTTCATTTCCTTCTCTAGTCAGGGAAGCCATAATCAGTCAGTAAGAAGTATATCTATAGGGAGTTTCTAATAAGAGAACTGGATGTGCGAAACTTGTGTCAAGAGGGGTGTAGAAAGGAGAAAAAGCATAGTTCAAACTAGCCTCATCACAAAAAAAAGCCCATGATCAAATGTCTTCTTTGAGGTGGCACAAAGACGAAAGTAATTAGTTCAACAAGGCCGATGATAGAAGGGCTGGGCCTAATTAATTGTTCTGGTATAGAGATGAATGATAGGATGGAGATAGCGCATTGAATGGTTTGAGGTAAACAATGATCCAATTTGAAAAGATAATGCGGGATGAAAGTTCGATATGTTTCTAAAAAAAAATCAATTTGAAAGGCTGTAACATTACATGCAGGTCCTTACCCCAAAATGCAAATTCTAAAAACATGCATACACAAAAGCACATAAACATGATACCTAATGTTACAACATCCCACCTGATTTGAGTAGTTAGTATCTTTATAAAGAGAGGTATTAAAGGTTACGTTGGCGAATCTTGGAAAGGCAGTCATTGCTCAAACAAAGAATCCTCTTTTTTCTTTTAGAGCGTTGAGCCTGGCCGATAGTAGTAGTTACGGTGAATGTCACAATTCCTCTCAATGGGAAAACTGGAATTTCTATCCTCTCCGGATATTCTGATAGCAGTTTTCCTCCTTCCACGCCCTCTAAGGGAACATCTGCTCATGTCGCGATGGTTCGTATGGTTTGGTGAATTAGGCATCCATCTTGGATTTGGATTCTCTCCGGAGGTAGGTCCCTTGTCAATGATGGAGCTTATAGGAGCGATTTCTTGTCAAGATTCGTTCCAGATCCACTTGATTGATCTTGATCATTTCGAGTTGGTGGATTAGTTGTTCCATTTAAAGATTGATCTTTAGGGACAAAGAATCATCAGCGAATCATCAACATTAGGAGAAAGCGTCATTGAACTCAAAGTAAAGTCGATGAATCAAAGCATCAAGATAGGTTTTCATGACATTTGCATTTGAATTATTGAGATCTTTTAGGATTTTACTTTTAGGAATATCAGAACCTTGATTTTGACTGATATCCTAGTTATCATTACCTTGCTTGTAGTCAATACAATGACTACCTTCACTAGAGACATGACAACTGTGGGTTAGACACAACCCGTGTACACATAAACAACTAGGACTAGGATGGGTAAAGATGACAGTCATAACTAGAAGAAGAGTTAGGGACGATCGTTTAAGAACAATTAAGCAGACCATATGTATGATCCTGAAGAAACCCACCTCAACTATCGTTTAAACGCTAATTAGACTAATAACAAATTCGACTATGAAAATAGCCCTGTGCCTCCCTAAAGCTACGCTGGAACCTGCACTCTCAATTCTGATTCATTACGATGGCACAGTTCCGATTCATTACGATGACACAGATGAAGTTGTTTGGCGAAGCTGGCAATAGAAAAGAAATCAGAATAGTCTCCTACTAATAATAGTCTCCTCCATTGTAATTGTCTTGATTATGAATAGTCTACTACTAATAATTCGTATCCTCCATTGTCAAAGTCCCGCCTATCTTGCTTGCTTTTAGCCTTCATAGACAAGCCATTCATTGAACCTTATCCTTTCCATGACCATCGAACATTTGAATTCCTTTGACATCAATGATTTGGTGAACAGTCATTGTCCCAATCATGAAGCCATATTTGCATATGTTGTCTTTTAGTGAAAGCTAACCCATTATAATCAAGTGGGTTGATATACCCATCTATTTTTTGTGGATCTGGCTCATCCATGCAATAGATGGAATTCTCTACATTCCCACTTATGCCCTCGAGCGTGTCTAAAAACTCCATTATCTCGAGTTTACTGATTTTCTTTTGAGAAGTGAATTGGTTCACGATTCAAACTTCGTTACCACATCGGGTAAAAACGATTTCAGGATACTTTCATGCAAAGTGTCTATCAAATAGATATTGATATACAACATGATATAGACATGTAGTAATATCTCCTAACGGTGGCGCGTGGGGGCAACAAAGGTAAGTCTGGTAACGCGAGTTAATGATCGGTAAATTGATAAAATGGTGAATGACCACACTAAGCATCCTAGTCTGACTCAAGATCACATCCATATGTTCGCACATTGACAGTCTATCAAAATGATAGGGAGTCAATATTAACTGATAGATACTTTCGACTTGTCTTTGTTGATTGAGAAAGTCATAGTGATAGCTATGCAAATCATTAATATTGTTCAATCGTTTAGGGATGTTGATCCGCCTCGCACATAATTCTTCATCAGAATACTTACTAACGACATTATGAAAAGTGAGTGCGATGGGTTATCCGCTTCATAGATATGAACCCATTCACCATCGCATTCATTGGCGAGCAGAACATAATCCAGCTTCAGCATCCTGAACGATTCGATTGTATTGAAAATTAGGGATATCAAACCGCCTATAATATGAGAATTTAGCCTTATGCATTAGAGGTAAGTCAGACCTTATGACCTTTTCTTGCAATTTGACCTTATCATGGGGCAAAACCACACTTCTCATCGTCAGCCTAAGTGATTGTTTCTTAGAGAGAAGTACCCTTGATTGGGTGCTTCGAACGCACTTCGGGAAGTGATAGTTCAGGAAAGGAAAAATCTTTCTATCTGCTTTCTCTGTATCCACCTTTACTCGGTATTCTGTTCCTGATTTGCATTTCACCACCTTATCTATTTCCTCCATACTAAAAGGTTTAATGAGGGCCTCAGCTTCTTCATTAGATAAGCACCCTGTGATATCCCAGATATTGCTTCACTCTACTCTCCCAAATCCACTTTCTAGTATGAAGTGATATGCTCTCTTAGCTCTTTTGGAGAATGTATAGATTTCTCACCATCTTCCTTGATAGAAATGCTATTCTTTATTTTCCTCCCATTTGCTTTTTTAATGGAAATAAGCAGTGTCCCTGTAGCAGCCACTCTACTGTTCACCTCCTCTTTTCTGCCAATATAACTCTTCCATCTCACAAATTTGGACCAATTGAGCTTCCAATTCATATCTTAGCCTCCATGAATTAGGATTTCGCTCTGTAGTTAAAGCTATCAATGACAGACATATAGCAGTAATTAGATTGGATTTACTTCTTCTATTGTCAGTAGCATCATTAGCCTTCCACCCTCTCAAGAACTTTCGGAAGCCCTGAGACACTTGTTGCCAATAGTCAGGAATGGAACATTTGCAAAAGTTCTTGTAGGCCATTTCTGTAACAGCATATCTCTAAACCCTTCTTGCGGATGGTTCAAAGCGAAACTGAGTGGCAGCCCCTATCTTCCCCATTTTCTAGAAGTAAAGGACAATGATCTGACCCAGCTTGCAAGAGGGATAGTAAAACTTAGGAAATAAATCCTCATAAGTGGAAGAAACCAGAACTCTATCCAAAACTTCTCTCCTTTGGACTGTCTTGTTTGTTAGTTCAGGCCACCAACCCTTCTCAGTTCCTGTAGTTCAGTTTCAGATATGAAAGCATTAAAAGCTTCCATCCTATTAATATGTATTCTGCCATTGTTTCATGAGCAAATCTGATCATGTCCATAAAGGTAGATCAACACTCTGCACAAAGTTAGTGAGCTCTGACAAAAACATAGCTCTTAAAGACTGTTTGGTTGGACCATAAACATCCACCCAAGCACAATTATCACAAAGCCTCTATACTCAAACACCATGGAGAAATTGACCCTCCCCAATGAGGTCTGCATCCATGACATCCAGATTGACTCCAATAAGCATTCCACCTTCTTGCCCTTTGGCTGGCTTGCAAAACCACTTGAAAAGCTTTACGCCACCAATTGCCATTAACTCTTTATCTGAGAATTGTTCTCTCTTAGTTTCTTGCACACAAACTATGTCCACCCACTCTATCACTTCAGAAGGTTGCCCCCTTCTACCTTAAAGGCCCCTCACATTCAAGATTAATGTCTTCATGGCGGTATCTTTTTTTTTGTTATGCCTCCTCTTAGCTCTGCTCGTAGTGTTATTGTCACCAACTGGTATACAAGTACTGTGATTATCTAACTCTTCAACAATCTGAGTAGTATCCTCATTCTCTGAATCAGAGCTTAACTCGACACTGGAAGACTGCTCCTTCTCATGAGCAGCTAACTTCTTTTTCTGAGCAGCTTCATAAAGCAATGCTTGAGCAAGTTCTCTTGCTTTAATAGAATTTATAGACCTGTCAATTTCCTCCTGTGTACTGCCCAACACTAGACCACTATCTACAGCAGATTTGACTAGACTAGCAGAATCAATGGAATTGCAAATAGCATATCTGTTAGTAGAAGACATACCTGGTTCATCAAGATTCTTGCGTGAAGCCATCCTTTCTGCACGTTGCTGAATAGGCATGCCATCCTTCGGGATCCTATCCTAGCACTTGTCCTCGTTGCTTTCATTCTTGCGTTTGCACCTCATTGAACTTCTCTTGTTCTTTGGTCATTCCAGAAAAAACCTCCATACCTTAATAATAGGGGCTTGTGTATAAAGGAAAGCAGCAAACCGGTCAAAGGCGAAGCTGTTCTATCTCAACTCTCTGACTTGAAGGAAGATGTGGCGGATCTCAAGGCTGGCTCTATTCCAAGTACAAGTTCCGAGGTGAAATGCGTTGATGTGGCCAATCGATATACAGTATAGTTGAATGGTTCGACAAGTTCACATGCCGGAGCTACCTGTTCTCCGTGATTCAAGTTGGTTCTTCTGCCCCGTGTATCTCTCCTGTGTATCCATCTTTAGCCGGCTATTCTCGTGGTCAGTATAAAAGCGACCTATTGTCCTGTTCCTGGCACGACACTTCTTTCTTCCGGGCTCGTGTAGAACGTGAGTTGCACCTTCTTGTCACCTGTATTTCTCTCTCTTCTGTTCAGCAAAAAAGAAGCTATCCCGCTAAATCTTCCTGTGGGGCCAAGGTTTGTTTGACATAAAGATAGATAAGTGACCTTACTACACACCCATGGGTGGAACTCTCACTCCGATTTGATTACCAGGTTGGGGATAGGCAAACTACTTATCAATGCATTTGTGTTGCTCTGGTGGCCACATATAGAAGAGTTGTTAGTGAAGTTAGCTAGAAAGGGTCGTCATTTCCCTACCATTCAATCTTCCACCTGCCAGATTTATCGTCACTATTTTATTATTGTAGGTATCAGTATCCATTGGATAAATCCCTCTGCATAACACTTCAGCCCTGACTTTTATTGATAAGACGAATGTCTACTCTGCGTGGTTAACAAGCTTCTTTCCTCTCGGCCTAACCGAAAAATGTTCACGACTCCGATCTTCTTTCATCCGCAGTTCTTGCTAATGTCTTCACTTTCAAGGGAGAGAAGGAACCCGAGCCAACAAGGTTAGAAAGCGCTAGCGGTCTTAGGAAAGATGCCATTTCTCTTGTTTTAGCCAAGAATGAATTGCTCAAGCTGAATTTGAGTAGTCTTTCCCTTTTTTAGACCGCTGTTCTATGTCTAGATTTGACACATCGACAAGTTCCTCCACTCACAGATCCACTTTCTTTCGGGGCCATCAATAGAATAGTTCTGTTCTTTAGCCGACGTTTTGGCGTAGCACAGCGATATTTCGATTCATCCTCTTCTTCCAAGGATTTCATAATTGAACCCATTTCATATGATGGGAGTTGCGGAGTATTAGGCGGCTCTGCTATCGCTATTCATGGGGCGACCGTGAAAAACACTCTATTCGAGGACGGTGATGGTAGCTTCTACATGCCCTCAGCGGCTAGGACACACGTTGGGTACTATTTGTGTAAAGTGATGCTTGGGATGAGCTAGTGCATTTGTTGGCTTTCGAGCAGTAGCGGCAGCGGGGCGGGAGAGTTGGGTGGGAATCGTTGATAGAAATTCGGATTTTCCCTGAGGTACGATAGTGTCTGAACTAAAGAAAGGGAATATGGAAAGTGAATGTGGTAAAGGATACCAAGAGTAGGTTCCCTGAATGATTTTTAGGCGTCTTTTCTTTGAACAAATCAATCTATAAAGAAAATGGGATGGATCTTCCACCTATGCTATGAGTGAATCTTATCATCCTCGGCGAGTGGTATCGTATCACCGTCTTCGTCCTGAAAACATCTGCGAGCTAAGCCAGTGTAGGCTTTGACACTACTTATATTCGCTACAAGTATTACGCCGCTACACTCTTCTCTTATGCTTGCGCCGCATAGGCTAAATAAGCCGCTCATCCCTGGCGAATCCTACCCACATAGGAATGCGGAACCATCGGGAAAGGCAAAACATATTCAATCCCAGGAGAGAAGTCACTGGTTCGATAGGACCAGGAGAGGACCCTGATCACCTTGCCAATTCAAGGCCTTAGGAAAATCATCCTACAATGGACCATAGGGACTGAGAACGAAGAAGACATAAAAATAAGGTTAGGGGGATAAAAAGAAAACCTCCTCCCATTCAAAGTCGTCTTCAAGTACCTTTTTGATTCTTTACCGAGTATGGATGGATCAACTATAGGTTCGAGTTTAGCCAAGATACGTACATTTAAAGTGTATGAAAATCCAAGATAGAATCAGGGCTATCTAAAAGCTAGGAAGGAGAAGACCGGGTGATTGAATATGACTTGCTAACAGATCCTACTCTTCCTTAAGCGCTAGTTCTATTCACGATGGTTCAGTTTCGAGAGAAAGTAGTTACCTAATAAGATAGATGAATATTCCACGATCTACGATTATCAAAATCTTCTTATAGAAGTATAGTTCTTTCTTCTTTTATAAAAGGAAGTCTTGCTCTCCTTTCTTGCCGCTACTTGCGTTGCGAGCCAATCTTCAAACTGTTACGGAGAAGTCGTTTACTGATTAGCTGCTTGAACGTGGAAATATTTCGGCATATCTAATCTTAGGTTAGTACGAGAACTCGACTCTACTCGTGCTATAGTCGAGGATGTACTTATACTACCCTAAAGAGGGATCCATTAATGGGGTTTATTTTTCTTAAGGCAATTCTAGGCAAGACCTTGAATCACAGGGTTTGTTCACAACCCAGCATTCTTTATCTTGGCGTAGATTGGTGTGATGGGACGGATGCCGTGAAAAGCTTTTTCTTTGACCGGAATCGACAGGTGTGAACTCATCTACTATGATGAGTCAAACATAGGGGGAGGGCCTCTGGCAATATCCGCATACTAGTAATGTCGATTATTTGGCCTTTTTCGATCGAACAACCTATGAACAGCTGTAGCCTATATAACCTACCTACCAGACCAAGGGAAGAAGGTATCAGATCACTGTAGTTCTAGACCCTTTTTAGCAAATAAAGGAAGTGACAACGTTTGCCGAAGAGGTTGAATCAATAGTAAGAAGATACCACCCGAACGAATCCGAAATAACAATCAGGAATAGGACTAGGAGAATGAGGTCTAATTTAAGGAGTCAAGCAGTAATTGGGCTTGATGAGTCGAGTGAAGCGCTAGTGAAATGACGATCCCAACGAACATTACAGTTAACAAATTCTGCATCCCACAAACGAAATAGTATTTATTGGTTGAGCTTTGCCCTTCCACATGGCGAAGCGAGCGAGAAAAGATCAATTCACTGATCTAGGTTCAGAACTTGTGTTAAAATGGGACAGGAAAGGAAGCCCTTGCCGGGGGTTTGCCTTCCTTGGCGAAGTAGATTCATCGCCACCAGGAGCAACCCCAAGGCCATAATTGTGCTTTTCTTCTTCGCGAGTAGCGACCATATCAGGACTCTTTAGCGATCGATTCTGGAATCTTCTTTGCTGAGATGTGCAATTGGATTAAGCTTATCTGTCTGGAGATACAGCTTCCTTTCCTTCACTCCACATAGGTCAAGATGCGAAAAAAGAAGAAAGTCAAACCATATAACTCTTGTTTATCAATTCCATTATGATATGAAGAAAATAAGAAATCAGTAAACAGGTTCCAGTGGGGGTGTTGAGGCTCGACTCCTAATGTATTGCAAATGTCAAGGAACGAGTGCCATCTAGTCCAATAATTCTTACCGCCAAGAAACAATATCAATAAAAGATTGTCATCACAAGGATTTTATGAATTGACATAGATATTTGTGAGGGTGGAAACATTTGGTTCCACAGGGGTGGCGAGGATGAGTATTGCTTTGAAAGTCCCTAACAAAGCTGTACAGCGGCATCTTCCTGATTAGCCAGTGGCTTCTCTCGGTTAAATCGAATACTTTCCTGTCCTGTAGTAAGCCCATCTGTTTCATACAGTCTAGTATCGTCTAGAAACTTGATCTTTCTTCGGGATGGCTACTTTCCTGAGCATCTTTCCCCAAAAGAATAGTGTGGTTCAGCGTTGCTATCCCTCGGTCTCCCCAATCAAGGGCTTATAGCAACCTCTATCAACACAACCATCCGAACACCTATTGCTTGCTTTAGCTCCAACTACTGCTAGCTTTAGCTACAACTATCTTCCGACTCTCTACTTGTTCGTTGCCCGACGCGGCTCTGCCTCTGCCAGCCTGGCACTAAAGCATCTATAGATTGAGGAAAAGCCTATGTACCATCATCCGTCCTCTAAGGTTTGCCTTCTGCCTCTAAGGTTTCCCCTCTAAGGAGGGCTGCATGGTTAATGTGGGAAATGGTTTCCATAATATGGCTAAATGGTGTGAGTTGCTTCCTGCATTCTTCCTGTTTGCTTCCAGGATTCATTCCTACGCCTACCTCAAGATCTAGGAAATGCTTATGGTAGCTTTTCTAGGTTCGCTTTTCCACTATGCTTATGTGCTAACGTTAGTCTAGTCTACCTCGCTTTCCTCTTTTTAAGTGACGTGGTACCTTTGATGACAGTTCAACTTGCCCCTTTTCGAGTCCGATCTTTTTTAGGCGCTTTTGAGTTTCCTAACAAAAGAGCATTTCAGTATGTATTTACTAACCTTAAACGATAGGTTCAATTTCCACCTAGAAATCTATTGATTTTCATTAGCTTGTAAATGAATTGTGTTCATAAATTCATTGTGCAAAACTTGTATCTATGCAGTACTGTTTCAAGTGGAAGAAGTGTTTTTGTTACTAACAACATAGAAACCATGATACCAGTGCATAAGCATGAAAAACTCACTTTGTGATCAGATTGATCAAGGTTGTAGTCATTCGAATTTACTACTTCGTTACATGATGGCTGTTAAAAGGTGTCTACCATAGTTTGTTTGGACAATGTCCTTAGTAATCAGGTATGTGACCTTCTTATAACCCACGACATCGGCATGATAGGTGTTAAATACATCCAGTGATGGTGGAGCTAAATCAGCAGGTTTTATATATGGATCCCAAGGTATATACTTATACCAGACAGTACAAAATAACCCTGCATATACTAGACTCGCAAAATAACCGTACACATACGACTTAGAATTCTCATCATAAAATGGGAAAGAAGATATGATTCTTTTCTAGATTGAAATCATTCACTTTTCCTCAGGTTGAAATCGTCACAAAGTAATTGGAAGAAGAAGTGCTTGAGAAGCTCATGGATATATTCTATGGTGGCTTCTCCAATAGTTCGAGCCATAGCTTCATTTCATTGTTTCTCTCATTTATTTTCTTCACTTTCTCATTGCCCTCAAGTACAAGTCATTTCTGACAAACTTTCTTTCCGGGTGGGCACTGATATGGATGGCAGGACAGGAGTGAAGATCACTGATATGGATGGCAGGACAGGAGTGAAGATCCCTCAGCGACCGGACGTTTCACTGTCTGATGACGAGTGGTCAACCTGAGAAGGATTCTGCTATGTCAAAAGTGTTTATATAAACGAATTGTTTCACGCCAAGATGCCAATAGCAATGATGGATAATGCAACTCCCACAGTAGGGCTCGAAAGCGAGGACTCTCCGGGCAAAGAATCGAGCGATCTGAGTTCTTTTCAGAGAAAGAAGAAGATGCAAGGCAAGCTGAAGGGCGTGGAGTGTTATTATTATCGTGACTCCAGAGAATGGGCTTCTTGCGAAATGTAGTTATGAAATCTGTAATCTAGATGATTCTGGTTGATGGTTTTAACCTAAAAAACGCACTTTTGGTTCGATTCAAAGGATTTCCACTTGAGTAAAGCTATGGTGGGAACCAATTAGGCAATGCGCGTAAACTGAATGCAGCTGTTGAAAATGCAACGGAATGTCTTGAAATGGTGACTGGAAGTTGTGAATTCAGGTGTTATCACTGTGAATTTACAAGAAGCTGAAGCGAGCTGATATTGCACTATATGAGGTTGAGAAAGAGGATCAAATGGGTATTTTGAGGCTAAAAGCACAAATTCAGGCCTCCCGTGGACAGTTCAAGTCTGCAGTGGAATCTTTTAGCAATCATTCAAGAAAAGATGGAAGTCTTCCAATTGACCCCTCATGACAAGGTATGCCCCTTTTTACTGTTCATTGAAACACACATGATTATGTTATGTTTCTTCTTTCTAAAATATCCACATGTCCTTCACAGGTGAAATCCCTTCAGAAGTGAGAGATGGAAGCATGGTTAGATTTGGCATCAATATACACAAAGCTTGAAGCACTCGAACATTTGTCTTGACAATCCTCAAAATGGAAGGAGATTCAAGAGATTGAGATGTCCATCATAACCTCCGCTCTTATTAGAATTCGATACAGATTTCGTGTTGGTATTGGGAGTCAGAGATCTGACTTACTGTCTACTTGTATCTATGCAAGGATCCTCACTTATCTCAGCTTTGCCTTGACCGCTTTGTGTGAGTCATTATCCTATACTAATTTTCACAACAAACAACAGTTCATGTACAGGAACAAGTAATTCCAAGCTTGCCTTTATTGGTGTAGTCTCTGATGCTGTTTGACCTGAATCTGTGCGTAGAGGAGCTCGTTCCAGGAGTCCGGTAGTCCTGGAAGGCACCAGTGGCTGCAGTCTAGGTATAACTCAGGCGACTTCCGCTCCTGCTCAGTCAACTTCTGCTTCCGATAGACTGAAGGGTGTGCCTCCTTCCTGTAGTCCGTCATCCTTGTTATGTTCTAAACAACAGGTGTTTTCTTCCCATGGAGCACATCCTCCAGAATGCTCATCCTCTGTGGATATGGTCCAAGGTACTGCTCATTTGTTATCGGCTCAGTCTGATGGTCGCAACTGCCACCTGAATTCCATTGCCCCCGCTGCACAAATCGACATTGCATGAATTCTGAAAAGGCTCTGCGGACCTGAAATGGGATGCTAAGTAGCCTCTGAAAAAACACTGTTGTTTTCTTGGAATTTACATTGGAATCAATCCACTTGGCCCAGGTGTTAAGAGCTCTCCGATAAGCATCATGGGCATTCAGTTCACTGTATACACGGTTGCCCTCTTTAGAGTAATCTTTCCTTTAGGACGTTTTAACATACTTGGAACAGTAAGCAACACTTGAAATGCAGAACAACATAACATGTAAATCTCTAATGAATCAGACGTTGCCGTCAATATCTTACCCCAGAGAAGCGTCCTACCTGAAACAAGAAAGAGTAAGATCCCCCAGCCCTGAATTTGCGGTTCCCGGATACCTCAGAGACCTTCCTATTGTCTTTGATAGAATTCCTAAATATACAAACAAGGGATTCCCACATGTTCCTATTGAGCGAATCACCGACAAACACCAGTCTCTTTCCCCTCAGCCTCTCCAACATATCGGTTGGGTTCAACCAGCATCATTTCACTTCATTTTTTACGCACCAGAAGGCAAGAACTAATTGAAAAGAAAGCGCCAACCTAAAGCTAAGGCCAACCGCGGGTATCTGGCCAAGTGAACCAAGAGGGTCCATCTTGTGCTCACAATACTTCTTATTTAGCAGGACATCTGGGCTCTTTAGAGAAAGGCGAAGTCTCTACTTGTTAACCATGGATGCCAGTTATATTGACTTATAGAGTGAAGAACAAGCCCACTTTCCATATCCCTTTCGTCCGGATGATCGATTGCCTCATTCTTCTTCGAAAAATAAGTACATTTGGCCATTGTGTTTTTCCAACTTTCATAATAGATCTGGGCATGCATGGTTTTCAATAGATAACCCTAGGCCTTCTTCGTTTCCTCACGGGCATTCACTTCTCTTCAAGCTCGGGATTAGCGAAACATGGATCCGATGCCCATCTCTTTTTCCACTTTGCAAGGCTGAGAGACTTTACCAATTGATAAACAAAAAAAAGCATGAGCAGGATCAGCAGGGGCAAAATCGAATAAAATGGCTTATTTGCACCTTTCTTTGGTAGGCAACGAATCTCACGGAATGTGGGAATCTTTTACAGATGTGAATTCTCGCTTTAACGCTTCGATAACATACTTAGAATCAGGTATCTTCGGGATCAGGGCTCACCCTCAACAAATATTGTCTTTGATTCCGCTGATGTCGCGTCAATTGCCCGAGGGAGCAGAACACTGCAGGCCGCAATGAACATGCCCGCCGCATCTCGGATAATTGCTCCAGTTGCGCCAATTCCAGTATCGAGCGAAAGCAGCATCCACGTGAACTTTGACTGTTCATAATATGGGAAATTCCGAGGTGAAGGATGCCTGCTCAGGTCATGATATCACTGATCCAAACTATGCTACACCAAATCTGAATTCTGACTAGTTAGCGAATCGTGTGCTCTGTGCGAATGTCTTTATTAGTCTATTTAAGCCCAAAGGATCTTCGAATACCGATTGGTCGTCCCAATCCAATCTCATGCTTATTCAATAAAGCCTATTCTAATGATATTTCTGTTCTTCCATCAAGAGGAGATAGTTATCGATAAAGCTAAGCGAAACCTGTTGACATAGAATGCAATCGAAATAGAGCCAAGGAGAGCAACTGAATCTGGTAACGGTAAACACCATTGAGGAAGAAGCAATTTCTTGCAGCTCGTGCTTAGAAGCCCTCAGAAATCAAGTGGGATCCTGACCTTCATTCCAATTTCCACTTTGATAGGCGTTTATGAGCTCCTTTTCATGTGTATTTGCCAATAGTCGGGTACAGCCAGGACCGCAGATGGCGTAGTTCTTGAAAGCCGGTAAACAAGCAAGGCGAAGGAGAAGGGTAGTGTTAATAAGAAAGTGGGACCGGGGCCATGTTTCCAATACAGAAATCCTCGTTTCACTCCTGGCTAATAGTATAGGACCTTCTTAAAGGAGTCAACCGACCTGCTACCTGGAAATCCCCAATGCACCAATGTACCAAAGGCACTGTACTTTTCATAGGGAACACTTCCTAATTAATAAAGTAGGAGCGAGTACGGAGGTACTAGGCGGTGATTCTCTGGTCTGATGGGCACCCCTCCTTGTTCGTTCCTTTACTTGGGAATAAGCGAGTGAATGTAGATTCAATTAGATAGACAAAAGCAAAAGAGATAGCATACAGAATCTTGGAGCCACGGAGAAGGTAGGCTACAATCACCTGATTTGTGGTAATCGAAAATATGTAAAAAGGCATTTAAGGTAGACTGGTATCAACATCTTCACCTCAGGTTCTGGCTGGTATGATCTGGAATCTGAAGCTTTGTTAGCTCAGCTGAATATTTGTTCACCTCTTGCTTTGGGTGGTATGCTTCCTCACTGTTGCTATTCTGCCCTTTCCCGGTAGTCAACCACCAACGAACATAGGCTAGGACCTGCATGTAATGTTACAGCCTTGCCAATACTTCCTTTTACCCCCTATTCCTTCATTTTAGGATTTCATGGCCGATTCAATAACATAGTTCGCGCACCTCTTTTCAATTCTCTAGAGATAGTTGTCATTTATCTCTTCTGCCTCCTATTTGGTTGGAAGTTTCCTGCTCTAGTTGGGAAAGCAAGGGCCCTAGTTTCGTTATTGAGTCTCGTTATGGTCGAATATGAATGAATCCTGGAATGGAATAAAAACCTGAGTCAAATGCATCGTAGTCCCTCAATCGAACAGTCAACTAGTTCATATCTAACCTTATGTATTCTTTTCCCGTACCTTAGCTTCAAATAATGGAATGAATGTTTTTTAGAGTGCAAGTTTTGGTATTAGCTCGCTACAGTTTAGTCAGTAGTTTTGTCCCTTTGTTCGGTGAACTAGTTCTGGATATAAGCATTAGAATGAGAGTTATAGTATTCGGATTACTTGACTCGCTTTCCTGTTTCCGAATCCCTTCTTGCATACAATCCTAATTCACAATCCGATTCAAAAAGATTCTATAATGAAAAAAAAATACCTTGTGCCATGGATTTGATGAAGCTTGAAAGGACTCCCCTTGTTCGAAGCCAAAGATAAGAAGCATACGGGTGACAACCCCAATCCTTATATATCAATCCAATTACCGGAGGGACGAAGAACTAAGTTTGCCTGACGCCCGAAAACAACTTGTTTGTTTTGGTGGAAGAGGAAGAAATAGAGAAAGATCGCCGCTTTTCAGACGCTAATTCGTGATTCAAAGTAGAGCGAGTGAGGGACCCGGGACTCAATCAACATATGCCAAGTGTTCCGTAATCTATGGGCAGCACTCCACGGAATGTTATAGTCTAGGCATGTCGTAGTAGTCATTAGATAGAAAGAGGAGAAACTTAACATGTCTTATTCCGAATTCCTGCGGTTGTCATTATGTTCCAGCAAGGAAATAGTCATTCTTTCATTCCGAGCATTCGAGGTTAAATACCTCCAGGGTCCTTCTTTAATTGCTTGAATGGCTCTCTTCTCTCGGTGCCTCATGGATGGAAGATGTTGTAAAGGCTTCAATAATGCTGTCAAGTGTGGAGTATATTTATCAACCTAGTTCCTATTATTGCGATATTGCTTACTATCTGAATTCACTGATGGGACATCTTTCTTGGTCGATGTGAGTCGTAGTAAACCTTTGAGAAGGTCCTATCCTAATTTTACATTCTAAAAAAAACCTGTGCTCATAAATTGTTATGTAAACCCACATACATAATAGTAAAGGAATAAAAAATGGATAAAAGGTACATGACGAGGAGCGAAACAACATCTTAAGCGGGGATTTAATGCAAGTATTATTGTTTCCTCTGGGTCGGCTTATATGCTCATTATACCGAAAGTACCGATATCTAATCACGGAATAAGTCTATTCTTTTCTTTCTTCTTTTCCTTGTGCAAGTCAACTGTTCCCTGGCAACACCTTCAGTTCAGCTGTGACATCTTGCACTTGTAAGATCACTTTCTTGCCTTTATGCTTGAGTTTCAGCATTCCTTTACTCCAGTCAACTATCATTTGACCAAAACTTGACAACCAGTCAATGCCTAAAATAAGATCATAACCTTGTACATCAAGCACCCTAACTTCTGTTTCAAATTCAAGGTTTTGTAACTTGAATTGAAGGAAAAAAATTGGTACTGGTCAATAACTTACGGCGAGACGAGCAGCAAAAAAAGAAAAAGAACATTAATAGGTGGAAGTCCTCGAAACTGACTTGTCAGTTCGGTTGTGCCTTGATACCTATCTATAGCTTTCCTAGCGACTTTGTTTACTCATCGCTAGTAAGATTGTCTGCTAATCCCAGAAGATCAGGACTCGTACAAGTATCTGACGTGATGTAGTTACGAAATGTTAGGTATTTCCATTTATATTCTTTAAATATGTTTTCCTAGTATTTTCTCTTGTTGCAAAGTACACGATGCTTTAGACAATGGTATAACTCTTGGCTCTATTTTTTATATTAATATAACTTCATGTTTCTAAGATAAATATGAAAAGGAACCCTTGCAAAAATAAGGTAACTCACATTGAGATTCTCTCTTACATATACAATTCGATCTTTTTTCTTTAAAAACAATAATTTTCCAACCCAATGATCGGTACGGCCTCAAGTTTTCGGTTCTAGAAACTCAAAGATATTTTATGTAATTCCTCATACCGCCCTTCAAAAAATTATTTGTTAACTATAGTACTAATTGTCTACAAAGCGTAAGCTTATAAGAGTAGTTTTCTATCTTCCTTTTTCATTGGTTTCCAATAATATATCTATATCACTATTGTGTATGCGGTGGAGAATGACATTTTTAATCATGTGAAACATGTGCTCATCATCTATATTTGATATAATAATTAACATGTAGGCGTAAACGTATTTTGTGTGTGTGAGATCCATATTATAATCTATTGGTCGCATTTGTCTAGCTATAGTTAGGCAGATCTACCCACTAAGGTTCGCTATTGTTTAATAAATATGATCCATGTTGTTATAATATATTTTTCAAATTTCTAGCATCACTATTTTTCAAATCTCTACATTATATTCTAATTATTTCTATATTGTGTTCTTTCCTTTGGTTTACTCAAATAAGCATTTATATTGACATGTATGGCCAACCATAAAACATGATTAAACATGGGTACACATATTATATTTTCAGATGTCGCATCTACCTTTCCCTATTTCATTACGGGTTTCTTTGTACTGGTTCTTATTAGAAATTCTTTCGCAAAACTATTAAACACTAATGGCTTGTTCACGAGTTGTTCGTTCTATCGTCCGCCTCGGGCATATTGCAAACATGTGTTTTAGCGTAGTTACATACATTTGTATAAGATGAACCGTGTGGAAGTTGCCAAAATATTCTTTCACTCATAATTGTCATAGCTTGTTATTTCTAATGATGTACATGTTTTTCTACATTCAATTATTTTATGAATAAAAACTAAATAATTATTTATGTAATTTACATGAATTGTTGCTTCTAGTATTTTTGTTAATTTTTACAAAATTCACCAATGTGCTATGTTAATGCAGTGGTTCGCTTTATTTTTACATCATATTTGCACAATTATCATTTAAATTAGAACATAATGCAATAGAAAAAATCTCGAGGGAACACAATCAAACTTGGGAGAAAATGTTCCACCGAAGTGATTTACCGGTGCAAAGACAACAGGTTCTATAATTGGATAGGTGATCAGTGTTTTCTAAAGAAAAACTAAAACCATAAAATTTCATTCTGATAGTAATATTTCTCTATCTTGCTCCTCCAAATTAGGCATTATTTTCCTCGAAGGTAAAATACTATTCATAAAATACTGGTGTTATAATGTTTGATAATTGCTACTTATTGACTTACTAAGAAATATTTATCTCTAAGTTGATACCAAGAACCATCCAATGTGATCACCGAGATTCCTGTAAGTACAAAGTATAAAGGGATAAGAAAATTATGATCGGATGTCCACCAACATAGCTTAACAAATAATTATTTCTAAGTTGTTGTTCAGTTGCTAAAGTTTTCTTTTTTATAAATTTGTTTGTCTTTGTTGTTTTTAATAAATTAAAATTAGTTAAATGACAATAAGATTAATGTTAAGTTAAAATTAGCATTTTATATTAAGCTTTACGGTTTAGATTTTATGTTTAATCCCATCAGAGAATTTTATATAATGAAATTGATTTGCTAAATTTCATATATTATCCTGAGTTCCACACAAAGAGTTAGTTGTCTCCTTTATTCATATAATAGAATATGTAAATATTATTAGTATTGTCAACTTGTGACTGATATAATTTTGATTAGCCGCCGGTGATCAAACTAATGTGTAGATTTGATTTTAGTTTAAATCGGCAATACATCTGGTTGGTGTTGTTGATGTGTATGAGATGTCCGTCATTATTTATTTTCATGTTAAAAGAATCTTTAAAAGTATTTTTATACGTGCTATTTCCCCGGGAGGCTGACCTTGCATTTGTACGTATGTTATTCATTGGTGCAAATTTGCTCCATGTTTTCTTGTTGGGCATGTAAAGTAGATGGACTCTTCTCTTTTCTATTTGAGCACTCCGTGTCTGGATAGGCACCCTATTTGGTCCATGTACCTGGTTCGGGACCGTCTCAACGCATTCTCTAGCGTTTTCTATTTACCTTATACGTGGATTTTTTTTTCTGATTTGCTTTTATTTCCTACTTGACATGTACGTGTCAGTCCTGAACTTCCTTTATACGCGACTCATGTTATGGTCCCGTCTTTTTTTCTCAAGGTAGAACCTCTTTACCGTGTTTCCCACTTGCCTTGTACGTGTCAGCTTTTGATTTTTTTGTACATGACTGATATTACGTAACATCTTTTTATTTTGTAATCTCAACCGTAAGTTTTAGATCTAATAGTTAAAATTAATTCAGATGATGTGGATCAACGTGGTGCCTCAAAACATATCCTTATATTGCTTTTAGTATATAATAGATAATTTATGTACATACCATCTCTTGAATTTCACAAGAATGCTAAGGTAGCAATGAAGTACCAATTCAGTTCCAGCTTAAGTACATGATTCTGTACATATACATTAGATTAAGGAAATGAAGTATCTAATTCATTTTTATCACTACTCATAAAATTATCTTGGTAATATAGATGCATATTTCAATGAAACAATGATAACAACTAAGGTATGAAAAATTAATGTTGTCGTGGTTGTATATTGTGATTTTGGCAGCAGGAACTTCTTTTCTGCTTGAGTTCTTCATGTGGTGATGTAAAATTAGTAGTATTGGTCATATACATGTTTGGTTACTCACATTTTTTATTAGGATATTTATGTGTTAATTTAATATGGTCTTTCAAGTAGTGTGACTTGAGTTCAAATTGACAAACATAACATGCAAATTGCTTGAATTTTCTTACCTTGTAAGTATTGTGAAATACTTATAACTTCATTATTAGAGAAATATAATTAATATCCTTCTAGCCCATTCATTGTCAGGTATTTATTTTTTCTTTCCTTTGTACTTACATTCTAGATTGGGACTTTTGTAGTTTGCTCCGCCACTTAGACCACTGTTTGTTGTACTTTTTGTGCATTTTAGTATACCTTCTGTTCTAATTGTACTAAAATTACGATTTGCATGCTAATATGTTTTTTTGCATTGTATTTTTGCAGGTTGATCTCTTAATTATTTTGGCAGGTGAAATGGTACTGAGATTTATAGACAAGGTTGAGCTTCGAGGGAACAAGAATGGTGCATGCAGTTTTCGAAATTTAATTAAACATGAATGCTTTGTCCGATCTCCTCCATTATTTCCTTTATATTTTATCGTTGCCACTTTGAGATGATTTTCCTTAAGTTGCCAAATAAACACGTACTTCAGATATTAAGTTTCTAATAATGTAGAGAGCTGCCTTCTTTTCTAAGAATGAGATGTGTCTTTCTCTGTTTGAGAATCTTGAGAAAGTTCTTCCCAATTGGTAATTTGTCAGTGTCCCTATGAGCACATCTTTTGCCATTTTTTTGCAATTTTATTTAACAGAATTGTATACCTATACTGAATACAGTTTGTGCTCCCTTTTCATGTCTATATTATTTTCTAGAAAACTCATTAAAGTCTGCCCCTTGGTAACAAACAAATGTGTGGAAATTTTATGCAATTTTAAACACATGTATTGTATGAAAATATCTATCATTTTTATAATATAATCGGGCGCGGCAACACGCGCCATCATGGTCTAGTAAGACATAAGGGATGCGAGGGCTGGGCCATGGGCATACGATAGATATTTTAGGCTGTAAGGGATCACCGTTCCGTGTGCAACGGGAGTCTTAGGCCCAATTTGTACTGGGGATTCAAACTCTAATATACCTTAGTTAAGCTTTTGCTATTTTTTTAATAATTTGATTTTTTATTGAATTCCATGAATAATACACAATTTTGACAAATTCCAAATCTAGCGTGGCCTCGGGGTTTGAACTCCTGACAAGGACCTTGTCAGGAGTTCAAACCCGAGGCCATTAGATTTGGAATTTGTCAAAATTGTGTATTATTGGAATTTAATAAAAATCCTATTATTTTTTATAAAAATAGCTAAGCTTTCATACACTTGCATACTAGCCCCTAAAAATGCATACATTTAAGAATTTGCAGCATGGGCTTAATTAATTGGTGGATATAACAAGATAAGGTACTCAAAAAATCATCTATTTTTTTCTGGTAATCCCAGATCTAACTCCTACACGGTTGAGCCCAGATTTATCGTATTTTCTGACAAAGATTTAATTTATTACCTAGAGGCAGTCGAATACCTTGACTCCCTTTGGCACGAGGTCGAGGACGAAGTCGACGAGCAGTTCCTAGCCATATGCGCAAGCCCGTAGAGCAGCAGGCCTCCGCCTGAGCAGCTAGTGACATTGGATGGCAGCTGATCACGATGAGAACAGAGAGGGCCAGTCCTTAAAATTCCATGTGCCTCATCTAGTCCAATCGATGGGCCTCATCGCACATTTCTTTGAAAATATTATCATTGGAGGTAGCCGGCGGCTTCGACCTAGCTAAGGGAGGCAAGGGTTGGAGACGACGAGGAGAGAAGAAGAACATGGAAGGCTATGCGGCAGAGGATACAGATAGATCGAGAGAAAAAGTGTGATCACCGCGCAGGGGTTTGGCGGGTATATATTTATATAGGCTAACTTAGTTTGCAAACGAGCCTACTATTTCACACATGACTATATATTTGAAACCGTTGTATAAATTTAATCGTTTTCAATATGTCTTGATTCGTGGGTGCTCATTTCATGTAGGCTTCATCGGCCACGCATAATTATTTTTAGTCGTTGATTGTCTCGATGTCGTTTTTAATGGGGGTATCCTGAGCATCGCTCTGTGCTAGTGCCAATTGGTAAGGTAACACAGGCGCTACCAACCACGTCACCGGAAAGCTTGGTAAGCTCACTATGAAATAAAAATACAACGACCATGATCAGATGCACACGACAAATAGAAAAGGTTATTGGAATATTAGGCATAATTTCCACAATTAATTCCAGAATATAAATCATGACAACAACAGCTACAATCACGTGAACCTCTAACATACTAGATGTATTGATCAACTAATATGGATCGGAGGGAGTACTAAAATTCTCACCGTGCAAACCATTTTGGTGTGGTGAATATGAGAAACTAAATTCCTTTTAAAAAAAATTGCATATAATGTGTCATGCCCATATCTCTTAAAAGTTGCAGTTAACCCCGCTAGTATGCTTTTACACGTGATAAAACATGCTGCATGTATCTCTTGAATGCAGAGGTCAGGGTGATCTTCCCTCATTTTAATTTGTTTTTTTATTATTTTGCACGTGAAAGAAGACCCGGTCTTCGGACCTGCTTTCAGGATATCTCCTTGTGGATATCATTTGGCCTTTAGAACACTTGCAGAAAGGGACTCAGGATCAATCGATAAGCTGCCTCGAAACATGTTTTGCTAACATTGTAAGGATAAAAGAATTGAATCCTATGAAACTCATACCTCCATTTTTCTTTGAGTAATATAGCTTCTACCACGCGTGCCAAACATAATAATGATCGTACCTAAACTCGGAGACAATATATACTACTACACTATATATAAAACATAAATAAATACATATAACTGCATCTCTCCCTTCAACCGTCACCGAATGACTGCCACCATGCACGATTATCCCTGCCATCAGCTTATCGATCCTCCGCCTTCCTCGGGAGTTTTGCTCGGTCCCTCGGGCTCGGGCATAGATACAGCAAGTGGTGCACGAGGCACGAGCACGAGCACGACCACCTCAGTACTGTCCGGGCCGGACCAGCGGGGCTCCGTGGCGGCTGGCGTCGCCGGTGGATGGCCATCGGCTGACCCTTTGGGAGCTTCACTAGCCCCAAATGCATGCTTGTGATGTTCCCCGCCCTTGCCTTCCTTGTTACTCTTGGGACGTTCTGGGTTCGGCCGGCCGAGCAGCCCGGCGCCGTCGCCTCCCGTCGACATGCCGACTCGCGTGGCCCCGTCGACTTAGCTTCCTAGTATAGCAAAGGTTATACCAACGGTGGTGGACTTTGATGCTTGGATCGGGATGCAGTCGACAATCAGCCTGCATCTGTTTATATACAAGTTTTGAGCTAGCTAGCAGCTTGTACAATGCACACCAGGGCGTAATGAGAACGATTAACCGACGACATAATCAGCGTGGACTAAAATGGACGAATGGGCGTGCGGTTATTTCACCTAATCACCGGACAACCTTGTCACTGACATATGCAAGCCCCAATAAGAATAGTTCATGTAAACGTACTGTGGGAAAGGAAAAACCAGTCACCATTGACCTGCAGCTGCCCAAGTGACCAAGTCGATCGTCCATGCTTCAAGAGTCAGCGGTGGAAAACCTTGAGAAACGATAGTGAACTCATAGTATACCACTATCGACGTACGTAAGTTTAGCAGCTTAATTAATCACCACCCAATTGGAATAAGTGAGATGCAAATTAATAACTTCCTTCTCAGGAGTCAGGACAGAAGGATGAAATTTCCCTTTGCATCCCACTCAATTCACCACCTTGTGGCTTGTACCCACAAATAACATAAAGTACCATATAAAAAATGAAATAAGGTTTCTTTAACATCCGAGCTCCGGACCGAGATTTTGTTCCTTAAAAACATTTTTATGTGAAGCACAATCCTGTAATTTTGCAAAACAAGCTTCGGGCTTGTGCAAGCTAGCTTATGGAAATGATGGTATGTTACCACACACCACGTCACTGTTGGAAATATAGCATGCAATAAAATTAAAATAATTCCGAATTTGTGTGACAACAAAAATAGATCTAACAGAATTACACATGCGATTATGAACATGAAATCTAACATGGCACAGTAGATCGACATGGATCTCAAACTCCCTTCTAGAACACGAAAGAGAGGATCACGAGATTGATTTCTTACAGTGATGCAGACGAACGTTGATGAAGAACAGTTGGAGAAGATGAAGCAGACAGTTGATGCAGTCGATGAAGAAGAAGCAGCCGTGCGAAGCACTGCCCAGAAACTTTATCACCCGGCTCCTTCGTGCGGGACGCCAAATGCCAGGGAAAGTCCGAAGACTACTGCTTTCCTCTCCCCGCGGCACGGCAGGGAAAGGATCGGCGAAGATCGGTGGCGGCTGCAGAAGAGAACGGAGTAGGGTTTTGTGTATCTGGTGTCTTCTGTCGAGAGGGACGTCTTCCTCTTATAGACTCTAAAGGATAACCCCCACGCAGCACGTTCCGCCTATATTCCAGGATCCGCCCCTTGGTATATCTCCATCACGAGCGATCTCCTAACTTCCCTCAACGGGAAGTCTATCTTCGAGTCGTGTGTGAGACAGACGTGGGTGGATAAGATAAGTAAACTGCTCGGCAAAAAGATTAAAAAGAGATGCAATTTAACAGGCCACGGTCGCGCTCGTCTCGCCAAATCCCAAAGATCCAAAGTCACAAGTCATGCGTAATTAAACGCGAATAAATGCGAAATGCGAGCGAGCGAGCGCGCGTGTGGTGTACACTTAGCATAGCTCTCTCTTGTCTTTCCAACTAGTCTCACCATGAGATGTCCCCTTATAAGCAGGTCAAAATCTTGCTTCCTTGGCAATGTGGGACTAAACTCAAGGTCTGCAACTTGTTCTCATCTGGCTTTTATATACCAGCTTTGTAGTATAGACCCGTCTCGGGTTGAGCTATACCTAGCACTTCAGGATCCACTCTTCTTACAACTAGGAAATGGACAAATCCTTGAATTTCCAGTCTTGTGTAGAAAAGGTTCACCAGGAGCCATATACTGGGTTGCCTGAATCCACGCCTAAGGTTTGGAGCATTACGGTCGTGCTCCCTAGTCCTTTAATAAGCTCATTAGAGATCACCCGAATCTCATGTACTACGACCACACAGTTAAGCTCACATAGGTGTGTTCTTTCAAGAATACCCTGCAGGACGGTATCTTGCTGAAGCATTTCAGCCTCAAAACACTACAGTCACCCTCCCATGCAGTACTAAGAGTACTCATCTTAGCGGGAAATGGATAAGTATATATGTACTCTCTCTTGTTGCTCCAACAACTTGTTTTTTCCTTTTCCTTATTCACGGGATCTCCGATCACTAAGGCTGGGTTTCTATTGTCGTGCAACTCAGGTGGGTCTCAAGCCCATCTCCCTCGATGCCCCATCTATCACCGCACGTGATAGCCCTTTTGTAAAAGGATTCGCCAGGTTTTTGGTAGTGTTAATATAATCAACGGCAATCACTCCCTTGTGCCTCAAGTTCCTAACGGATTTGATATACCGTTTCACATGTCTTGGTGATTTCAGATTATCCTTTGAACTTTTAACCTTAGTGATCACGGTTTGGTTATCACAGTTTAGAAGGATTGCCGGAATTAGTTTTTCGACCATTGGCAAATCATTCAAGAGCTCTCGCAACCACTCTGCCTCTACAGTGGTTGAGTCAAGTGCTACAAGTTCTGCCTCCATAGTAGACCTTGTTAAGATGGTCTGTTTGCGAGACCTCCAAGAGATTGCAGCACCTCCAAAAGTGAATATGTATCCACCTGTTGCTTTGATCTCATCTGCATCTGAGATCCAATTAGCATCACTATACCCTTCTAGTACTGCTCGGTACCCTGTATAGTGAAGTCCATTCGTTGTGGTTCCTCTCAAGTACCTCATTACTCGTTCCAGTGCAGTCCAATGATCATTTCCCGGATTCGAGTTAAACCGGCTCAGTTTTCTTACAGCAAATGAAATGTCAGGTCGTGTTGCACCAGCAAGGTACATGAGAGAACCTACGATTTGAGAGTATCTTAGCTGATCAACCCCTTGTCCTCTGTTCTTTCGAAGCTTTAGACTAGGGTCATAAGGAGTTGGAGACGTTCTGGAGTCCTCAAAACCAAAGCGACTCAGAATTTTCTTCACATAATGGGATTGACTTAAGATAATCCCATTCTCATCCTTATTTAGCTTTATGTTCAGAATAACATCTGCCTCTCCCAAATCCTTCATGTCAAAATTTTGAGATAGAAAGGACTTAACATCATTTATGTTTAGAATAACATCTGGTGTGTGTGTGTGTGGGGTGGGGGGTGGGGGGGTGGGAGGGACACTACAGGAATACAAATATTTGTCGTGGGCTACAGACCCACGCAAAGGCTGAAAGCATCACCGCAAACCGTTTGTTGTAGACAAACTCACGACAAACTCTGGTTGTTCAATTGGTAGGTTTGTCGAGTGCATATTATTGGGCACATAGAAATGGTTTGTCGTGGGGTGGGCAAACTACCACGTGCTGGCGGCGGGTGGTTCCGTTAAGTAGGTGGGACCCACGTAAAATGTTTGCCGTCAATATTTTTAAGCATGTGGCAAATACTGAGCATGTTTGCCGTGAGCCATAATATGCCTACAAAAAAGTCGAAGAGTGGGGCCCATGTCCAATTTGCTGTGAGTCTCCGCGGGCCGGAAGCAACCCCCAAGGGGGGCCCATGATAGGTTTGTCGTAAGTCACAAGCGGGAAGTCAACAAACGTTTAGGTGGGGTCGTGGCCAGTTGCTATGAGTCTTTTTTTTAGAAACATGGTACAATCAAAGACGCTCACAACACGTACATGCATCCACCCCTATGAACACACACACGCACACCCTACCCCTATGAGCACCTCCGAGAAACTGAGCCTGCAGATCGGGTCTTGAGATTGACGAAGTCACCACGGGCGCCTCGCTGTCGACGGGAACGTCGCTTCCCACTGAAAGAATATTCCGCCTTTTATGCAACACACAGTGTCAAACCTGGGGTTTGAACTCTGGTGGGCTGGGGGTACAACCACCCTCCTAACCATCCAACCACAGGTACAAAGTGTAATTTTCTCAGAAAACATGTACTTCAAATGAAAAAGAAGAGATATATGTACATATATTTTCATTGATACATCTTTTCATTTGTGGGTGGGTCCGGTAAGAGTATCATGTTGGTGCTAACTCTCTAGGAGGACATGATTCCATATGGAAACCGAATGCCGAAAACTAATTGTTTCCTTGGAAGTGGAAGTGTAAAAGGTACATGCATGGTCAAATGGCATTTGGAATGATATACATAAATATATGTGAACATTCATTATATGTAGCATGCAAAATTTCCTCAATACTACAAGGATAAGAATAATGAGGCCCATTAACTTTGCGGTCTGCAAGTTGACAAACCCGCGCTCTATGGGCCCAGAGTTACTTGTAATTAGCACGATTCAAAAAATTTGGAGGCCAATTAGCAAGAGGGTCCAGTTTGAGTGAATTGAGGTCAAACCTTGATCCTACTCCTCATACAGATTCACAAGAAAAAGAATACAATGAAGATAAGAAACAAAGACCAAAAGATACTACAACCATCGCCCAACCGATAAAAACTAACAAATTTAACACGGGATCCATCAAGTACTCAAATAACGGACTTGGCCACAACATCTGCACGATGACATGGATCTCTCACTTCAACCATCACACACATTAGCCGGCAACAGGATGCAACTATGCATGCTTATCCCCGCTGCGGACCGGCTGATCCTTCGCCACCCGTGTCCCCTTGGTTATGGATGCCGCCATCGCCGCCCTTGCCTTCCCTAACTCGCTGGGACGGCGGGGCTTGTGGGTCACGGCTGGATATCCTCGACACGAAGTTGAAGCTAGTACTACATCTGTTTCAATGAATAAGACGCATACACATTTCAAAGAAAATTTTGACCAAATAAATGAAGCAACTAAAACTGGATTATATTCTGTAGAATTAGTATCGTTGGATCATATTGAAACACTTTTCAATTATACTAATTTTGTACCAACATTTTTTATATATCTTTAGAGTAAATTTTGGTCAAAGAAAAAAAACACGCAAAACGAGGACGCCTTATTCCTCGGGACGGAGGTAGTAGTAAGTAGCTGGTGAAGGATTTGGCTTTGGCAGCACCCCATGGGTAAGTAGAGTTAGCTAGCTATAGGTCAAATCTTACGCTGATGAATTGGGCGATTGGAGCAGGCTGTGTATTTTGAGATGATGCTTGGATTCAGGGATGCATTCGATGATCAGCTTAGCTCTGTTTATATATTTCCTCCGTCCTAAAATAAATGTCTTAAATTTGTCAAAATTTAGATAAATTTAGACACTATTTAATATATAGATTTATCCAAAATTTGAAAAATCCAATACACGTATTTTTTGAACGGAGGGAGTACAACTTCTTAGGAAAACTAGCTGCTGGCTAGTACAGCCGATCGATCGCTACGTCCGAGCTGCACCGGCGCGTAGGGAGAGGAGTGTTAACCGACGACATGATCAGCGAAGACTATAATGATGAATCAACGAGCGATTATTTCACCTAACGAGCCGACAACTTGTCACTGACATATGCAAGCCCAAAAAAGAATAGTTCCTGTTAGGAAGGAAACCGTCTACGGGAAATGAAAAAACTGCCAGCATTGACCTGCAACTACCCCCAAGTCGTCCGTGCTTGAAGTCAGCGATAGACAACTTGGAGAAACGACAGAACTTTTATAGGTCTATCAGCATACTGTTGGGCAGTTTAAGTAATTGCCAACCAATTAAGGTCTCCAAAACAGCTTTTTCGCCGTCGACCGACTCATGTGGTTGACGTGGACCACGCCCACAGCAGGAGTGAGATTTCATCAATAATTTGCCACCTAAGACGGAGGGGTAGAGCAAAGTATAATAAAATCCAGTCAGCTAGCTATAAAAATTAAAATATTATATTTTTACTTAGTTGGACGAGAGACAATAGGAGAGAGAAGAGAAGTGGGCTCCTTAGCACAATGTAAGTATGTAAGATGGGTCATTTACTAATAAATTAAACTAGTAAATTGTTACAGCTAAATATTATATATGTTGGCTATAACCTAACTATGTATGTCTTGACAATAGCCTATAGTCAGTTGTTGCCTCTACTATTCAACTTTCTCTTAGATATGCATACCTAAGTTACATATACCTAAGATATTGCATACCTAAGGTGTACGTACCCGTGCCACTAATAAAAAACAAAAACAAATACCAAAATAAACACAAATCGACCAAATAAAGGGACAACTACATATTGCATGCATTTTTCACTAGGGTTAGTCTCTAAACATAACAATACAAACTGAACTTGGCTGCAATATATATCTTCCGTAAAACGACACAACGACATTCCTAACTTCAACCATCACATTAACAGAATGGCTCGACGACGCAACTCTGCACCATGCATTATCGTGCCCACCATCAGCTGATCCTCGGCCTCCTCGTGGAGTACCGGTTGCTCCCTCGGGCATCGATACAACTAGTGATGTACGAGAAACCATCTTGCCATCGTCCCGCTCGATCACCGGGGAGGACCCATGGTCCTCTGTGGCTATTGGTGGTCGATCGTTATGACTCCCGCCGTTGCCTTCCCTCGAAGGACCCGGGGGATCTGGGCTTAGCAGTGGCGGGGGCGGCCGAGCGTCTCGCTCATGGCCACCTTCCCTCGACATATGAATCGTGTGGCTGGTTGAGTTAGGTCAAAGCTTAGTCTCGGCCGGGAGCTCAGACGATAATGAACCTACAACACGGTGCTTGCGGATGCTGTGGATCATTAGCTTGCCTATGTTTATATAGTGCAACCTTTTTGTCTTACTAGTACACATACGGGGGCAGCGTGACATCGTCGACCAGATGATCGGGACGCTCGAGCTGCGCTAGCGCACGACTAGAAGAACTAATCAACGACATGATCATCGTGGACTAAGTTGACGAGTTATTTCACCTAATCAGCCATCAACTTGTCACTGACATATGCAGACCGAAAAAAGAACCCTTGCTGTAACCCTCCCATGGGAAAAGAAAAATCGGTCAACATTGACCACACTGCAACTATCGGAAGTTGTTCAGATCTAAGTCAGCGGTCCGACAACCTTGAGAAAAGACAGAACTTGCAATGCTATCATCGTGCGTAAGTTGAGCAGCTTAATCAATTGCCACACAGTTGAAGGATGCATGTGTAACTTGGTGTAACATTATTCACAGGAAAACGAATAGCACGAGAATTCGAACTCTAAAATATACAGCTCCAATGGACTTTCGAACATGTAAATACTAACCCTGTAAAAAACACGGAGATGCTCCGATTGTTTAGATCTCCCAAAACAGCCAACAAGAATGGCCAAGCAGGCACAGGCGCATAGCCTCCTGCTGAGCGACACAAACACACTCTACTATACAAGCTCAAGAAGACAACAACTTTAGCAACACAAACAGTTAAAGAACTACAACATCTCATACGAAACCAACAAAAACTTCTGCACTACCAAACCCAAGCCCTTGGCTGGACAACTGTTAAAGATTAACTTCTGGCATGAACCTTGGCTGGACAACTATAGCATCGCTCAAGCCGCACCGGAGCTTTACCACCACTGCACTAAGAGGAACATTACAGTTGGACAAGCACTGCTCAACAACAAATGGATCACCCATCTCAAGCACACCTTGTCACTCGAGGCGCTCAGGCAATATTTGGATCTGTTAATTAAACTTGCAGACGTACAGCTGACCCAGGACGTGCCTGACTCTATTACTTGGAAGAGGGCAGCTGATGGAGAATATAGTGCGGCTTCGGCTTACTCTCTGCAATTTGAAGGTTCTACCAGCTGCTGCTTCACTGAGATCATCTGGGACAGTGATGTGCCTCTCAAATGTCGTATATTTGCATGGTTAGCAGTCCTTGGCAAATGTAACACCGCAGATATCTTGGAGAGGAAGAACTGGCCACACAATGCCGCATGTGTCCTCTGCCTTGGTGAACCTGAAACTGCCATGCATCTCCTTGCAACGTGCAATGTCGCTCGGATGATATGGAAAAAGGTCCTCACTTACGCTAGGCTGCCGATGCACCTGATTCCAGTGCCGGGCACGACAATGCTGCAAGACTGGTTGACTTTCACTCAACTTGCGCAGCCCACGGCCAAAAGAAGAAAATGGTTGGCGCTTGTTCATCTCACCTGGTGGATGATCTGGAAGGGCAACGCTCGCATATTTCGAAACAAGGCTGCCCCAATAACCCAGATCCTTGGAAGCATCGTGGCAGAAGCTGATCTTTGGAGGGCAGCAGGACGTTCTAGCGCCTCAGACCTTCTTCACAGACCAAGAGAGCCAGATTGATACTAGGGGCTTTCTCCAGATTTCCTAAATTTCCTTTTCTCGTTGTATTTTTTCCTTTCTATCTTTGACTTTGTACTTCTTGTACTCTTCTTCTAATTAAATGAAAAGCAGGCCATACTGCCTTTTTGACCCAAGCCCTGGTTTCACACGGAACACAATTAGTTAAAGAACTACAAAATCTGAGATAAAACCAACAAAAGCTTCTCTACTCCCAAACTTAGCACCTCATGGCCCGCAAAAAAAGACTTAGCACCTGATGGCACACATCATGGTTCATCATAGGGATCAGAAGTGGGACAAATGGAATAAGTGGGATCCCACTTATCACACTTCTACATCCCTAGCATCTTCACTACTTATTAAAGGAGAAGTCGACGTGATCGTTGGTACATCGCCCTGCCTCCCGCCCTGCAAATCTCCTTGCTGAAGAAAGTCACTCACGTTAAAAAAAGGAAAACCAAGTTTCCTCCCACGAAAGAAGAAAACCAAGTCACATGTCAAAAAAGAAAAAACAATATCACGATCCCCACTCCCCGCTCCCCTGACCATGAAACCCAGTCGTATGCCGCCTGACAGCCTCCTGCTGCGCCGCCTAGCCCAACCCCGTTGATCTGCGCCGCCGACGCCAGCTCCTCCCTCGCGCAGCAGCGGTAGCCGTGTCGCCTAAACTAGACGTGTCGGATCCTTTGCCCCCGTCGCGCCTGCAATGGCATGCAATCGCCACCACAATCCAATTTGCCAAAAGGTAACCGCCGTTCAGCGGATCATGGATCTTGTTTGCATCCTTCAACCGGTAGAAAAAGGTATGTCCTTCCTGATGCCTCACGACCTTCCTCATTCTAATCTCCTTGTTGCTACCGTGCCCGTCATTGTCGCTTGCCCTCACGTAGTTGTACCACTGGCAAAAAACCACCCCTAGGGCTCGTGCTACGGAAGAAGCTGGGAGGAGCCATCCTCCGGTCCGCCCATGCCATGGAGCACGAGTTCCAGGTCGAGCAAGGTGAGCTCGAGGAGATCATGAAAATTAATGCCAAGAACTGTGAACTAGTTCTATAAGCAATGTTTCTCGTTTTGATAGTTTCCCTTGGTAATTTCCTGATGTGCGATCATGTCAATTGTTCTTGGTGGGTTGGCAAATGTTTTAAGCACCCTTTAAGATGCTTTATCCCTTGGTATGTTGCAAGTATTCCATTAGGATTTACGTCAAAAAAAGATCTGTATTGCCTCACCTTCGAGTTGTATAGTTTACAGGGTGATATATATATATATATATATATATATATATATATATATATATATATATATATATATATATATATATATATATATAATTTGTTTTGGATGCGACATCTAAAGTACAATGATTTAGTGATTTCCTTGTATTACTAATGGCAGGTGCTTAAATAGGAATGGGTGGATCCAGGCATATGGATATATCATAGATGCACTTGAGCATGCAAGTATTTTAGAGGACCAGACAATGCTCTATTGTTTGTGTCGACTGATAGGTTTGTCTAATTTCTGAAGTAGAATTCATAAGTTAGAGAGTTCTCTGAAATTCCTTTTGCATATTTTACAATTAGCTTGTCTACTGTTGGCTTTGATCATGTGAGTATATAGTAAGAAAATAAATACGTGAGTTTTTTTGGTTTCTGCATTTCTTATATTTTTTTATTTTCTGTAGATTATAGGCTAAGAGAATTGGGAAGCTCGGTTTTCAAAATGTGACTAAGTCAACATCCCGGTTCAAGAAATATGTGATTCACATGAATGGTTCTTCTATTGATTGGTTCTGTAGGAGAAATATTGGATCATACTTGAAGTGAAATATAAAGCAACTTCAGGTACTTTATCCAAAGTGCAAAATGTTTCACTATTATTTGGTGATATTTATCTAGATTGTAATGCATTTGAGACAAAATTTAGGTATTGTTACATTTGATACGTGTTACACCTGATGACAAAATTTGTGCTTGGTTTTGTTTTGGGGATTCTTGCTGAAGTGCGGTGACCCAGCATACCACTGCATGATGCAGTATACTATAGTCGTTGACATAACACCAATGAAACAGCGTTCACTAGTATTACATCCCTCAGAATGGCACAACAGAAACACAACGGGTCCAATACATGGCTAAAGGTTACAACTCACTCTTTACACAAGATCCAGATAACACTCTAGGGTAAGAGAGAGAAAGAACTTCTTACAAAGAAGAATCAAAGATAAACAACGTAAGGACTATTATACTATTAAGACTAGTATTTTAACTAAGGGGTTGACATTGCTGCTATTGCAACGCACTACAGAAATAGGTTCTTTGGCTAGAGATTATATTCCTATCTAATTAGTAACTTCGTCTTTATTTGAGTTGAGGTATTTGTTGATTTCCTTGTCTTTGAAGAACTTTAGCTTTGAATGATGATACATGGATCATAACTTGGTGTAGACGTCGTCTTAATGGCTTTAGAATCTAGCAAGGGTTAATAAGATACTTTGAGTACGAGCGTACTCAGCAAGTTCATTAGAAAATGAGTGTTTGATGCACTATTACTACAGCCACAGACTGTAGGTCATAGGCAATGCAAGTTTTCATAAACATTTCTTCAAAGATTGCTATTATTCTGAAAAGCTATGTCCGTCAGCCTTCACGGGTTTATTAGACTTAATGTTTATAAGCTTTGAGACTAAAGTTAACTTTAAAAAAACATAGATGATTTGGAAATGTAGTGCTTCCGATATTTGTACTTTGTATACCTGGTAATGTTTCCTTAAGATTACTTAAGAATGGTTTTGTTTTTTACTTGGTGTAGTGGTATCTTGATTTTATAATGGAATGGTATCATTTACCTTTTCATAGATGAGTGGTTGTAGTTTATGAACAAAGGAATAATATTATTTAACTACTTGTAGACTCAGTATAGTGTTTTGGTATGTTTATAACTTGTGGTTGAAACATTAGTAATAGATTTTATTAAGTCAAAATAATCATCTTGAGAATTTAATATTTGATAACTCCATTTGAATAATAATATACACTTAATGTTGAATGATAAATCAAATAGAATTGTATTTAAAATGTGTTGAAGAATTTTGACTTAATATTATCAATAATTAAGACTAATACTATTTTTTAGACTCAATTGGCTAATTTTAGAAATATAAAGAAAATTTTATTTACCCTTATATGAATTAACAATTCAGGAAATAGGTTTAAATTTAAATTACTAGAGTATTAAGTTTTTATTTACTTTAAAAGTGGAATATTATATTTTTAACAAGTAGACATTATTTTGTGGTCATTTTGATATATTACTTTCATTTTTGTGATTCATAAATAATAAGATATGATTTTTATAAGATTTATTACTTTACAAATACTTAATAAATAATAAATACTTGTTTAAGTGAAATAATAATAATGCATGATTATAGTTTTAAATTATAGTTCTTATTTTTTTAAGATTATTGGTATTTTATTTATATTCTTAACTTATCAAAGTTTTATTACTTTTAAAATCTTTATTAAATAATAATTGTTTAAATTGATAACATAATAATGTTTAGTAATAGTTTTAAGTTATAGATTTTATTTTTCTACAAATTTTCATATATTATACATATTTTTCTGAATTATAAAACAAAAGTTATTAATTAAAAAGATTTAATCATTTTATTTAATTTCTGAAATATGTATATCTGGATTTATACCTTTTATTCTTTCTTAAAGAGGAAATAACTTTTCACACCGCACCCACACCTAGCCCTAGTCACTGACTAGTGGGCCAGAGGCCACCTCAGCTCTCAGATTAATGAATGTGTTTGTTACCGACCCTATTTCTACTCCCAGACAATGACATATGGGCCCTAGGCCATGTCATCTGCCTCCGAGACAAAAACTGGGTCAAACTGGCTGACTAGGCTGAGGGTGACGTTGGCATGACGTCAGCGGAGCTTGATCTTCTCAGATCGATGATGGATCAGATGATTTGGTGCGTGCGCGGGGCTGTGGTTAGGTTCATTGGAAAGAGGGTATCCCGAGGAACCTATTGGTGGTGGCGCCGCCCTATTTTGGTCACCGGAGGACGACCGGCAATGATCTCATGCGGCGGTGCTTGCGGGTGATCATGGTGGCGTGGATTTAGGAAGCAAACGAAACATCTACGCATACGAGGAGATTCAATGACTCACCAGGAACATGATGGTGTGGTCGATAGGGCGAGGCGAGGTCGGAGACGACGGTGAGGTCGACAAACAGCGCCTGGAACCGAAGGTGCGATTGGGTCGATTCACGCCTCCTCCGCAAGTGCAAGTTGGGGCAAACAAACGATATGAGCACGGCGGTCTCCACCGTGGTCTTATCTGGCCTAGGTGAGCACAGAATCGCCGCCACCGGATCACCTCCGAGCTAGGGTTCTCGGTTCAGAAGAATAAATTGAGAGAGAGAGAGAGCTGCAGAGGGGAAATGGGGATGAGGACGAGCAGACGACGTCGTGGCGTTCTTATCTCTTCCTTCTAGGAGCGGTAGCACGCATCACAGCGCGGCGGTCCATCGACGGCGGAGCTCCTGGCCAGCGAGCTGCTTCCAGTAGGCGAGGTACACGACGAAGTCGGTTTTTGCAGAAAACCCCCTGGCACTTCTTTTCTCTCAACCCGCAGTCCTCCTTTGGTCCTACCTGTCAGCCAGAGAAGAGGACAAACTGGGCTGGCTGTTGGGACTTTGTGGGCTGCATGTGGGTGGTAGATAGTGGAAAAGGAAATGGGCCACGGCCAGGATATGTTTTTTATTTGCTTTACTTTTCTATTTTCTGTTTTTGCTTTTTAGATTTGTATTTAATCTATAATTTGAACTTCTCTTATCAAAGTTTATTTGCTGATCACTTGTAGCAACAATTAGTATTGATTGAGATTTATTTTGTAAATCTTAATGATAAATATTTTTCCTGTTATATCATTCTTTATTTTCTTGATATAAATTCCTTGTTTACTATTTTATAAAGGCTTTTAATATGCATTTAATTGAGCTAATATCCATAAACTTATTATAGGATGCATTATTATTAACTCATAAGATTTGATTCTCATTAACTCATAATATTTAGGAGATTTTTATGTGGTGATCCTTTATTTTTGTTTGATAAATAATGTTTTTAGGGAATTAATATGATTAGTATTATTCCCATGAATTTAGGAAATAACCATGGATATATTTTATTATAACTAACATAGAAGTGAGGGTTTGAATTGCAAATACTTACCCTAGAATTTAGAGTTCTAATTTTACTTCTATTCTTTTGTTGATGTGAGTAAAGATTTAATAACTAAGCATATTGTCTTCTATTTGTGATTTTTAATGACATCACCTTTTTAAAATAGAAGTTATATCTAAAATGTTTTATAGAAAAGAATTGATAAAGATACTCCTAAGCACATATAATTATTATAATTGGAATTGTCAGAGATGTGCTTATGTAATTTGCTATAAGAAAATATTCCTATTAAGTGATATAGATATAAGATGAGGAATTCATAACATGGAATGGATATTATACTTGGTTTAAGATTTAAAGTTGATTGTTTACCAAGAATTACTATCTTCCATAATTCATAATTCTGGACTTCTAATTAAGAAATTCCTTTCCTAGATATTCTACTTTTTCCTATCTATCATCAAGGTTAACATGATGAGCTTTACTTCACAAGAATATTCGTATTCACCTTTTATTCTTCTGAACTCATTGATGAATCCAATGAGTTTGACACTAAAGCATTTCATGATCTTCATCTATCCAAACTTGGTTATATCAACCATTCTTCTGCTGATAACCTTCAATCCAACAAGTAGTTCCTTCAAACTCCACTCATAATCTTCCTTAATCATCCATCACTAATATTTCTCCATCAGATGTATGTATCCAACTACCTTTCTCTAAAGCTTAATATCCTTTAAGATGAATAACACTACTTCCATAACTCTATGTTATATTAGCTTTGATTTAAGCATACTATCCTACATTTACTTCACTCTAATACTCCTACTTCAACCTCACATTATTTTAATGTGACTTTTAATGACTACTCTTGGCTAACTTGTCTATACTAGGGTTTCATTCCTGTTCTACCCACCAATGTCACTTATACTTGATATAAGTATACCATATTGGTGAGCAAGGCATGATCATTATAATCCTTTAATCATCTATAGCTTAGGTTTCCAATTGGCTAATCAAGACTTTATCAATACAACCTTACAATTGTATTGAAATTATCTTCTCAATATCTCTAATTGGATTAAGGCTGTTATTCATGGACTATGCCCACTTGGTCTAATAAAATTACTACTGGTAACTATCTTCAGGGTTCATCCTAGTAATCTTCTTTGCTACCTCCTATATCTTATTTCAAATAACTCTTCTATCCATCCAGGAATGAGTTTAACTCCACCAATAATCCCGTTGATCTACTTTACTTCCAACACTCCCATCTTATGGATGATATTTGAATCTAGCATTACCATTTACCTTCCCTTACCTCCCTCTTTAAAAGATTTAAGTAGATGCTATGATAAGATCAAGAAGTAGTAGATCAAGTATGGATAGTTAAAGAATTTGTGAATCAATGGTTGATTACTCAATCATTGATGAACAACAGATATTAAGATAGGTTCCATAAAGATTGATATGGAAAAAAAGATATATGGTGAATGATCTTGACTTAACTTCTTTCCAACTCAAACTCATTAAACAGTTAAAGTTAGGTATTACCATGCTACTCATGGTATAAGGAGATAAGAAATAAATAAGTCAAGATTAAATTATTACATTCTTAACTTGGTATTCACAGGTTGTTATGATGAATAGTATGATATGATCCCTTAAGGATCATATATTAATCATTTAAGCAATGTATTATGAGTAACATTTTATTATATCTGATCTACCCTTAGATCAAATCATGTTTACCCAAATAAGGTTTCAGCAAAGGTCATATTGAAACTTATCACAGTCAACTTGATGATCTACTTCGTTCAGGTACCCACTACACCCCGTACTCTTCAGGAATACGTGCACTCGCTAGACGAATCATTTTGGATTTAGCAGTATTGTTGATTCACATGTTGCTGATTTTTCGCCGACAAGAAGCAGATAGAGACGACCATGCATTTTTTTTAGATTAATAACACCATACTGGGATTCATAGCCTGTGGGGTTAGCAATTCGTGCACTGGTTAATTGACTACATGCCATTGATTTCGAATTGATGATCTCTTCTTTGACGCGCTTCTGCTTGAAAGCGCCTATGACGCACTACAGTTTGCAAAGGCGCTGATTGATCAGGTGTAATCTCCCGCCACTAGAACTTCTATAATTCCTGATTACCAGAAGGAGGATATGGCCTGCGCGACATATGTTCTGCTGCAGGACACAAATACCTATGTTTATCTGATATAATTCTCAGCCATATCCCATATAGACCTGTACTATCTTACAAATTCTCGATTTATTATGTTCACAGTCAAACATTTTTTTCCCACTTGCCAGTAAATGGTATATGCAGGAAAACCATGAGTAACTACTAACTATACACATGTTCTAGGCCTGTCTAGAAAATTACTAAGTATTTTGTTCAGCTTGCTTCTTTCATTGGTGTATATGGATAGTAGATAATGCAGAGCTCTATGTACCAGTTAAAAATATGATTATGAAACAGTTGTAGGGATAGCATTGTTTTGTGATATTTTGTGTGTTTCTATACGGATAAGTAGACTTGCTGGAAATTAATAACTTGGCATGTAATTTTTTAGGTTGCTTGAGGGAATTTTTAGATATTACCAAGTTTCTTTGCCCTAACAAGATTTTATATTTTCAGAGTGTGTAGAAGCTAGCGGGGCAGAAGCTGCCACAAGCATGGATACGGCACTGCAGCCTATAAGCATGGATTACGGCGAGCTCGCGTGGGTTCTAGGCCACTCCTTTTATAAGAGCATATCAAGTGTGGTTTATTGTGTTGCTTGGTTAATACAACATGATATAGTAGCAAGTTTCTTTGCTATAACCACTGTGTTCAAACAAGATTTTATATTTTCAGAGTTTAACTGTACAAGCTAGAGAGGTAGAGGTTGTAGCATGTAAGCATGGATTAGGCGAGCTTCCTTGCTATGCTCGCATGGGTTATAGGCTGGTCGACAACAGACCGTTGCGCCCGGGATCGGCATAATCCTTAGAAGGTGTGTTCATGCTGTACATTATAACTATTTAAAGCCAAATATCACTCATGTTTTCCTGCATTGACTCTGTTAATTGCTGCTTTCTCCTCGGTGTTTAACTTTAGATATAACATCACAAATCAATCGATATCTGGTTTATCTGTGGCAAGTGATTTCTGTCATTACTAAAATCAACTCGAGTTTCAAGCTAGATTGATAGGATCATAGGATTTAATGCATCTCTCGTGATAAATGACGATTATGAAATTGATACGCAGTTTACACACCATAATGATGGTCCCTCCCTTGATATGTGTTCATGAAGTTATATTTAATGTGTGTTTATACATATGTTGTTATCTCCGTGATGCAATTTTTATCACCGTTGCGAAACGCACGCACGGGCATGTTTCCTATACTATCTAAAAAGAATATGAGTCTTTCGTTTTCTGCCGATACGTCGCCCCCTTCGTCGTGTTTTGTCCATCGTGTTCTATATTCCGCCAATGTTATTGTGGTACCCTGAAATTAATATTTGTGTTGATCAATCAGCTTTAGTAGTTCATCTAGACCAGGATACATATGTAGCGTGCAATATTATTGGAAGCACTAGGTTCATTTTTTGTTAATTCTTAGTTTTCCGATTGACTGGAAAATCTATGTTGGATCTGAGCAGCGGCACCCTGAGCGGCTAGGCAAGTGTCCACCGGTGCCCCGACGACGAGGGCCGTGGTGGAGGCCGCAAACCTGATGGCGTGAGCAGCTGCTTGCCCTCTAGGTCTCCATTTTTTATTCCAGCTTAGTCAGGTTATGCAGATGTTTTGCATTTGCGTCCAACTATTTGTGCAAATGCCTGAATGGAAACTATTTTTTGTAGCATGGTAATTCTGAGAACAAAAGTATTATTTGTGTGTCCTAATATAATTGTTCAATTTCAAGTGTTTTTTTTTGTTATGCTCAGGCGTCAGGGCATTGTTGAAGGGGCATTCTTGAAGCGTTGTTAAATACTCAAAGTTGACAGGTACGAATTTTATTAAGCTAGTGATTTCGGTGCATTTGTTGTTGAAGTGTCCCAATATTATTTCTTACATTGTAAAAACCCAACTCTGCCATACGTTGATATGTAAAGTTGCCAGAGTACGATTAACCTCTGGATTTGAAATCACTGCTTATATACTGGTATTGAACATAATTTACAAGAACATTCACCTGTAATTCAAAACTAATCTAATACAAAATTAGAGTCATGATTTTCACTTTATATAACAGTTGTGTGCAAAAAAATGCAGTAAACAAGATAATCATCAATTGATATGTCCTACAGTGGTATCTTGAGACATCCTGGTCAGGTACCCATTGCATTTCCCCTTTCATTTGCTAGAATGAAAGAATCTTATAATATCAATGATCATCTACGCATATGGTTATCAAACTCTTCAAATTGTGTTACATCCTCGAGACTAGCAGGTGATGTAAGAACACCATTAGGTTGTCATATACTTCATAGAATTTTCACTGCGATTACCGTTTTGAATCTTTGTGCGGCATTGAAGTGTGATTTTTTAAAAAACTGGCAACAATCAGGAATTATCAACTATCTCTTTTTGGCAATTGCAGATTGCCTTACTTTGATCTGCAACAGAGAGAGGAAGCTGCACGAAGAGGAAAAAGCTGGCACCGACCTCTTTGCTACTTTACTTAAAAGCCTCAAAAGTATTAGCTAAGCCAAAAAAAATACCTCCATGTGCATTAAGTTCTGACCTTTTACTCTGCTTGCTGTTGGCAGCCAAAGAAGAGAGGATGACTGAAGCATGCGAGTGACCGGCCAAAGATAAGTGGACCAGTCTGACCAAATATGATGTTTGTTGGAAGATGAGGCTTCCTGTTATCACACCAACTTCCGTTTTAGTGGCTTTATTTATTGGCTTACCTTAAGAGTAGCACTCCCTCCGTTGCTAAAAAAGGCTTATATCGTGGCACAGAGGGGTATCTACTTAGACTACTACTATGCAGTGTCAGTCTGTGACTATGCAACAACTTAGTAAGGTTCTTGTTCTGGCTTCCGTTAGATGTGAATTCTTTTTTTTAGATCAACAGGGACCCCTGTCCCCAGTTCCATTGATAACATCAACGAAACCTGGAGTGAAACTCAGGTTCAGTACAAAAGAACATCCTACAGAAATAAGGTCCAAAACAAACCAATCCTTGCAACAATCCTGGAGTAACATGGCTAAATTCATCATAGAGAAATGAGTGAATCCTTGCTGCTAATGGTATTTGTGTTGTGTTAGCCTAGATTCATCAGTCTTTGCCCGACTCCCACAAAGGGAAACATGGCTATTGGTTTCTACTATGCATGGACAACCTAAGCTGGGATGGCATGGATTTTGAAAGAAAAAAAAGCAGCTAGGGTGGCATCTCAGTAGTAACTGAGTGGTGTAGCATAGAGGTTTCTTTGGAGAGAAAAAAATGGCCAACGGATAACCAAGTGTTGTCAGAATCTTGCATGTTATCTGAATCAACGTTTGGAACTGAACTTTTGAAGGGAAAAGTATATATATGTTATTAGTTAGTTTTGAAGGTACACCTATTTCATTTCATGGAGAACTATATCAAATTTGCACAAGGATTTTCCAATGGTTTCAAAAAGGACATCTCTGGCAGATGGTGGCAAGCTATATCAGTTCATAAAATATGAACATTCAAAACATATACATCGGTGTTAAAAAAGGAAAATGATCTAGATATCCAATTTAGCCCATCACCGAATTAAGAATGAAGCTATGAAAACAACCAACATAAGAATGAAGTACCAGGATAGTCATCTTTACTCAAAAGAGAAGAATTTGCATGTGCATAGAACATATTATTTTGGATAAATTTCCAGTGCGTGCATGAAAGAGGTTGAATCATTTTGGTCAAGTGGCATGAGGACATCCAACACCTCATCATCAAATCCTTCCGATGCATGATCAACCGGCTCTCATGAGTTATATACGTAGCCGTAGACGGGCATGTTTTCTAGTATATATGCTCTCTATTTGACACACAGGGTACAGAATAGTTATTTTACACCCCACATAACTATTCTACACCTATATATGCTCTATTAGGCATAGAATAACTATTCTACACCCGGGTCAAAATGCTGAGCCTGACCTGACTGTTAAAGCGAACCAGTTGCGGTCGAACCCAATTTCCTCTCAGCATAGCACCCCGGCCGTAATTTCCTTTTTATTACGTTGACAGTTTCTAAACTTTTTGGTCTTGCCGTACTGGGAGCTAGCCCCACGTTCCTAAAATCAGTTCGTGCGTGCAGATCGGTGATTTCCACTGGTGGAGGCATGGTGCGGCCAGCGAGCGACTGCAATTGGACATCGCGTCCGGCGGCGAGCGGCTACTGCTAGGGATTGCGGCCGGCGGCGAGCGGCTGCAGCTAGGGATTGCGGCGAGCAACCTCGGCCAGCGGCTTGTGTCCTCGGCGGCGCTCTCGTGGTCGGCACCTCGCGGGGCTACGGTTTGTGGCGTCCCCATCATGGTGAGCGGCGGCCGGCATCCGCACTGCCTGGTCGTGCTGGAGTTGACCGGGGCTAGGGGTTGCGCTGCCCCATGGGTTCACCGACTTCGGCGGCCGTTCGTCGGGGCGGAGGCGGAAGGCGACCACGCGGGAGAGAACTACCTGGTGGGCTTAGTCGTCAAGGTAGCTCGCGGTCTTTTTTACCTTTTTCTTCAGATTGGTTAAAACTTTAGGTAGATTTGTGTAGCTTGAAATTCCGGTACTCACTTTTAGAATACATTAGCTGATTTAGAATTTGGTTACAACGACCAATGAAGCTGAATGGATGGATATACCGAGATGTAGAGCCTGCATTCTTTCTTCTTTCTCTCATAATTCCTTGGTGCTCGTGAAGCTGAATGATACATACATATGAGAAGCACATTCAGATTTTTTGGATAAAACTTTAGGTATATTTATGTAGTCTGTTATTTTGCAGATTCTGATACACACTTTTAGGATGGATTAGCTGATTTAGATTTTGTTTACAACGACCCGAGAAAGTCGTTTTTCCATGCTTTGTTTTCACGTCGTCGCCTAAACGACGTTTAAACGTCGCCCAGGCGTCGGGTTGCGCTGGGAGGGACGACTGGGAGCGACGCCCAGCTTTTTTGAGTTAGGCGGGCGCCCAGAAAAAAATCGTCGCCCCGCTCGCCTGGGCGTCGACTTGCTTGCTTGGGGCGATCGCCCAGCCAAAATTGGCGGGATTTGTTGGGGGGAATCAGCGGAAAGGGGGGAAATTGGCGGGAATTGGTGAGGGATATCCCTAATTGAGCGGGGGAGAGAGGGAATCGACCCCTGCAGTATCCAATCGGGCGGGACAGAGAGGCGACCTGAGCTCCACCGCCGCCGCCACCAAGCTCCACCGCCGTCGCCACCAAGCTCCACCGCCGCTGCCGCCAGGGTTCTTCGGCCGCTCCACCTCCGTCGTCAGGTAAGCCTCCTTCCTCTTCTTCCCTCCTCCGCCTCCCTCTCTATTTTCCACCTCCGCCTCCGCCCCTGTTGTTCTTCCTCCGCCTATGCCCCTGCTGTTCTGGTCCTCTATCTCCAGCGTCCCTGCTGTTCTGCTCCTCCCTCTCGTGTGCTGCTCCCCCCTCTGCAGCTCTGCTCCTCTATCTCCAGCCCCCCCTCTGCAGCTCTGCTCCTCCATGGCTCCATCTCCAGCGCCCCACCCCCCCTTTGCAACTCTGCTTGCTGCCTCTTTTGATGCTCTGCCTTATTTCTCATCTGATTATGTTGCTAATCAAGCAATAATTGACCAATTTACAGATTGAGATGGCCGATAATGGAGGTGAGGCGTATGATCCGAAGAAGGATCCAAAGAGGAGAGCCAAGTCAAAGGATCCTGGTTGGAAATACGCATATTGGCCAACTGAAGACAAAAATGTTGTCGAGTGTCTTCTTTGCGGGAAGATTGTGTCCTCTGGTATCAAGAGGATGAAGCAGCATCTGTTAGGAGGCTATGGAGATGTGCTTGTATGTGAGAAAACCACCACTGAGATCAAGAAAGAGATGCAAGCATGGATAGATAAGAAGCGGCGAAAGATGCCAGTCGAGGTAGATGACAGCGGTGAAGAGGACGAAGGTGGTGATCAAGATCATGCTGAAAGTGCGGCAATGAGAGAACAAGTAAGCCAAGCATCATGTACTGGTTCTAGAGCAACAAAAGAATCAACTCCAAGTTCTGGGACAGCCTCCAAGAGAAAGGCTGCAGCTGCTGCATTCTTCAAGCCAGCGCCAACCAAGCAACTAAAAATTGCTCCATTGTTGTTGAAATCTCCGGATGAAATAGTGAGGATGAGGCATGCCCCGGGTGCCAAGCAACAAAGCTTGTTTAGGTCTGGTAAGAGTGATGCTGAGAGACATGTGGCTGTCAAGTACACTTGGAGCACCTTCGAGAGGGTGAGTGGAAAAGTCTCTTGTGGCTGTTTCTAATTTTAGAATTCTAGCAATTAGCAAGTGGTTCAATTATGGGCTGTTGTTTCATGTTAATTTCAGATCCACGGCAAGAAGAGGAACAAGTTGGGACATTCGAAGTTGGATGATCTTTCCTACATATCTTTCAACAGCAAGATTCAGGAGAGATTTGCTAGGCTTCACCATGAAGGTAATAAAGTTAACCCTCTCTTCCTAGAAGAGTTCCAATGGGACAATGAGTGGGTTGACAAGGACGCTGAAGTGGTTCAGCGAGTGCACGAGGATGATGATCTCACATGGGACCAAGTAGATGCTGCTGCCACTACATCATCATCACTTCTTCGTCGCAATCAGCCTAGGGGTGGGAATTTCTACACTAGACGTGCACCACAAAATGTAGACGAGTTAGATCAAGATCCCTTCATTTGTGATGATGAAGATGTTGATGATGATGTGGTGGGCGCCGAGGGTACTCAATCTCAGCCTGATGGTGGTGAAGATAATGAGGTTGATGGGGAGAACTCCGATGCTTTGGAGTATGATGACGATGATGTGTAGGAGTGCTTTGCCTTGGCTGTTGCTTCAGTGCTTGGTTTTGGCTGTTTGAAACTAGCTTTCATGAATTTGTGTTGAAACTATGTGGGTTAAATTTGTGTTTCGAACTTCCGGACCTTATGTTGTTGAACTTATGCGTATGCTAGTTGTTATTTATGTTCCTAAATCTCCTATTTTGCTCACATAATTTCATTTTCCTGTCATATTATATATTATTTATTATTATTACGCCCAACGCCCAGTTGTCGCCTAAACGTCGACATGTCGACTCAACTCTTCGAGCTCGACTCGACTCGACTCGTCGACTTCCGAACAAAGTTTCCATGATGCTGATTAACACTGTCTCACAACGTTGAAGTGTCAAACAGGTTTAATCAAAACAAATTCTAAAATTTATTGCATAGTTGCATTCTGAATCCTGTTCCAGCTGGTATAAAACTAATGTTCACACTTGATTTCAGTTGACCATCTTTTTGTTATCCTTTTATGGAGTATTTTTGCGATTGGTACTGCGAGTAGCTTAGCAATTAGGGCAATATTTTTGTGGATATGTAGTTATTATGCAGCATCAGAACTGTGCTGTAATTATTGTTTATGGTTTGAATCATCCCAACAGTGGCTGCCCGGAAAGGATTTATCTAGATCCTTTGTTTACCAAATAAACTGCTTAGTGCTGATAATTGATAACCAACTACTCACCCACATGATTATGTAAAAATGAATAGGAAATGTAATCTGCGAGTGGCATTGAGTTGTGTCCAAACGAATTTTGTGTATAGACTATATGGTTGGAATGTTGAATTGCATCGTTTGATATTTGCCTAAATTGTCATCAAGTTAGCTAGAGTACTTGAAAGGGAATCTGTTTACTAAACGACTTCCTTTATTCCGGAAGGAACTGAAAAATTCGTCAGGCCATATGTTTTATGTTTGTAGAATGGGGACATGCTAATTTTTCTTATACTTTGTGCTTTTTCAGGCACATGAACGATGAAGCCATACAGGTTATTCTTAAATTGTGGGATATTAGGCAGACATCCCACCATGTCATTAGTTCTTATGATGCATAATTTTATGTGCATGTCAATGCATGTGCATAATTATTACATCGGGACAAGGGTCGCTGCGGGGAGTTCTTATGTTCCATTTATGGGCTAATACACCATGAAAGTATTCTTACGTGACACAATTTTACGGAACATTAAAGCAAGGCATCATTTATTTTTCATGGCCACAAATATCTGTTGGGCTCTTCCCATCAATTTGTCAAAATAACTAAGAATTTTCGAATAAAAGGTTAATCAAATATATTTTATGTGATGGTATCATCAAATACAAAGTTGGAGCTCCAAATGGAAAGTGAGTGGCAAGAAGTGTACGCACTAGATGATTATAACATTAGTCTTGTTTGCTTTCCAAGTAGGTTATAGTCTTATCAATCAACCTAGAGTCTACAATGGTGAAACGCCTTCCATAACAGTTAAAAGATACTCTGTTTAGCGGTGATCTTGACTTAGTCTCGTATGTTCTTCTACCCGCATGAAGCATTCAGTCATATTTATTTTACATTCTTCTCATTGTAGCTCATAATTTCTCTTAGTCTACGTGAATCATTCAGCTGTAATAAGTTTTCTCGGAATAGTTCAACTGTAGTTTGTAAGTATCTAATTTCAAAAGGTCACAAAAATGCTACTTACCTACAGCAAGAGAAAATGGTATATATATAGTTTATATACTGACAAATATCTTATTTTAGATTGTCTCCTTTCCAGTGCTCCCGTAGTAGGAGGTAAACTTATGTTATATCTATGTCACCTAAATTGCAGCCTGTAATGTTTTCGCAAGAGTTGAACTATAGGAAGAGGAAGCAATAGAGCACTGGTCCGGTTTCATCACGCTTCTCGTTGTTTAATTATGTGTTGGGTTTTCCTTCTCTTCCTCATTTTTAGGAGTGCATTCGTGGCTAATCGGGTGTTCCTTGTTGGTCTTGCAGTGCATCATTTTGGCCACCACTCTTGTGGAATGCAACTATAATGTATGATTGATTGATTCTCATTTCCGGTTTTATGCATCATTCATTTATTGGGCCATTATTTATGTGTCCGTATGTTTACTTTGTAGGTACATATGTTCTAGTACAATTTTGTCAGGATACATCTCTTATGCTTCCCACTTCTTCACTTTTGAACACATTGCACTACATATGGTTGAATGTTTTATGTCTGCCAACAGTATAACTTAGAGATTATTATCATGTAATAATCTTACACACTATGATCTGTTTGAGAAATTTCTAATTGGTGCATGTCTGTCAATTCTGTTTGCTACATGAAAAAATCTGTAGAGGTTTGGACTATTGAAGGTAATGTGATGGTTTTGGCAAAAGCATACCATTACCTTCAATAGTCCAAATAGAACATGCCAATGTGATGCACATCAAAATCCAAGTGAAGTATGTATGCCATGTGATATTTTTTCCCATTTCAATCAAATCAAATATACTTTATTGTCCCTTGATGACTATCACTGTAGTATAACACTAGTCTCCATGTTATGTGCAATTTACAGAAAGCAGGGTTATGCAAAGGGATTTTTATATGTTTGGTTGTTTTTGGTTTAGTTGGAAAGAGTGGAGATTAAAGAGGAATGGTCAATGGTCATTCTTTCGTTTCAATGAGGCTACAGGTGATTTTCTTGTTTCAGATCATTACATAGCAACATGATTAAACACTCAATGTCTGAATGTTTGCAGACCTTGCTTGAACAGATGCTCCATGGCGGTGGACAGCACCATGGCCACCATCAGAAGTTGGAGTTGTACCTTGGTCTATTGTTTGATGTTTGAACTACCTGGGAAGAAATAGAGCTGTGGGGATTGGGGGACGGGAGAGCTGGAGTTCCTGGTACTTTTGAGAAGACTCCGTCTTAGCCCATAATTGGGATCATGATGTTTTTCACGTGCTTCTAAAGGAAAAAATCATCGCTGTTGTGTATAGAACTTCTTTTCATGGTTGCATCCATGTGAGTGTAAGAAAAAGATGCAGCTTTAGGATTTACAAGTGAGACATATGTGTCGTGGCGTGCTAAGAATTATTTTTGGTGCTTGGCCTATCACATTGATTACTGCAAGTTTTTTAGTATTATACCAATGAATTATTTTTAATTTATATTGATGTACTCTGAGATGATTCTCCTCTCGTTGTTATTCATGAACTAGAAATATTCAGCTAGTAGTAGTAATCTTACGAAAGCCGGATGGTAATTCCACATTTTTCTTAAGCTATCTTTTTATATCATTTTCTAGTTCTAACATAATATTCCAAACTAGTTAGCTTTTGTCTTTATGTTTCATGCATGACCGCAGTGCTATATGTACGAAACTTATCAAAATAATTCCATTATTGGTCGTAACTTTCTTATGTCCCTGACCATCCTACCTCGCATGCAACAAAATTTACGTCGTGCCAGCCCAGGCGAGTGCACGCGCCGTTGTTGAGCTGGCAGAGTTACGTCGCATGCACAAAATTTACGTCGTGAGGGGCGAGCGAGTCCGTGCGCGGTCGTTCGGCTGGCAGAGGCTGGCGCACGGTGGGGGACGGTGTGCAGAATAATATTCTGTATCAAATAGCGCGACTATATATATATATATATATATATATATATATATATATTTCACGCTATTTGACATCCAGTAAATTTGTAGAACTGTATATTATTTTTACATCACGTAAATTTTTTCTTACACTATAAGTTAAGAAGAACATAATAAAATTTAGAAATGACAAAAAAAAATTTATTTTCTTGCCATATAAAATTACAATGTAAAATTCGTATTTTTTGATGTTTTTACACTATAATGACTCATAAAATTTATTTTTGTGTTGAATTTTTTTGTTATAGTAAATATATGAACACAATTATTTATATACAAATCATAATTTTTTAATCTAACAACATAAAAATATGTATATATATATATATATATATATATATCGACGCGGATTTGCTACACACGGGCATAGCTGCGCATAGGCTTAGGACCGTTGGATAAAGAGATCACATACACTACTAGTTTAGATGGTAATGGCTGGCTCTTGAAAGTAGTAACGGTCTCTAACGGCGTTTGCAGCACCGCGTGTGTGTACATGCATGTTGTTCGTTAGGGTTTGCCTCACCTAAACGAAATTAGATAAGCTTTGTTTTGCATGTTGCTCGTTAGGGTTTGCCTCATGCAAACGAAATTAGACAAGCTTTGTTTTGCATGTTGCTCGTTAGGGTTTGCCTCATGCAAATGAAATTAGACAAGCTTTGTTTTGCATGTTGCTCGTTAGGGTTTGCCTCATGCAAACGAAATTAGACAAGCTTTGTTTTGCTAGGGCTTCATGCATGCATGCCAAAGGAACACTAACGGCGTTAGTTCTTAGACAAATCCTAGGTCTGGATACATGTGCTCCCTATATCAAAAGAGGATAGAATCAACGGTGTATAGGCTATGCAGCTTAGCTATTTCATATATATATATATATATATATATATATATATATATATATATATATATATATATATATATATATATATATATATATATATATAGCATCGGACACCCATTCCTCATCTCACTTCCCTCGCAACACGTCTTCCCCTTCCTCCTTCCCCTGTGGGAGGACAATCTTCCTACCCTAAGGCCCCGCTTGGCACACATGTTTCGTTTCCGGCTCCGGTCTGGTTACGGAGGGATTTGTACGTGCACAGGTGCACAATTCACCGGAAGTAAATTATACAGAGGTTAGCTTTTCTAATTAATATACCAGTATTTTTGGCAGGTAATCAAATATAAACATGAAGTCGGTTCTCTCGGACTCCATAAAAATTAAATCTTTCAACATACACGAGCAGTCAAAGTTAGCCTACATAAAAACATCCCATGTCATATTTTAACAGTTATCAATGAATACAAACTTTTTTAGATCAACAACAAAATAGATTACTTAAATTACAAATAATAGCCGTTCAACAGACTTGAACTCAGATGAATTTTTGAAGACTTGAACTCGCATGGACTTCTAAAAACTTGAACTTGGCATCCTAAATTAAAGAAATCAATATTAGATACTACGAACATCACATTTATTTAAGAATTTAAAAATTAAATCCACCCAAGAGAGGAGACACGTAGTTTAAGTGCATGCAACAGGTAGTAGCTTGTCTTCTTATTTCCCAGAATACACCAAGACAGGACAAGTAGTAGCTCTCTATTTCCATAGCAATCTCTAAGTTTGGTTAAAACAAGAAAAAAGAAAAGCTATATGCTACATAAGTTTGGTTCAACCAGCAAGAACCCAGCTAGTTGGTCAAATTAGATTAGCAGCACGTCGTTCTACTCGTTCTACTACATGTAGAAACCATCAACCACGAAGCTCCAAGGCTAAACTCTACAGCAATACGCCAAATCCTACAGCAGAACGCCATAGAGACCAGAAATTCCTCCATTTCTCATCAAATCAGCGCCAAACTCTAGCCTCTAACTCGACAAGGGCTCGAAAGTGACACCAACCCAAACCCCCAAATTCTGTAGCCAGGCACTAGAAAACGTTTCGGAGGGAGAAAGAAAGGTCAACCAAGTGCCAATATAGTTTGCCGGAAGGGCGATTTTCCTAAGAATTGGGACGCATTGAGCATGAAACGAAACTAAAATCTGGCAGTTCAGGCAGCTCTGACGTACAAAATCTAAAATACTTGTTCTTAAGAGTACCATGTATGTATTAGTGCAGAACCAATATCTCAAAAAGAAAATATATACAAACCAAAGAATATAAACATACGTAGCAGACCGGTGCTGGTTTTCCTCAACAAAAAAAACTGAATTTGTATCATCAGGTTTACATCTCCATCTCCATATACAGGATAAGAAGCATATAGTTAATTAATAACTCATAGCAAGGAACTAGTGGCCATGATAAGCAGCATATAGTTATAAAGGAGATTAATGTTTTTATAAGATATTCAATAGTTTGTGTCTAGAGTAGCTAAGCTTTTAGCGGAGTTAAGTGCACCAGCCAAGTTCGACCAATCCTCCATCCACAATCCAGCTTGGTTTCCTTTGTTTTATTCCCTAATTTTAAGGAGCCGTAGAAAGTACCATGGCTTTGCCTTGATTTGATATCTGAACAATTTTTCTCTAGTGTTTGCACTTTGCAACTAAGACACACATAAGAGAGATTCACTGAGGGACAGGGGGTTACGCCTAGTTTTATGCAACATGTAAAGAAGTCCATTAGTGTCATAAATAAATATCTCAAGTTGAGATAAAGAAAAAGGTTTTGCAGTTGGATCTGATCCTCTGGTGTTTTCGAGCAAAGTCAACACAACAGTCTGAAGTAATATACGCATTTGCAGAGGTCAAAATAAGAGGTCAAAGTAATATGCAGCCCAAAGTCTGAAGTAATATACACGCTGCAAGATCTCCCTATCATGGTCCATGCACGTGCAGAGGTAATATATGCACTCACTTATCTTCAAATCAAATCGAGAAAATTGACTCTAGCTAGCTAATTGACTCTAGCTAGCACTTGCAGAGGTAATATACACATCACATCCTTTGGATTTCCGGCAAGATGTTTCACTCGTAGACCTTGCGCTGGTCAATCATGCCAAGATTTTCGACGACGCATCCAGAAGAAATCCATGACCCGTACGTGGCCTAACAAATTCACATAGGAGCTTCCGGAGATTGCAAGAACATGAGCTTCCGGAGATGGGGAAGACGAGCGGGAGTACCTTGCGTGCAGATCTTGCACCGCCGGAGGTCAGTCGCCGCCGCGCCGGTCGCTTCCGCCCCATAGTCGCCGCCGCGCTGGTTGCTTCTGCCTCGTAGTCGCCCCGTAGTCGCCGCTGCACTAGGGTTGGGAACGGGATCCCGTCTGTTGTCGCGTGAAAACTGGTCGGACCCCTGCACGTCCGTGAAATTTGCGTCCGTAAACGGGCCGAAAATGATTCGAAAGGTGAAAAAAACGCCCAACCAAGTGCCAATACTATTCACGGGCCGTATCTTAACCGGCTCCGACTAAAACGACAGTTTTGGGCTAAATTCCAGTAAAACAAGCGGGGCCTAAGTGTTTCCATGGGGTAGGTGATGAGCCTCCATTCTCTTCCACCAAGCTCCGGGGAGATAGTAGGAAGCACAAGAAACTGATTCGGGGCGGCCAATTTAGCCAGGGCGATGCATCGGTAAGCCCAAGGTAGCGGACGGGTGCCTCAAGTGTTGACGTTGGCGGTATGTGATTTTAGATAATTTTTAATTTTTCAAACATTGTTTCTATTTGCTGAAAATTCGTGTGTAATTTGAAACAAACACACATGCGTTAGAATGTGATGTTCCTAGGTGCCTGCTACAAATATTGTGTTCATGCTTCAATTATGTTCTGCTTTTTACCGAGAATTTTTATTTCTATGTTGAATACGTTTGATGCCTTTTGCTCCGAATTTTTGTTGTGATCACTAAGAATTTGTTGCAAACATTGAATATTTTTGCTACATGAGCTTTTTCACTAGTTTTACGAACCACTACAAAATTGTTAGATGCACACAAAAACATTGTGTAGGGAAGTTTGGTGTTGTATGGTAGGACGTCCAGATATTGCACTTAGGTGAGACCGGACGGCTCCAGGCTAACACTATCCTAACTTTCATTCCTTCATTTCAAAATGCAGCACGTGTTTCAGACCTGTGATCAAAGTCATATCAAGCTTTGGCATCATGGTCATCTATGCCATACACATGGTGACCAGACCACAACCAGCGAAAAGACCTCCGCACCAACATCGGTAGCGGCCCACCGCCACTATGGCTCTGGCGGGAAGTATCGATCGCAGAGGAAACTGAGACGGCGGATGTTGGTGGCGACACTAAGGTTTGGCCCTAATGTCGCCTGGGGAGCAACGTGAGGGGACCTCCGGTTCCCTTCCTTGGTGACTATATAAAATGTTCGATGTCATATGTTTTGTCCTCTTGTAGTGTGTACACCCTCAACAAAAATCCTATCCCGCCAATCTTGCTACAAAAATTGCAACTAAATGTAATAACCAAGATATATATTCAATCACAAAGACTCAAGGTAATACAACAAAGTTACATAAGCAAATCTAAAACAATATGGCATCATCATTAATTGGTCAAGCCAAAGAGTATTGTTAACACGGAGAGAGGGAGTGACCGAAACGTCATACAGGTTCTGTATGTATTGGTAATTAAGATGATATTAAGGTATCACAAATCCTACAACCCTCAGCTGCAAAAGACAATCAACAAACCCAAGAAGATCAAGTACTCAAAAGGACAGCTAAAGATCTCGACTGTAATTTTACCAAACTCCTTCCCTGTATAATCCGACATGTTATGAGACTTCGAACATACAGATTGCCACTAAACATGGCAACAATACACATAGTAAGACATAAGATCATCTCCCTTTTCTACCATTGATCACAACCGGCAAGGGATGCAACACGAGGATAATCTATTCCCGCCCTCAGCTGGTCCTCCACCTTCCTCCGGAGCTCTGTGAGATCTCTTACCGCCACCGCTCACCTTGCCGGACCGGCGGGGCTCCGTGGTGGCTGGTATTGGCGGTGGACGGCCACCAGCTGATCCTTGGCTTTCCATGGGAGACTTGAGGGTTCCACTAGGCTTCTTCTTGTTATGTATATCGGGACGACCTTCTCTCGGATCTGGGTGCAGCGAGGTGAGACCTACCGTCGACATGGAGAATCGCTCGACTTAGCTACCTAGCTAGCTTACGGTGGTGGACCTTGGACCAAGCTGTGTCTTTCGAGGAGATGCTTGGAACCATGGATGATGTCTAATCAGCTTAGCTCGTGTTTATATACAACTTCATACTGGTAGCTAGCAAGATGGAGTAGTATAGCTAGTACAGGCAAGACTGACCGAGCGATCTGTGAGGACCCCTCTGTTGACCGGTGGAGGCTGCTTGGTTTAGTCTCACCTCGCCTACGGGAGGAGGCCACACCCAGCTTATAAGGGAGAGATTTTTTCCTCTCACCAGCCCAGACTTTTGGGATGGAGTGGGTTCTCTTCTTATTGTTGGGCTATGAGCGCATGAACGTCCAGAATGTGGGCCGAGTGCTGGGCTGGCCAAGTGGACGCTAACATCTGGTATCAGAGCCAGCATCACCATACTTTCCTGAGGGGCTTCTCAGGGAGATGGGATGTTAGGAGTCTGTTAACTAGTGGAGGCTGCTTGGTTTAGTCTCACCTCGCCTACGGGAAAAGGCCACACCCAGATTATAAGTGGGAGATTCCTTTCTCCCATCAGTCCGGACTTTTGGGATAGAGTAGACTCTCTTCTTATTGTTGGACCGTAAACGAATGAACATCCAGAACGCGGTGCACCAGCTAGCACGTAACGTAAACGACTGACCGAGGAAATAATCAGCGCGGACTAAACCGATGAATCAGCGTGGACTAAATTGACGAATGAGCGTGCGATTATTTCACCTAACCATCGGAGAACCTGTCACTGACGTATGCAAGCCAAAAAAAGAACACTTGCTGTAACCGTCCTATGGGAAAAGAAAAAATGGGTCAACATTAACCGGGACCTAACTACACGTACGTACTCCCTCCGTTTGGAATTATAAGTCCCGCACGGATAACTAGGTTGCTAATTTGAACAACAAAATATAAATAATATAACATAAAAATTATACCATTAGAAATTTTAGAGGTTATATTTTCTAATGATATAATTTTTGTGATATATAAGTTATATTTTGTTGGTCAAATTAACAATCTAGGTATGCGTGTAGGACCTATAATCCCGAACAGAGGGAGTACATACTAAGTGCGTATATATTAGCCAAGTCAGCCAGCTTCAAGTCAGCTTCATCGGTGGGGCATCATAATTCACGTTTGTTTTGTTGTAATCGTCAGTGATTTATGTTAGTACATAAAGTTTTTATTTTAAGTACTATTTTTTTTGCGAAATTACATAGATATATTAATAATCATCAACAGCAGTACAAAGAGTTTTAAAAGTAATAAAAATTATAAATAAGTCAATGAACCACCTAGCAAAGACTACTGACACTAGCATAAGCCGAAGATGCGCCACCGTCCATGCCCCTCCATCGATAAATTTATTTATCCTCAAATTTCTCGAGTGTTTGTTGCGACCACTAAAGATTTGTTGCAAGCCCTTGAATTTTTTGCTACACATGAGCGTGTTCGAAATGTTGCAACATTCTTCACTAGTTTTACAGACCACTAGAAAGATTGTTACATACATACAAAAATATTGCATAGGGAAATTTGGTGTTGTATTGGTCGGACCGTCAAGATCTTACACTTATGTGAGATCAGACGGCTCATGGCTAACATTGTGCTTACTTCCATTCCTTCATTTCAAAGTGTAGCACGTGTTTCAGACCTATGATCAAAGTCGTATCAAGCTTTGGCATCATGGCCACCTCTGGCACACAGGTGGTGACCATTACCTACCATCTTCGGCAGCGGGCCACCACCACTATGGCTCTGGCAGGAAGTATTGACGGCGGACATTGGTGTCTCCTTTATTTAAATTCTAACTAAATATTATATGCAACTTTACCCGGGAATCTTTCTAAAGAATCCATCTAGCAAAACGCAATTTGTCGATTTCAATCTAAGGTGCACCTTGCCTTTTTCAGGTAGCTTTGTTATGCCTATTCAGCTAGGTGGGGCATTGGTCATAGCGAAAGACGAAGGGAAAAATAAGGTAGCAAGATGATGGTGCCATCTAAAAGTTTTCAACAAACACAACCAAAATTGAAACTCTTGCACGATAAAGACCGGATTTGATGAAAGATGAATGTTGTTGGGGTTTTCAAATGAAATCACGATCAGAAAGTCACCGATCGAAGCCAATCTATCTAGTATAGTGTGCCATGGCACGCTAATCTGATTTAAACAGTGGAAGGAGCAACTGTCTACTGCTTTTATCTTATCCAAGATATATAGTGGAGAGTCTCCAATAAAATAGATAACCCTGTAGTTGGGCACCAATCTGAAGGCTCAATCGGCATCAGTAGTAGCATGTAACTCTAAAGAAGACATGTCCCTTTCCTTGGTGACTATATATACTGCATACCCTCTGAAAAAATCCTGCTCCGCCAATCTTGCCACAAAAGAAAACAACTAAATGTAATAACCAAGACTATGTTAAGGTATCACAAATCCTACAACCCACAGGTGATCCAAAAGAAGGCGATCAACAAACCCAAGATCGAATACTCAAAAGGACTCCTAAAGATGTTGAATGTGATTTAACCAGACACCTGAACATTTGCTTTATTCTCCGACATGTTACGAGACTTCAAAGACTACAGTACATAGGAGTACATAGTAAGACACAACGTCATCTCTCTTTTCAACCATATTGATCACATTAACCGGCAAGGGCTGCAGAAACATCCGAACCTATCTTCCCCGCCCTCAGCTGGTCCTCCGCCTTCCTCCGTGGCTCCGCCATCACTCACCTTGCCGGACCGGTGGGGCTCCGCGGCGGCTGCTCCTGGTGGTGGACGGCCACCGCCTGATCCTCCTTGGCCTTCCTTGGGAGCTTCCACAGGCTTCGGCTTGTTATGTGGTTTCTCACCAGGGACCTCTCTTGGTTCTTGCGAGGGAGGACTTGGGTCCAGCGAGGCGGCTGCTCTTGGTGGGTGAGAGCCACCACCTGATCCTCCTGGACCTTCCATGAGAGTTCCCTCAAGCTTCGGCTTGTTATGTTTGTCCCCACCACGGACCTCTCTCGGTTCTTTCGAGGGACGACTTGGGTCCAGCGAGGCAGCCAAGGGACTTACCATCGCCATGGAATCGTGTGGCCGCTTTCAGAGCTCACGGTGGTGGACGGACCTTGGAGCGAGCAGCTGTGTGTTTGAAGCCGAAGCTTAGAACCATGGATGCAGTCGATAGTCAGCTGAGCTCGTGTTTATATACTGTGCAACTTCAGCTGGAAGAGAGACACATGCACATGCCATTTAATTTTGACCGACGACCGAACGACCGATGCGAGTGCTAGTAGTAGTAGCAGCTAGTACAGGCAGAATCGACAGAACGACCGATGCGTCGTAGGAAAAAAGAAAAAAAAAGCTGCACGAGCTACCGCGTAATGTATACTAAATGATTGACCGACGACATACTCAGCGCGGACTAAAATGCACGACGATGAATGTGTGTGGAATAATTAAAAGGTAAATACTAAGTATCTTGGTCCGATACCAAACAAAACACCGGACTAGTATCCAATCGTTCGTTCTGTGAGCGATCCATCCAGCAACTCACTGTTGGGCTATATATTGACTACACCCATCGCTCGTTTCCAAATCCGACGGAGCCCTGACATCGTCGCCGCTAGTAACGCCGAGCCTCCCCATGCTCCGGTCGCCGCTGCCGCCATTTCCGTCCCTCCCGCCGCAGCTCGAGCTTCTGGTGGTGCTCGTCATGGTTTTGCTGCCCAGACCTCTAGCAAGAGCCCTCTAGGTAATTGAGCGAGAGAATCGGAGCACCAATAGATGTATCAGCGCACGACGGCAGGGGGTCAGCACGTATCGCATCACAGCAAGGAAGGAAGCACTGCTCCAATCAGGCGATTCATGGTTGTCGATCTCGTGGAGCTCGGCCTCAGCAAGTGCGTCGAGCGCATGTCGTGCCGCCTGATCACACGTGTCGAGTGACGCCGGCCGGAGCTGCGTCCATGGCTGACCTTGCAAATGCTTCCTAACCCAAATCTCTCTCTGCTTCATACCTGAAAAACGCGGCAACGTATTATAATGGTGCTCGTGCTTCCTACGGATCATCTATAGCTTCTTGCCATCAAGGGGTGTGCTTCGGAAAATCTAACTTTGCTTCACCTCCCAGGCCATGAAAATAACTAGCGTCACGCGCATGCTTCTTACTACCAATTTAATTGCTCCCAAAGCCAAAACTAAATCATTGTGTCACCCTAAATTACAAAGCTACCAATAAAATAATGGCATGCTTCTTACATAAAAACTTGGTGCTTCACAAATCACAAAAACTTTTCATTGAACTCGACCTCACGTGTCTTCCCTTCTCATGGGGAAAGAAGCAACTCCAAGAAAGAAGAAACGCGAGAGAGACTAGCGATAAATCAGGACGTGCATTACGGGAGCGGTTACCAGTAGTAGTTTTTGCGAAGCACTCATGCGGGCTGATCCTAGAATTACGGAAAGCAAATTAATGAAAGGGTCCAGCGGGCCTGGTTCAAAATCCCACGGTCAAGGTGCTTCAAATCCTACGGTCAAAGGGTGGTCCGATGGGAAGCAAGAAATCGACGTCTGATTCTTAGCGTTGTCCCAGCCAGCTTCAGTTAGCGGTAGGAAATCATAATTCACAATTGCCACCACCAAAAATCATACTCCATCTGTCTTAAAATAGATGTCAACAATCGAACATATCTATATACTAAATAGTGTCTAAATTCATTCAAATCTATATACTAAAATTTGGTGCCAGTAAATTTGCGTGGATTACTACATTTGCGTGGGGTTACTTAAACTAAAACTTGACAAATAAACTAAAAGTGGGATTTTGATAGGATCTCACTTGACATACTAGTTTCAAGTCAGTAGAAGGTAGGATACCATACAATAATTCACATTTGCATACCAAAGACATTCGCCGATGCCGCCATGTCCGTCCCTCCCGCCGCAGCTCGAGCTTCTGGTGGTGCTCGTCATGGTTTTGCTGCCCAGACCTCTAGCAAGAGCCCTCTAGGTAATTGAGCGAGAGAATCGGAGCACCAATAGATGTATCAGCGCACGACGGCAGGGGGTCAGCACGTATCGCATCACAGCAAGGAAGGAAGCACTGCTCCAATCAGGCGATTCATGGTTGTCGATCTCGTGGAGCTCGGCCTCAGCAAGTGCGTCGAGCGCATGTCGTGCCGCCTGATCACACGTGTCGAGTGACGCCGGCCGGAGCTGCGTCCATGGCTGACCTTGCAAATGCTTCCTAACCCAAATCTCTCTCTGCTTCATACCTGAAAAACGCGGCAACGTATTATAATGGTGCTCGTGCTTCCTACGGATCATCTATAGCTTCTTGCCATCAAGGGGTGTGCTTCGGAAAATCTAACTTTGCTTCACCTCCCAGGCCATGAAAATAACTAGCGTCACGCGCATGCTTCTTACTACCAATTTAATTGCTCCCAAAGCCAAAACTAAATCATTGTGTCACCCTAAATTACAAAGCTACCAATAAAATAATGGCATGCTTCTTACATAAAAACTTGGTGCTTCACAGATCACAAAAACTTTTCATTGAACTCGACCTCACGTGTCTTCCCTTCTCATGGGGAAAGAAGCAACTCCAAGAAAGAAGAAACGCGAGAGAGACTAGCGATAAATCAGGACGTGCATTACGGGAGCGGTTACCGGTAGTAGTTTTTGCGAAGCACTCATGCGGGCTGATCCTAGAATTACGGAAAGCAAATTAATGAAAGGGTCCACCGGGCCTGGTTCAAAATCCCACGGTCAAGGTGCTTCAAATCCTACTGTCAAAGGGTGGTCCGATGGGAAGCAAGAAATCGACGTCCGATTCTTAGCGTTGTCCCAGCCAGCTTCAGTTAGCGGTAGGAAATCATAATTCACAATTGCCACCACCAAAAATCATACTCCATCTGTCTTAAAATAGATGTCAACAATCGAACATATCTATATACTAAATAGTGTCTAAATTCATTCAAATCTATATACTAAAATTTGGTGCCAGTAAATTTGCGTGGATTACTACATTTGCGTGGGGTTACTTAAACTAAAACTTGACAAATAAACTAAAAGTGGGATTTTGATAGGATCTCACTTGACATACTAGTTTCAAGTCAGTAGAAGGTAGGATACCATACAATAATTCACATTTGCCGCCACCAAAAGACATTCGCCGCTGCCGCCATGTCCGTCCCTCCCGCCGCAGCTCGAGCTTCTGGTGGTGCTCGTCATGGTTTTGCTGCCCAGACCTCTAGCAAGAGCCCTCTAGGTAATTGAGCGAGAGAATCGGAGCACCAATAGATGTATCAGCGCACGACGGCAGGGGGTCAGCACGTATCGCATCACAGCAAGGAAGGAAGCACTGCTCCAATCAGGCGATTCATGGTTGTCGATCTCGTGGAGCTCGGCCTCAGCAAGTGCGTCGAGCGCATGTCGTGCCGCCTGATCACACGTGTCGAGTGACGCCGGCCGGAGCTGCGTCCATGGCTGACCTTGCAAATGCTTCCTAACCCAAATCTCTCTCTGCTTCATACCTGAAAAACGCGGCAACGTATTATAATGGTGCTCGTGCTTCCTACGGATCATCTATAGCTTCTTGCCATCAAGGGGTGTGCTTCGGAAAATCTAACTTTGCTTCACCTCCCAGGCCATGAAAATAACTAGCGTCACGCGCATGCTTCTTACTACCAATTTAATTGCTCCCAAAGCCAAAACTAAATCATTGTGTCACCCTAAATTACAAAGCTACCAATAAAATAATGGCATGCTTCTTACATAAAAACTTGGTGCTTCACAGATCACAAAAACTTTTCATTGAACTCGACCTCACGTGTCTTCCCTTCTCATGGGGAAAGAAGCAACTCCAAGAAAGAAGAAACGAGAGAGACTAGCGATAAATCAGGGCGTGCATTACGGGAGCGGTTACCGGTAGTAGTTTTTGCGAAGCACTCATGCGGGCTGATCCTAGAATTACGGAAAGCAAATTAATGAAAGGGTCCACCGGGCCTGGTTCAAAATCCCACGGTCAAGGTGCTTCAAATCCTACTGTCAAAGGGTGGTCCGATGGGAAGCAAGAAATCGACGTCCGATTCTTAGCGTTGTCCCAGCCAGCTTCAGTTAGCGGTAGGAAATCATAATTCACAATTGCCACCACCAAAAATCATACTCCATCTGTCTTAAAATAGATGTCAACAATCGAACATATCTATATACTAAATAGTGTCTAAATTCATTCAAATCTATATACTAAAATTTGGTGCCAGTAAATTTGCGTGGATTACTACATTTGCGTGGGGTTACTTAAACTAAAACTTGACAAATAAACTAAAAGTGGGATTTTGATAGGATCTCACTTGACATACTAGTTTCAAGTCAGTAGAAGGTAGGATACCATACAATAATTCACATTTGCCGCCACCAAAAGACATTCGCCGCTGCCGCCATGTCCGTCCCTCCCGCCGCAGCTCGAGCTTCTGGTGGTGCTCGTCATGGTTTTGCTGCCCAGACCTCTAGCAAGAGCCCTCTAGGTAATTGAGCGAGAGAATCGGAGCACCAATAGATGTATCAGCGCACGACGGCAGGGGGTCAGCACGTATCGCATCACAGCAAGGAAGGAAGCACTGCTCCAATCAGGCGATTCATGGTTGTCGATCTCGTGGAGCTCGGCCTCAGCAAGTGCGTCGAGCGCATGTCGTGCCGCCTGATCTGCGTGTCGAGTGGCGCCGGCGGCGGAGCTGCATCCATGGCTGACCTTGCAAATGCTTCCTAACCCAAATCTCTCTCTGCTTCATACCTGAAAAACGCGGCAACGTATTATAATGGTGCTCGTGCTTCCTACGGATCATCTATAGCTTCTTGCCATCAAGGGGTGTGCTTCGGAAAATCTAACTTTGCTTCACCTCCCAGGCCATGAAAATAACTAGCGTCACGCGCATGCTTCTTACTACCAATTTAATTGCTCCCAAAGCCAAAACTAAATCATTGTGTCACCCTAAATTACAAAGCTACCAATAAAATAATGGCATGCTTCTTACATAAAAACTTGGTGCTTCACAGATCACAAAAACTTTTCATTGAACTCGACCTCACGTGTCTTCCCTTCTCATGGGGAAAGAAGCAACTCCAAGAAAGAAGAAACGCGAGAGAGACTAGCGATAAATCAGGACGTGCATTACGGGAGCGGTTACCGGTAGTAGTTTTTGCGAAGCACTCATGCGGGCTGATCCTAGAATTACGGAAAGCAAATTAATGAAAGGGTCCACCGGGCCTGGTTCAAAATCCCACGGTCAAGGTGCTTCAAATCCTACTGTCAAAGGGTGGTCCGATGGGAAGCAAGAAATCGACGTCCGATTCTTAGCGTTGTCCCAGCCAGCTTCAGTTAGCGGTAGGAAATCATAATTCACAATTGCCACCACCAAAAATCATACTCCATCTGTCTTAAAATAGATGTCAACAATCGAACATATCTATATACTAAATAGTGTCTAAATTCATTCAAATCTATATACTAAAATTTGGTGCCAGTAAATTTGCGTGGATTACTACATTTGCGTGGGGTTACTTAAACTAAAACTTGACAAATAAACTAAAAGTGGGATTTTGATAGGATCTCACTTGACATACTAGTTTCAAGTCAGTAGAAGGTAGGATACCATACAATAATTCACATTTGCCGCCACCAAAAGACATTCGCCGCTGCCGCCATGTCCGTCCCTCCCGCTGCAGCTCGAGCTTCTGGTGGTGCTCGTCATGGTTTTGCTGCCCAGACCTCTAGCAAGAGCCCTCTAGGTAATTGAGCGAGAGAATCGGAGCACCAATAGATGTATCAGCGCACGACGGCAGGGGGTCAGCACGTATCGCATCACAGCAAGGAAGGAAGCACTGCTCCAATCAGGCGATTCATGGTTGTCGATCTCGTGGAGCTCGGCCTCAGCAAGTGCGTCGAGCGCATGTCGTGCCGCCTGATCACACGTGTCGAGTGACGCCGGCCGGAGCTGCGTCCATGGCTGACCTTGCAAATGCTTCCTAACCCAAATCTCTCTCTGCTTCATACCTGAAAAACGCGGCAACGTATTATAATGGTGCTCGTGCTTCCTACGAATCATCTATAGCTTCTTGCCATCAAGGGGTGTGCTTCGGAAAATCTAACTTTGCTTCACCTCCCAGGCCATGAAAATAACTAGCGTCACGCGCATGCTTCTTACTACCAATTTAATTGCTCCCAAAGCCAAAACTAAATCATTGTGTCACCCTAAATTACAAAGCTACCAATAAAATAATGGCATGCTTCTTACATAAAAACTTGGTGCTTCACAGATCACAAAAACTTTTCATTGAACTCGACCTCACGTGTCTTCCCTTCTCATGGGGAAAGAAGCAACTCCAAGAAAGAAGAAACGCGAGAGAGACTAGCGATAAATCAGGACGTGCATTACGGGAGCGGTTACCGGTAGTAGTTTTTGCGAAGCACTCATGCGGGCTGATCCTAGAATTACGGAAAGCAAATTAATGAAAGGGTCCACTGGGCCTGGTTCAAAATCCCACGGTCAAGGTGCTTCAAATCCTACGGTCAAAGGGTGGTCCGATGGGAAGCAAGAAATCGACGTCCGATTCTTAGCGTTGTCCCAGCCAGCTTCAGTTAGCGGTAGGAAATCATAATTCACAATTGCCACCACCAAAAATCATACTCCATCTGTCTTAAAATAGATGTCAACAATCGAACATATCTATATACTAAATAGTGTCTAAATTCATTCAAATCTATATACTAAAATTTGGTGCCAGTAAATTTGCGTGGATTACTACATTTGCGTGGGGTTACTTAAACTAAAACTTGGCAAATAAACTAAAAGTGGGATTTTGATAGAATCTCACTTGACATACTAGTTTCAAGTCAGTAGAAGGTAGGATACCATACAATAATTCACATTTGCCGCCACCAAAAGACATTAAGAGACCGTATAACCGCATGAGCTAGGGCTGCTCACAGCGTTTCAACATTCCAGTGGTCAACTTTTCTACCGTCTCTTGGGCCGCTACTCTGTAGACTTACCTAGGCCCCTCGTGGTTGATCAGACCAGAAATACGTTCTGGACCGTACGTGGGCTACCAGTCTGTGCACTTGTTCCGGCTGCCCACCTTCCGTTAGGGGTGGAATCGAGCCGCTCGGCTCGTGACTCGGCTCGGCCAGGCTCAGGAAATTCGAGCCGAGCCGGGGCTCGGCTTGGTACTACAAATTACCCAAATTGCAGGCTCGAAGCTCGCTCGGCAAGACTTGAAGCTCGCTCGGCAAGGCTCGACGAGCCGAATCTTGCTTACCCGTGTACATACGCCTGCGCATGCGATTTCTCAACTGGAACACTCTTGTCTCCCATCGTCCGCTAGCACGATTTCGGCCGTCGCTTGTCGCCGCAGGTCAATTCCTCGCGTAGTCTGTCTCGCCGTTGTCTCCCCCACCCATCCCCGTCCTAATTTTACCGAGCCCTGCGCTCCACGGTGGCCATTAACGGCCCCTAGCAGAGCTCCTCCATCCTCCTTGACCTGCGTCGCCTGCGCTCCACGGTGGCCATTAACGGCCCCTAGCAGAGCTCCTCCATCCTCCTTGACCTGCGTCGCCTGCGCTCCACGGTGGCCATTAACGGCCCCTAGCAGAGCTCCTCCATCCTCCTTGACCTGCGCCGCCTCCTCTCTAGGCCAGGGCACCACCGCTGAAGCTCTGTCCCAAATCTCGCGTCTGCCGCCCACTACCACCCTTGTGATGAATCTCGTTGACTGAATTGCATGTTCACAGCCGCACAGGCCACTACTCCTACCACTTATCGCTTTACTAGTTCACACGTGTACATATGTACTTTGCTTTTCTATTTTTTAGAAGCGTGCATGTAAGTGCTCCCTCTAACCCATATTAGTTGTCTCCAACCCATATTAGTTGTCTCAGATTTGTCTAGATTTAGATGAATCTAAACACTATTTAGTATATAGGTTCATCCAAATCTCTACTATATAATTTTACTAGAGGTGGTTTTCGTCTCACGCGTTTTCGTCTGTCGACCGTGGTTTGTGCGTCGTTCTTTGCTCAATCTAGTCTCTACTAATAGAGAAAACCTACTTGTGTACGAATTGAGAGAACTCTCCCGTGCGTATAGGATACCCCACGCGTCCATGCGTGGCCTCTGTCCCGTGCATATACGAACTCCAACCCTATCCACTCACGATCAACTGATCCCCCTGATCCACGCGTGCCGCCGGCCGCTTGCTTCTCCGGATTTCGGCGCCAAATCGACGCCGCCGCCACTGAAACCAGCCGGCCGCCGGCCATATCGACGCCCGCCGAAAACCAGGAGTCCTGCACATGTCACGACCATGGCGAAATCGAAAACTAGATCGACCACGATGAAGATGAGGTCGCCGGCCGGTTTTCTTGAGGTTGGTTTGTACGTGATGCCGGATGCAATCCATGCTGGCGACGCACGTACGACTCCTCCCGGACTCGATCGACACCCCGACCATGGACTCCCGACCATCCCGACCAGGTGGCGTCGAACGTCAGCTCCGTCGCTACCTCTAAAAAAATTCGTGGCTCGAGGCCTCGCGAACAAAGGGCCGCAGCCATGACGGGGCAGGGCGGCAGTTCGAGCGCACGTTCGTTGTTCACGAAAGACTCTCTCCTTTGTCACCATCTTCCGGAACAGAGCCATGGGGATGACCTCGATCCAGGATGGGGACGGCAGAGGGGGCCGGCGTTGAGTGGCAGAGTGGCAGAGATGGCTCAGGGACGAGGAAGATGGGGTCTCGGGGACGAGGAAAATGGGGTCTGGGGAACAAGGAGCAGCTCCCGATTGTGAACGCCTTGCGACCGTGGGTGAGCAGCCACAACTAATTTCAAGCACCTGAAAGGTCGGGGATAGGTAGCTTCCAACGATTCTGGCATCCTCCTGATAGTTCTGACGATAAAGAGGGAGCTTAATGGAGACAATAATACGACGATAACAAGCTGTTTCTGGAAGTAGTGTTTGGTCAGGTAGAGAGGATGAGGTACTGCTGTTGCACTTTTACTGTGACTTCGAGTCAGATTTGCTAGCGACAGATGGAGAATAAGATTCGTTTGAATTGCTAGAGACTGACTAATGTATGGAGTACACGATATACAATAGTGAATTGCTGATATTAGTTATAGATACATTTAGTTATTAATTTGATAACTTGGTTCATCGTATCAATACGGGAGCGTATTGAATACCGTAATTATCGTTTAGTTGACGAGGTTTGTCACAAAGGTGTTCTTCGAGTAGATAAGTAACTTTTGACTTTTTGAACGATAGAGAATTGTAGGATGTAATTTTATGGTCAAATAAAGTCGAAATGGTTCTTTTCTGAAGTTTAAATTATGTATTTTCTTGGCAATGCACGATCGCTGCCAGCGAGGGTGGATGATGACACGGGCGAGGCATCATGTTTATTGGGCTGGGCATGTGATTTTTTTATCCTGGTAAAACACATGCATGTTTGCAAAAGATATTATGAAGACTAAGAAAAGATTAACTGGTATGATCATTTATTGTCCTTTCTATATTTTTATGATGTCATAGCAACGCATGAGCATTCAGCTAGTATTAATAAATCTAAGTCATCTAATATGGGCCGGAGGGAGTATTAGTATTGAGCAATGGATTATTTTGATATGGGACGAGTACATATACTCTGCTTATTACACATGCTCTACTTTGTACTACTACGTCTGTTTCAAAATTGATATTAGAAATTGTCTAAATTTGCATGTATCAAACATTATTTAGTCTAGATACTTCCAAATTTTGATAAATTTGCTACATACATTTTGAAACGGAGGATATGTTATAGATCCAAGCATGCATATATCATGTCACTTCTCATTGTCAATTGTTAGTCTAAGCAAAGATCATAACGATTTATATGTGCATCGAGCCTTCGAGCCGGCTTGCGAGCTTCATTGAACTGGCTTGTCGAGCCTCGAGCTTGAGTGGCAGGTTTTAGGCTTGGCTTGACCACCCTTTGAGCCGAGCCGAGCCTGAGCCGAACCCTGTCGAGCCCGAGTCAAGCTTCAAGCCTCAAACTTTGTGTCCACCCCTACGTTCTGTCTTCTCCGTTAGTTCTCGTGTTGGCGACAAATGAAGCGGCGGTAGCGATCTATTGCGTGTGAGCGGGTTCGGGCGGCGGCGACTGTGAGGTACTTCCCCCGAGAAAATTACAAAAAACCACCACATTACAGGCTAGGGTTTCAAAAAGCCACCACTCTACGTTAGGGTTTCACAAAACCACCACTTCAGAGTGAGTTCGTGACAGATAGCACTGATACCGGTTTAAGCCTGGTCTAATGACAAAACTGACCGGTGGGTCCTACCTGTCAGGATGACGTGGCACGTTGAAAACAGTCAAGGGTGACAAAGGTTATATATTTCAGTTTTGGGTCTTTTTGTCAATTTTATAGGGACCCACTTATCAAATCATATCCTCTCTTCTCTAAAAAAAAGGATGGCAATGGAGCACGACCGTACACCGGGGACAAGCGCCGCCGCAGCTCCCGACCCCGGCGAGCTCGCCCCCTTCCACTCTGGATAGCCTCCTCCACCTCCTTTCCGACCGGCGCGCCCTGCTCCTCCATGGAGGACGTGCCCTGCTCCTTCCCTATGCTGGCCTCCTGCCCGCGTTGCCCATGGCTGGCCGCCCGCTTGTCGGAGCTCGCCCAGAGCTCGCCGGTCCCTTCTGCAGCGCCATGGCCGGAGCTCGTGGGTGCCTCCCGCAGCCAATGCTCGCCGCGCCTACCATGGCCGGAGCTCGCCGGTGCCTCCCATGGCCGGAGCTCGCCCATCCCGCCACTGGCCGGAGCTCGTCGGTGCCTCCCATGGCCGGAGCTCGCCCACCCCGCCACTGGCCAGAGCTCGCCGGTGCCTCCCATGGCTGGAGCTCGCCGGTGCCTCCCATGGTCGGAGCTCGCCCATCCCGCCACTGGCCGGAGCTCGCCGGTGCCTCCCGTGGCTAAAGGTCGCCTGCCTCTCCCGCGGAGGGAGCTCTCCGGTGCCTCCCGCGACCGGAGCTCCCAGGTGCCTCCCGCGACCGGAGCTCGAACGCGCCGCCACGGGCCGAAGCTCGCCGCGCCGCCACGGGCCGAAGCTCGCCACACGCCGTCCCTACCGAAGAACGTCCGCGCGTCCCGTGGTGGTATCGAGCTCGTGCTGGTGAGGGCGGGGGGCGGCGCTGCAGTCGGCCGCCGGCGCTGTAGTCACCATTGTTGAGGTAGTAGAGGAGCCATGCCAGAACGTCTGAGGTGGCGAGGTCGTCGATGGAGCTGGCGGAGGAGAAGCAGAAGAACCATATGGCGGCGAGGGCGACCTCCCTGGCCTTGTAAGAGTATGGCAGGTCAGGGTATATCAGCTGGAGCAGCGACTGGATGACCCCCATGCTGATCGCCTCCTCCCGGACGTCGGCGTCGTTGAGCGCCATGGAGTGGAGCAGCTCGACGGCGCCCAGCTTCCGGACCTCCTCCACCTTCTACGAGAGCTTCACCAGCTCGGTCACCACGCCTTGCTCCACCATGAACACCTTCACCTCCTCCACCCTGCTCAGGTTCCTCGGCACCGAAGGGCGAAGCCCAGCAACTACCCGCCGCTCGGCGTCCGCCACGGCGCAGCAGCGTGACACGCCCGCCCACCCTACGTTGTCCGAGTTCTCCGTCAGCTCGTGCAGCGCCTGCGCCGCGCTCTCCCTGGCGGGCGCCGTGGCACCGCCGGACGCCGCCGCGCTCTCCAGCAGCTCCACGAGCGGCGCGATCACGCAGGCCTCGTCCTCCGCCATGAGCTCGCGGATGGTGGCCAGCGCCTGGGCGCGCTGCACGGGGCCGCCGATCCTAATCCTGGAGAAGAGGTCCTTGAGGAAGAACCTCTTCTCGCCGACCCCCGCGTCGGCGCCAGGCCTCACAGCGACGATTGCCTGCGACGGTGCCGGCGCGCTTGACGAAGAGGCTAACTCCTTGAGCTGCTTGACGTGCGCCTCCAGCTTGGCGCTCAGGCTGTCCATGTCGCTCCGCAGACCGGAGCTCGCCGGTGCCTCCCGTGGCTAAAGCTCGCCTGCCTCTCCCGCGGAGGGAGCTTGCCGGTGCCTCCCGCGACCGGAGCTCCCAGGTGCCTCCCGCGACCGGAGCTCGAACGCGCCGCCACACGCCGAAGCTCGCCGCGCCGCCATGGGCCGAAGCTCGCCACACGCCGTCCCTACCGAAGAACGTCCGCGCGTCCCATGGTGGTCTCGAGCTCGTGCGGGTGGGGGCAGGGGGCGGCGCTGCAGTCGGCCGCCGGCGGTGAACGGCACGGTCGTGCTCCCCCCTCCCCAATATCTACATTTCTATGAAATAAATAAAGAAGAGAAAAGAAAATCTTATATAAGTGGTTTCTCCAAAATTTATAAAAAAAGCCCAGAAGTAGAACCATTATATCGTGCATCTCCCTTGACTGTTTTCATCGTGCCACGTCATCCTGACAGGTAGGACCCACCGGTCAGTTTTGTCATTAGACCAGGCTTAAACCGGTATCAGTGCTATCTGTCACGAACTCACTCTGAAATTGTGGTTTTGTGAAACCCTAACGTAGAGTGGTGACTTTTTAAAACTCTAGCCTGTAATATGGTGGTTTTTTGTAATTTTCTCACTTCCCCCTTGCATCTACATTACGACAATGATCCATAGGTCTTGATTCCCCTCTCCCTTTTCTAGCTCTGTTATCATAGCTTAGGATTTTGGTGGCGACGAAGACGAGGACGAGGACACGTCTTTGGCGACAGTTTGTTCCCCCGTCTATATAGCTCGGAGCCCGTCGCCATCCCGCTCACTTGAAAGACACACCGTCGCCATCCCGCTCACTTGAAAGACACACCGTCGCCTCCGCTATGCCATCTACTGGGAAAGCCCAACGTCGCCGCCACATGGAACATAAAGGAAAATCGTAATGTACGTATATCACAGTTGTTGTTGTCCTCTCCTCCTCCGAACGTTCATCCCAAATCTTCTCCTTGACAGCAACCGGACAACCAGGTTTTCCCTTCTCTTCCACTCACCGACTGCATTGTTTTATGACATCAACGAGTTTGCTGTTGTACTAATAAAGACATTTGCAGGTCAGGACACTGAAACGAGAAGGCAAAGGATATATTTATGGAGGACACTAATGTTCAGGTACAGTTTTACCACAAACATGAGGAGACTATGAATATGCATTGCTTCAACAATCATCACGGAAAGATTGCATTGCCATTTTGTTATACTCAAAATTCAGAATGACTTCTCATGCTTATGGAAGAACCGATGGGTGATCACTATATTTGTGTTTGAACTTATTTGCTTGCTTTTAAAGAAGGAAGTCTAAGCAAGCATGAAGAATTGATTTTGAATTATTTACTTCACACATCGTAAATCTGTTATGAGCATATGTTTTGGTGATATAAGTCTGATTGTAATGGTGGTTTTACATTATTATTATTCTAAATCTCAAGGCAATCTGTTACTTTATGTAAGTATAAACATATAATTCACAATTGTTTCCGTGTTATTCAAATAATTTATGACAGCAAGCACAGACTGGCATCAAGGAGTCGAATGACCAAAGCATCGGTTGCTTCCACTTGTTTGTTGCCTTCTTCGACCGACAGACAAGGTACCCCCCTCTTTTTCTCTTCATGTATGTGGGCTGCCTGCCCCGTCCTGAATGGACGAACAGGAAGAAGCAAGCTGAAGAAAGGCGCGAGAGAGAGTTGATACTCCCCTCTTCCACAATTAGGTAAAGACCAGGAGGGCCGTCCACCTCACGTCAACCTTCCACTTCCCTCCCCTCGATAGGTCCCAGGTGGGCGGACGAGTGCGACCCGGAACAGCCTCTTGAGCCTTGGCCTCCAAACGCTCTGCTAACAGAGCAGAAAATCCGGAAGATTATTTAAAACGAATGATGCGCGTCAGGCGACGATCCCAACCAAGGCTATCGTAAGCCTGACCCGCTACCACAGCATCCGTCCAACTTCACTCTGCGGTTTCAGGTCGAGCTCTTCCTCTAGATGCGACGAATCCAATCTCTATTGAAATATGAATCTCAAGGGTTAAGACTAAACACATGAACGGGTGCCCTGAATGAATAAGAAATAGCTGCTATAACAGAGAGTTGACTGTTGCCCTAGATCTTACAATGTGGTTCTCTACTTTCGGCTGGCAGGCAGACCCGCGTGACAGCGAAAGAGTAGACAATGGTTCTGACAGGGGTAACTACTACCAAGAAGATCACTTGAAGCGAACTCTAAGAGATGAAGAGAGAGAAGTTAGCCGCAACCAATCAGTGATGCCGCTGGCACGATCGCAGCAAACTGTGCTTGACGAGCTTTTGACTTATTTATTAGCTATATTCTTCATTTGTTTTTAGTTTATGTTGTGATGGAACGCTAAATTATCTATCCTTGAGTGTGATTGACATGTACTGACATTATGTTTGTTTCATACCTCCTATATCTTCGCCTCGTACATTTCTTATATTTACTGCAAATTGAAATCTGCGTTACCTACTTGCTTGCGATGACAACAAGCAAAGATTTGCTTGTATAGTAAATTGTTCATATACTTTTCTAGAATCAAAACTTTTCTGCAAGCATGAACTTTCTGCAAATAACAGAACGCCAAATGGAACATTTATTGGCCATAGAGAAACACGTGGGCTCAGTTGGTGAGGACTCAAGAGGCCAAGGATGAAAGTTTTTTTGTTGACAACGTGATCGGGAAAGGTGCGAGGCTTGCGAGTATTATCCCGTGCAAAGTAATCGTAGGATGAGTGGATTGAGTTGCTGAAATGGGGGCTGATGCTGTCGGATCAGTGGAAGTAGAAGGTGCTGGAGTTAGTGGATCAGGACCGGGGGGGTCAAGGGCTGCTATACTGGGTCAATTGGTAATCGATCGGGCAATTCTTTAAACGATATCTGTATTATGAGTACCTCTTCTGAACCTGTTTTCTTGTATATCATACCCGGTCTGAATCGGTCAAAAATGAGTTCCTTCTTCAAATCCATCGGTCACATCCGCCCTGCTGTCTCAATCGGTCGAACTATATCGGTCAACTATAGGAAACTGGCTTGGTAAAGGTCAACGGTCCTGTTCAAGCATTGGCGCATAACGGGAGGCTAGCTCAGTAGATTAGTTCTTTAGTTTAGGAGTGAATGATTTGCTTTCTTTTCTTTGATATACTCGTTCATGAATTCCATCCAAATAGTAAATAGAAAGAATTTCAAATCACCAATCATACAGAATATGCAATTCTTGTGAATGAAAGAGATATCCGATTTGAGAGTCAGGACCTTAAAGCTGATTATGGTGAATCCGGTGATAAGACTGGCAAAGCTTCTTTGCTCTAGGTAGAGACGGCTGTGCTTTTCATTTTCTTTTATCTTTCCGCGAGGGCCTCTGCTTTCCTCGAGGGAATATGACGAGCACTCATCTCCAGCATTCAGGTGGTCCTATCATCTCTATTTCCTCCCGACATTTCATTTCCTTCTCTAGTCAGGGAAGCCATAATCAGTCAGTAAGAAGTATATCTATAGGGAGTTTCTAATAAGAGAACTGGATGTGCGAAACTTGTGTCAAGAGGGGTGTAGAAAGGAGAAAAAGCATAGTTCAAACTAGCCTCATCACAAAAAAAAGCCCATGATCAAATGTCTTCTTTGAGGTGGCACAAAGACGAAAGTAATTAGTTCAACAAGGCCGATGATAGAAGGGCTGGGCCTAATTAATTGTTCTGGTATAGAGATGAATGATAGGATGGAGATAGCGCATTGAATGGTTTGAGGTAAACAATGATCCAATTTGAAAAGATAATGCGGTATGAAAGTTCGATATGTTTCTAAAAAAAATCAATTTGAAAGGCTGTAACATTACATGCAGGTCCTTACCCCAAAATGCAAATTCTAAAAACATGCATACACAAAAGCACATAAACATGATACCTAATGTTACAACATCCCACCTGATTTGAGTAGTTAGTATCTTTATAAAGAGAGGTATTAAAGGTTACACGTTGGCGAACAGTACTGGAAAGGCAGTCATTGCTCAAACAAAGAATCCTCTTTTTTCTTTTAGAGCGTTGAGCCTGGCCGATAGTAGTAGTTACGGTGAATGTCACAATTCCTCTCAATGGGAAAACTGGAATTTCTATCCTCTCCGGATATTCTGATAGCAGTTTTCCTCCTTCCACACGCCCCCCTCTAAGGGGAACATCTGCTCATGTCGCGATGGTTCGTATGGTTTGGTGAATTAGGCATCCATCTTGGATTTGGATTCTCTCCAGGAGGTAGGTCCCTTGTCAATGATGGAGCTTATAGGAGACGATTTCTTGTCAAGATTCGTTCCAGATCCACTTGATTGATCTTGATCATTTCGAGTTGGTGGATTAGTTGTTCCATTTAAAGATTGATCTTTAGGGACAAAGAATCATCAGCGAATCATCAACATTACAGGAGAAAACGTCATTGAACTCAAAGTAAAGTCGATGAATCAAAGCATCAAGATAGGTTTTCATGACATTTGCATTTGAATTATTGAGATCTTTTAGGATTTTACTTTTAGGAATATCAGAACCTTGATTTTGACTGATATCCTAGTTATCATTACCTTGCTTGTAGTCAATACAATGACTACCTTCACTAGAGACATGACAACTGTGGGTTAGACACAACCCGTGTACACATAAACAACTAGGACTAGGATGGGTAAAGATGACAGTCATAACTAGAAGAAGAGTTAGGGACGATCGTTTAAGAACAATTAAGCAGACCATATGTATGATCCTGAAGAAACCCACCTCAACTATCGTTTAAACGCTAATTAGACTAATAACAAATTCGACTATGAAAATAGCCCTGTGCCTCCCTAAAGCTACGCTGGAACCTGCACTCTCAATTCTGATTCATTACGATGGCACGGATTCCGATTCATTACGATGACACAGATGAAGTTGTTTGAGCGAAGCTGGCAATAGAAAAGAAATCAGAATAGTCTCCTACTAATAATAGTCTCCTCCATTGTAATTGTCTTGATTATGAATAGTCTACTACTAATAATTCGTATCCTCCATTGTCAAAGTCCCGCCTATCTTGCTTGCTTTTAGCCTTCATAGACAAGCCATTCATTGAACCTTATCCTTTCCATGACCATCGAACATTTTCGAATTCCCTTTGACATCAATGATTTGGTGAACAGTCATTGTCCCGCAATCATGAAGCCATATTTGCATATGTGGTCTTTTAGTGAAAGCTAACCCATTATAATCAAGTGGGTTGATATACCCATCTATTTTTTGTGGATCTGGCTCATCCATGCAATAGATGGAATTCTCTACATTCCCACTTATGCCCTCGAGCGTGTCTAAAAACTCCATTATCTCGAGTTTACTGATTTTCTTTTGAGAAGTGAATTGGTTCACGATTCAAACTTCGTTACCACATCGGGTAAAAACGATTTCAGGATACTTTCCTGCAAAGTGTCTATCAAATAGATATTGATATACAACATGATATAGACATGTAGTAATATCTCCTAACGGTGGCGCGTGGGGGCAACAAAGGTAAGTCTGGTAACGCGAGTTAATGATCGGTAAATTGATAAAATGGTGAATGACCACACTAAGCATCCTAGTCTGACTCAAGATCACATCCATATGTTCGCACATTGACAGTCTATCAAAATGATAGGGAGTCAATATTAACTGATAGATACTTTCGACTTGTCTTTGTTGATTGAGAAAGTCATAGTGATAGCTATGCAAATCATTAATATTGTTCAATCGTTTAGGGATGTTGATCCGCCTCCGCACATAATTCTTCATCAGAATACTTACTAACGACATTATGAAAAGTGAGTCTGATGGGTTATCCGCTTCATAGATATGAACCCATTCACCATCGCATTCATTGACGAGAACGGCAGAACACAATCCAGCTTCAGCATCCTGAACGATTCGATTGTATTGAAAATTAGGGATATCAAACCGCCTATAATATGAGAATTTAGCCTTATGCATTAGAGGTAAGTCAGACCTTATGACCTTTTCTTGCAATTTGACCTTATCATGGGGCAAAACCACACTTCTCATCGTCAGCCTAAGTGATTGTTTCTTAGAGAGAAGTACCCTTGATTGGGTGCTTCGAACGCACTTCGGGAAGTGATAGTTCAGGAAAGGAAAAATCTTTCTATCTGCTTTCTCTGTATCCACCTTTACTCGGTATTCTGTTCCTGATTTGCATTTCACCACCTTATCTATTTCCTCCATACTAAAAGGTTTAATGAGGGCCTCAGCTTCTTCATTAGATAAGCACCCTGTGATATCCCAGATATTGCTTCACTCTACTCTCCCAAATCCACTTTCTAGTATGAAGTGATATGCTCTCTTAGCTCTTTTGGAGAATGTATAGATTTCTCACCATCTTCCTTGATAGAAATGCTATTCTTTATTTTCCTCCCATTTGCTTTTTTAATGGAAATAAGCAGTGTCCCTGTAGCAGCCACTCTACTGTTCACCTCCTCTTTTCTGCCAATATAACTCTTCCATCTCACAAATTTGGACCAATTGAGCTTCCAATTCATATCTTAGCCTCCATGAATTAGGATTTCGCTCTGTAGTTAAAGCTATCAATGACAGACATATAGCAGTAATTAGATTGGATTTACTTCTTCTATTGTCAGTAGCATCATTAGCCTTCCACCCTCTCAAGAACTTTCGGAAGCCCTGAGACACTTGTTGCCAATAGTCAGGAATGGAACATTTGCAAAAGTTCTTGTAGGCCATTTCTGTAACAGCATATCTCTAAACCCTTCTTGCGGATGGTTCAAAGCGAAACTGAGTGGCAGCCCCTATCTTCCCCATTTTCTAGAAGTAAAGGACAATGATCTGACCCAGCTTGCAAGAGGGATAGTAAAACTTAGGAAATAAATCCTCATAAGTGGAAGAAACCAGAACTCTATCCAAAACTTCTCTCACTGGACTGTCTTGTTTGTTAGTTCAGGCCACCAACCCTTCTCAGTTCCTGTAGTTCAGTTTCAGATATGAAAGCATTAAAAGCTTCCATCCTATTAATATGTATTCTGCCATTGTTTCATGAGCAAATCTGATCATGTCCCGCAAAGGTAGATCAACACTCAAGACAGTTAGTGAGCTCTGACAAAAACATAGCTCTTAAAGACTGTTTGGTTGGACCATAAACATCCACCCAAGCACAATTATCACAAAGCCTCTATACTCAAACACCATGGAGAAATTGACCCTCCCCAATGAGGTCTGCATCCATGACATCCAGATTGACTCAATAAGCATTCCACCTTTATCGCCATCGGCTGGCTTGCAAAACCACTTGAAAAGCTTTCTGCCACCAATTGCCATTAACTCTTTATCTGAGAATTGTTCTCTCTTAGTTTCTTGCACACAAACTATGTCCACCCACTCTATCACTTCAGAAGGTTGCCCCCTTCTACCTTAAAGGCCCCTCACATTCAAGATTAATGTCTTCATGGCGGTATCTTTTTTTTGTTATGCCTCCTCTTAGCTCTCGTAGTGTTATTGTCACCAACTGGTATACAAGTACTGTGATTATCTAACTCTTCAACAATCTGAGTAGTATCCTCATTCTCTGAATCAGAGCTTAACTCGACACTGGAAGACTGCTCCTTCTCATGAGCAGCTAACTTCTTTTTCTGAGCAGCTTCATAAAGCAATGCTTGAGCAAGTTCTCTTGCTTTAATAGAATTTATAGACCTGTCAATTTCCTCCTGTGTACTGCCCAACACTAGACCACTATCTACAGCAGATTTGACTAGACTAGCAGAATCAATGGAATTGCAAATAGCATATCTGTTAGTAGAAGACATACCTGGTTCATCAAGATTCTTGCGTGAAGCCATCCTTTCTGCACGTTGCTGAATAGGCATGCCATCCTTCGGGATCCTATCCTAGCACTTGTCCTTGTTGCTTTCATTCTTGCGTTTGCACCTCATTGAACTTCTCTTGTTCTTTGGTCATTCCAGAAAAAACCTCCATACCTTAATAATAGGGGCTTGTGTATAAAGGAAAGCAGCAAACCGGTCAAAGGCGAAGCTGTTCTATCTCAACTCTCTGACTTGAAGGAAGATGTGGCGGATCTCAAGGCTGGCTCTATTCCAAGTACAAGTTCCGAGGTGAAATGCGTTGATGTGGCCAATCGATATACAGTATAGTTGAATGGTTCGACAAGTTCACATGCCGGAGCTACCTGTTCTCCGTGATTCAAGTTGGTTCTTCGCCTGTATCTCTCCTGTGTATCCATCTTTAGCCGGCTATTCTCGTGGTCAGTATAAAAGCGACCTATTGTCCTGTTCCTGGCACGACACTTCTTTCTTCCGGGCTCGTGTAGAACGTGAGTTGCACCTTCTTGTCACCTGTATTTCTCTCTCTTCTGTTCAGCAAAAAAGAAGCTATCCCGCTAAATCTTCCTGTGGGGCCAAGGTTTGTTTGACATAAAGATAGATAAGTGACCTTACTACACACCCATGGGTGGAACTCTCACTCCGATTTGATTACCAGGTTGGGGATAGGCAAACTACTTATCAATGCATTTGTGTTGCTCGTGTGGCCACATATAGAAGAGTTGTTAGTGAAGTTAGCTAGAAAGGGTCGCCATTTCCCTACCATTCAATCTTCCACCGCCAGATTTATCGTCACTATTTTATTATTGTAGGTATCAGTATCCATTGGATAAATCCTCTCGCATAACACTTCAGCCCTGACTTTTATTGATAAGACGAATGTCTACTCTGCGTGGTTAACAAGCTTCTTTCCTCTCGGCCTAACCGAAAAATGTTCACGACTCCGATCTTCTTTCATCCGCAGTTCTTGCTAATGTCTTCACTTTCAAGGGAGAGAAGGAACCCGAGCCAACAAGGTTAGAAAGCGCTAGCGGTCTTAGGAAAGATGCCATTTCTCTTGTTTTAGCCAAGAATGAATTGCTCAAGCTGAATTTGAGTAGTCTTTCCCTTTTTTAGATCGCTGTTCTATGTCTAGATTTGACACATCGACAAGTTCCTCCACTCACAGATCCACTTTCTTTCGGGGCCATCAATAGAATAGTTCTGTTCTTTAGCCGACGTTTTGGCGTATACAGCGATATATTTCGATTCATCCTCTTCTTCCAAGGATTTCATAATTGAACCCATTTCATATGATGGGAGTTGCCGAGTATTAGGCGGCTCTGCTATGCGCTATTCATGGGGCGACCGTAGAAAAACACTCTATTCGAGGACGGTGATGGTAAGCTTCTACATGCCCTCAGCGGCTAGGACACACGTTGGGTACTATTTGTGTAAAGTGATGCTTGGGATGAGCTAGTGCATTTGTTGGCTTTCGAGCAGTAGCGGCAGCGGGGCGGGAGAGTTGGGTGGGAATCGTTGATAGAAATTCGGATTTTCCCTGAGGTACGATAGTGTCTGAACTAAAGAAAGGGAATATGGAAAGTGAATGTGGTAAAGGATACCAAGAGTAGGTTCCCTGAATGATTTTTAGGCGTCTTTTCTTTGAACAAATCAATCTATAAAGAAAATGGGATGGATCTTCCACCTATGCTATGAGTGAATCTTATCATCACTGGCGAGTGGTATCGTATCACCGTCTTCGTCCTGAAAACATCTGCAGAGCTAAGCCAGTGTAGGCTTTGACACTACTTATATTCGCTACAAGTATTACACGCTTCGCTACACTCTTCTCTTATGCTTCGCACTTCGCATAGGCTAAATAAGCCGCTCATCCCTGGCGAATCCTACCCACATAGGAATGCGGAACCATCGGGGAAAGGCAAAACATATTCAATCCCAGGAGAGAAGTCACTGGTTCGATAGGACCAGGGAGAGGACCCTGATCACCTTGCCAACGAATTCAAGGCCTTAGGAAAATCATCCTACAATGGACCATAGGGACTGAGAACGAAGAAGACATAAAAATAAGGTTAGGGGGATAAAAAGAAAACCTCCTCCCATTCAAAGTCGTCTTCAAGTACCTTTTTGATTCTTTACCGAGTATGGATGGATCAACTATAGGTTCGAGTTTAGCCAAGATACGTACATTTAAAGTGTATGAAAATCCAAGATAGAATCAGGGCTATCTAAAAGCTAGGAAGGAGAAGACCGGGTGATTGAATATGACTTGCTAACAGATCCTACTCTTCCTTAAGCGCTAGTTCTATTCACGATGGTTCAGTTTCGAGAGAAAGTAGTTACCTAATAAGATAGATGAATATTCCACGATCTACGATTATCAAAATCTTCTTATAGAAGTATAGTTCTTTCTTCTTTTATAAAAGGAAGTCTTGCTCTCCTTTCTTGCCGCTACTTGCGTTGCGAGCCAATCTTCAAACTGTTACGGAGAAGTCGTTTACTGATTAGCTGCTTGAACGTGGAAATATTTCGGCATATCTAATCTTAGGTTAGTACGAGAACTCGACTCTACTCGTGCTATAGTCGAGGATGTACTTATACTACCCTAAAGAGGGATCCATTAATGGGGTTTATTTTTCTTAAGGCAATTCTAGGCAAGACCTTGAATCACAGGGTTTGTTCCTGGCAACCCAGCATTCTTTATCTTGGCGTAGATTGGTGTGATGGGACGGATGCCGTGAAAAAGCTTTTTTCTTTGACCGGAATCGACAGGTGTGAACTCATCTACTAGGATGAGTCAAACATAGGGGGAAGGGCCTCCTGGCAATATCCCGCATACTAGTAATCGATTATTTGGCCTTTTGCGATCGAACAACCTATGAACAGCTGTAGCCTACATAACCTACCTACCCAGACCAAGGGAAGAAGGTATCAGATCACTGTAGTTCTAGACCCTTTTTTAGCAAATAAAGGAAGTGACAACGCTTTTCAAGAGGTTGAATCAATAGTAAGAAGATACCACCCAGGCACAGAATCCGAAATAACAATCAGGAATAGGACTAGGAGAATGAGGTCTAATTTAAGGAGTCAAGCAGTAATTGGGCTTGATGAGTCGAGTGAAGCGCTAGTGAAATGACGATCCCAACGAACATTACAGTTAACAAATTCTGCATCCCACAAACGAAATAGTATTTATTGGTTGAGCTTTGCCCTTCCACATGGCCGAAACGAACGAGAAAAGATCAATTCACTGATCTAGGTTCAGAACTTGTGTTAAAATGGGACAGGAAAGGAAGCCCTTGCCAGGGGGTTTGCCCTTCCTTCGGCAGAAGTAGATTCATCGCCACCAGGAGCAACCCCAAGGCCATAATTGTGCTTTTCTTCTTCGCGAGTAGCGACCATATCAGGACTCTTTAGCGATCGATTCTGGAATCTTCTTTGCTGAGATGTGCAATTGGATTAAGCTTATCTGTCTGGAGATACAGCTTCCTTTCCTTCACTCCACATAGGTCAAGATGCGAAAAAAGAAGAAAGTCAAACCATATAACTCTTGTTTATCAATTCCATTATGATATGAAGAAAATAAGAAATCAGTAAACAGGTTCCAGTGGGGGTGTTGAGGCTCGACTCCTAATGTATTGCAAATGTCAAGGAACGAGTGCCATCTAGTCCAATAATTCTTACCGCCAAGAAACAATATCAATAAAAGATTGTCATCACAAGGATTTTATGAATTGACATAGATATTTGTGAGGGTGGAAACATTTGGTTCCACAGGGGTGGCGAGGATGAGTATTGCTTTGAAAGTCCCTAACAAAGCTGTACAGCGGCATCTTCCTGATTAGCCAGTGGCTTCTCTCGGTTAAATCGAATACTTTCCTGTCCTGTAGTAAGCCCATCTGTTTCATACAGTCTAGTATCGTCTAGAAACTTGATCTTTCTTCGGGATGGCTACTTTCCTGAGCATCTTTCCCCAAAAGAATAGTGTGGTTCAGCGTTGCTATCCCTCGGTCTCCCCAATCAAGGGCTTATAGCAACCTCTATCAACACAACCATCCGAACACCTATTGCTTGCTTTAGCTCCAACTACTGCTAGCTTTAGCTACAACTATCTTCCGACTCTCTACTTGTTCGTTGGACGCTGCTCGCCTCCGCCAGCCTGGCACTAAAGCATCTATAGATTGAGGAAAAGCCTATGTACCATCATCCGTCCTCTAAGGTTTGCCTTCTGCCTCTAAGGTTTCCCCTCTAAGGAGGGCTGCATGGTTAATGTGGGAAATGGTTTCCATAATATGGCTAAATGGTGTGAGTTGCTTCCTGCATTCTTCCTGTTTGCTTCCAGGATTCATTCCTACGCCTACCTCAAGATCTAGGAAATGCTTATGGTAGCTTTTCTAGGTTCGCTTTTCCACTATGCTTATGTGCTAACGTTAGTCTAGTCTACCTCGCTTTCCTCTTTTTAAGTGACGTGGTACCTTTGATGACAGTTCAACTTGCCCTTTTCGAGTCCGATCTTTTTTAGGCGCTTTTGAGTTTCCTAACAAAAGAGCATTTCCGAGTATGTATTTACTAACCTTAAACGATAGGTTCAATTTCCACCTAGAAATCTATTGATTTTCATTAGCTTGTAAATGAATTGTGTTCATAAATTCATTGTGCAAAACTTGTATCTATGCAGTACTGTTTCAAGTGGAAGAAGTGTTTTTGTTACTAACAACATAGAAACCATGATACCAGTGCATAAGCATGAAAAACTCACTTTGTGATCAGATTGATCAAGGTTGTAGTCATTCGAATTTACTACTTCGTTACATGATGGCTGTTAAAAGGTGTCTACCATAGTTTGTTTGGACAATGTCCTTAGTAATCAGGTATGTGACCTTCTTATAACCCACGACATCGGCATGATAGGTGTTAAATACATCCAGTGATGGTGGAGCTAAATCAGCAGGTTTTATATATGGATCCCAAGGTATATACTTATACTGCAGCATACAAAATAACCCTGCATATACTAGACTCGCAAAATAACCGTACACATACGACTTAGAATTCTCATCATAAAATGGGAAAGAAGATATGATTCTTTTCTAGATTGAAATCATTCACTTTTCCTCACGTTGAAATCGTCACAAAGTAATTGGAAGAAGAAGTGCTTGAGAAGCTCATGGATATATTCTATGGTGGCTTCTCCAATAGTTCGAGCCATAGCTTCATTTCATTGTTTCTCTCATTTATTTTCTTCACTTTCTCATTGCCCTCAAGTACAAGTCATTTCGACAAACTTTCTTTCCGGTGGGCACCGATATGGATGGCAGGACAGGAGTGAAGATCCTCAACGACCGGACGTTTCACTGTCTGATGACGAGTGGTCAACCTGAGAAGGATTCTGCTATGTCAAAAGTGTTTATATAAACGAATTGTTTCACGCCAAGATGCCAATAGCAATGATGGATAAAGCAACTCCCACGAGTAGGGCTCGAAAGCCAGGGACTCTCCAGGCAAAGAATCTGAACGATCTGAGTTCTTTTCAGAGAAAGAAGAAGATGCAAGGCAAGCCTGAAGGCGACGTGGAGTGTTATTATTATCGTGACTCCAGAGAATGGGCTTCTTGCGAAATGTAGTTATGAAATCTGTAATCTAGATGATTCTGGTTGATGGTTTTAACCTAAAAAACGCACTTTTGGTTCGATTCAAAGGATTTCCACTTGAGTAAAGCTATGGTGGGAACCAATTAGGCAATGCGCGTAAACTGAATGCAGCTGTTGAAAATGCAACGGAATGTCTTGAAATGGTGACTGGAAGTTGTGAATTCAGGTGTTATCTGCACAACAGAATTTACAAGAAGCTGAAGCAGTAGCTGATATTGCACTATATGAGGTTGAGAAAGAGGATCAAATGGGTATTTTGAGGCTAAAAGCACAAATTCAGGCCTCCCGTGGACAGTTCAAGTCTGCAGTGGAATCTTTTAGCAATCATTCAAGAAAAGATGGAAGTCTTCCAATTGACCCCTCATGACAAGGTATGCCCCTTTTTACTGTTCATTGAAACACACATGATTATGTTATGTTTCTTCTTTCTAAAATATCCACATGTCCTTCACAGGTGAAATCCCTTCAGAAGTGAGAGATGGAAGCATGGTTAGATTTGGCATCAATATACACAAAGCTTGAAGCACTCGAACATTTGTCTTGACAATCCTCAAAATGGAAGGAGATTCAAGAGATTGAGATGTCCATCATAACCTCCGCTCTTATTAGAATTCGATACAGATTTCGTGTTGGTATTGGGAGTCAGAGATCTGACTTACTGTCTACTTGTATCTATGCAAGGATCCTCACTTATCTCAGCTTTGCCTTGACCGCTTTGTGTGAGTCATTATCCTATACTAATTTTCACAACAAACAACAGTTCATGTACAGGAACAAGTAATTCCAAGCTTGCCTTTATTGGTGTAGTCTCTGATGCTGTTTGACCTGAATCTGTGCGTAGAGGAGCTCGTTCCAGGAGTCCGGTAGTCCTGGAAGGCACCAGTGGCTGCAGTCTAGGTATAACTCAGGCGACTTCCGCTCCTGCTCAGTCAACTTCTGCTTCCGATAGACTGAAGGGTGTGCCTCCTTCCTGTAGTCCGTCATCCTTGTTATGTTCTAAACAACAGGTGTTTTCTTCCCATGGAGCACATCCTCCAGAATGCTCATCCTCTGTGGATATGGTCCAAGGTACTGCTCATTTGTTATCGGCTCAGTCTGATGGTCGCAACTGCCACCTGAATTCCATTGCCCCCGCTGCACAAATCGACATTGCATGAATTCTGAAAAGGCTCTGCGGACCTGAAATGGGATGCTAAGTAGCCTCTGAAAAAACACTGTTGTTTTCTTGGAATTTACATTGGAATCAATCCACTTGGCCCAGGTGTTAAGAGCTCTCCGATAAGCATCATGGGCATTCAGTTCACTGTATACACGGTTGCCCTCTTTAGAGTAATCTTTCCTTTAGGACGTTTTAACATACTTGGAACAGTAAGCAACACTTGAAATGCAGAACAACATAACATGTAAATCTCTAATGAATCAGACGTTGCCGTCAATATCTTACCCCAGAGAAGCGTCCTACCTGAAACAAGAAAGAGTAAGATCCCCCAGCCCTGAATTTGCGGTTCCCGGATACCTCAGAGACCTTCCTATTGTCTTTGATAGAATTCCTAAATATACAAACAAGGGATTCCCACATGTTCCTATTGAGCGAATCACCGACAAACACCAGTCTCTTTCCCCTCAGCCTCTCCAACATATCGGTTGGGTTCAACCAGCATCATTTCACTTCATTTTTTACGCACCAGAAGGCAAGAACTAATTGAAAAGAAAGCGCCAACCTAAAGCTAAGGCCAACCGCGGGTATCTGGCCAAGTGAACCAAGAGGGTCCATCTTGTGCTCACAATACTTCTTATTTAGCAGGACATCTGGGCTCTTTAGAGAAAGGCGAAGTCTCTACTTGTTAACCATGGATGCCAGTTATATTGACTTATAGAGTGAAGAACAAGCCCACTTTCCATATCCCTTTCGTCCGGATGATCGATTGCCTCATTCTTCTTCGAAAAATAAGTACATTTGGCCATTGTGTTTTTCCAACTTTCATAATAGATCTGGGCATGCATGGTTTTCAATAGATAACCCTGGGCCTTCTTCGTTTCCTCACGGGCATTCACTTCTCTTCAAGCTCGGGATTAGCGAAACATGGATCCGATGCCCATCTCTTTTTCCACTTTGCAAGGCTGAGAGACTTTACCAATTGATAAACAAAAAAAAGCATGAGCAGGATCAGCAGGGGCAAAATCGAATAAAATGGCTTATTTGCACCTTTCTTTGGTAGGCAACGAATCTCACGGAATGTGGGAATCTTTTATAGATGTGAATTCTCGCTTAACGCTCGATAACATACTTAGAATCAGGTATCTTCGGATCGGGCTCACCTCAACAAATATTGTCTTTGATTCCGCTGATGTCGCCAATTGCCCGAGGGAGCAGAACACCGCAGGCCGCAATGAACATGCCCGCCGCATCTCGGATAATTGCTCCATTGCGCCAATTCCAAAGATCCTAACAGAAAGCAGCATCCACGTGAACTTTGACTGTTCATAATATGGGAAATTCCGAGGTGAAGGATGCCTGCTCAGGTCATGATATCACTGATCCAAACTATGCTACACCAAATCTGAATTCTGACTAGTTAGCGAATCGTGTGCTCTGTGCGAATGTCTTTATTAGTCTATTTAAGCCCAAAGGATCTTCGAATACCGATTGGTCGTCCCAATCCAATCTCCCTTCTGCTTATTCCAATAAAGCCTATTCCTAATGATATTTCTGTTCTTCCATCAAGAGGAGATAGTTATCGATAAAGCTAAACGAAACCTGTTGACATAGAATGCAATCGAAATAGAGCCAAGGAGAGCAACTGAATCTGGTAACCCCGGTAAACACCATTGAGGAAGAAGCAATTTCTTGCAGCTCGTACTTAGAAGCCCTCCGAGAAATCAAGTGGGATCCTGACCTTCATTCCAATTTCCACTTTGATAGGCGTTTATGAGCTCCCTTTTCATGTGTATTTGCCAATAGTCGGGTACAGCCAGGACCGCAGATGACGTAGTTCTTGAAAGCCGGTAAACAAGCAAGACGAAGGAGAAGGGTAGTGTTAATAAGAAAGTGGGACCGGGGCCATGTTTCCAATACAGAAATCCTCGTTTCACTCCTGGCTAATAGTATAGGACCTTCTTAAAGGAGTCAACCGACCTGCTACCTGGAAATCCCCAATGCACCAATGTACCAAAGGCACTGTACTTTTCATAGGGAACACTTCCTAATTAATAAAGTAGGAGCGAGTACGGAGGTACTAGACGGTGATTCTCTGGTCCTGATGCGGGCACCCCTCCTTGTTCGTTCCTTTACTTGGGAATAAGCGAGTGAATGTAGATTCAATTAGATAGACAAAAGCAAAAGAGATAGCATACAGAATCTTGGAGCCACGGAGAAGGTAGGCTACAATCACCTGATTTGTGGTAATCGAAAATATGTAAAAAGGCATTTAAGGTAGACTGGTATCAACATCTTCACCTCAGGTTCTGGCTGGTATGATCTGGAATCTGAAGCTTTGTTAGCTCAGCTGAATATTTGTTCACCTCTTGCTTTGGGTGGTATGCTTCCTCACTGTTGCTATTCTGCCCTTTCCCGGTAGTCAACCACCAACGAACATAGGCTAGGACCTGCATGTAATGTTACAGCCTTGCCAATACTTCCTTTTACCCCCTATTCCTTCATTTTAGGATTTCATGGCCGATTCAATAACATAGTTCGCGCACCTCTTTTCAATTCTCTAGAGATAGTTGTCATTTATCTCTTCTGCCTCCTATTTGGTTGGAAGTTTCCTGCTCTAGTTGGGAAAGCAAGGGCCCTAGTTTCGTTATTGAGTCTCGTTATGGTCGAATATGAATGAATCCTGGAATGGAATAAAAACCTGAGTCAAATGCATCGTAGTCCCTCAATCGAACAGTCAACTAGTTCATATCTAACCTTATGTATTCTTTTCCCGTACCTTAGCTTCAAATAATGGAATGAATGTTTTTTAGAGTGCAAGTTTTGGTATTAGCTCGCTACAGTTTAGTCAGTAGTTTTGTCCCTTTGTTCGGTGAACTAGTTCTGGATATAAGCATTAGAATGAGAGTTATAGTATTCGGATTACTTGACTCGCTTTCCTGTTTCCGAATCCCTTCTTGCATACAATCCTAATTCACAATCCGATTCAAAAAGATTCTATAATGAAAAAAAAATACCTTGTGCCATGGATTTGATGAAGCTTGAAAGGACTCCCCTTGTTCGAAGCCAAAGATAAGAAGCATACGGGTGACAACCCCAATCCTTATATATCAATCCAATTACCGGAGGGACGAAGAACTAAGTTTGCCTGACGCCCGAAAACAACTTGTTTGTTTTGGTGGAAGAGGAAGAAATAGAGAAAGATCGCCGCTTTTCAGACGCTAATTCGTGATTCAAAGTAGAGCGAGTGAGGGACCCGGGACTCAATCAACATATGCCAAGTGTTCCGTAATCTATGGGCAGCACTCCACGGAATGTTATAGTCTAGGCATGTCGTAGTAGTCATTAGATAGAAAGAGGAGAAACTTAACATGTCTTATTCCGAATTCCTGCGGTTGTCATTATGTTCCAGCAAGGAAATAGTCATTCTTTCATTCCGAGCATTCGAGGTTAAATACCTCCAGGGTCCTTCTTTAATTGCTTGAATGGCTCTCTTCTCTCGGTGCCTCATGGATGGAAGATGTTGTAAAGGCTTCAATAATGCTGTCAAGTGTGGAGTATATTTATCAACCTAGTTCCTATTATTGCGATATTGCTTACTATCTGAATTCACTGATGGGACATCTTTCTTGGTCGATGTGAGTCGTAGTAAACCTTTGAGAAGGTCCTATCCTAATTTTACATTCTAAAAAAAACCTGTGCTCATAAATTGTTATGTAAACCCACATACATAATAGTAAAGGAATAAAAAATGGATAAAAGGTACATGACGAGCGAAACAACATCTTAAGCGGGATTTAATGCAAGTATTATTGTTTCCTCCGGTCGGCTTATATGCTCATTATACCGAAAGTACCGATATCTAATCACGGAATAAGTCTATTCTTTTCTTTCTTCTTTTCCTTGTGCAAGTCAACTGTTCCCTGGCAACACCTTCAGTTCAGCTGTGACATCTTGCACTTGTAAGATCACTTTCTTGCCTTTATGCTTGAGTTTCAGCATTCCTTTACTCCAGTCAACTATCATTTGACCAAAACTTGACAACCAGTCAATGCCTAAAATAAGATCATAACCTTGTACATCAAGCACCCTAACTTCTGTTTCAAATTCAAGGTTTTGTAACTTGAATTGAAGGAAAAAAATTGGTACTGGTCAATAACTTACGGCGAGACGAGCAGCAAAAAAAGAAAAAGAACATTAATAGGTGGAAGTCCTCGAAACTGACTTGTCAGTTCGGTTGTGCCTTGATACCTATCTATAGCTTTCCTAGCGACTTTGTTTACTCATCGCTAGTAAGATTGTCTGCTAATCCCAGAAGATCAGGACTCGTACAAGTATCTGACGTGATGTAGTTACGAAATGTTAGGTATTTCCATTTATATTCTTTAAATATGTTTTCCTAGTATTTTCTCTTGTTGCAAAGTACACGATGCTTTAGACAATGGTATAACTCTTGGCTCTATTTTTTATATTAATATAACTTCATGTTTCTAAGATAAATATGAAAAGGAACCCTTGCAAAAATAAGGTAACTCACATTGAGATTCTCTCTTACATATACAATTCGATCTTTTTTCTTTAAAAACAATAATTTTCCAACCCAATGATCGGTACGGCCTCAAGTTTTCGGTTCTAGAAACTCAAAGATATTTTATGTAATTCCTCATACCGCCCTTCAAAAAATTATTTGTTAACTATAGTACTAATTGTCTACAAAGCGTAAGCTTATAAGAGTAGTTTTCTATCTTCCTTTTTCATTGGTTTCCAATAATATATCTATATCACTATTGTGTATGCGGTGGAGAATGACATTTTTAATCATGTGAAACATGTGCTCATCATCTATATTTGATATAATAATTAACATGTAGGCGTAAACGTATTTTGTGTGTGTGAGATCCATATTATAATCTATTGGTCGCATTTGTCTAGCTATAGTTAGGCAGATCTACCCACTAAGGTTCGCTATTGTTTAATAAATATGATCCATGTTGTTATAATATATTTTTCAAATTTCTAGCATCACTATTTTTCAAATCTCTACATTATATTCTAATTATTTCTATATTGTGTTCTTTCCTTTGGTTTACTCAAATAAGCATTTATATTGACATGTATGGCCAACTTCGCAAAACATGATTAAACATGGGTACACATATTATATTTTCAGATGTCGCATCTACCTTTCCCTATTTCATTACGGGTTTCTTTGTACTGGTTCTTATTAGAAATTCTTTCGCAAAACTATTAAACACTAATGGCTTGTTCACGAGTTGTTCGTTCTATCGTCCGCCTCGGGCATATTGCAAACATGTGTTTTAGCGTAGTTACATACATTTGTATAAGATGAACCGTGTGGAAGTTGCCAAAATATTCTTTCACTCATAATTGTCATAGCTTGTTATTTCTAATGATGTACATGTTTTTCTACATTCAATTATTTTATGAATAAAAACTAAATAATTATTTATGTAATTTACATGAATTGTTGCTTCTAGTATTTTTGTTAATTTTTACAAAATTCACCAATGTGCTATGTTAATGCAGTGGTTCGCTTTATTTTTACATCATATTTGCACAATTATCATTTAAATTAGAACATAATGCAATAGAAAAAATCTCGAGGGAACACAATCAAACTTGGGAGAAAATGTTCCACCGAAGTGATTTACCGGTGCAAAGACAACAGGTTCTATAATTGGATAGGTGATCAGTGTTTTCTAAAGAAAAACTAAAACCATAAAATTTCATTCTGATAGTAATATTTCTCTATCTTGCTCCTCCAAATTAGGCATTATTTTCCTCGAAGGTAAAATACTATTCATAAAATACTGGTGTTATAATGTTTGATAATTGCTACTTATTGACTTACTAAGAAATATTTATCTCTAAGTTGATACCAAGAACCATCCAATGTGATCACCGAGATTCCTGTAAGTACAAAGTATAAAGGGATAAGAAAATTATGATCGGATGTCCACCAACATAGCTTAACAAATAATTATTTCTAAGTTGTTGTTCAGTTGCTAAAGTTTTCTTTTTTATAAATTTGTTTGTCTTTGTTGTTTTTAATAAATTAAAATTAGTTAAATGACAATAAGATTAATGTTAAGTTAAAATTAGCATTTTATATTAAGCTTTACGGTTTAGATTTTATGTTTAATCCCATCAGAGAATTTTATATAATGAAATTGATTTGCTAAATTTCATATATTATCCTGAGTTCCACACAAAGAGTTAGTTGTCTCCTTTATTCATATAATAGAATATGTAAATATTATTAGTATTGTCAACTTGTGACTGATATAATTTTGATTAGCCGCCGGTGATCAAACTAATGTGTAGATTTGATTTTAGTTTAAATCGGCAATACATCTGGTTGGTGTTGTTGATGTGTATGAGATGTCCGTCATTATTTATTTTCATGTTAAAAGAATCTTTAAAAGTATTTTTATACGTGCTATTTCCCCGGGAGGCTGACCTTGCATTTGTACGTATGTTATTCATTGGTGCAAATTTGCTCCATGTTTTCTTGTTGGGCATGTAAAGTAGATGGACTCTTCTCTTTTCTATTTGAGCACTCCGTGTCTGGATAGGCACCCTATTTGGTCCATGTACCTGGTTCGGGACCGTCTCAACGCATTCTCTAGCGTTTTCTATTTACCTTATACGTGGATTTTTTTTTCTGATTTGCTTTTATTTCCTACTTGACATGTACGTGTCAGTCCTGAACTTCCTTTATACGCGACTCATGTTATGGTCCCGTCTTTTTTTCTCAAGGTAGAACCTCTTTACCGTGTTTCCCACTTGCCTTGTACGTGTCAGCTTTTGATTTTTTTGTACATGACTGATATTACGTAACATCTTTTTATTTTGTAATCTCAACCGTAAGTTTTAGATCTAATAGTTAAAATTAATTCAGATGATGTGGATCAACGTGGTGCCTCAAAACATATCCTTATATTGCTTTTAGTATATAATAGATAATTTATGTACATACCATCTCTTGAATTTCACAAGAATGCTAAGGTAGCAATGAAGTACCAATTCAGTTCCAGCTTAAGTACATGATTCTGTACATATACATTAGATTAAGGAAATGAAGTATCTAATTCATTTTTATCACTACTCATAAAATTATCTTGGTAATATAGATGCATATTTCAATGAAACAATGATAACAACTAAGGTATGAAAAATTAATGTTGTCGTGGTTGTATATTGTGATTTTGGCAGCAGGAACTTCTTTTCTGCTTGAGTTCTTCATGTGGTGATGTAAAATTAGTAGTATTGGTCATATACATGTTTGGTTACTCACATTTTTTATTAGGATATTTATGTGTTAATTTAATATGGTCTTTCAAGTAGTGTGACTTGAGTTCAAATTGACAAACATAACATGCAAATTGCTTGAATTTTCTTACCTTGTAAGTATTGTGAAATACTTATAACTTCATTATTAGAGAAATATAATTAATATCCTTCTAGCCCATTCATTGTCAGGTATTTATTTTTTCTTTCCTTTGTACTTACATTCTAGATTGGGACTTTTGTAGTTTGCTCCGCCACTTAGACCACTGTTTGTTGTACTTTTTGTGCATTTTAGTATACCTTCTGTTCTAATTGTACTAAAATTACGATTTGCATGCTAATATGTTTTTTTGCATTGTATTTTTGCAGGTTGATCTCTTAATTATTTTGGCAGGTGAAATGGTACTGAGATTTATAGACAAGGTTGAGCTTCGAGGGAACAAGAATGGTGCATGCAGTTTTCGAAATTTAATTAAACATGAATGCTTTGTCCGATCTCCTCCATTATTTCCTTTATATTTTATCGTTGCCACTTTGAGATGATTTTCCTTAAGTTGCCAAATAAACACGTACTTCAGATATTAAGTTTCTAATAATGTAGAGAGCTGCCTTCTTTTCTAAGAATGAGATGTGTCTTTCTCTGTTTGAGAATCTTGAGAAAGTTCTTCCCAATTGGTAATTTGTCAGTGTCCCTATGAGCACATCTTTTGCCATTTTTTTGCAATTTTATTTAACAGAATTGTATACCTATACTGAATACAGTTTGTGCTCCCTTTTCATGTCTATATTATTTTCTAGAAAACTCATTAAAGTCTGCCCCTTGGTAACAAACAAATGTGTGGAAATTTTATGCAATTTTAAACACATGTATTGTATGAAAATATCTATCATTTTTATAATATAATCGGGCGCGGCAACACGCGCCATCATGGTCTAGTAAGACATAAGGGATGCGAGGGCTGGGCCATGGGCATACGATAGATATTTTAGGCTGTAAGGGATCACCGTTCCGTGTGCAACGGGAGTCTTAGGCCCAATTTGTACTGGGGATTCAAACTCTAATATACCTTAGTTAAGCTTTTGCTATTTTTTTAATAATTTGATTTTTTATTGAATTCCATGAATAATACACAATTTTGACAAATTCCAAATCTCTTGTCAGGAGTTCAAACCCCGAGGCCACGCTAGATTTGGAATTTGTCAAAATTGTGTATTATTTGTGGAATTTAATAAAAAATCCTATTATTTTTTTTAAAAATAGCTAAGCTTTCATACACTTGCATACTAGCCCCTAAAAATGCATACATTTAAGAATTTGCAGCATGGGCTTAATTAATTGGTGGATATAACAAGATAAGGTACTCAAAAAATCATCTATTTTTTTCTGGTAATCCCAGATCTAACTCCTACACGGTTGAGCCCAGATTTATCGTATTTTCTGACAAAGATTTAATTTATTACCTAGAGGCAGTCGAATACCTTGACTCCCTTTGGCACGAGGTCGAGGACGAAGTCGACGAGCAGTTCCTAGCCATATGCGCAAGCCCGTAGAGCAGCAGGCCTCCGCCTGAGCAGCTAGTGACATTGGATGGCAGCTGATCACGATGAGAACAGAGAGGGCCAGTCCTTAAAATTCCATGTGCCTCATCTAGTCCAATCGATGGGCCTCATCGCACATTTCTTTGAAAATATTATCATTGGAGGTAGCCGGCGGCTTCGACCTAGCTAAGGGAGGCAAGGGTTGGAGACGACGAGGAGAGAAGAAGAACATGGAAGGCTATGCGGCAGAGGATACAGATAGATCGAGAGAAAAAGTGTGATCACCGCGCAGGGGTTTGGCGGGTATATATTTATATAGGCTAACTTAGTTTGCAAACGAGCCTACTATTTCACACATGACTATATATTTGAAACCGTTGTATAAATTTAATCGTTTTCAATATGTCTTGATTCGTGGGTGCTCATTTCATGTAGGCTTCATCGGCCACGCATAATTATTTTTAGTCGTTGATTGTCTCGATGTCGTTTTTAATGGGGGTATCCTGAGCATCGCTCTGTGCTAGTGCCAATTGGTAAGGTAACACAGGCGCTACCAACCACGTCACCGGAAAGCTTGGTAAGCTCACTATGAAATAAAAATACAACGACCATGATCAGATGCACACGACAAATAGAAAAGGTTATTGGAATATTAGGCATAATTTCCACAATTAATTCCAGAATATAAATCATGACAACAACAGCTACAATCACGTGAACCTCTAACATACTAGATGTATTGATCAACTAATATGGATCGGAGGGAGTACTAAAATTCTCACCGTGCAAACCATTTTGGTGTGGTGAATATGAGAAACTAAATTCCTTTTAAAAAAAATTGCATATAATGTGTCATGCCCATATCTCTTAAAAGTTGCAGTTAACCCCGCTAGTATGCTTTTACACGTGATAAAACATGCTGCATGTATCTCTTGAATGCAGAGGTCAGGGTGATCTTCCCTCATTTTAATTTGTTTTTTTATTATTTTGCACGTGAAAGAAGACCCGGTCTTCGGACCTGCTTTCAGGATATCTCCTTGTGGATATCATTTGGCCTTTAGAACACTTGCAGAAAGGGACTCAGGATCAATCGATAAGCTGCCTCGAAACATGTTTTGCTAACATTGTAAGGATAAAAGAATTGAATCCTATGAAACTCATACCTCCATTTTTCTTTGAGTAATATAGCTTCTACCACGCGTGCCAAACATAATAATGATCGTACCTAAACTCGGAGACAATATATACTACTACACTATATATAAAACATAAATAAATACATATAACTGCATCTCTCCCTTCAACCGTCACCGAATGACTGCCACCATGCACGATTATCCCTGCCATCAGCTTATCGATCCTCCGCCTTCCTCGAGTTTTGCTCGGTCCTCGGCTCGGGCATAGATACAGCAAGTGGTGCACGAGGCACGAGCACGAGCACGACCACCTCAGTACTGTCCGGGCCGGACCAGCGGGGCTCCGTGGCGGCTGGCGTCGCCGGTGGATGGCCATCGGCTGACCCTTTGGGAGCTTCACTAGCCCCAAATGCATGCTTGTGATGTTCCCCGCCCTTGCCTTCCTTGTTACTCTTGGGACGTTCTGGGTTCGGCCGGCCGAGCAGCCCGGCGCCGTCGCCTCCCGTCGACATGCCGACTCGCGTGGCCCCGTCGACTTAGCTTCCTAGTATAGCAAAGGTTATACCAACGGTGGTGGACTTTGATGCTTGGATCGGGATGCAGTCGACAATCAGCCTGCATCTGTTTATATACAAGTTTTGAGCTAGCTAGCAGCTTGTACAATGCACACCAGGGCGTAATGAGAACGATTAACCGACGACATAATCAGCGTGGACTAAAATGGACGAATGGGCGTGCGGTTATTTCACCTAATCACCGGACAACCTTGTCACTGACATATGCAAGCCCCAATAAGAATAGTTCATGTAAACGTACTGTGGGAAAGGAAAAACCAGTCACCATTGACCTGCAGCTGCCCAAGTGACCAAGTCGATCGTCCATGCTTCAAGAGTCAGCGGTGGAAAACCTTGAGAAACGATAGTGAACTCATAGTATACCACTATCGACGTACGTAAGTTTAGCAGCTTAATTAATCACCACCCAATTGGAATAAGTGAGATGCAAATTAATAACTTCCTTCTCAGGAGTCAGGACAGAAGGATGAAATTTCCCTTTGCATCCCACTCAATTCACCACCTTGTGGCTTGTACCCACAAATAACATAAAGTACCATATAAAAAATGAAATAAGGTTTCTTTAACATCCGAGCTCCGGACCGAGATTTTGTTCCTTAAAAACATTTTTATGTGAAGCACAATCCTGTAATTTTGCAAAACAAGCTTCGGGCTTGTGCAAGCTAGCTTATGGAAATGATGGTATGTTACCACACACCACGTCACTGTTGGAAATATAGCATGCAATAAAATTAAAATAATTCCGAATTTGTGTGACAACAAAAATAGATCTAACAGAATTACACATGCGATTATGAACATGAAATCTAACATGGCACAGTAGATCGACATGGATCTCAAACTCCCTTCTAGAACACGAAAGAGAGGATCACGAGATTGATTTCTTACAGTGATGCAGACGAACGTTGATGAAGAACAGTTGGGGAAGATGAAGCAGACGGTCGATGCAGTCGATGAAGAAGAAGCAGCCGTGCGAAGCACTGCCCAGAAACTTTATCGCCCGGCTCCCTCGTGCGGGATGCCAAACGCCGGGGAAAGTCCGGAGACTACTGCTTTCCTCTCCCCGCGGCACGGCAGGGAAAGGATCGGCGAAGATCGATGGCGACTGCAGAAGAGAACGGAGTAGAGTTTTGTGTATCTGGTCTCTTCTGTCGAGAGGGACGTCTTCCTCTTATAGACTCGAAAGGATAACCCCCACGCAGCACGTTCTGCCTATATTCCAGGATGCCCCCCCTGGTATATCTCCATCACGAGCGATCTCCTAACTTCCCTCAACGGGAAGTCTATCTTCGAGTCGTGCATGAGACAGACGCGGGTGGATAAGATAAGTAAACTGCTCGGCAAAAAGATTAAAAAGAGATGCAATTTAACAGGCCACGGTCGCGCTCGTCTCGCCAAATCCCAAAGATCCAAAGTCACAAGTCATGCGTAATTAAACGCGAATAAATGCGAAATGCGAGCGAGCGAGCGCGCGTGTGGTGTACACTTAGCATAGCTCTCTCTTGTCTTTCCAACTAGTCTCACCATGAGATGTCCCCTTATAAGCAGGTCAAAATCTTGCTTCCTTGGCAATGTGGGACTAAACTCAAGGTCTGCAACTTGTTCTCATCTGGCTTTTATATACCAGCTTTGTAGTATAGACCCGTCTCGGGTTGAGCTATACCTAGCACTTCAGGATCCACTCTTCTTACAACTAGGAAATGGACAAATCCTTGAATTTCCAGTCTTGTGTAGAAAAGGTTCACCAGGAGCCATCGCTGATACTGGGTTGCCTGAATCCACGCCTAAGGTTTGGAGCATTACGGTCGTGCTCCCTAGTCCTTTAATAAGCTCATTAGAGATCACCCGAATCTCATGTACTACGACCACACAGTTAAGCTCACATAGGTGTGTTCTTTCAAGAATACCCTGCAGGACGGTATCTTGCTGAAGCATTTCAGCCTCAAACACTACAAATCACCCTCCCATGCAGTACTAAGAGTACTCATCTTAGCGGGAAATGGATAAGTATATATGTACTCTCTCTTGTTGCTCCAACAACTTGTTTTTTCCTTTTCCTTATTCACGGGATCTCCGATCACTAAGGCTGGGTTTCTATTGTCGTGCAACTCAGGTGGGTCTCAAGCCCATCTCCCTCGATGCCCCATCTATCACCGCACGTGATAGCCCTTTTGTAAAAGGATTCGCCAGGTTTTTGGTAGTGTTAATATAATCAACGGCAATCACTCCCTTGTGCCTCAAGTTCCTAACGGATTTGATATACCGTTTCACATGTCTTGGTGATTTCAGATTATCCTTTGAACTTTTAACCTTAGTGATCACGGTTTGGTTATCACAGTTTAGAAGTATTGCCGGAATTGGTTTTTTGACCATTGGCAAATCATTCAAGAGCTCTCGCAACCACTCTGCCTCTACAGTGGTTGAGTCAAGTGCTACAAGTTCTGCCTCCATAGTAGACCTTGTTAAGATGGTCTGTTTGCGAGACCTCCAAGAGATTGCAGCACCTCCAAAAGTGAATATGTATCCACCTGTTGCTTTGATCTCATCTGCATCTGAGATCCAATTAGCATCACTATACCCTTCTAGTACTGCTCGGTACCCTGTATAGTGAAGTCCATTCGTTGTGGTTCCTCTCAAGTACCTCATTACTCGTTCCAGTGCAGTCCAATGATCATTTCCCGGATTCGAGTTAAACCGGCTCAGTTTTCTTACAGCAAATGAAATGTCAGGTCGTGTTGCACCAGCAAGGTACATGAGAGAACCTACGATTTGAGAGTATCTTAGCTGATCAACCCCTTGTCCTCTGTTCTTTCGAAGCTTTAGACTAGGGTCATAAGGAGTTGGAGACGTTCTGGAGTCCTCAAAACCAAAGCGACTCAGAATTTTCTTCACATAATGGGATTGACTTAAGATAATCCCATTCTCATCCTTATTCAGCTTTATGTTCAGAATAACATCTGCCTCTCCCAAATCCTTCATGTCAAAATTTTGAGATAGAAAGGACTTAACATCATTTATGTTTAGAATAACATCTGGTGTGTGTGTGTGTGGGGTGGGGGGTGGGGGGGTGGGAGGGACACTACAGGAATACAAATATTTGTCGTGGGCTACAGACCCACGCAAAGGCTGAAAGCATCACCGCAAACCGTTTGTTGTAGACAAACTCACGACAAACTCTGGTTGTTCAATTGGTAGGTTTGTCGAGTGCATATTATTGGGCACATAGAAATGGTTTGTCGTGGGGTGGGCAAACTACCACGTGCTGGCGGCGGGTGGTTCCGTTAAGTAGGTGGGACCCACGTAAAATGTTTGCCGTCAATATTTTTAAGCATGTGGCAAATACTGAGCATGTTTGCCGTGAGCCATAATATGCCTACAAAAAAGTCGAAGAGTGGGGCCCATGTCCAATTTGCTGTGAGTCTCCGCGGGCCGGAAGCAACCCCCAAGGGGGGCCCATGATAGGTTTGTCGTAAGTCACAAGCGGGAAGTCAACAAACGTTTAGGTGGGGTCGTGGCCAGTTGCTATGAGTCTTTTTTTTAGAAACATGGTACAATCAAAGACGCTCACAACACGTACATGCATCCACCCCTATGAACACACACACGCACACCCTACCCCTATGAGCACCTCCGAGAAACTGAGCCTGCAGATCGGGTCTTGAGATTGACGAAGTCACCACGGGCGCCTCGCTGTCGACGGGAACGTCGCTTCCCACTGAAAGAATATTCCGCCTTTTATGCAACACACAGTGTCAAACCTGGGGTTTGAACTCTGGTGGGCTGGGGGTACAACCACCCTCCTAACCATCCAACCACAGGTACAAAGTGTAATTTTCTCAGAAAACATGTACTTCAAATGAAAAAGAAGAGATATATGTACATATATTTTCATTGATACATCTTTTCATTTGTGGGTGGGTCCGGTAAGAGTATCATGTTGGTGCTAACTCTCTAGGAGGACATGATTCCATATGGAAACCGAATGCCGAAAACTAATTGTTTCCTTGGAAGTGGAAGTGTAAAAGGTACATGCATGGTCAAATGGCATTTGGAATGATATACATAAATATATGTGAACATTCATTATATGTAGCATGCAAAATTTCCTCAATACTACAAGGATAAGAATAATGAGGCCCATTAACTTTGCGGTCTGCAAGTTGACAAACCCGCGCTCTATGGGCCCAGAGTTACTTGTAATTAGCACGATTCAAAAAATTTGGAGGCCAATTAGCAAGAGGGTCCAGTTTGAGTGAATTGAGGTCAAACCTTGATCCTACTCCTCATACAGATTCACAAGAAAAAGAATACAATGAAGATAAGAAACAAAGACCAAAAGATACTACAACCATCGCCCAACCGATAAAAACTAACAAATTTAACACGGGATCCATCAAGTACTCAAATAACGGACTTGGCCACAACATCTGCACGATGACATGGATCTCTCACTTCAACCATCACACACATTAGCCGGCAACAGGATGCAACTATGCATGCTTATCCCCGCTGCGGACCGGCTGATCCTTCGCCACCCGTGTCCCCTTGGTTATGGATGCCGCCATCGCCGCCCTTGCCTTCCCTAACTCGCTGGGACGGCGGGGCTTGTGGGTCACGGCTGGATATCCTCGACACGAAGTTGAAGCTAGTACTACATCTGTTTCAATGAATAAGACGCATACACATTTCAAAGAAAATTTTGACCAAATAAATGAAGCAACTAAAACTGGATTATATTCTGTAGAATTAGTATCGTTGGATCATATTGAAACACTTTTCAATTATACTAATTTTGTACCAACATTTTTTATATATCTTTAGAGTAAATTTTGGTCAAAGAAAAAAAACACGCAAAACGAGGACGCCTTATTCCTCGGGACGGAGGTAGTAGTAAGTAGCTGGTGAAGGATTTGGCTTTGGCAGCACCCCATGGGTAAGTAGAGTTAGCTAGCTATAGGTCAAATCTTACGCTGATGAATTGGGCGATTGGAGCAGGCTGTGTATTTTGAGATGATGCTTGGATTCAGGGATGCATTCGATGATCAGCTTAGCTCTGTTTATATATTTCCTCCGTCCTAAAATAAATGTCTTAAATTTGTCAAAATTTAGATAAATTTAGACACTATTTAATATATAGATTTATCCAAAATTTGAAAAATCCAATACACGTATTTTTTGAACGGAGGGAGTACAACTTCTTAGGAAAACTAGCTGCTGGCTAGTACAGCCGATCGATCGCTACGTCCGAGCTGCACCGGCGCGTAGGGAGAGGAGTGTTAACCGACGACATGATCAGCGAAGACTATAATGATGAATCAACGAGCGATTATTTCACCTAACGAGCCGACAACTTGTCACTGACATATGCAAGCCCAAAAAAGAATAGTTCCTGTTAGGAAGGAAACCGTCTACGGGAAATGAAAAAACTGCCAGCATTGACCTGCAACTACCCCCAAGTCGTCCGTGCTTGAAGTCAGCGATAGACAACTTGGAGAAACGACAGAACTTTTATAGGTCTATCAGCATACTGTTGGGCAGTTTAAGTAATTGCCAACCAATTAAGGTCTCCAAAACAGCTTTTTCGCCGTCGACCGACTCATGTGGTTGACGTGGACCACGCCCACAGCAGGAGTGAGATTTCATCAATAATTTGCCACCTAAGACGGAGGGGTAGAGCAAAGTATAATAAAATCCAGTCAGCTAGCTATAAAAATTAAAATATTATATTTTTACTTAGTTGGACGAGAGACAATAGGAGAGAGAAGAGAAGTGGGCTCCTTAGCACAATGTAAGTATGTAAGATGGGTCATTTACTAATAAATTAAACTAGTAAATTGTTACAGCTAAATATTATATATGTTGGCTATAACCTAACTATGTATGTCTTGACAATAGCCTATAGTCAGTTGTTGCCTCTACTATTCAACTTTCTCTTAGATATGCATACCTAAGTTACATATACCTAAGATATTGCATACCTAAGGTGTACGTACCCGTGCCACTAATAAAAAACAAAAACAAATACCAAAATAAACACAAATCGACCAAATAAAGGGACAACTACATATTGCATGCATTTTTCACTAGGGTTAGTCTCTAAACATAACAATACAAACTGAACTTGGCTGCAATATATATCTTCCGTAAAACGACACAACGACATTCCTAACTTCAACCATCACATTAACAGAATGGCTCGACGACGCAACTCTGCACCATGCATTATCGTGCCCACCATCAGCTGATCCTCGGCCTCCTCGTGGAGTACCGGTTGCTCCCTCGGGCATCGATACAACTAGTGATGTACGAGAAACCATCTTGCCATCGTCCCGCTCGATCACCGGGGAGGACCCATGGTCCTCTGTGGCTATTGGTGGTCGATCGTTATGACTCCCGCCGTTGCCTTCCCTCGAAGGACCCGGGGGATCTGGGCTTAGCAGTGGCGAAGGGCCGGCGGCGTCGCTCATGGCCACCTTCCCTCGACATATGAATCGTGTGGCTGGTTGAGTTAGGTCAAAGCTTAGTCTCGGCCGGGAGCTCAGACGATAATGAACCTACAACACGGTGCTTGCGGATGCTGTGGATCATTAGCTTGCCTATGTTTATATAGTGCAACCTTTTTGTCTTACTAGTACACATACGGGGGCAGCGTGACATCGTCGACCAGATGATCGGGACGCTCGAGCTGCGCTAGCGCACGACTAGAAGAACTAATCAACGACATGATCATCGTGGACTAAGTTGACGAGTTATTTCACCTAATCAGCCATCAACTTGTCACTGACATATGCAGACCGAAAAAAGAACCCTTGCTGTAACCCTCCCATGGGAAAAGAAAAATCGGTCAACATTGACCACACTGCAACTATCGGAAGTTGTTCAGATCTAAGTCAGCGGTCCGACAACCTTGAGAAAAGACAGAACTTGCAATGCTATCATCGTGCGTAAGTTGAGCAGCTTAATCAATTGCCACACAGTTGAAGGATGCATGTGTAACTTGGTGTAACATTATTCACAGGAAAACGAATAGCACGAGAATTCGAACTCTAAAATATACAGCTCCAATGGACTTTCGAACATGTAAATACTAACCCTGTAAAAAACACGGAGATGCTCCGATTGTTTAGATCTCCCAAAACAGCCAACAAGAATGGCCAAGCAGGCACAGGCGCATAGCCTCCTGCTGAGCGACACAAACACACTCTACTATACAAGCTCAAGAAGACAACAACTTTAGCAACACAAACAGTTAAAGAACTACAACATCTCATACGAAACCAACAAAAACTTCTGCACTACCAAACCCAAGCCCTTGGCTGGACAACTGTTAAAGATTAACTTCTGGCATGAACCTTGGCTGGACAACTATAGCATCGCTCAAGCCGCACCGGAGCTTTACCACCACTGCACTAAGAGGAACATTACAGTTGGACAAGCACTGCTCAACAACAAATGGATCACCCATCTCAAGCACACCTTGTCACTCGAGGCGCTCAGGCAATATTTGGATCTGTTAATTAAACTTGCAGACGTACAGCTGACCCAGGACGTGCCTGACTCTATTACTTGGAAGAGGGCAGCTGATGGAGAATATAGTGCGGCTTCGGCTTACTCTCTGCAATTTGAAGGTTCTACCAGCTGCTGCTTCACTGAGATCATCTGGGACAGTGATGTGCCTCTCAAATGTCGTATATTTGCATGGTTAGCAGTCCTTGGCAAATGTAACACCGCAGATATCTTGGAGAGGAAGAACTGGCCACACAATGCCGCATGTGTCCTCTGCCTTGGTGAACCTGAAACTGCCATGCATCTCCTTGCAACGTGCAATGTCGCTCGGATGATATGGAAAAAGGTCCTCACTTACGCTAGGCTGCCGATGCACCTGATTCCAGTGCCGGGCACGACAATGCTGCAAGACTGGTTGACTTTCACTCAACTTGCGCAGCCCACGGCCAAAAGAAGAAAATGGTTGGCGCTTGTTCATCTCACCTGGTGGATGATCTGGAAGGAGCGCAACGCTCGCATATTTCGAAACAAGGCTGCCCCAATAACCCAGATCCTTGGAAGCATCGTGGCAGAAGCTGATCTTTGGAGGGCAGCAGGACGTTCTAGCGCCTCAGACCTTCTTCACAGACCAAGAGAGCCAGATTGATACTAGGGGCTTTCTCCAGATTTCCTAAATTTCCTTTTCTCGTTGTATTTTTTCCTTTCTATCTTTGACTTTGTACTTCTTGTACTCTTCTTCTAATTAAATGAAAAGCAGGCCATACTGCCTTTTTGACCCAAGCCCTGGTTTCACACGGAACACAATTAGTTAAAGAACTACAAAATCTGAGATAAAACCAACAAAAGCTTCTCTACTCCCAAACTTAGCACCTCATGGCCCGCAAAAAAAGACTTAGCACCTGATGGCACACATCATGGTTCATCATAGGGATCAGAAGTGGGACAAATGGAATAAGTGGGATCCCACTTATCACACTTCTACATCCCTAGCATCTTCACTACTTATTAAAGGAGAAGTCGACGTGATCGTTGGTACATCGCCCTGCCTCCCGCCCTGCAAATCTCCTTGCTGAAGAAAGTCACTCACGTTAAAAAAAGGAAAACCAAGTTTCCTCCCACGAAAGAAGAAAACCAAGTCACATGTCAAAAAAGAAAAAACAATATCACGATCCCCACTCCCCGCTCCCCTGACCATGAAACCCAGTCGTATGCCGCCTGACAGCCTCCTGCTGCGCCGCCTAGCCCAACCCCGTTGATCTGCGCCACGACGCCAGCTCCTCCCTCGCGCAGCAGCGGTAGCCGTGTCGCCTAAACTAGACGTGTCGGATCCTTTGCCCCCGTCGCGCCTGCAATGGCATGCAATCGCCACCACAATCCAATTTGCCAAAAGGTAACCGCCGTTCAGCGGATCATGGATCTTGTTTGCATCCTTCAACCGGTAGAAAAAGGTATGTCCTTCCTGATGCCTCACGACCTTCCTCATTCTAATCTCCTTGTTGCTACCGTGCCCGTCATTGTCGCTTGCCCTCACGTAGTTGTACCACTGGCAAAAAACCACCCCTAGGGCTCGTGCTACGGAAGAAGCTGGGAGGAGCCATCCTCCGGTCCGCCCATGCCATGGAGCACGAGTTCCAGGTCGAGCAAGGTGAGCTCGAGGAGATCATGAAAATTAATGCCAAGAACTGTGAACTAGTTCTATAAGCAATGTTTCTCGTTTTGATAGTTTCCCTTGGTAATTTCCTGATGTGCGATCATGTCAATTGTTCTTGGTGGGTTGGCAAATGTTTTAAGCACCCTTTAAGATGCTTTATCCCTTGGTATGTTGCAAGTATTCCATTAGGATTTACGTCAAAAAAAGATCTGTATTGCCTCACCTTCGAGTTGTATAGTTTACAGGGTGATATATATATATATATATATATATATATATATATAATTTGTTTTGGATGCGACATCTAAAGTACAATGATTTAGTGATTTCCTTGTATTACTAATGGCAGGTGCTTAAATAGGAATGGGTGGATCCAGGCATATGGATATATCATAGATGCACTTGAGCATGCAAGTATTTTAGAGGACCAGACAATGCTCTATTGTTTGTGTCGACTGATAGGTTTGTCTAATTTCTGAAGTAGAATTCATAAGTTAGAGAGTTCTCTGAAATTCCTTTTGCATATTTTACAATTAGCTTGTCTACTGTTGGCTTTGATCATGTGAGTATATAGTAAGAAAATAAATACGTGAGTTTTTTTGGTTTCTGCATTTCTTATATTTTTTTATTTTCTGTAGATTATAGGCTAAGAGAATTGGGAAGCTCGGTTTTCAAAATGTGACTAAGTCAACATCCCGGTTCAAGAAATATGTGATTCACATGAATGGTTCTTCTATTGATTGGTTCTGTAGGAGAAATATTGGATCATACTTGAAGTGAAATATAAAGCAACTTCAGGTACTTTATCCAAAGTGCAAAATGTTTCACTATTATTTGGTGATATTTATCTAGATTGTAATGCATTTGAGACAAAATTTAGGTATTGTTACATTTGATACGTGTTACACCTGATGACAAAATTTGTGCTTGGTTTTGTTTTGGGGATTCTTGCTGAAGTGCGGTGACCCAGCATACCACTGCATGATGCAGTATACTATAGTCGTTGACATAACACCAATGAAACAGCGTTCACTAGTATTACATCCCTCAGAATGGCACAGAAACACAACGGGTCCAATACATGGCTAAAGGTTACAACTCACTCTTTACACAAGATCCAGATAACACTCTAGGGTAAGAGAGAGAAAGAACTTCTTACAAAGAAGAATCAAAGATAAACAACGCAAGGACTATTATACTATTAAGACTAGTATTTTAACTAAGGGGTTGACATTGCTGCTATTGCAACGCACTACAGAAATAGGTTCTTTGGCTAGAGATTATATTCCTATCTAATTAGTAACTTCGTCTTCATTTGAGTTGAGGTATTTGTTGATTTCCTTGTCTTTGAAGAACTTTAGCTTTGAATGATGATACATGGATCATAACTTGGTGTAGACGTCGTCTTAATGGCTTTAGAATCTAGCAAGGGTTAATAAGATACTTTGAGTACGTACTCAGCAAGTTCATTAGAAAATGAGTGTTTGATGCACTATTACTACAGCCAGCACTGTAGGTCATAGGCAATGCAAGTTTTCATAAACATTTCTTCAAAGATTGCTATTATTCGAAAAGCTATGTCCGTCACCTTCACGGGTTTATTAGACTTAATGTTTATAAGCTTTGAGACTAAAGTTAACTTTAAAAAACATAGATGATTTGGAAATGTAGTGCTTCGATATTTGTACTTTGTATACCTGGTAATGTTTCCTTAAGATTACTTAAGAATGGTTTTGTTTTTACTTGGTGTAGTGGTATCTTGATTTTATAATGGAATGGTATCATTTACCTTTTCATAGATGAGTGGTTGTAGTTTATGAACAAAGGAATAATATTATTTAACTACTTGTAGACTCAGATAGTGTTTTGGTATGTTTATAACTTGTGGTTGAAACATTAGTAATAGATTTTATTAAGTCAAAATAATCATCTTGAGAATTTAATATTTGATAACTCCATTTGAATAATAATATACACTTAATGTTGAATGATAAATCAAATAGAATTGTATTTAAAATGAGTTGAAGAATTTTGACTTAATATTATCAATAATTAAGACTAATACAATTTTTAGACTCAATTGGCTAATTTTAGAAATATAAAGAAAATTTTATTTACCCTTATATGAATTAACAATTCAGGAAATAGGTTTAAATTTAAATTACTAGAGTATTAAGTTTTATTTACTTTAAAAGTGGAATATTATATTTTAACAAGTAGACATTATTTTGTGGTCATTTTGATATATTACTTTCATTTTGTGATTCATAAATAATAAGATATGATTTTATAAGATTTATTACTTTACAAATACTTAATAAATAATAAATACTTGTTTAAGTGAAATAATAATAATGCATGATTATAGTTTTAAATTATAGTTCTTATTTTTTTAAGATTATTGGTATTTTATTTATATTCTTAACTTATCAAAGTTTTATTACTTTTAAAATCTTTATTAAATAATAATTGTTTAAATTGATAACATAATAATGTTTAGTAATAGTTTTAAGTTATAGATTTTATTTTTCTACAAATTTTCATATATTATACATATTTTTCTGAATTATAAAACAAAAGTTATTAATTAAAAAGATTTAATCATATAATATAATTTCGAAATATGTATATCTGGATTTATACCTTTTATTCTTTCTTAAAGAGGAAATAACTTTCACAATCGCACCCACACCTAGCCCTAGTCAGCGACTAGTGGGCGAGGCCACCTCGACTCGATTAATGAATGTGTTTGTTACCGACCCTATTTCTACTCCCAGACAATGACATATGGGCCCTAGGCCATGTCATCTGCCTCCGAGACAAAAACTGGGTCAAACTGGCTGACTAGGCTGAGGGTGACGTTGGCATGACGTCAGCGGAGCTTGATCTTCTCAGATCGATGATGGATCAGATGATTTGGTGCGTGCGCGGGGCTGTGGTTAGGTTCATTGGAAAGAGGGTATCCCGAGGAACCTATTGGTGGTGGCGCCGCCCTATTTTGGTCACCGGAGGACGACCGGCAATGATCTCATGCGGCGGTGCTTGCGGGTGATCATGGTGGCGTGGATTTAGGAAGCAAACGAAACATCTACGCATACGAGGAGATTCAATGACTCACCAGGAACATGATGGTGTGGTCGATAGGGCGAGGCGAGGTCGGAGACGACGGTGAGGTCGACAAACAGCGCCTGGAACCGAAGGTGCGATTGGGTCGATTCACGCCTCCTCCGCAAGTGCAAGTTGGGGCAAACAAACGATATGAGCACGGCGGTCTCCACCGTGGTCTTATCTGGCCTAGGTGAGCACAGAATCGCCGCCACCGGATCACCTCCGAGCTAGGGTTCTCGGTTCAGAAGAATAAATTGAGAGAGAGAGAGAGCTGCAGAGGGGAAATGGGGATGAGGACGAGCAGACGACGTCGTGGCGTTCTTATCTCTTCCTTCTAGGAGCGGTAGCACGCATCACAGCGCGGCGGTCCATCGACGGCGGAGCTCCTGGCCAGCGAGCTGCTTCCAGTAGGCGAGGTACACGACAAATCGGTTTTGCAGAAAACCCCGCACTTCTTTTCTCTCAACCGATCCTCCTTTGGTCCTACATCGGCCGAGAGAAGAGGACAAATCATTTGGCTGTTGGGACTTCGTGGGCTGCATGTGGGTGGTAGATAGTGGAAAAGGAAATGGGCCACGGCCAGGATATGTTTTTTATTTGCTTTACTTTTCTATTTTCTGTTTTTGCTTTTTAGATTTGTATTTAATCTATAATTTGAACTTCTCTTATCAAAGTTTATTTGCTGATCACTTGTAGCAACAATTAGTATTGATTGAGATTTATTTTGTAAATCTTAATGATAAATATTTTTCCTGTTATATCATTCTTTATTTTCTTGATATAAATTCCTTGTTTACTATTTTATAAAGGCTTTTAATATGCATTTAATTGAGCTAATATCCATAAACTTATTATAGGATGCATTATTATTAACTCATAAGATTTGATTCTCATTAACTCATAATATTTAGGAGATTTTTATTTGGTGATCCTTTATTTTGTTTGATAAATAATGTTTTTAGGAATTAATATGATTAGTATTATTCCCATGAATTTAGGAAATAACCATGGATATATTTTATTATAACTAACATAGAAGTGAGGGTTTGAATTGCAAATACTTACCTAGAATTTAGAGTTCTAATTTTACTTCTATTCTTTTGTTGATGTGAGTAAAGATTTAATAACTAAGCATATTGTCTTCTATTTGTGATTTTTAATGACATCACCTTTTTAAAATAGAAGTTATATCTAAAATGTTTTATAGAAAAGAATTGATAAAGATACTCCTAAGCACATATAATTATTATAATTGGAATTGTCAGAGATGTGCTTATGTAATTTGCTATAAGAAAATATTCCTATTAAGTGATATAGATATAAGATGAGGAATTCATAACATGGAATGGATATTATACTTGGTTTAAGATTTAAAGTTGATTGTTTACCAAGAATTACTATCTTCCATAATTCATAATTCTGGACTTCTAATTAAGAAATTCCTTTCCTAGATATTCTACTTTTTCCTATCTATCATCAAGGTTAACATGATGAGCTTTACTTCACAAGAATATTCGTATTCACCTTTTATTCTTCTGAACTCATTGATGAATCCAATGAGTTTGACACTAAAGCATTTCATGATCTTCATCTATCCAAACTTGGTTATATCAACCATTCTTCTGCTGATAACCTTCAATCCAACAAGTAGTTCCTTCAAACTCCACTCATAATCTTCCTTAATCATCCATCACTAATATTTCTCCATCAGATGTATGTATCCAACTACCTTTCTCTAAAGCTTAATATCCTTTAAGATGAATAACACTACTTCCATAACTCTATGTTATATTAGCTTTGATTTAAGCATACTATCCTACATTTACTTCACTCTAATACTCCTACTTCAACCTCACATTATTTTAATGTGACTTTTAATGACTACTCTTGGCTAACTTGTCTATACTAGGGTTTCATTCCTGTTCTACCCACCAATGTCACTTATACTTGATATAAGTATACCATATTGGTGAGCAAGGCATGATCATTATAATCCTTTAATCATCTATAGCTTAGGTTTCCAATTGGCTAATCAAGACTTTATCAATACAACCTTACAATTGTATTGAAATTATCTTCTCAATATCTCTAATTGGATTAAGGCTGTTATTCATGGACTATGCCCACTTGGTCTAATAAAATTACTACTGGTAACTATCTTGAGGTTCATCCTAGTAATCTTCTTTGCTACCTCCTATATCTTATTTCAAATAACTCTTCTATCCATCCAGGAATGAGTTTAACTCCACCAATAATCCCGTTGATCTACTTTACTTCCAACACTCCCATCTTATGGATGATATTTGAATCTAGCATTACCATTTACCTTCCCTTACCTCCCTCTTTAAAAGATTTAAGTAGATGCTATGATAAGATCAAGAAGTAGTAGATCAAGTATGGATAGTTAAAGAATTTGTGAATCAATGGTTGATTACTCAATCATTGATGAACAACAGATATTAAGATAGGTTCCATAAAGATTGATATGGAAAAAAAGATATATGGTGAATGATCTTGACTTAACTTCTTTCCAACTCAAACTCATTAAACAGTTAAAGTTAGGTATTACCATGCTACTCATGGTATAAGGAGATAAGAAATAAATAAGTCAAGATTAAATTATTACATTCTTAACTTGGTATTCACAGGTTGTTATGATGAATAGTATGATATGATCCCTTAAGGATCATATATTAATCATTTAAGCAATGTATTATGAGTAACATTTTATTATATCTGATCTACCCTTAGATCAAATCATTTTTACCCAAATAAGGTTTCAGCAAAGGTCATATTGAAACTTATCACAGTCAACTTGATGATCTACTTCAATTCCATCAAGTTGAGAGAAGCTCCAATCACTCTGACAAGTTTTGTTTAAAAGCGCGAAAATTATTCGGATTTTCTATGCATGAATGCAATGCACACATCTGTGTTTATCTTATTTCTGAGCTCTAATGTTGGGATGTTACACGAAGCATGCTCGTTTTAGCATGGAATTTTACTGAGTGGCATTCTAAAGCCTGAACATGTGCTATTCCTATTCCAAGTGGGACACACGTCTGGGTTGTACTAGGGATGGAAGTAGGTACTTAGATACGTGTGAGGGAATGGTATGGATTTGTTGGAACTGTGCATATGGATTCTTGTGAGATACATCCAGTTCATATGATTGCGAAATTAGTGAAGGCTCCGAGGGAAGGGGGTGATACTGAGGATAGTGAGGTATGTGCGAGGGAATGTTATCATGTTCCATATCTTGCCATATTTTCCATTTATCTCATCAGTAATCATAGATTCATGAACAGGTATCCATGTTCTAGGCAGTATATTATTTCCTTCGCCGAGGATGTGATAACCAGGTGGGTCCTCCCGGCTCTCGCCCTTGATTTTACCATTGTTTTTGTGTTTCGTTGACTGAAGCTTATCTTCTCTTCTTAGCTGCAAACGTGCTTTCAAATCTTATTGATATGGTAAAAAACTTTGAGCATCTTGTGCATCATCTATGGTGAAATCATACAAAGACTACATTACTAATCATCGTAGGCCTTTTGAATCCACACTTATGAACATTGTGTTTATTTACCATGTTCTAAATTTTACGGTACACCTGATGGTCTGTGGGTTTTTTCCTAATGGCCTTACTATCCGTGCTTTCTCAATGTAGGCCTCTTACTCATGTGATGTCTTCTTTGTGTCTGTATTTGTTGGTACGTCTTTTACACCTACGGATAGAGCTGTTAAGAACCGTCGAAGGTGTAGTTTAATGTGCCAGCATCCTGCATCCATGAGAGCAAGTAATGCATGTCCGTTACTTATTTTATTTTATGTGTGATTTACTGACTTCTTGGACGCTATTGTGTGTCTTGCAGGTTAGCCAATTAACGTTCGGTTGCCTTTATATTAAGAGTTTGCCAGCGTGTTAAAATGTAAGTACATTTTGTTTGCCCTTTGTTCTGTTATCTTATACTTTTCCGTTTGTCTGCGACAATGAACATCTTGAATATATATGTATTATATGATATTGATGGTCCTTGCAAATATTTTTTCTCATATTTTGCATGGAATCGTTATTTGCATAGAACTAGATTATGTTGTGCTGATATCAATCTTTAACCGGAAGCTTTTTTCCGTTTTACTATGTACGGTTTTTTCTATAAGTTTAGACATGACGAAGACTCAGGCAAAATATTGAAAACAAGAAAAGATTGCCCTTAAACTAATTGGCCTGCATCTTTTTCTCAGCTTTGAAGTAACCTTGAAGTTTAGACAATGGTGTGTGCTACATATTGCTAAATATGTTCTCTCTCTTCAATGTTAAAAATCACGTGTGCTTCCGTGTGGTTTACCTTATGCCATGCACGTTCTTAAAATTAGCCTCTAGCATAAATTTATGGAAATTGAATATTGGGTTCCATGGTTAGTCTGCAATTCAAATGATATGATGATCACATACGAAGAAAACACTGACACGCATTATGTTGTAGTCTGATAATCTGACTTAGCTATAGATCCATATAACTGATTAGCAAAATTATGATAGTCTAATTTTGGGCGAGCTTATCATGTTTCCTTGCAAGACATGGTTCTCATCTTTATGCATATGTAAATGCTTCTCCACTTAATACCTAAATTAACACGAAAAAAGATTACCGTTAACAGATGGTCTAGAAGTGGATGTCTTTTGACATCTGATATTTACTTCACCCATATGTATGGAATGCCTTGGTATGCTGTATTATAGGGAGGACTGTGTTATACTTACCCTTGTATTTCTAAACATTTTCTTTGAGAAATTGCAAAGGTGACACCTTCTGTCTATAAGTATATATGTACTACCTTCTGTTTGCTTTTTGCCGATTTTTTATTTGTTGTATTTTTTGGTTTAGAGAAAGATATGTTACTTATTCCATTCTGCAATGGTCGTGAAATGGATATAATCCATTTTCCGATGTTCCTGCTTGCTAGCATGCTATTTATATTCTCTGTCAACTGCTATTTTTGTTTGTACGGCACATTTCCTATGTCGAATGTTAGGTAGTTTTGTGTTGTGTCCATGTTAGCTTAAGATCTATCTTTTGCTCTTGCATGGTGATCCTCCGTTCGGTGCATCTGGCATGGTCTATACAAGGTGATGCAGTGTTGTGAGCTACTGTGACTTACTGTATCATACAATTGTCTGGAACTCTGGATGAATGCTAGCATAAGCCGTTTAACCATCCACCACAAGTTTTTGACCTCTCATGCATGTAACTCATGTGTATTTTTTAGTCTTTTTAGTCCTTGACTCGTCTGTTCTTTCAAACAGCTCTCGATATGATATGTTGATAATATATATATAATTGGATAAACATATGAGATCCATGTAATCATTTTTCTGCATTAATATCGTTCTCTGTGCTTATTAGGGTTGTGTTTATAACATTGTTTTTTAATCAATGTAGTTTCGAACATCAAGTCAACCTGGCTTGTTTTAGTTCTCTCTATGTTTCTATAATAGTATAATACACATCCTATATGGATTGGATTTGATCCAAAATAATCATATAGCCGTTGTTCTTGATAATTGACAGAAAATGACTGATATGAGTATGTTATTTTCCACTCTTGAATATATGCTGGGAAAATGTTTGTCATTGTTGTAGCAAAGCATATCACGGTGTCTGGAGGCCAAGCATATTGCAAAGCTGAGTTGAATCCACCGGTTGTTTTGCGTGGAGCCAAAGATGTGAATGAGCTGATGTGACTGCCAAACCTTTATGAAGTTCTAGGAACAGAGTTTTCATTACCATATTACCTTTATGTCACTATTTGCATTTAATTATGATACAAAAATGTACTAGAGGAAGAATTTTCGAGTTCAATAAAATGATGAACTGTTTCATATTTATTTTGTTCACACAATGCCATGCATATATCGTGAATTACAATTTTTTATCTTTGGGTTTAAATTTTTCTACCGTGGCAACGCACGGGTATTATACTAGTACCTATATGTTGGAAAACCAGCCTAAAAAAATTCCGTCGGGCTAGACATTTTTGGCTCATGGGCCGGGCCTAGGTAGCACATCTGAGGCCCATGTGCATCTTGGGCTAGTCTTTGGCCTGGAAGGCCCGGCTTGATGACCCAATGATTTCCTATAGGTTCGGGCTAGGCTAGGGCCAGACATTTTTGGCTCATGGGCCAGGCTTAGGCAGCACATCTGAGGCCCGTGTGCATCTTGGGTTGGGCTTTGTTCCGGAAGGCCTAGTCTGATGACCCGAGGATTTTCTACAGGTCCGGGCTAGGCTCGGACCTGATTTTTTGCGTCAGGCTTTTTTAGGCCTGGCCTGTAGCCTGCCTGGGCCGGAAAATGCCCACCTATAATCCCTAGTCCATAACGTGGCTACTAATCCAATACAAAGAATTGTTCAGGCATTGTTCGGTTTATTACTCAGAACTAGCTAAATGCCCTAAATGCCCGTACGTTGCCACGGTATTTTAGTATTTTGATTGTTATACATTTATAGGTATACAAATAAATTATTTCCAAAATGTTTGAATTTTTTTGGTGGACTCCGGTGGTTTCTCCAAATCTTACTACAAATTTCAACAATCTTCACTTTATTGATTTTCTCTAGCTGCTAAGTTGATACAACATTGATAAAAACAAATTGACAATTGATACATCAATAACAATCAAATATCACTTAGAAACAATAAAATGCAATGAAGCTAACTATCATGACCAATCGTTTCATATTGTGTAAGAGCATCCACGTTGTGTCTGTAAATTTGATTGACTTGCATAATAATATTACTTGAGGGGTACAGAGTATATATGGGGTTATGAAACTTGTCGGCCAAGATTACTTAAACCGACTCTAAAACAAACTCTAACAAATTAAAACCGACTCAACATTGTCTAGTCTAACATCCCCCCACTGTCTCATCAGCGAGCGCAACGATGTTGAGACTGGATCGTATGTCAATGAATGGTGCAGTAGCAAGCCCCTTGGTGAAGATGTCAGCAAATTACGCCGTGGTTGGAACATGAAGAACACGAACTTGTCCAAGAGAAACCTTCTCGCGAACAAAATGTATGTCTATTTCAATAGGTTTTGTCCTCCGATGCTGAACTAGGTTGCCCGCCATATAAACTGCAGAGATATTATCACAATACATAATAGTAGCCTGCTGAATTGGGCGATGAAGATCGGCAAGAAGTTGTCGCAACCATACTGTTTCTGCAACCGCATGTGCAACCGCATGGTACTCAGCCTCAGCAGACGAACGAGAAACCGTTAGCTGACGCTTAGAAGACCAAGAAATCAAATTATTGCCAAGAAAAACACAGTAACCAGATGTGGACCGACGAGTCTCGGGACATCCAGCCCAATCTGCATCGGAATATGCTGTCAAAGTTGTTGGGGAAGAAGAATTAATATGAAGGCAATGATCAAGAGTTCCTTTGAGATATCGAAGAATTCTTTTGACTAGATTATAATGAGGAAGACGTGGATCATGCATGAAAAGGCATGCTTGTTGAACAGCATAGGAAATTTCAGGATGTGTAAGAGTGAGATATTGAAGTGCTCCTGCGAGACTTCGATATAGAGTGGGATCAGAGAATGATTCGCCGGTAGAAGAAAATTTAGAAGTGGTGTCGATGGGGGTGCGGGATGGTTGGCAGTCCGACATGCCAGCACGAGAGAGAAGATCAAGAGTGTATTTCCGTTGAGAAAGAAAAAGGCCAGAAGAATCACGAGTTACAGCAATGCCCAAAAAATGATGAAGCATACCTAGATCAGTCATAGAGAATTCGTGTTGAAGACTAGAGATGATAGAGTTGAGAAACGTTTGGGTGGAGGCTGTGAGAATAATGTCATCAACGTAAAGGAGGAGATAGGCAATGTTATTATTTGATTGATAGACAAAGAGAGATGTGTCGGAGAGAGAGGGAATAAACCCTATAGTTTGGATGAATGTAGAAAAGCGCTGAAACCACGCACGAGGTGCTTGCTTCAGGCCATAGAGAGACTTTTTGAGAAGACATACGTGATTGGGTGAACTAGGATCTTCGAAACCTAAAGGTTGTTGACAGTAGACAGTTTCTTGAAGAGAACCATGAAGTAAGGCGTTTTTGACATCGAGTTGATGAATAGGCCAAGAAGAGAAAACGACAATGCTGAGGATGGTGCGAATTGTGCTTGGTTTGACAACAGGATAAAAGGTTTCATCATAGTCAATTCCTTGTTGTTGAGAATAGCCACGACATACCCATCGGGCTTTGTAGCGAGAGAGAGTACCATCGGAGTGAAATTTTTGATGAAAGACCCATTTACCAGAAACAATGTTTGAATTAGAAGGACGAGGAACTAGCTGCCATGTATCATTGTTAACCAAAGCATGGTATTCTTCTTTCATAGCAGCGGACCAGTTGGGATCGAGAAGAGCGGATTTGTAGGATTTTGGGATGGGAGAAAGGTTGGGTTAAGCTAAGAAATTAAGACGTTTGGAGGGTAGACGAAAACCAGATTTGCCGCGGGTAGGCATAGTATGATCATTGGTGGGTGCTGGAATAGGAATAGCATAGGAGGGTAATTGTGGGGAAGGAGACAGATCATGCTCAGAAGTGGGTGCCGAAGAGGGAGGCATGACAGTGGGGTTGGGTGATGTATCAGATGAGGTTTGCGACTCGGCAGGAGAATGTGCCGTGGGTGGAGAGGGTGGTGCGATGGCAGGCTGCATGGCAGGCTGCCGTGTGGTAGAAGAAGTAAGCGAAACGCCCGATGCAGTGGATGTAGGTTCGGGCGTAGGGGGTTCTATATGGAATATTGGGATGTGTAGGTGATTAGGTGGTGTAGCTGAACGAGTCGAGGGAGAGGGATCGGTGGAGACGGAATCATGGGGAGATGTATGTGTGGCAAAAGGGAAAGAGTGTTCAACGAAAGTAACGTGACGAGAGATATGAATACGACCAGAAACTGGGTCAAAACATCTATATCCTTTGTGCTCATCGGAATAACCTAAAAACGCAGGGTAGAGATCTAGGGGCTAGTTTATGAGGTAAAGTGACATAGGTATTTGGAAAACAAAGACAACCGAATACTCGAAGTTCAGGATAATTGGGATGACATAGAAAGAGAGAGTAATATGGCGTGGTTTGTGGGTTAAGTAGGGAGGGACGATGTTGAGGAGATATGTGGCTGTGCGGAGAGCTTTGGCCCAAAAACGTGGGGGCATAGAAGCTTGGATAAGAAGGGTTCGAATTATGTCGTTGATAGTGAGGAGAGATCTCTCAGCTTTGCCGTTTTGAGGGGAAGTGTAGGGGCAGGAAAAACGGAGGAGAATGCCATGGTGGGGAAAGAAATTATGATTTTGGTTGTTGTCAAATTCTTTGCCATTATCACATTGGATGAACCGAATGGGGAGAAAGAAGTGAGTTGCAACATAGCGTTGAAAATTGAGAAATATTGTGTGCACATCAGATTTTTTGCGTAAAGGAAAAGTCCATGCATAATGAGTGAAATCATCCAAGATCACAAGATAGTACTTAAAACCAAAAATACTCTCAATAGGTGACGTCCATAAATCACAATGTAATAATTCAAAGGGAAAAGTACTAGAAGAAGTAGAAGAATTGAACGGAAGACGCACATGTTTTCCTTGTTGACAAGATTCACAAACTAGAGGATTATGAGTATCACGATTACAAGGAATAGAGAAATCACCAAGGAGAGAATCTAAGACGATTTTATTGGGGTGGCCTACACGTTGATGCCAAAGCTCGACCGAAGCAACCATGGATGAGGGTTGAGTGGCCGTGGGAACACCGTGGAGGGAGTAGAGATCTCCATCACTATTGAAGCAAGCGATCTCCGCCTTGGTTAGAAAATCCTTCACAGAAACACCAAAGGAGTCAAATTCGAGAGAAACAGGATTGTCACGAGTGAATTGTCGAACGAAGATTATTTTTTTAATGAGATCAGGTGCAACAAGAATATTACGAAGGAGGAGAGGTTTTTTGGGTGAGAGAAGTTGTGCATTATCAACACCAGAGATAGGGATAGTAGAACCATTGCCAAGAGTTATAGAGGAAAAAGGTGATGAGGAAAAAATTGACAGCATATTATTCGAAGAAGACATGTGACTAGAAGCACCAGAATCGAAAATCCAATTGGTATCTGAGTTTCCTTGAGCACAAAAGTGGTTCATGGCCTGGATAAACGCCGCTTGGTCCCAGCTCGGTGACGAGGAAGAGGACGGCGATGGTGCAGGCAGCAGAGCAGGTGGTGATGGCGCGTAGATCGGCATGTAGGCACCAGCAGACAGCGAAGGAGGGGCAATCTGCCCGGTAAGTTGGACGATCATGTAGGTCGGTGCGATCATGTAGGCTTGGTGCGAGGCGAGTCTTGAGGAGGACGGAGAGCCGGCGTGGGCGCATGCGGCGTCGGGCGCCAGCGCCGAGGAGTACGCCGGGGAGCACCAATCGAGAGGGCGATCTAGGGCATGGGCCAGGCTGGACAAGCTCATCCAGGTCGTGCATCGGGAGCCAGCTAGGAGACGCGCAGTCTTGAGGCTGGGCGAGGCGTGGCTGGGAGGAACCGTGGGTGGTCGAGGTGGCCGGAAGGTAGGGTTTTTGCCCCTGTAGTTCTGACTAGGGCACCACCCCGGAGGTGGCTGCACCGGTGACAGAGGAGGTGGCTGCACCGGTGACGGAGGAGGCGGCGCAGGAGCAGCAGGAGGTCGCTGGATCGCGACAAAAACTTGATGGCGCGCCTCTTTGTTTGCGAGGGCACGGTCAGCCCACTGCAGCATAGATCGTACCTCGGCGAAGGTAGGACGGGGCCGCATCATGGGAATAAAGGAGGCCTGCTTTTCGAAGCGTTCACCGAGCCCGACGAGGAGGATGTTGATCAGTTGACGGTCGTCGACGGGGTCGCCGAGCTCTTGGAGTTCATTGGCGATCGTCTTGAGCTTTTGTCAGTAGACGCCGACGGGAGAGTCACCTTGGACGGTGTTGCGGAGCTCGGTGTGGAGGGTGTTGACGCGGGCGTCGACGTTGTCTTGAAAGAGCTGTCGGAGGGCCACCCAGAGGGCGGCTGCGCTAGTGGCGTCGCGAAACACGAGATTGAAGATCTCAGTGGACACCCGCTGGTAGATCCATTGGATGATGGCGAGGTCGTCCTTGGCCCAGCGAGGATCGGTAGGTCGGAAAACGGCGTGGTCGACGACGTGGTCGAGAAGATTGCACCGACCGAGATGAACCTCGAAGAGATGACGCCAATGGTAGTAGTTATGCTTTGGTAGATCTAAAGTGATTGGAATAAAGGGGCTAACATCTGAGATTGTATCGGCATAGTGGATAGTTGGGAGGGTAGAGCAAGGGAGGTGTTGGAGGTTTGGCCGGCGGCACGCAGGGAAGCGGCGGCGGCGACGGCCTTTTTGGTGAAGTAGTCGGGAGAGGGAGGAGGGGGCGGCGTCGGTGGCGGTGCCATGCCCTAGGATCTAATTGTCTGATACCATGTAAATTTGATTGACTTACATAATAATATTGCTTGAGGGGTACAGAGTATATATGGAGTTACAAAACTTGTCGGCCAAGATTATTTAAACCGACTCTAAAACAAACTCTAACAAATCAAAACCGACTCAACATTGTCTAGTCTAACACAGTGTCAACTGCCAAATTTACCACATAGTTCACTCTTGGCGTCAGTACTGAACTCCCATTCTCCCCCACTCCCCCCAGCCGCCGAGCGTAATCAATACTCCCTCCGACCCATATTAATTGACTTGGATTTGTCAAAATTTGGATGAATCTACCAAGTCAATTAATATGAGCCGGAGGGAGTACCAGATTTCTGCTCACTGTAAAAATAATCTACTACATGAGAGATAAAACCCAGCAGCATTGAGAGGAAATAAAATACTCCGTATTACCTTCTCCTTGTCCTGCACACGTTACCCCAACGACCCGGCTCTAGAAAAATCTCCATTCTCTAGCACCGGCGAGAGCTTCCACATCTCCATGGATCCGATATCAGCCTCTTCCTTTTCCCCTCCCTGTTCCCTAGTTTTATGGCATACCGATGTAGGCCTCTATGGCTGCTTTTTCTTTTGTGTCGGCCAAATCAAGTGGGTTGACCTCAACCGTTGCGGTACTTTGGGACACTGAGCATGGCGCCCTCGTCGGAAGCGCCAAACACGCCCTTAGAGCCGGCCCAGCGCCGCGCCTCTCTCTTTCTCTCAGCTCCTGCATCAAAGTCCCCTCCCACGACCTCCTTCCCCGTGGCGTCCTCCACCCCAGCCTAATCGTGCCTCCCCTGCCCCCATATCGTACTTCTACTCCCTCCCGACGCGGCGGCGCTCTAGCCTCGGGTAGAAGTTGTAGGAGGTGGAATCCCAAGAGAGCATCTGGTCAAACACCTGCTGCGCATCAGCGAGGCCGCTCACAGGCTCCTCCGATCCGCAGTCGAGGCAGGCTTTGGGGATGTGGGGATGTGGATGCGGAGGAGGAGCGTGAGGAGGCGCACAGTTTGCTCGTGTTTCTTATCCCTTTCTCGATGGACGGACCGACAAACTCTAGGAACCGGATTGCTTTTTTTCCTTTCCTTCACGAACACGACCGATCGCTAGCTAACGGGAGTGGAAACGCGCGACATACCTAGCCATGACGACGGACGAAACTTTAGGAGAGACGACGAAAACCACCGTAACTAAAACGTTTAAGTTTGTGAAGAAAATAAATCTAGACTTATTTTAATACGTAGGTTTATTATTAAACTTTAGGATGAATCTACACACTAAAAGAAGTCTAGATTTATTTTCTTTATAAACCTAAAACATCTTATATTTTAAAACATAGGGAATAGTAGAGAAGAGATTGGACGAGATTGACTTGAATTAAGGGGATTAAATTTCATCTAAGTCAAATTTCCACATGATCCTCTCCAATCCACTAGTGAGCGGGGATTAACCAATAACTTGTGTCTATGCTACAAATTTCATGCCCAAATCCAGTATACAGTTGGAGAAACAAAAATACATGTTGTCTTTTTTCCATGTCGTGTTTTGAATTTTGCTGACATGATTGATACATATATGTTCTCAGTGTGGACAATATTTGTGGGAATTTTCTTAACTTTTGGAGCGACGTTTTTGAATTGACAAGTACCGAACGTCCAGGAGTAAACGGTACGTTCTCACAGTCACGGGTCGTCGTGGTAGTTGAGCTGTGATAGTCGTACTGTGGAGTGTGGACTCGGTCACTCCGATTAGTTAGTTACGCTTGAAGCAACAGCCGACGCGCCCTACCCCCATCCCAGTCGGATGGATCCAGAGCTCCCTGCCATTTCGCCTTCGCCGGCAATGTCGACCGCCGGATGCGCCGACGGCGCGCCACCGTCGGCGCCGCGTCCCCTGGTCTTCGCCTTCTACCTCACCGGCCACGGCTTCGGCCACGCCACCCGCGCCATCGAGGTCCCGCCCCTTCCCTCCCCACTCCGTCAGTTCCGATCACCACGACCTCACCTCGTTCCTTTCACCGAGAATTTGACTCCGTTGGCCGGGCTCTCCGGGCCGTGCTTGGCAATTCGCAGGTGGTGCGGCACCTGATCGCGGCGGGGCACGAGGTGCACGTGTCGACGGCGGTGCCGGAGTTCGTCTTCACCGCCGAGCTGCGCTCGCCCCGCGTCCACGTCCGCAAGGTCCTCCTCGACTGCGGCGCCGTCCAGTCCGACCCCCTCACCGTCGACCCCCTCGCCTCCCTCGAGAAGGTTCCGCAGTACAGACAAATCCTCACTCCCTACGCTGCTGTCTTGCTTCTGCGCGTGCACTGCAGTGACTGATGTACTGGGTGTGTGATTATTCTGCAATGCAGTATCATCAGACGGCCGTGGTGCCCCGCGAGTCCATCCTGAGGACGGAGACGGAGTGGCTCGGCTCCGTCAAGGCAGATCTAGTGGTACTACTTCTGCTCTGCTCTGCTGTGTTGTGATTCTGTCCATATCAAGCTGATGCACATGTGTCATGGCTAAAATGTATGAAGTGAATGGTGTTGCTTCTGGGATAGGTCTCCGATGTTGTTCCTGTGGTGTGCAGGGCAGCTGCAGATGCGGGTATCCGCTCCGTCTGCATTGGGAATTTTAGGTGAGCTTTTGCTTTTTCCCCTGTGTTTCTGCTGCATTGCCTGAAACCGTTAGCATATGGTGTCCTTGCCTCATTTTCTATATGTTTTCCTGATAGACCTATCAGCATTTCTCCGGAGGTACCACATGTTAGTATTTTGAGTTGCAATCCTTAACCACAGAATCATGTCGAGCTTTTTTGGTAGTCCCTGTTCGCACGATGATGTTCTCTGACCGAATTTTGACTATTTCAAAAAATTCTAACTGAACTTACACTAGAAATAACAATGGTTCCAAAAGTTTGCATTTGATGTTGCTACGTGCAATTTGCAGTTGGGACTACATATACGCTGAATACATTATGGCGGCTGGGTATCACCACCGATCTACTGTTTGGCAGGTTCACTTTACTATTTCCCAGATCACCATGGATTTATTGTTTTTTACTTTCAAAGTGTTCATATTTTGATCTTAAGGCTACCTGCAAATAATTCTTGATTCTATGATGCATGTTCTGACTGTCTGCTACTGTGCCCTTAACACTGTATTTTCCTGCATATCTGCTCATGGACACTTTTTCTAATGACGATCCATCTCATCAAATTTTACAGATAGCGGAGGATTATTCTCATTGTGAGATCTTGCTTCGACTACCTGGATACTGCCCTAGTATGTGCAATTATATTTGTTTTTCTTACAAACATATATGCCTGACTTCTCAATAATAATCAGAATTTGTGCAAATCTGCAGTGCCAGCTTTTCGTGATGTCATTGACGTGCCTCTTGTTGTAAGAGGTTTGCGCAAATCTAGATCTGAGGTTTGTGTGATTCTGCTGGAGAAGGATACGCCACAGGCTTCAACATCATCTTCGTTTCCTAATTTGCAATTTTTTATTTTGATCTATTAGGTGAGGAAGGACCTTGGGATCGCGGAGAATGCTAAGGTTGTCATTTTCAATTTCGGGGGACAGGTGGGTTTAAGAGATATGTTTCTTTACTTTCTGCAGTAGAGGGGAACACAAACACTTGACTTTGGAAGAAACACGGTATTTAATAAAAAATAGCTAGCAGATCAACCTGAAGTAACATGTAGTTTTTTGAAATTTATAGGATATTAGATATCATCTACAACCATCATTCTGAAGTCACATTCCTGGAGCAGTAAGATTATTATGAATATTCAGAATAAAGATATATTTGTGAATATTGTTCTTCATATAATCATATGCCATGCTTAGTTAAAAATCAGAAATCTTCTATGTTGAATGGTCCTATCCTATCATCACATGCTTTTATGTTTATGAGATAAGCATACCAATGTGCTATTATCCCCAGCCAGCAGGATGGGAACTGAAGCAAGAGTGGCTGCCTGATGGTTGGATCTGTTTGGTATGTTTTTTCATTGGTGAAGTTCTATTCTTTAAAATTGTTTGGCTTACTGAAGCAAACTTAGCACTCTCTTCATAAAGGTCTGTGGTGCATCTGATTCTCAAGAGTTTCCCCCAAACTTCATCAAGCTTGCAAAAGATACTTACACACCAGATGTTATGGCTGCATCTGACTGCATGCTTGGTAATATATGGCACTATGTAATGGCTGCTGATTTTATTTTTATTTTCTTGCTAGATTCTTACTCTCAGTCTTGTATAGGAAAAGTTGGATATGGAACTGCAAGTGAGGCTTTGGCCTACAAACTGCCATTTGTGTTTGTCCGCAGGGATTATTTTAATGAAGAGCCATTTTTGCGGAATTTGCTTGAGGTGGGACATTTCTTACCATCACAGTATACTAGAGGTAACTTAGTATGACTGTGTTAAAAATACCTTAATGTGCCCCTTTTTTCAGCATTACCAAAACAGTATTGAGATGATTAGAAGGGATTTTCTTGCTGGGAACTGGAAACCTTATCTAATACGTGCTCTCACACTTCAACCATGCTATGATGGCGCAATAAATGGTGGTCAGGTAATTTCTTGTCATGTTCCCCAACAGGGGAATCTATAGTACTATTACATAACCGCATCCTAACTTGTCAGGACTTGGAACTATTCATGTAGTCAATTGCGGGGACAATCGTCTAGTGTATTCATCTTAACCTCAGAAAACACATGTCACAGGTTCGAATCTGGAAAATCATACTCAAAATCCACAGAAATAATCCATCCGGTCCATGGTTAATGACAATGGAACTCTGATCATTAGCTAGAGAGACAATGTGCCACGACATTGGGATATGCTATGCTATGCTACTGCCTGCAGTCAATTTTATTAGAACATTTGTAGATTTGTTATATAGAATCAGCTGTTGTATGTTATTGTGACATTAACAGCATAATACTGATATATACAACAAAAAGATAAATTATTAGTTCACCAAGTCAACTATATCATACAGAAGCCATATTCTTTTCAGAATAATCGGCTGGAAGGGTAACCCCCTGGCTTTAGTTACTGAAAGTCATAATATTTGTCAGTAAGCTAAAACTTGTCCATGCAGGTGGCTGCTAGGACCCTTCAGGACATTGCTGTTGGAAAGAAGTGTGTTTCTGACAAAGTGAGATATTCTACACAACTGTTGACTGATCAATGAGATTCACACTATTTTAATATGTGATAATTATAGAGATGTATTTTCCATACCCATTAGTCCACTCATTATATGTAACTGCATCTGCCTTCACAGGAAATTATCTAGTTTTTGTACTTCATATGGGAAACTATTTTCTTTCCTAAAGGAGGTGGAAGGACCAGTAGCGTATTTTAGAACCTATATTGTGTGGCAAGGAAAATCATCACTTGTTGAGCACAGATCTGGTTTCTTATTTTACTATGTAAACTAGATTAGAGTTATAAGTAACTCTTCAGGAAGTCCTGCTTTAGTGTTGTGATGTGAACTTATCAACTTGTTCTATCTGTAATTACAGTTTAGTGGAGCAAGAAGATTGCAAGATGCAATAGTGTTAGGGTATCAACTACAAAGGACTCCTGGGAAAGATGTAGGAATTCCTGATTGGTATTCTTGTTCTGGAGAAGAAATTGCTCCTCATCCAATCTTAGAGAATGTTGAAAAAGAAGGAAGCACAGAATTGTTAGTTTACCCCTGTGTTACTCATATTTTGGTACTTTTCCAGTGATAAATTTTGGTTGCTGACATATAAATTTGGTTCTGGTAGATGCTGTGAAGAGTTTGAGATACTTCATGGAGACCTGAAAGGATTAACAGATACCATGGCCTTTTTGAAGAGCTTATCTGGACTTACTGAAAATGAGTTTAAGAATTCTGAGGCACAATCCCGAGAGAGAACTGCTGCATCTGTGCTCTTTGACTGGGAGGTACTAATATTCCAGTTCTTTGTGTCAATTTTGTAAACCGTGCCGCTATATGAACCAAATATTGCTGCTTGCTGTCCTTGTAAAACTAGATAAATATCTTCCTAAATTTGAAAAAAAAAAGCTTTGAGTATTCTATGAAGTTTAATTTTGAAATTTGCTAATATGTTAGGTTCAATCCGTATCAACCGTGGCTCATTTTTATTTAGTTTGCACAGACCATGTAGAGCTAACTTGCCATGCTGGTTTCAAGTTTTTTCGTTAAGTGCAACTTGATGGAAAATTGTATGATAGTATGCATACATTTTTTTCAGTTTCACATTGTTGACCACAATTTCTACCATGTTAGGTCCATAGCCTTATGCAGTGCAACATGTGATAAAACAGACCGACTTTGCTTTTTATTTTGTCAATAGCTCTGTTTCTTTCGTTGATCTTTCCTTTTCTCAAGTTTATTTTTGTTGTCCCTTATTAGAGCATATATATGGCTTTTTCAAGCTTTTGTGGAAGGAGGAATTTGCGATTAATTAGTCTTGTTCGCTTGTTGTGATGTAATTTGACAACTGTAGTTATCTGAAATACTGAATAAATGATTGATTTGTTATAATTATTTTTGTCTTACTTGATTCCTTTGCAGAGGGAAATATATGTAGCAAGGGCACCTGGACGGTTAGATGTCATGGGTGGCATTGCAGACTATTCAGGAAGTCTTGTTTTGCAGGTATACTCAACTGCAGGTGAAAAATGACATATTTCATTGTACATTAGATAATATCATGTTATATTGTTACTTAACTCGTACAAATATTTTATTGTCCTATGTTGCCACTGAAACAAGCAACCCTATCCTCTAGAATAATGAAATGATTTTTGCTCAGATTGTGTATCTTTAAGTTCAGTATGCTGTGCAAAAACCTAGAATTGACTTTTCATGAATCTACTTCAGTATCACAGACAATTAGATTAAATTTTGGAAATAAATGCAGTATTATTCTTATCAGATCATATTGTAGTTAGTTTTGATGGGAAAATTTTGATGCCACCAGTTGCCTCTTCGGGAAGCCTGCCATGTTGCTGTTCAGAGAAATCATCCCAGCAAACAGAAGCTATGGAAGCATGCACAAGCAAGACAGCTTAAGAACGAAGGGGTCGTACCTGTAGTACAAATTGTATGTTCTACTCAATTATTCAAATAATTTTGTTATCATCAATTCTCTAGATTTCGTCACCACTATTTTTTTAGTTATCTGTGTATAATGCCCATTTTGCCTAATTCGGACTTCTTGTAACTGATGAAATTGGAGAATGCATAGTATTTTACGTAAATATCATCCTTTTGCAGGTTTCATTTGGTTCTGATTTGAGTAACCGTGCACCAACTTTCGATATGGACCTATCAGATTTTATGGATGGTGACAAACCAATATCCTATGAAAAAGCCAGAATTTTTTTCTGCCAGGACCCATCACAAAAGTAAGCATCTTATATTTTTCTACAGAATTCTAAGTGATCAATTATATTCACATATTTGCAAACTATATTCGATCTCAGATGGGCTGCTTATGTTGCCGGCACAATTTTAATCTTGATGACTGAGCTAGGTGTGCAGTTCGCTGATAGCATGAGCATTCTGGTAAGCACATAGGCTTCTTGTCCTCCATTAAAATGTGCGTTTTTGTTGTCATTCTAGTTGATTGTTTTTAGGGAATCATATGATCTATTTAGGGAATTGTGAGCAAATCACAATGTCATACTAGTTGATTGTTTTTACCTCTTTTGGACGTATATGATAAGAAATATGTGTTTTACAGAATCATTTGCTTAATTAGTTTCTTCCCTCAAACTGTAGGTTTGTTCTGCTGTGCCAGAAGGCAAAGGTGTTTCTTCTTCTGCATCAGTGGAGGTTGCCACGATGTCTGCTATTGCAGCTGCCTATGGTTAGCAACCTTTACCCCCTATTCCCATTTCTTTCCCTTTTATCTAGTCCTGCCATCTATTTGACTAACTTGTTACACTTTGCTAAAAACAATCTGTTTCTTTGTTTTATGCAGGTTTAAACATTACTCCGAGGGATCTTGCATTGCTTTGTCAAAAGGTATGATCTTAACAGAGAAGTCTGCTTGTAAAAATGGAATCCGACAACTCGTTTATAGGTCTATGTTTTTCCAGGTTGAGAATCATGTTGTTGGAGCTCCATGTGGGGTCATGGACCAAATGACATCCGCTTGTGGAGAAGCTAACAAACTCCTTGCGATGGTTTGCCAGGTTAGTAGTAATCAAATTCCATTAGGGGGTAGAATCTATTCTAACTCCAGTTGAAACCATGCTGCTTCTGTATTTGTTCAGTCACAATTTTGCTGCAGCCTGCAGAAGTGAAGGAATTGGTTACGATTCCTAATCATATGCGATTTTGGGGTCTAGACTCAGGAATACGACATAGGTAGAATTTTTTCCACTTGGTGACATTTCTGTTCGCGGCGTCGGGGGACCTGCTGTTGTGATTGGAAGAGTTGTATCTAATTGCAGCATCCTGTCATGTCTTGAGATAACAGTGTTGGTGGTGGAGATTATGGATCTGTAAGGGTAGGCACTTACATGGGACGAAAGATGATTAAGTGTGCAGCAGGCGACTTAGTATCTGTATCCTCAACTTCAGATGCCCCTGCCCTGTCTGATGATTATAAAGAAAAGGGCAGGGATGTACTGAGTTCTGAAGCTTCCATGGAGTATTTGTGCAACCTACCACCTCACAGGTCACACTTACCTTACTAATTCTCCTAGAACATGAATCATTCTGGACATTACATTTATAGTAGTTTCTTATGACAAAATCTGAGTTTCAGATATGAAGCGGTTTATTCTAAAGATATTCCTGAGATCATTACCGGAGAATCATTTTTAGAGAAATACGGGGACCACAATGACATGGTAACAGTAATTGATCCAAAAAGATCTTACAGCATGAAGGCGCCTACTAGACATCCCATATATGAAAACTTCCGAGTTGAGGTTCGATTTTTTTCACCAGATTATTTGTTTGTGTACTATGTTTGTTCTAATTTTCTCTTCTGCCTGAAACTGAAAGCCATGCTTCCTTTTTTGGCGGAACCAGCTTAGAAGTTTTCGTTGCTTTTCTCAAATATGCTGCCATGGCAGTGCTCAAATTTTCTCGCTATCATCTTAAGTGACAAGATAGTGAATTATATCCCAATAAAGAGCTAAAATCACTCCAAGCAATCATCATTCATTCGATTTCCCTTTACCTAAGAAGTACAAAGCTGTAAAAACAATGTAACTTCGTTGATTTTACTACTAACATTCTTCTATTTCTGGCATATAGACCTTCAAAGCATTATTAACAGCCGCTAATACAGATGAGCAACTGTCAGCCCTTGGAGAACTTATGTACCAGGTGAAGCTAAACCTCCTTACTAGTTTCTTTTATTAGATTTGTTCCAAAACTGATGAATATAACTCTACTTCCACTTCACTGGAGTCTTAAGATTAAATCTTCATTGTGCTGCATAGTGCTGACATCTTTTCCATCTCACATTGTTGACACTTGGCAGTGCCACTACAGCTATAATGCATGTGGTCTTGGCTCTGATGGCACTGATAGGCTTGTCAATCTAGTGGAAGAAATGCAGCACAGAAAGACTCCGGAAGATGGGAGTCCTAATCTATTTGGTGCAAAGATTACGGGTGGAGGGTCTGGCGGTTCGGTCTGTGTCATTGGGAAGAACTGCCCCAAGAGCGTTGAAGAGATTGAAAAGGTAAGTTCAGATTATGTGCTTGATCACATTACCGTGTACTGGATCATGGTCAATTTTGTAGTAGCTTTTCTCAAATGTTCACTTCGTGTTGCACTTCGGCAGTACCCTGCCAATCTTGAAAAAGTACAGCGTGTGAGTGAGTAATTAACTTGTGCTTGTGCGTTTTCAGATTCAACAAAGGTACAAGGCGGCCACAGGGTACCTGCCGATCGTCTTCGATGGGTCGTCTCCCGGCGCCGGCAAGTTTGGGTACCTGAAGATACGAAGGCGGCGGCCCTCGTCTCCAATCGCCTAACGAAACGGTTTTGGCCTGTTGAATAGATCGAAACACAGTGCATCCGACTTTACATTTATTTGGCGATTGGAGCAACGATGAACTCTATATGTGGCACATTCTTGCCGGATTTGACACAGTAGCAAAGCAGCTAGCACACAATGTGCATGTAGGACTCTCAAAGTGTAGCGTGTTGGGAATAGTAAGCTAATATCTGGAGCACGTTGTTTCTCGTGCAATTCATTGCGTTGCCTCTATATGCCTGATAAAGTAGTTTCTCATGTGCTGCTGTAGCGAATGCCAGGAATGCTTATCTTCTTCAGGTGGCACATGAACACATCTATCTTTTTTTTCGTTGAGGTGGGAAAGTCGCAATGCGTTGTATGGCTGGCCCATCGATTGATGATTTCTCCCGCTGAGCCCATTCTTCTTTACTTTGCCTGGCCAGGGCTAGTTAAATGGCCGGAACAGCTGCTCCGGTGCCACTGTTACGAGGTTCGTCTCACTCCAGATGGACTGATAATCACACTGCCTACGAAAACGAATTGGTATTGCTGAAAAAAATACCGAATTGGACTAATGTACTCCGTATCTTATTTTTTTTGTATGTTTTGATTATTTTTCAAAAGGGAGTAATGTTTTTCAAAAGTTGTAGAAAAACATACAGCAATCGATCACATTCGTTGGAACCACCCCTGCCACCTAGATAGAGGCGGAGCTACATGTATGCCAGCAGGGGCCACCGTCCCCCCAACTTTGAAGAGATTCTTGAAGAAATCTTTTTTACCAGAGCTTAGATGGAAGAAAAATAAGTGCCCCCCTCCCCCCGCCCCAACCAACCAATCAAAATTTCTCGTCTTCCTAGGGCAGTGCCGTGGAGGGCATGACCACGGAGAGATGAGTAAATCAACATTTTTTTTGGCTCAGTTTGGTTGTTCATCATATCGATTTGAGAAGATCACTAATGTTTTGGTATTCACAAGGAATCTTACTTTTTCTCGTATGTTTTGATAAATTTCCAAAAACAAAATGGACACTCGTACGTGACAGGATAACAGGAGCCAGCTCCAGCTATGCGAAAGCATGCAGTCCAGCGATCACATCCGTCAGATTCCCTATCGTCCACGCGAGAGCCACCATAGCAGTGAGGTCCAGACACTTGTGCATGGACGACGACTCATCGGCAACCTCCAAAAACCTCCCTAGAAAACAAAATGATCGTAGCCCAGTAGCCACCAAATCCGATTCCCCTGCCATCCTAGACTCTACCGATCTCCACTCTCCAGGACATTCTTTTCCTCACAACAAAATGGACACGGCATAATGATGGTGTCAACTCAAAGAAAAATGTTAGATTAGGCCCAAATTGCTTCTCTCGAAGCTAAGCCGAATCTCCGGAGAATCCTTCGGTCGAGGAGAGAACAACCTGAACGGACGATATTGCTGCAGTGGTACTGACACGCGGTGGTTAGCAAAATCCGTCGGGGAACCGTATCCCCTACTGCTCACGCGTTGATCCTCCTTGATAAATTTAGAGATGAGCGTGCGGGAGTTACACAACGGGGTCTCCGACTACACATCAGATAGTTTTGGTCCGGCTGATGGACGGAGTACACACACATGTGAATTTATGCAAGTGAGCAGTGACCTTATTGGCTATTTTGTGTTTTACTATGAGGATTAGTTTGATTTCAGACAGAGATGCGAAGCATGAAACCACCCATTTTGTGAAGTGGCATGAGATGAGAGGACACCACTCGAACCATATTGCAGCATGACCGCATCGCCGAGAATGTTCAGTTAGTGCAGAACTGGGAACAAAATCGGAATGCGGTCTATGACTAGCACCAATCTGACATTGACAAAGGAGTTGATGAGTGAAGTCTACTCACAAGATCCGGTTCGAAGGCCATTAGCAAAAAGAAATGCAACCGAAGCTCCGATTAAACTTGGAGATAAATATCGCGTCAAATCAAACCATGGAAATGCCGGTCGTCTAATCCTATCCCGTAAGAGAAAATCTAGCGGATACCATAAATCCCAAACCGAAAAAGCGAAAAAGGATACATAGGAAGCGGAGAACGTGTTTCAGGATACGATTTTAGATTGTTCAAAATAGATCCCGCAAACTGTACCATTAAAAAAATCAAATATTCGGGTACAGTTTGCGTGACCGTGACTGTTCCACGCGAGGACAAATCACAGTGAAATTTACGTTTGATTACATGTGTAGAAATGACGATATTACGTTTCATTAATACTTAAATTACATGGCCTATATTCTGCCTTATGCATGCATGTGCAATACGTAGGCTGAGTCCCAACGAATAAAAATTTCTACCCCGCATGACATGCAACTATCTATCTAGTGCTTGTTGGTAGCCCTAACTCAAACCCTGTGTTCAAAGAAATTTACATAATAACTTTGGCCGAAAGAAATACAAAATAACCCTTAAGGGCAGCACTAGACACGTGGGCGCTACCCTGCAGTGCCTCGTTGCCAGCGTGGCAATGCGGGGCCCAGGGGTGGGGATGGTAGCGCCTTGCAGAGGGTGCTACCCCCATCATCGGTAGTGCCACATGCGGTGACTTACGTTTCATTAATACTAAAATTACATGGCCTATATTCTGCCTTATGCATCCATGTTCAATACGCAGGTGAGTCTCAACAAATGATTTTTTTTACTCTGCATGGCATGCATCTATCTATCTATCTATCTATCTATCTATCTATCTAGTGCTTGTTGGTAGCCCTAACTCGAGCCCTGGGTTCAAAGAAATTTACATAATAACTTTGGCCGAAAAAAATCCACAAAATAACCCTCGAGGGTAGAACTAGACACGTGGGCGCTACCCTGCAGTGCCTTGGTGCCAGCGTTGCAATGCAGGGCCCAGGGGTGGGGATGGTAGCGCCTTGCAGAGGGTGTTACCCCCATTATTGGTAGCGCCACACACGGTGGCACTACCCCTGGCTTAGTTGGAGCACGTTGCTGGCCCAGCCCAGCCCAACCCCACCCTTTCTTCCCCAACTCGCCTCTCTCTCTCTCTCTCTCTCTCTCTCTCTCTCTCTCTCTCCCAACCGACCCTTTCAAATCCCTACATTTTGGTGGGATTTCTGCATGGATTTGGATCTCCCCAAGTGCAATTAGGTACTCTCCCTCATCTCCCTAGTTTTTGTCCAATTGAAATCTTGTATTTTGGTGATTTTTGCTAAACTTTGGAAACCCTAGAATTTCCATTTAGATGCATGGTTTATTCTCGTTTTTTTATCTAGTTAGGTTTTGGGGATGTGGCTAGGATATATATTACTATGTTAAGCTTGCCATGAGTAGTTAAAACTTGTTATTTTTAAATGCATATCTTGGTGAATGTATATTTTCCATTGATGCATTTTTGTTGTTGTACTTGTGTTTTAGATGGAGAGAATAGTGAAGTTCATCATGTGGACAAGGACAACTTTTTGAAAGGCAATATTGATCCAGACCCATAGGAGATTGACTTGGTGTTTGACCGTATTCCGAGGTTTTGGAAAAAGTGAGGATTGAATTGAATTGGATTGAGCCAAATGATATACTCCCTCTGATCCATAATAAGTGTTGCAGATGTTGAAACAAAGTTTCCAAATGTTGTACTTAAAACTCTTGATCAATCTCTTGCCGTTCCATATTTTGCTCTTCAATTGTCCTTTTGGACAACTTTCTTGGAAAACTTCCTCTCTCCAAGATTATTCATGTGTCCTTTGTAATGACCGGGTGTTGGAAATAATAGAATCATCGAGTTTTCAAGTGCCCTTTTGCACAAATTTGCTAGAAAACATGTACATAGTGGCAAGCTGCCTCTTATAGATTGGACTTACTTGTATCGTGAAGATTGAAAAGCCTTTATTCATGAATTTGATTATGCTAGTTGCTTGGGCTCTTTGAAGAACTAGAAATTCATTCTTTTTGTTGGTAGAAGAGCACTACTAGGAAAACGTCTGTTCGTGGCGCACCTGAAAAGGCCATCTGTGGCGCACTTCTAGTGCGCCACGGGCCTCGCGCTACGGCTATATCCTAGACGTGGCACACTACCTGGTGCGTCACGGTTGTGTCGAGATAGGCGTGGCGCACATGCCAGTGCGCCACGCGTATGAAACGATAATCGTGGCGCACTAGGTGCCGTGCGCCACGGATATAAATTTCAAAATTCAAAAAAAAGCAGCAGATCTGGATCTCGTCGTCAGTGCCGTCGCGCGTCGGTGCAGGTCGCCGTCGTCGCCTCGTTGTCGCCTCCTCGTCGTCACCTCGTCGTCGTCGTCGGAACTGCAAGGAGGAGGAGGAGAATAGGAGGAAGAGGAGGAGAAGAAGAGGAGGAGGAGGAGAAGAAGAAGAGGAGGAAGAGGAGGAGGAGAAGGAGAAGAAGAGGAGGAGGAGAAGAAGAGGAGGGCCTCGTCGTCGTCGGAACTACAAGGAGGAGGAGGAGGAGGAAGAGGAGGAGAAGAAGGAGCCTGCCGTCTCGTCGTCGGAACTGCAAGGAGGAGGTCGTCGCCATCACCATCTTTACTGCAAGGAGGAGGAAGAGGAGGAGAAGGAGAAAGAGAAAGAGAAGGAGAAGGAGGAGAAGAAGAAGGAAATGAGAAGGGAGGAAAAGGAAAAGGAGAGAAGGGGAGGGAAGGTGGGCGGGGTGGGGATTCGAAATTTGAATCCCGCCCAAGCTTATCCGTGGCGCACTAGGTGGTGGTGCGCTACGGGTAAGTCGCCCTCTATTTTTTTTTCTGCAGGAAAAAACGGTCTTTTGACCGTAACTTTTTACTCTTTTCGAATTTTGAAAATCTAAAAAATCGCTAAACGACCGGAGGTTGCCAGCGGATACGAAATCTCGTTCTGCTCATTTTGGTATATTATACGATTTTTTTCGATATCGTATGCAAAAGTTACGGCCTTTTTACCGTGGCATGACTTTTTTTTGCAAATAAAGTCGAAACTCATGTTTATTAATTTTACTAGAAGCTATACCACATTACCTACCTAAATATGAAAGGATTTAATTTTTTGAAGTGTTTATCATTTTCTTTTATTTTTTGCAAAGCCTAAAAAGGCGATCCCGGGGGGGGAGGGGTGGGGGGGTGGTGGAGTTGGTGCAGGATAGTTAGGCGTAGGACACTAGAGCAAGGTGTCCTACTACTAAGTTTATACATCCGTGACGCACATACCATAGTGCGCCACGGATGTGTCTGGCCGTTTCACAGCAGAGAGGGGCATACGCTTAGGCGTAGCGCACCCCCTCCATGTGCGCCAGGTTGACACTAACAACCGTAGCGCACCTACCCTATGTGCGCTACGGATGTTTGGCGTGCGGCCAACAGGGTTCTGGCCCACACATATCTGTGGGGCACTATGATCATGTGTGCCACGGTTGTTCTAGTTACTAGTAGGGCACTGCCCATAGGTGAGCCACGCCTGTTTTAGCCGTGGGACACTTCAACCATGTGAGCCACGGATGTGCTGATTACCTATAGCCATTTTCCTAGTAGTGGAGGCCAAACCTATATATTACAGAACCATCTTGAAGGAAGAATTGCAATTGCTAAGAAAAAGAGCTACAATGAAATCCTACCTGGGATGCAAGCTTGGTAAGATGCTTTTGTATAGTTTTCCTTCTCTTTAACTATATATCTATCTCTGCACAAAACCCAAAGACCCATGATCAAACAGAAAAGCACCTTTATAGGAATAGTTGATCCGGTTGTTTCCAACGGGTTGCATCATTTCGCGATGACGTGTACATGAAAAACGTTACACATTGACCAGCTCCTTACATTTCCATAGTCCATTCCTGTTTCATTAACCTCAAATCTACAATATTATATTACCGTTTGGAGTTTATTAGATTAATTTCGACATAATCATCCATAATCCTCTCACCCGTAGGTTTATCTTTCAATTCCACACAAATTCCATGTGAGTATTTTGTTTCAAAAATCATATCTTATGTGGTTGTTAGGTCATTATGAAGTAACTGAATTTTATCTATGTATGTGGCTAAATGAGTGATCATTGAGCCTTCTTGTTTTTAATTTACCCTACTATCCTTTGATCATGTTTGACTTTGCGAAACTTTTCGTGTCTGTTCCACACACAACTTCACTATTGAAAGTTTTCTATTTCAAAAATTAGGATGTAGTGGTTATGAGTTATGCAAGTGTTACATATTGGTTATGATTTATTTTCAAGTGTGAGGCAACATCACTAATCCTCAAATTGTAACCACGGCCAGTGTGGGTCCTAGGTAAGTGAATGCAGATAAGCACCACCAAAAAAATTAAGTCTCTTGTGTCAATGTGGCATGTCTCACGAGAGATTGGCTTAGTATTTTCCAGATCCCGACTTGAGTATCCTGGTTTATCATGGGATGCATGTCTTAGGCCACATGCGTTGAAGGATGCATGCATCCAATCACGCCCCACGTGAATGTCCATATGATAGTGCATAACTTCATGAAAGTATTAATCCCATGGTTTTTGCCCGCCCATGATGTACAATGTTATAGTAGTTCTCCTATTTAATAATGAGAAGAGAGATTGAACTTCATCATAATTCTCAAAGAAGCTATCGTGCATACCTGGACCCAAGGATAGCCTAGACAGTCAAGGTTCGTTTTAGCAAACACTATATACTGATGTATATAAGTTTTGCATTTGTAGTTGGATCTTCTTTCATAATATTCTTAAAAGCATATACATTCTAGGTCTTGGAAGCATTGGGATTTAAGACTGCACTTACCTAGATCCTGCTTCGGCACAACAAGTATAGCATTCTTCTTACACCTCTCGAGGCATCCATAAAAGTCGTATTCTTCTTATGACCTCCATGTTCCCTACTGAATTAGCACACTTGACCGGACTTGTGAGAAGAAGTGATCACTGAGAAATATGCACCGTACATAGGCTAAAAAGTAATATAAAATGTTAAATTATGGCAGGATGTACGATGTTGTGACTCGAAGTCGTTCTATCCGTTTCTAATGTTGCTACAATTTGCATACACCATATCGACCAAATAATAGAATTGGCAGCAAATAGTACTAGTAGGAAAAATCCCAATAAAATGTGTACAATCCAAATGAATGTCAAGGGGCAGTGCATGATTTGGCGTATTTATCAGCAATCTCCAACCCAGAGTGCATAATTTTCCCTCTAGCGGTGGATTTGTTGGCATGATAGCTTTACATGAAAAGCTAACATGGAACATTTTGTTCGTTAAAATGAACAAAAGTAACCTAAAGGCAAGAGAAATTTAAATAGTACACTCAGGGCAAAAAAGTCATGATTCTAAGTCATTTGTGTAGCGCCCAACTTATAGGCGCTATGGTCTATGTTGTAGCATTGTTCTGACGGGCGCTACACCCCTGCCGACGTGGCGGGTCCAGGCGGGACCCCACCATGGTCATGTAGCGCCTTTGATCTAGGGGCTATCCCTCTAAGAACAGTGCTTTACCCACAGGGGATATCCTTTCACTTAGGGATAACCTACATGCGCTGGCCCAACCTGACCCATGCCGTCACGCATTCGGTTTCCCTTGCTAAGAATAGAGGGGTAGCATCACCGGCTCCCCCTCTCTTTCCTCTCAAATCCCTAGCCCAAATCTTGCAGATCTGAAGCAATCTTCCGTGGATTTTGGCCCCAATCCCTCACTCATGGTAATCTACTCTGGTCCCCTCCTTTTCATCCAAAAAATCTTTCACATTTTTTTATATTTATGCAAGTTTGGGTGAAATCCTAGTTTTTTATGGATTCAAATTTTGTATGTGGGGTGATTTAGGATTTGTACATGATTTGTAATCATTTGGTAACATGTAAACCATGTTTGCATAGGAATTTGTATCTATGTATGAAATAATGCTCATATATGAGTTTGTATGAGATGATTTTTGGAATTTCTTTTATTACCTATGTATGATTGTTGAGATGCATTTGTATGAAATAATGCATAGGAAGTATGGAATTTCTTTTAGTACATACCAATAGTTTTATGGTAGTTGTTTTTGGTCTATATTATGAAATAGTGCAAAATAGTGTGATGTCTTATTATGTGAGATATGTAGGACGGTGTGGCTTCTCGATGATTACTATGATATTAAACACTGGGCCTACTTGATGTCGGAGAAAAGGATGGTAATAAAAATTCCCTTGGTGGTTCATATTTTTGGTTTACTTCAAATGGATATCCCTTGATGCTCTGACTTGTGTTTGCAGAAGCTTGGAACCCTGAAACCAGGGTCTCACGGGGCCTCCTCAAATGTCATGCTGTCCTATATGAGCGATACACTCAACACATGTTTCCATTTAGTATTAGTAAGTCTCCAATAATGTATCGGAATACCCAATTAGCAAATTGGAAAGTGTCCTTACCCGCATCCACATAATTCGGAATACTTGTTAGCTTTGTCTTGGGCCTCGTCAAAACAAAACAATTCACTCTTATGAAAGTTTATTTTAAGACCTAAAAGTTGCTCGAAAGCTTATAAATTTAATTTCTGGTTTCTTTTTTTAAGACCGTGTTCCATGAAAAGAATTGTATCCTCGACATATTGAATGATAGAAAGTGCACCTTCAACTAGGAGTGGAGTCACTCCTTCAATTGGCGATCATTTTATGCGCTTTTAATCATGACAGCTAACATATGTTGAATAGTATTGATGATAATGAATTACCTTGTGTTAGACATATTTTTGTTTGGAATTAGTAGCAACATCATCGTCTATTTTGATGGCTACACTACCTTCAGAAAGAAAAGTTTTATCTTTTACAATGAGGATTAATTTGCTTGTTATATTTTAGGTAGAGATGGTAAGCATGAAACCACCCATTTTGTAAAGTGGCATATATACCGCGCGGTGTCCATCCATGAGATGAGATGAGAGGACACCACTCGAAGGATATTGCTGCATGACTGCATCACCGAGAATGTTCAGAGAAATGTTGAGAACAAAATCAGTTAGCGATCTAACCAAATGATTTGCCATCGAAAAATGAGTCGAGTGAAGTCTAATCACAAGATATGGTTCGAATGAGATTAAAAAAAAGGAAATGCAACTGAAATCTTGAGAACAAAATCAGTTAGTAATCTAACCAACTGATCTTCCATCGACAAATGAGTCGAGTGAAGTCTAATCACAAGATATAGTTCGAATAAGATTAACAAAAGGAAATGCAACTGAAGTTCTCATTAAACTTGGAGATATCTACGACATCAAATAAAATCAATGAAGATAAGTTGGTTAATCCTATCCAGTAACTGCACTGAGAACGAGTGCACGCGTCAACAAAACCGGAATGCGATCAAGTGGAGTCACATTGCAAGAGACACGGTTCGAAGGGAACTAGCAAAATGGAAATGGAACCGAAGTTGTAATTAAGCTTAGCAATGAATATGACGTCAAATCAAACCATAGCATACCGATCAGTTAATCGTTTATGTCCAGCAACTGAGCTGAGAACGAGTGCACGCGTTGGGGAAAGAGAGCCACCTAGGCCTATCGGCAAAAGTCAGACAAGGCCTGACAGTTGTCTTTCCGCAGGATGCAGCTCCCTCGCCGATCGATCACCTAGTTGTTTATTTTGTGTGTATCAGAAATAATGGTGTGTATCATTTTGTAGTTTATTCCCACCTGGTCGGTGGTATATGCTATGATCGTGCCACGGATCGGCCAGCCCAAACCTGAACTAGCTATGATTTACAGAAACCAGATTGACCAAATATAGAATTCAGAGGTAGTAGTTCGAGTCTGAAATGGCTAGGAAGCTAGGATGAGAACAGAAGTCAAGGGACGCACATGATTTGGCGCATCTAGTGGAAATTGGTAAGTCCCCAATGATGTTTCCATCTACCGGGCGCGATTCTGTATTTGTGTTGGAATACTTCGCATGACAGTCTCCCGTCGAAGTACTTTTTAAGAGACACATGAAATTAGTAATAGTTTGCTTATGAGCATGTTGGTCTGATAGGTCTTTGTCATTTATGATCTATGTAGAGGTTTGGACCGAATTTATATCTTTTGAAAAATGGCTGCCTAATCATACCGTCAAAACAAAAAAAATCTGTGGTTCGTCTAAATTGGCGTGTTGCCATGTGACAAATGGAAAGGGACGATGGTCTGTTGGAGAGACAGAGATAGTGAGCCGCGAGGAGGGGGCGGGGAGGATTTTACGTGATATTTGATTTTTTTTTGTCTACACACAATTGTATATCGATGGCAGAGAGTGGGGATTCTATGTAATGACGAATTGATGTTGTATTGTCGATTGTATATTGCAAGTTTATTTTTGTGAGACATCAAATCTAAAATTCTCAAAATGTAGCATCCATACGGCCATAACGTCTGTCACAAAGCTATTTCATTGATGAAGGGGATCCTCCTAATAGAATGCCCATGTGCTCCTTACATAGTATCAAACTTCTTAAAAGTATCAACCATACGGTTGTTACACCACATGGTATGAGATGTTTTACTAGTGGGTGTATTTAAGCATGACAAGATGGATCATACATGATCATAAGTCGCAAAGAAGCCATCATATGCACCTACGACCGAGTATAACCTAGATATTGCTTGGTTCATATTAGCATACACCATACAACAAACTATACAAGTTCTGAACATAGATGAGACTCCCTTTGGAATATTGTTAAATATTGTTAGAACCATGTACATTTATAGGACTTCCAACCAATATAGATTTAGGATTTGGATGCATCGGAATTTGTGTTTGCACTATCCAGCACTTCCTTAGGACGTAAAAACCATGGTGTCGCCGGTTGAGTATAGAATCTTCTACAGCCTCTAGGGAATCCACGCGATTTACTTTTTGATGTGGCATTTCTTTTTATGGTCATGAAGATGGCACCCTTGATTAGATTTATGAGAGAGAGTCAAGTTGCTTCAATCTTCAGAGATCCTGTGAGAGAGAATTAGAGACTTACCAGACATATAGTACAAAAGAAAATGTCATTAAACCTTCATATGTTATATTTGCTAATGATATAAGACTGTGTTATACAATTTATCTTATATAGTAAAATTAATGGTCTAGAGATACGCATAAAACATATAAACCCGAACAAAGGGAGTAGTTAATTTTAGAAGATACGACCATGCTTACATGCCTTTACTCCCTCCATCTCTTTTTAAGTGACGTCTTTGTTTCTGTGATTTTTATTTACAAAAATTAACTAAATAATAATTGAGACATTCGTCATAAAAATGGTGTGTCTAATTGTCAGTCAGGTGATGTCATTCAATCTTAGATACAACCCTACTTTTTACTAAAAAATATCTCGGTTGTAATACCATATACAACTAAAAAAATCTCATTTGCAACCTCACTTGCAACTGAAAAAACTCAACTACAACCCCACTTGTAAGTCATGGACACATTGAATCACGATACAAATCTGACTGATTAGGACCTAACCGAGCTCTAACTTAATTCCCTAAAAATTAGCAAAACCAAAAACTATATCATTCAAAACTTTATTTGAATATGAATTCATGATAAATTTGCATAGTACATAACTTGAATTTTGTTAGTCAAATAATGTTCAAAGTTGGAAGTATGTGTGCGCCTTGTAACTAGGGACCATGGGAATATTAGGTATCGGAGGAAGTATATATCTTTTAGGGTATCATGTATAACATTTACATGTATATGTCTAGTTGCCGTCATGAATCTTAAATTCCGGTGAAATCACTCATGCACGTATGTAAAATGTAAGCACCAAAAACACAACATGGACAACCGGAGTACATGCTCAAGATTACATGGCTCTAGCTATCGTCACCATGACAATATTGAGCGTTGCCATTCGATGTCCCGCGCGAACATGACATCGCAACTCTACTGCATTCCTGCGCTAACATGCTAAGGTAGGGAGTCACCTTCCCATGATTCTAATGACCTAGGACACGCTTGATTGTGTTGGGTTAGCAATAGGGAAGTTCATTTCGCACTGCAAGATGTACCGGGCCTCTTGAAAGACGATGGAGTTGTGGACATGATTTCACCATATCAGAGAGTCAGTTTTCATCCGGAGACTCATGCGGTTCACGGACTTTCTTTTAGATCACAAACTTATTTTCAGTACCCCGTGACCGTGAGGTGTCTCTCGCATGTTTTAAGAAGCGCAATTCACGTACGGAGTATATCAGTTGCGATTAAATAAGAGGATTTACGAGACGGAATGGTGTACAACTGCCATTTCTTCCCACCAGGTCGAGGGTACACGATGATTGTGCCCCAGATCGACCAGCCCAAAGCTGTGATTTGCACAAGCCAGATCGACCAAATAGAATTAGCAGTAGTACTAGTTCGAATCTGAAATGCCCATGAAGCTACCATGATCCGGAACAAATGTCAAGCGACTTGCGCATGATTTGGCACGTCTCTACTGGCAGTCGGTCCCCAATGTTGTTGCCATCTACCGGGCACCATTATGTTGACATCCAGCCTCTCATGGAGTACTTTTGTGGGTGAAGAAGATCGTAGTCGGGTCGGTGCAAATAAACACTAACCTGCAAGTCGCATGAGATGCACATCGAATTACTACTGTACTAGTTTGCGTATGAGCGGGTGGTCTGATTATACCTCTTGTCGTTTATGTGATCTGCATAGTATAGATGTTTGTTTGTGACTGCAAGGAGTTTACACAATGAAGAATCGATGTTGTTTAGTCAATATGTGATTGTATATTATTAATTGATAATACCATTGCTGTTTAGTCCCATTTCTGCTCGTTAACGAAGACGTGATTTTGGACGAGGAATGCAAGCAAAAGTGTTCTCAAAATGAGGCATCGATGGGACCATAACCATAACATCTACCACAAAGCTACTTTCACCGAGTGAGGTGATGCTCACAAAAGTACACGAATCTCCATGTGCTCCTTAGAGCATCTCTAGCAGACCCTTTATATCCCACGAAACTTTATAATAACGATCACTTTACGGTTTGGCCAAAAAAAAGGACATAAACAGATACGTTAAAACGGACAAACCCTTAAAAAGTTTTAGGAGGGTGGGGGTGCATAAAAATCCACGACCAAAACTGCATACTTGAGGGTTGTGTGGCCAAACTAAAGGATTCGTTAGGCGGGAGGGAAGTTTCATCTCGCTATAATGTTTCCGCCACTGGACCTCTGCCGTGTATGGCTGACTCGCGGTATGGGACAGGGCAAGCCACACGCGGCCTAGACGGAGGAGGGTGCGGCGGCAGGTGCGACAGGAGGGCAGGTCCAAGGTTGGATAGGGAACGGTGGGGGAGTCCAATGGTAGCGGGGAACTGCGGGGCGCAACCAGGTCGCACCGGCTGGTCTCCATCGCGGCACAAGGGAGGCAGTGGAAGCACGGGCGGCGTTGGCGGGAGACGCGCACACGAGATGGTGGAGGGAAGCACTGGCGGGCGGTGCTGGCTAGCCGCGGTGGCGGGAGGGCGGGCGGTCGGCGCTGGCTAGCCACGACGGAGGGAGGGCAGTGCTTGCTGGTGCAATCGGCGATGCCCAAGATTGGGGGCGGACAGGGAAATTTCCCGGCAGGGGGGTGGAAGAAGAAGGAAAAAATAAAATCTTTGCGGGCCTCACACGAATTTTCATTTTACACTTCATTTTTAGGAGCTTGTATGGCCGTAGCCCACGCGAGACCTAAAAGCGCGATTTACGCAGCCCTTATCCGCGCTTTAAAAGCCCGCGGGATAAGGAGTTTTTAGAGATGCTCTTATATGACAGTAGCGAACTTTTTGAAAGCATCAATAGCACGTTTGTTGCACCCCATATTCAAATTTTATGCTAGTGTATATATCTAAGCATGAGAAGAGAGGTCGAACATGATCATAACTCAAAAAGAAGCCACCAGGTGCAGCTTTGGCCGAGTATATATAGCTTTGTCGTCATTGCTGGGTTCATATTAGCATAGTCCATATATTAAAGTATACACGTTTTGCACTTTGTTGACACTTTTTGCGATGTTATCAGAACCAAGTACATCCTGACAATACACATCTTAGGATTAGGACGCATTGGGATTTGTGATAACACACCACTTGGTCCTTGTACTCGTCTAGGTTTCCCTACGATGATAGAAACTAGGACATGATCATCTGGATGTGTACTCTCCTGCATCCTCGCAGGCATCCATGGACGTCGTTACTGGCTCGGATTAGAAATGCCTATGAAGCTACCATGATCTGGAACAAATGTAAAGCGAGGCACATCTACTAGCAGTCGGTGCCCAGTGTTGTGGCCATCTACCGGGTGCAATTATGTTGACCCTCCACGCGACAGTCTCTCTTGGAGTAATTTTGTAGGTGAAGAAGATCATAGTCGGGTCGGTGCAAACGAACATAAACCTGCAAGTTGCATGATAAGCACATTGCGTATGAGCGTTTGGTCTGATAGGCCTCTTGTCGTTTATGATTTGTGTAGTATAGAGTATAGATGTGTGCGCCGGACTTATAACATCCCGAAAATGGACGCACAACTATTATTGTCAAAATGGAAGGATACGACGGTCCATGGAGTCTAGGTGATGGAACGACACTAGGGTTGAAAACGGAACGGAAATGGACGAAAACACGTATTATCGTTTTCGTTTCCTCTTGTGTCGCTAGAATCGGAAACAAAACGGAAAACTCTAGAAACGAATATGAAATCGAAATCATCGGAAGCGAATATGGAACGGATACAGGATGGATATGATACGAAAACGGACATTTGTTGAAATATAATAGTGGCATAATATCATGGTATGTAAACCAAAAAAACATATAATAGACAAAAAATAGCTCACAACTTTGACAAGCAATAATAGAACATAAAGTAACATATATAATTCTACACTTCGACAAACACATAAGTTCACATAAATAGTTTCACGTAAACACTAATATACTCTTGATTAGCATGTAGAGTTGGCTTATTGTATGTATTACATAGACCCTGCACATATTCTATGGCCCAACAAGAGTAAGGGAAATCAATGATGCAAAGTACTATTTTGTACATGTGCTTTATTGGTTATATTTTCGAAAAGTTTTCATATTTGATTATCCGGAATTTCCTTGTTGTTTCCGTTCGCTGGAAAGGGCTCCCTTGTATCTTTTATTGTTTCCGTTTACTAGAATATTTCATTTTCGCTCCTTTTCCAAAAAATGCCATTTTTGTTTCCTTTTTACCTCTATGTTTCTTTTTTCCTTCGGAATCGGACGGGAAGTTTTCTTGCCGTTTTCAACCCTAAACGGCACACCCTTGCTGACTAGGGTTACTAGTCCTTTCACGATAAAATGGAGATAATTGGGCGGGGATTTTACATAATGACAAATTGATGACGTTTGTTTGATGCGTAATTGTATATTATTTATATTATAATTTTTTAGTCTCATTTCTAATGGTTAATGACGACACGACTCTGGATAGAGAATGCAAATGATTTCTCAAAACGTGGCACGGATAACGACCATAGCGCAAAGCTACTTCATTGAAGGTGAGATGCTCACAAGAGCACATTTTTTGACAGTATTGAACTTCTTGAAAGCAACAATTGCACGGTTGTTGCACTAAATGATATAGAATGTTATACTAGTGTATGTATTTAAGCATGATAAAAGAAACTGAACACAGAACCCATTATGTGCACCCGTGGATGAGTAGCCATTGATAGGTTCATATTAGCAAGTTAGCATACACCATATAAGAAACTACACAACTTTTGCACCTGGTTGACACTCTTTTTGCAATATTGTTAGAACCACGTGCGTTCTAGGATTTCCGACCGATATACATCCTAGGACTTGGAAGCATCAGAAAATTTTATTGCACTCGTCTTCAGGATTGTAGTCATTCATGGCGATAAAAACCACAAAATAATCGCTTGAGTCTCAAACCTTCTCTAGCCTTTAGGGCATCCATGAAACTCAGTGTCTTCTTCAAGACTTTTTCTTGTGATCATCGAGGTCCCACACTTGATTGAACGTATGAGAGGAAACGAAGATGGTCTGATCTCTAAATTGTTAGCTCGGACAAGATAAGATCAGTTGTTCCATCCATGTGACTCCAAACCGTCCGACACTTTTCTCTAGTGACTATGATCCGCACAAAAAGATCGAAAGTAATAATACAATTAGCAGGAAGTAGTAGCTCCGATCTGAAATCCCCATGGAGCTACAAGGATTGGAACTTTTCTCTCACTCACAGCCAAAGGAGATTGTATTATTTCCATGAATTTTTTTCATTGTTTTAGTCGGTGTCCTTTTCATCTTGTTACAGTGTATTAATTGCGAGTAGTTTACAAAATGATGAATCAATGATGTTAGGCCGATATATAATCCTATATTTCAAATATCATTGTCGTTTGATCCCATTTATAATCCTATATTTCAAATATCATTGTCGTTTGGACCCATTTCTGCACGTTAACGTTGATGTGATTTCAGACATCAAATGCAAAAGATTTGTCAAAATGTGGCGTCGATAGGACTATAACGTCAGCCACAAAGCTACTTCATTGAGTGATGGGATGCTAAAAAAAGTACATGAATCACCATGTGCTCCTTATGACAATATCGAACTTCTTGAAAGCATCAATTGCACGGTTGTTGCACCGCATATTCAAATATCATGAGCAATTCGAAGTGTCCGGGAGTGTGGTTTTTTGAGGGGTCAGGAGAAATTCTTGTCGTCTTGACACCGACGTGGCGTCGCCTACGGGTGTCGCTGCCCTTCCTGAAGGAGGTCGGGTGTATCTCTTCCCCACCTCCTGTAACGTATCGGGGGAAACCCTAGGACCAGTCCGGGCAGCAGCGTCATGGTCGTCGCTTTCCTTCTTGGAGGTGTTGCTTGGTACGTGACGCTTCGGAGCGCTTGGTGCGGGGTGGAAATTCTCCGGAGGGCGCAGCGGTTGCGGGACATCATCGTTTTCGTCGAGCCACTGTCGTCGGCATTGTTTTCTCTTCTTTTTCTTCTTTATTTCTTCTTCGGTTTTTTTGTTATTTTCGTTTTTGGGTGTTGTGCTGTCTGACCCAGCAGCAGTCTCAAACGGTTGCTTATATTTATATAGCTGGGCTTAGTCCTGTTTCGAGGAAGTCCCAGCTACAATAGTTTATTTTATCTCTACCACGTCCAAATAATTCAATTTTTGATGGCTAGTCAAAATTGAACGGGACTCTATCACTTCACGTGAGCTGTTTTGCAAATCGTGCATGATGTGGACTGTTTTCTTCTTGCATATTTCACGGATACCTAATTAAGATTAAACGTCGTACTGCTGGCAATCTCTTGTAAAATCAGGCGGTTGAGATAATTCTATCGGTGACTATTGTTTGGATATGGACCTAGCAAGAGACTCCATGAATTAAAACGTGTGACAAACAGGTGACCTCCCATGTCCGACGTGTTAAATAAGTAAAATATATGTGTTACGTAACTATGGTCCTCCTATTAAATCCCAGCCACAAATTATCAATCCAAGTGTTTAAATAATTTAGGTGATGTGGATGAACCTGGTGTCTCGAAAAACACCCTTATATTACTTTTAGTTTATAAATTATAATAGATTTTCATTGTTTTAGTTGGTGTCCTTTTCATCTCGTTACAGTGTACTAATTGTGAGTAGTTTACAAAATGATGAATCAATGATGTTAGGCCGATATATAATCCTATATTTCAAATATCATTGTCGTTTGATCCCATTTCTGCCCGTTAATGTTGATGTGATTTCAAACATCGAATGCAAAAGATTTGTCAGAATGAATGTGGCGTCGATAGGACCATAACGTCAGCCACAAAGCTACTTCATTGAGTGATGCGATGCTAAAAAAAGTACATGAATCACCATGTGATCCTTATGACAATATGGAATTTCTTCAAATCATCAATTTCACGGTACGGTGTTACACCGCATATTCAAATATTATGCCAGTGTGTATATTTAAGCATGAGAAGAGCGGCCGAACATGACCATAACTCATATAAAAGCTATCGGGTGCACCTTTGGCCGAGTATAGACATGCCATTGCTATGTCCATATTAGCATATATAGTCCATATATCAAACTACACAAGTTTTGCACTTATTAGTGTATTCTTTTTGGGATGTCGTTGCTAGAACCAAATACATGCTGGGACACTTCAAGGCAATACACATCCTAGGATTTGGAAGCATCGGGATCTGTGATTACACATGAATTGGAGACGTCTCTCGTCTAGGTTTCCCTACGACGATAGAAACTAGGGAGCAATCGGCTGGATTGGCCTCTTCCGGTTAGTATATTTTGTTTTTAGTCCGGCGGTAACAACACAATCAGCGGCAAGCTGTAGCTAGGATCTAAAATGTAGCAGTGAGGTTTGATTTCGCCGTTCCGGTTAGTGTACTTTGTTTTTAATCTTGTTCGAGACTTCCGGGTCCAAATTGAATAGAGCCATCAGCTCATTCTGACCCACGGAAGAAGATTGAACGTCTGAGCAAGTAGCTCAGTCGTACGTGTGCAAAGTGAAGCACACTCGAGCAGCATCGTAGGATTCCGAATATGGAAGCAATAGGATCCTTTGGTCTGTACGCTACAAGCCTCTCATTGCCTTGTCCAATCACACAAATCTCCAGGTATGAAACAGAAGTTTTTGCTCCATCGTGGGTCCCGACATATGCCTCACATCCTTTGGTCCGGGCACTTTTGCTTCAGTGTTCCCCTTTCTTTCAAATTTTGATAAACAAAAACTTAATACCGATTCGTTTCGATTGTCATACAAATCCACCTTAAGCCCATATGATCTCCTTAGATATATACTTATCCTACACGTATATCCACGCTGCCTGCGGGATGTAGAAATCAGGTGTAATATAACAACACAAACATAAATTCGAAATTTGGCATGCAAAAAGGCAGATCACGATAATAGGAGGTGTGATCAGCCAGTGAAAACATGAAGTATACCCAGTTTGACCAAGTACACCTATATGAAGATATACATGACCTGATATGAGTTTGACGGGATCAAAAGAAAACTTTTCCATTCAAACTTAAGTTTTACGGGGACACCGAAGCACACTTTCCTGGTCAAACCTGTCAGACTCACGGTGCACATTTTTGGCGACACCAAAACCAAGCTGGGCCCGCCGTTACGTCTGCATAGAAAATGTCACAGTTCCGTATATTATTTTTGCAGGAAATTTGGAGAGTTTTATTCAGCTAGAACTAAGCTGGACTGATCAGCTTGGAGGCTGACCACCAGGAAGTCAGGAACATAATCTAACCAGCTACTCGTCACCATCAACGTGCAAGCTAACCCCATCGATACCAAAGATGATCCAAGTGATTAGCCGATCGAGATACATGCTGAATTACAAAAGAATTCAAAGAAACTACTAACTCTCCAACTTCTTGTAAAACTGATGCCACAACTGAAGATAATCATGGCCAGTGTTTCAGAGATTGACTATCTCCAGGCAATCTGTCTCGTCACCACATCACCGAAGCCTCTTAATTTCACAAAGATAACCCCATCTCGCAAAGCCAAAGCTTCGGCAATAAGAGGATCTATAACACCCATATAGGGTTTACTCCATGCTCCAATATAAGCTGAAGAGGTTCTAGCAACACCTCCGGCCCCTCCGTGACGAGTTTCCATTGACAGGCCACCATCTGTATTAATCTTGATTGTGTTTTTATCTGGTGGGCGCCAACCGAACCCAGGTAAGATCAACGCATCTTTCTTTGGGGTCTCAAGAATAGCAAGAGCTTCTCTGGCCATTTTTACCGACTGAGCCGGATCAAAATTCCCCTTATCATGTTTCCAGCTATTACAAGAGTTCCAGATGACCCACATTATTGTTACAATTTTGGCTCGATTTGAATCAGAGAACGAACCTAGGATCACAGGTGGTTATATCTCGTGACCAGGTATGAGGACGAAGATTTGGTAATGTAAGCTTCATCCAACACTGGGCTTCATCCTAGAACTTCCGTGCATGCTCACGTTTGATCAGGGCATGCATGAGATCTTCATCTGCAGCGAGGCAGATTTTACACCTTCCAATTGGAGTTACTAATATCGTTGGTATTTGTATATAGTATTGGATATTTAGATTTAGCCAAGACGTAGTATATATAAGTCCTGATACCCCCAAAAATTGTCACTTATAGATTTAGAAATATGTCAGTAAGATATTTTTATCAAAGTTTCTTCTTACTATGAACCTACAAGATTATTTTTTTTCAAAATGGGAAGTGGAGCCCTGGCCTCTGCATCAAGCGATGCACATAACCTTTATTTATTATTAGAACCACATTGTTTGGCAAAAGCTATTACAAAGATCATACAAACCGGAAATGGCAAAATAAAACACCGAGTAAAAATGATAACCGTATTGCGAGCTCTCCAGCGAGATCTATCAAACACCTAGCTGTCTGTTTCGACCCCGCCCCAAGGTCACTCACACTGTTGCAACTCACCAAGAGAAGCTGGAGTGTGGGCGTGGCGACTCGAACACAAGCAAAAGGAGCCCTAGAACCACACAACATATCCACGAAGCGGTGCCCACGCACACGCTCCAGATGTCGTTGCCTTCATTATTTTCTGCCAACCCATCGTCAGCATGTAGATCTATGCGCAGACTCTCGCCACAGCAGCCACCGACACCACCGCGGTGCCAAGCAACCCCCCACCCCCCACCCCCGCGCGCGCTAGCCGCTCCACCTCCACTGCCACTTCCATCCAACAATGCTCAACAGGTGATGCTCCCACGAGAGAACGCGATATTGACACCATGGCACCACCATTGCCCGACCTGAAGATCTTAGGGTTTCCCCCGGAGAAGCACGAGTGAGGTCGACACAAGCTGCATGACGATGCCTTCATCAAGGTAACGATGTGGTAACGACGCCATCGCCTTCCAATGGCTCGGTTTTCACTGGCACCTAGGTCTCCCCGCCTCGTTGCTGGGACTGGAACACGGATCGCGAGATTCTCCAATCCAGCCGTAGGCCGGCCACCTTCGTCAGAGAAAATGTACACCTCCACCAAACCGAGGGCCTCCGCCCGGGGCGTCCTCGTGATGCATAGTAGGCCCCGGAAGACCTCCGGATGGCACCGGCCGACGTCGAGGAGGCGAAGAAGTCGGCGATCTAGGAACCCTAGATCTCGCCATCATCCGCTGCCCAGGGACCACTACCGCCAGAACTCACCGGCCGCCGTCCACTCGCCATCACTGCTGGAGTTCCGCCACCGTTGCCCGGAACTCGAGCCACCGCAACCATGGAAGGGGCACGCGAGGGCTGGGGCCTCGCCACCGCCGCACCGCTGGAACTTAGTCCGGCGACGGATCTGGCGATGGCGGAGAGGAGGGGGACGCGCGAGAAGGGGTGGTTGGCTAGGACGGGAGCGACGATACGGTGCGGCGGCGGCGCCGCACAGGGTCTGGAGGGGGTTTCAGGAACTTAATGCTCCGTGCAGTCGAACCTACAAGATTGTTCATCAAGGGGAATGTCCAGTTTCTCTCCAAATGCTTCTGAACATAGTTTCTCTCGATTCAATGAATCTATGGTCGGAAGGATCGAGAGCATCATCACCGGAATTATATAAGCCCACTGTCTTTCAGGAAAGTGTTTAGAAGTCACAGCGATTAATGAGACCACATTTGTGATTTTTTTAGATCAAAAGGAATTTTCATTCTCCTGTTCCTTTTCATAGAAAAGAAACAGACCAAGTTCACAAAAGCACCCAGTGCGGACAAGTAGCAAAACGAGAAGCTAAAAATATTACAGCTCCAAAAACTCAAAGTTTGATTGTGTTGCATTTGCAAGGGGGAGCTTTTGTGAACTAGAGAGAAACAGAGGAAGTACGGATTAGGAGTCCAGTCGTTCTCGCAAACATAAGTACCACCGCTGTTCGTCCTTGCCTTAACGATCTCTTTATCCACTGATTCCCGGTTAATCATATCGTGTAGTCCCTCCTAATTAAGCAGGCCATTTCTTAAGCTTAACAACATGTTGCAGTTTGAGTACTCAGGAATCAGGATCTCGTGAAGAAAAATCCCTCTATAATGCACAAGGGCAGGCTGTGCTCTTCTGCTGCGTGCGTGCCTCCATCTGATCTTTTACATTAGTTGTTTAATCAAGTGCCATTTTTAGCAAACCTTGACGTTAGTTCTAAGTGCAACTTAGTGGCGGCCTAAATAATCTCGTTTGATTGTGTTGCATTTGCAAAGGGGAGCTCAATAAGGAGGTAGCGGTATGGCGCAGCTAACTCGTGATTAAAAGTAGAGAGATCTACTGTACCTATAAATAATACAGTACAGTATGTTGCGACTTGTTCGTCAATTGGTCGGTGTCCGATGGACCAAATGCAATTAGCAGTGGTTCAATTCTGAAATGGCCACGAAGCTACCAAGGGACATTTGCGCATGATTTGGCGCATCTACTGACAGACGGTCCCCATAATTGTTGTCATTTACTGTATGCAATTCTACTGCTATCATCCTTCCGATGACAGTCTCACCGAGAATTATACTCATAACATCAACTAACTCCCATGTGCTCCTTATGACATCATTGAACTTCTTTAAACCATCAATTCCGCGGTTGGTGCACCATATAGTATCAAATGTTATCCTTGTATATGTATTTAAGCATGAGAAGAGAGATCAGACCATATCATAGCGGGGGAAGAAAACCATCTCACGTGCAACTATGGCTGAGTGTAGCATAGCCATTGCTAGATTCATATTATATTAGCATACACCATACAATAAACTACACAAACTTTTGAACTATCCGAGACACTTTTGCCATGTCCTTAGAACCATATTTATTCTTCGATTTCTAGCGACATAAATGTTAGGATTTGGATGCATTGGGATTTGTGATTCCACTTTTTGTTGGGTTCCATCTACTTGAATATTGATTCTTCTCTAGTCTTTAGGGAATCCTTGAAGGTTGTATTCTTCTTCTATCCTGCTAATTGTGATCATGGAGTAGGCAAACTTATCTTACATGTAAGAGGAAGTCGTGTTGCTTCGACCTTTGACAAACCTGTGGCCTACGGTGACACTTGGAAATGAATCTTTAAATTTATTACCTTGGAAAGGATAAGATCTGTTGTTGGAGCCGTACGACTTTAAGCCGCGTCTGACAAGTTGTTGGAGTAACTAATATGATTTGCATACACAGGAATCAATCAACACAGAACCAGCAACAAGTTGTAGCAAGGAATCAGAAGAACTTTGATAAAAAAATCGGACTGACATTTTTCTAAATCTATAAGTGACATTTTTGGGGGCATCAGGACTTATATATACTACGTCTTGGCTAAATCTGAATGTCCAATACTGTATACATATACCAACGACATTAGTAACTTAGAACAAGAATATACGGAACTGTGACATTTTCTGTGCAGAACACAATAGTGTGGGCCCAGCTTGGTTTTGGTGTTGCCGAAAATCTGCACCGTGGGTCCGACAGGTTTGACCAGGATGTCCCGGACTAAAGTACTATGTGAGGCATATGTCTGGACCGACGATGGAGCAAAAACTTCTGTTTCACACCCTGGAGATTTGTGTGATTACATATCGACAGGGCGATGGAGTTACTACTTTGATATTAGATGTGTCTATAGGAAGGGGACCATGATTCATTGGAGACAAGTCGATGGAACCGCACACCCTTACCAACTACTCCTTTCACGATAAAACATAGATTATTGCGTCCGAACTTTACCTAATGACGAATCGGTGATGTTTCGTCGATATGTAATTGTACAATACAAATATTGTTGTCGATTAGTCACATTTCCGCTCTTCATTAACAATGCAACTTTGGACATCGAATGCAAGTGTGGCGTTGATACAACCATAACGTCTAGCACGGCGCTAGCTACTTCATTGAAGACGGGGATACTCACAACAACACTTGAACTCGCATGTGCTCCTTATGAACTTATTGAATCAATTGCGTGGTGGTTGCACCACATGGTATCAAATGTTATGCTCGTGTATGTATTTAAGCATGAAAAGATAGATCGGACATGATGATAACCTGGAAAAAAACCAACTCATGTGCATGCACCTGCAGCCGAGTATAGCATATCGGAGGACCTAGATCATTATCATTAGTTATGAATAAGTGGCATTTGCAAAACACTAACATGTGGCGTCCATAATGCCATAACGTCTTCCACAAAGGTACTTACTAAGGGAGGGGGTGCCCACATGAGTACATGAATTCCCATTATTCGAACTTCTTGAAAGCATCTATCCCACGGTTGTTGCACCATATAGATATCAAATGTTATGCTAGCTTATGTATTTAAGCAAGAAGAAGAGGGATCGAAGATCGTAGCTTGCAAAGAGGCCACGATATGCACCAATGTCCGAGTATAGCATAGCCATTCTTGCTAAGTTTATATTAGCATACACCATATAACAAAGTACACAACTTCTGCATTTTGATGTAACTCTTTTTGCAATGTGGTTAGAACCATATGCGTTCCAATACTTCCAACCGACATACACCGTTAGGACTTGGAAGCATTAGGAATCGCGGTTGCAGTAGCCTAGGTCACAGTAGGACGTGAAACCCGTCCAGTTGTCAACTGAATATAGACTCTTCTTCGGCTGTCAATGCATCCATGGCAGGCGGTTTCTTCTCCTAGCCTTGTGTTTGCCGTCGTGGAGTTGGGATGCTTGATCAGGCTTGGAACACAAAATAAAGCTGCTTCGATCTTTGAAAAACCTGCGGAATATGAAGAAATTCAGCCGCGAATCAAAAATTTGAACAGGAACAGGATATGGTCGGTTGTCCGAGACCTGTGACTCTAAGAGCAACTGTAACATAACCCTCAAAAAGAAAAGAAAAAGATCAGTGGGGCCCACTTTTTATCATCTAAAATGCACCCTAGCCAAACCCCTATACCTGTTGGCTGATAAAAAAATTAGAAACCACCCCCCCCCCCCTTGGCTCTTATAATTGCTCGACCACACCCGCGTATCCTAAAAATATCTCCATCCCCCATCGCCCCTCCGACACACCATCGTCTTCTTCCCCCTGCTGCCCCGCCGGCACATCGCCCCCAGTTCCCCCCGTAGGCTCCACCAACACTCCTGCACCGGTTCGCGCCGCCATGTGTTGATGCTATCATCATAATCGTGCCGAATCAACCTGCGGGTTCGACCACAAATTCGTCGCCTTCATCACCGGGTTCGACCGACCTAGGCAGCGACGGGTCACGTTTTGGGCGGATCCACTCCACCGCACATATCTGGTTGTCTTCCTCCTCCAGCCACCGTTGAATACCGTCGACCTTAGGCTTGCCACCATCAAATCTCGCTAGCCTTAGGCTTGCCACCATCAAATCTCGCCGGACTTAGGGTTGCCGCCTTCTCCGGCGAACATTGTATTAGTGGAGGTCGAGGAGGTCGCCTGAGCTCCTGTAGAGGCACCCTCACGGGCGCAGACCGCGTCCTCGGCACAATGATCCCGGGGCCAGAACGAGGTGAATTGTGTCCCCCCTTTTTTGTGAAAAAAGCTCATAAATTTCGCAGTGAATAAATGTGTTGTTTCATCTTCATAGCTCGGTGAAGAAGGTTAAGAGAGAATCAAAATGGTCGAAAGATGAAGACAATGATTCGTACTTTGTGTGGCATCATTAAACATTCATTGATAGCACATTCTTCTTATGGCATGCTAATGGTGATCATGGATTAGGCAAAGTTGATTAGACTTGCAACACAAAGGCCTCATGCTTCGACCTTTGAGAAATTTGTGGCCTATGGTGACACTTGGAGACGAATCTAAAGAGTTAACTGGAAAGGGATAAGATCAGTCGTTGGAGCCGTGTGACTCTAAGCCATCCGACAAGTTGCTTCTGTATTTACTACTATGATTTGCAAACACAAGGGCATAGTAACAGAATCGCCCGCAAGTCGTAGCTAGAATCTGAAATCCAAAGCGAAGCTATCCCTTCTGGTCAGTATCGTTTATTTTCTTTTTGATGAAATGCAGTATCTTTTTTTTTTACTGCATGCAGTATCTTTTTTTTTACTGCATGCAGTATCTTTTTCTAGTCTCGTTCCAAATTTCCAGTGTCCAAATTGAACGGAGTCGTCGGCTCATTTCCATACCCAGCTCCTGACCGACAGGAAGAAGATTAAACGTTTGAGCTTGTAGCTCAGTCCAACGTATCAGATATACAAACCAAAGTTAAGGACATTGTAGGATTCAGAATATGGAAGCATTGTGAAAACTTCCGTTATGTTGGCATCGACCAGAAAAATTCAGGACGGAAAATGTCACCTGCCGTTATGTTGGCATCGACCAAAAAAATTCCGGTTTCATCCTTGTAAGAGCATCTCTACCCGCGCCCTAACCCGGCCCTTAAACGGGATTTGGGGGTGCGGCCAAAAACCGGTCTGCACCGGCATCCACAACCCATGCTGGCAACTTGGACCACCCATGAAACCGCATGGCACTCCCTTGCCATCCCACGGGTAGGGGTCGGGCTGGGGCTGCCGGTAGCGCGCCATGTCAGACTGGTTGTGTTGTGTCGTGCCTGGCCTCCTTGTTACCATTGGACGTGCTCGGCAACACGATTAACACCACGGTTCTGACGCCAACCCGTAAGCGCCAACGCATAGACTCTCCTAACGAGCCTGGGTTAATGGTCGGTGGGCGTTCATCCTACCCACACTCCTATTAAAAGGGCAACATCCATGACTCCCACCGGCAGCAGCAGGAGGAAGCACACCGCGAGGTCAACCAACCTCACCCTCGATGAGGTGGCATGGCAGTACGAGAACAACCTACTGGTGTCGCCGGAATGGCGGCCTCCCTTCAGTTGAAAGCTCTCCAATGATTGTTGCCCCATCCTGCCACTCTCGCGCGATGAAGACCTGGAGGAGGTCATCGTGTACCACGGGCTGCTGCTCCCGCTGGCCTCGCAGGCCGACCCAGCCTGGGACAATGTTAGGATGTGGGCGGCGCTCCTCCACCAGGAGGACGAGGACGTGGTGGAGGTCCACGTCATCCCCTACGGCGGGCCCTGGAACCGCGACGGCCGCCACGCTTACTAGGATGGCCTCGACATCAAACACCGTCCTAGCCGAGCGTGGCTACCGTCCACTGTCTCGGTGTTCTGAGCCGCGCCGCCACGCCTTCTACGGGTTTCCCCTAAAGATGCGCCATCTCCACTGAGTCGTGAGGCTACATCTCCTCCGCATCACTAGACGCCATCTCCTCTGCATCGCCAGGCACGCGACTCTTTCGTGCACCCGTGTCACTGAAACAACCGCCACACAGGGCTCGTGGGATCACCATACACAATGTGGCACCGGCACCACCGGTGAAGGAGGAGGATGCCACTCACGACCATGCGGAATACGATGGCCTCATGGCCTAGGCGGCGGAGAAGGAGGCCACCACACTACTAGGAAAACGTCTATTCGTGGCGCACCTGAAAAGGCCTTCCGTGGCGCACTAGCAGTGCGCCACTAGCCTCGCGCTGCGGCTATCTCCTAGCCGTGGCACACTACATGGTGCGCCACGGTTGTGTCGAGATAGGCGTGGCACACTATCAGGTGCGCCACGGTTAGGGGTACACGGTGCGCCACGGATGTGTTTTTCAAAAAACAAAAAAATGCAAAAAAAACACCCTCGTTTTGAATTGCAAAAGCAATCGGGTCCGTGCGCCGCGTCGTGTCGCCTCGCCGGAGCATGGTCGTGGCCGTGGTAGTCCTTGCTGGCATCGAGGCAGTAGATGGTTGGAGAAGGGGAGGTATGAAGAGAGGGAGGAAGAGAAGAAGAGAGGGAGGAAGGGAGGTAGGTGAGGAGAAGGAGGCCGTCGTCGCTGCAAGGAGGAGGAGGCCGTCGTTGCCGGTCGTCGCTGCGAGGAGGAGGCCGCCATCGCCGGTCATCGCTGCGAGGAGGAGGAGGCCGTCGTCGCCCGTCATCGCTGCGAGGAGGAGGAGAAGGCCATCATCGTGCCACCGTCACTTGAAGGAGAGGAAGAGGCCGAAGCAAGGACTCCAGAGAAAGGTGGCCAGAGATAGGTGAAGGGGAAGAAGGGGAAGGAGGAGAAGGAGAAGGAAAAGGGAGAAGGAGAAGGGAGAAGGAAAAGGGGAGGGAAAGTTGAGGGGTAGGTGGGCGGGGTGGGATTCAAATTTGAATCCCGCCCAAGCTTATCCGTGGCGCACTAGGTGGTGGTGCGCTACGGGTAAGTTGCCCTCTTTTTTTTTAGAAAAAAACGGTCTTTTGACCGTAACTTTTTACTCTTTTCGAATTTTGAAAATCTAAAAAATCTCTAAACGACCAGAGGTCATTGCGAGCGGATGCGAAATCTCATTTTCGTCGTTTTGGTATATTATACGATTTTTTTCGATATCGTATGCAAAAGTTACGGCCATTTTACCGTGGCATGACTTTTTTTTGCAGATAAAGTCAAAATTATTGTTTGTTAATTTTCCTACAAACTATACCACATTACCTACATAAATATGAAAGTATTATATTTTTGGAAGTGTTTATCATTTTCTTTTATTTTTTGTAAAACCTAAAAAGGCGATCCAGGAGGGTGTGAAGTTGATGCAGGCCACTTAGCCGTAGGGCACTATTGCCCTAGTGCCCTACGGCTAAGTTGACCCAGCTGCTGCAACACACATGCCCGTAGCGTACCAGGTCAAGGTGCGCTACGGCTAAGTGACACATCCGTAGCGCACCTTGACCTAGTCTTCTGGGTATGTTATTCTTGACCACTGCCTGGCTCACACATAGCCATGGCGCACCACCCGCATGTGCGTCACGCTTATGGCAGTTAGCCGTAGGGCACCTGTGGGTAGAGCGCCACACCTATTTTACCCGTGGGGCACCACTAGCAAGTGTGTCACAGAAGTGTGGATTACCTATAGCCGTTTTCCTAGTAGTGTCAGCGTCAACGTGGAAGAGGATGGCGTCCCCATCATCCCCTGAACCCTTGACGAGGAGGAGGCGTACCAGCTGGTGCTGCGTAAATCAGAGGATCAAGCGGCGCTGGAGGAGGAGGGCCGATGAATGGGGACATTCCAAGTGCTACCCGCCTCCGTGATGGTCGCCTAGGGAAACCCTCCACCACCATCGTCGGTGCAATAGACGCCCTGGCCCAACCCTTGGCTGCACCGAGACTAGATCAATCTGGCTTCCGACAACGATGAGTAGGACGCGGTGGCACAAACCCTATCCCCGTCACCGTCACTAGTACCATTTTAATTAAGTTGTTTAGTTTGTATTTGTTCAAATTTCATCCAAACCACATAAAATTACTCTAAATTTGAATGAAGTTTCCTTATGTTTTGATTTTTGTTTGCATCACAATCGTAGGTGCGATGGTTGGGGAATGACGATGTGGGGGCGGCCACACCAAACCTCCGGCAGTTTGGGAAGGCCTTTCCAAACCTACTTTTGGCGTGGTTGTCGGGCGCCGATGGAGACGCAAAATAATAGTAATAATTTTCCACTCCTACAAAACTATAGTAATATTTTATTTCTTATAGCTAGTTGATTCTGCCTATCAAAGACATACACATACACGCATGTATACTCATCCCTATGAATACATGCATGCAAACCCTACCCTTATGAGCATCTTTGAGAGACCGAGTTGGCATATCTTAAGGTTGACGAAATCACCACGGCGCCTTTTTGTTGACGGTCATGTGTACCACTGAAAGAACATCACCAGTTAAATCGTGGAATAAATTCAGGTAATACAAACACCCATGCCAAATCTAGTATTTGAACCTGGATGGGTCGATTCCACCACACGGAACCTAACCATCAGAGCACAGTAAGCTTGCATTGATGTCACCTCTTCTCTCTTTCCCACATCACCAAAACTATAACTATAAAAATATTTTAACTCTTATAACCAGCTGACCGTATCCGATTATACATGCTCTTAGTAGAATGAAGGAAGTACTATGCAAACTCTCCCACAAATCGGTCAACATCTGCTCCACCTGTGTTCGTGTGAAGAAAACCCAGCTCAAAACCCATGCCCGAGCTCGGCCTGGCCCGAACGTTGGGCCGAAAAATCTGTCTAAGGCCTTGCCTGAGCAGGAGAAGGAATGCCGGGTCATCGGGCCAGGCCTTCCTTGAATCCCTGAATTTTTGTCCTAGGCCTGGCCTGGCCCGAGCTTCTGTTGGGCCGCAGTTTCCTGTCTCAGGCCCATCACACAGGCTTTTTTTGGGTCGGGCCATGCTACCCATGCCGAGGTTTGCTAGCACTACTCTACAACATTCTTTTTGCTAGCGCTAGCATCCCCTGATGCTATAGAGTTCCATAAAAAACCTTCGAGGTTCAAACGCTCGTCTTTGGATCAGTATAGTTTGAACCTCCACTTACAGAACCTCGCAACGCTACTGCATTCCGCCGCTAACTTGGAAATGAAAAGTGGGGATCTTGGAGCAGCTGGTCCGTAATCCGCGTCTTCTGCACGTCTTGATGCTCTTTCTCCCTTGGTTTAATCAGTAGGAAAACTTTGCTTTCGAGCTACAATCGTGGAGTAAAGGGGGTCAAAACTAGGGTTACAAGCAGGGCGGGTAAGCGGACACCGATTTAGTCTTAGCTCATGTCAGCTGATATAATTTGTAGGTCCGTTTCAATCTGTGTACATAGTATAATATAGAGGTATATACATATTTAGTCCCACAAATTGTATCGCGAAAACGTTTTAGTCCCACATCTTGTAAACTGGGCAAGATTAGTTCCACAACTTGCAACCCGAAAACATTTTAGCCCAATTTGATCCAATTTTTGTGATTTTGATTGAATTTGTCCACTTGTAGGCGGAACTCGTTCTAAAGATTTTTGCAAAATGACCTCTGTCGTAGGCCCACTTGTCAGTGATCAAATAATAAAAAACTCAAAATAACAGTGATGGGAGTCGAACCCAGGACTGTGAGGTAAGTGAGTATAAGCTTGCCAGTATGACACATACAAAGATTAGTTAAATAGGAGAACACACTTTTATTATACGTTAATTCCAGACCCTCACGTCCTAACTCTTCTACACGGGTGAGTGTGTATACACCTGGGCTACATATAAGCCTTTGTTTTGAACATTCAAAAATCCGTTTTCTAGAGTTATACCAATTCTAAAAAACATAAATTTTTAACCTGAAATAATTTATGCTCTGGGCTACATAAAAAAACAAAATTAGAAATCTGGATTTGTAAACGATGCACCTTCATATCTTGTCAGAATTTTTCCTTTTTGTGTGTAGCCCCAATATAATAAATTCGGGTTAAAAATTTACGCACTGAAAACTTAGATCATTGTCCACATGTACGTATTTTTTAAGGGTGTTTATACTTTAAACTGCATTTTTTAAATGTTCAAAATAAAGACCTCCATCTTGTCCGAGTTTCAAAATAAAGAGCTCTATCTAGCCCCAGTTTCAAAATAAAGGCCTCCATGCACAAGATTACTTTAACGGCGAACGTGAGCAATTGAAACGTGTGTGCGCGTTTGTATTGTATAAAAAGAGTTACACCCTAAGAAGTAGCAGCTATTATTGTTATCGTAGTGGCTTAAGCGGGTGGTTAGCAATGTAAAGGTCCCAAGTTCAATTCAATTCCTAGACTTTTAACTATTTTGTACGTCTACTGGTTGGTCTCCACTTTTCAGCACCAAGCATACAAGTGCCACGGAAAAATATAAATTGTGACAATGAATTTGTCCAAACTCGCTCAAATTCGATCAAATTGGACTAAAGTGTCCGCATGATACAAGTTGTGGGACCAGTTTTACTCACTTTACAAGATATAGGACTAAAACGTTTCCATGATACAAGATGTGAGACTAAAATTATATATACCTCTATAATATACTAACCGTCATGTTTTGCAGGTCTAAGCGGGCCCGCATCTGAACCCTAGCCGAAACGAACCTGGCCATGCCCATGCGTCATGGCGAACCTAGCCATGCCCATGCTGTCCCCCTAGCTAGCAAAGGCGCCGTCGCCAAAAGATACCGTGTTTTTAAGCTTTCCGGCCGATCGGCGCCGTGTAGCGCGATTTCCAAGTATAGTTAATCGTCTGAGTTTTCAATAAACCTCCACGTTCGTTCTTCAGGTGGTCGGCGCGGTAAGACAAGCGCTTGATTCTGCTGCATTAGCAGCAGGAGGAGAAGCTCTTATTGCAATTGCAAGATGTACTGGTAACAGTGAAAAGCGCGTCTTGGTAGATGATCAGTGTCTTAAGTTGTGTGTTCATAGTTTTACAGGTACACCAGTGGATAAGATACTTGGGATACGGAGTAGAGTCATGTTCGAGGATGGAGCCCCTTGGTAAGGCAACCGAGCCTCCCCGCGTCGCGCTCCCCGCCGGCGGCACGGCCCGACCCATCCACCATCCCCTCGCCCTCCCCGTCACCCCAGTCGATGCGCCTGGTCCCCAGGGCTCCCTGGTTCCTCTCTGAGGAGCAGAGGCGCGGCCTTCGCTCCTCCTCCCTCGTCTCCGTCCCGGATCTGGATCGGCTGGCTACGCCGCCGGCCTTCACTCCACCGCGCTCGCCGGGGGCCGCAAGCTACGGCTCTGAGGAGGTCCCAGACTCCGCCCCTGCTTCGTCTGCCTCGGTCCCTGGTGGGTCCAGCCACACGGCGGCCCCTTCTGTCAAGCGCGAACGCGTCCTCTTCAATGCAGGCGCCCTGCAGGGTGGCTTCAATGCAACTGCCGTTCCCCTTCGATCCCTGCTTGTGGTTCCAGCCACCTACCCGAGGACGGAGAGACTTCATGGCGGGTCAAATCGGCCCGCGGCGCCCTCTGCCGCCCTGGTTGAGGAGGGGTAGACTGTTGCGGGGCCGCGCCGCCCGCGACAAGACAAGGATTCAAGTCGATGGGACGGAGGCGTGCCCGCGGCCATGCTGCGCTCCTCCCAAGCCGAGGAAGCCGCCCTTCGATTCAAAAAGCGCACCGAAGGTCTGTGCACCCGCTGTCTCGCCCCTGCCCACCACTCCTCTGCCTGTCGAGGGCGGATTCGTTGCCTGGCCTGCAATCTCTCAGGCCATAAAGAGCGAGCCTGCCCTCTCCGCCTTGCTTCAAAATCCGCTAAGAAGAAGAGCTCGAGTCTCCACTCCTCGCTGCCTCATCGCCCTCCCCTGCAGCAGAATCACCACGCCCCTGCTTCCTCTTCTGTCCCGGGGGCCCGCTCCTGGGCGGCCGTCGTCTCCTCCTCTCCGACCATGTCTGACTCGCCTTCATCATCCCCGTCTCGCCAAGTGAGGCTGCCTTCTCCTCCTGCTATGGCCAACCTGCACGGCATCGGGTCGACCGCGACCAGGCCGGAGGAGGACACGGTCATCATCGCTACCTCCGTCGAGATTGATCAGGACATCAGATGCTGGGAGGCAACGGCGGACATCGGTTGGGTCATCAATGGAAATCGCAAGGTGAAGCCCCTCGCCATCGACCGCGCCACCTGGAAGGAATTCCGGCTCAGCCACCGCGACGTTGCCGTCTCCTTGTACCAGCCAGGTCAGTTCCTCCTGAAGTTTGAGCACAAGGCTTATTGCGCTGAGGTCCTGAGCCGGGGCCGCATCACGGCCGACGGTGCGCTCGTGCAGCTACGGGCTTGGCGCCCCTGGAGAACGCGTACGGAGCCGCCATGTCCTTCCGCGTCAAGCTCTGCCTGGAAGGTGTCCCGGCCTATGGACACACGCCGTTGTTGGAATTATGCCCTAGAGGCAATAATAAAGATGTTATTATTATAATTCTTGTTCATGATAAAGTTTATATTCCATGCTAGAATTGTATTAAGCGGAAACATTAATACTTGTGTGGTTTGTGAACAACACCGTGTCCCTAGTACGCCTCTATGGACTAGCTCATTGATCAATGATGGTTAAGGTTTCCTAACCATAGACATGAGTTGTCAATTGATAATGAGATCATATCATTGGGAGAATGATATGATGGACAAACCCAAACTAAGCGAAGCAATTAGATCGTGTCATTGTGTTCATCTTTGCGAAGCTTTTCTTATGTCAAATATTGTATTCCTTAGACCATGAGATAATGCAACTCCCTGGTATCGGAAGAAAGCTTTGAGGTCATCAAACGTCATCCTATGAGAGGGTGATCATAAAGGTGTCTCTCAGGTGATCGGAAAGTATCTGTTGGGTTGTATGTATCGAGATGGGATTTGTCCCTCCCAAGTCGGAGAGATATACTTGGGCCCACTCGTGTCGATATCAACACCTCTTGCAAGCATGTGGTTAAGGAGTTAATCACAAAGTGATATTGGATTACGGAACGAGTAAAGTACTTGCTGTGAACGAGATTGAACTAGGTATGACGATACCGACGATCGAATCTCGGGCAAGTAAAATATCGCGAGACGAAGGGAATATATATATGGGATTGATTGAATCCTGGCATCGTGGTTCATCCGATATGATCATCGATGAATGTGTGGGAGTCAATATGGATGCCCAGACCCCGCTGTTGATTATTGATAGAAGATCATGTCTGCATATTCTCGAACCCAGGTCACACTTAACATGTCTCGACGCTAGGATAGATTGGATAATTGGTTTATGAATTTTTGTTCGGAGTCTCGGATGGGATCCGGGACATCACGAGAGGTTCTGTAATGGTCCGGAGAATAAGATTCATATAAGGCAGTGCAGTTTTTGGAGTTCGGAATTGTTCCGGGTTAATCGGTATTGTACCGGAAGCTTCTAGAACCTTCCGGAAGGGGGCCAACGTGGTCCCACCTTCCGGGAGGGCATAGCCTATGAGGGAGTGTCCTGGCGCATTGGGCCAGGGCACAAACCCCATAGGGCCCAGCCGATTCTAGATAGATTTAACTCGTTTAAATCTAGGGATAGAATTTCTAGATAAGGGGAGAGTTTAAATCGTTTAAACTAGAGATAGGCTTGGAGGAGGGGCTAGGGCTGGCCGCCGCCACCCCCTCTATATATAGAGGGCTGGTGCGCCCCCTCCCCCCTACACACATCTCCCTCCAAGCCCTAGTAGCCCTGCTGCCTTCCTCTCTCCCATTTGTTTGTAGGCGAAGCCTGCAGTGAAATTCTCCACCATATACACCACACCGTCGTCTGTAGATCCAATCCATCTCTCCACCATACTTGCTGGTCCGAGGAAGGAGGAGGCGTCGAGGTGCTGCGTGTGCATCTCACGGAGGCACCGCCACTTGTGGTGCTAGATCGGATCGGATCACGAGGAGGAGAAGCGAGTCGACTACATCACCCACGTTAAATGAGCGTTCCGCTGTGCGAATCTTCAAGGGTATGAAGATCTAATCCAATCTCTCTCGTTGTTTGCATCTCCTAGATTAGATCTTGGCTTTCCCTCTGTTCGCTTCCGTAGAAAATTTTGATTTACTATGCTGCGAAACCCTTCAGCCGTTTGTCGCGGAGAGGATCATCGCGCAACGGTGCTCCTTCGACTGCCTCGTCTCCGTCTCCACGTCTCCGGCCTCCGCACGCTCGCTTGATTGCTGGGCGTGGACGGCCAACCCGAGCTCCATCCCCAAGGTCGTCTGGCTTACCTTTACCAGCAGGTCCAATGGCCTTCGGGGGGAAGTGCTTGTCAACGGCGTGTGCCCCACAGGGACCAAACGCGGGGCGACATTCAAGGTCATCTTCCACCTCGACACGATGGAGGACTTCTCCATGGATCCGCTTGATTTCTTCGGGTCCAGCTGCGACGCCGGCGCCTTCAAGCCCACGCCCATCTCCTTCGAGTGGCACTACCTCTCCATCGACGGCATGCCGCCTCTGCCCGTGGCCGAAGATGAAGACGACGAGGCCAAGGCCCGCGCGGCCGCGCTGGCCCGTAGGGAGCAACGAGGGCCTCGCGACGATCACCCACACTTCCAGCACCGACGCTGGGATGACCACGGCAGCGACTTGGCGGATGGTGCTCGCGAGGATCATTTGGGGAGTTGGCGGCGCTGGGATGGCGAGGCCCGGCCGCGAGGCGCTACGCTCCCTAAATCGTCGGGGAGGCGGAGGGAGTATACGGCCATCGCCGCGCTGCTGCCGTGGACGAAATGGACATCGACGCCCAAGCCCCGCAGATGGTGCTGGCCACAAAGTCTACGCCAGATTTTGTGCTCAGGGGCCTTCGTGCGTTGCTGGGCGAGTAGGCAAAGCTTCTCAAGGAGGAGCTCTTGGAGAGCGTCACGAGCGCCATCAGCCCTGTCGTGGAGGAGGCCGCTGTGTTGCGTGGCTGGCTGGAGCGTTCCACGGAGCTATTGCGTTCTGTGGGGGCGCCAGCTGCGCCGTGGAGGATGGACTCTCCACCGCGGCCTCCCGCTGATGTGGACGTCAGCCCTGCGTACATCAACTCGGAACTGCTGACTCCGATTGTGGGCTCGCAGGCATCGGATGCTCGGAAGGGCGAGAGCGTTGGCCTGGAGGACGCCGATGAGGAGGATTCTACTGCCGCTCGCCTTCTCAAAAGGCTCTCCATCATGCCAAGGAATGAAGCCTGGAACGTCGACGCCTCCATCACGCCGCCGCGAGGGGCCACGCAGCTGCGGGAAATGGTCATCACACAAGAGGATGCCGGTTCTGAGCGGGAGCCACTACTGAGCTCTCCGATGGCCACGATGAGCAAGGAGGCTCCGTTCACTGCTGCATCACCTGGAGGAGGTGATGGAATCAGTGGCGAGGTGCTGGCTGATGAAGCAGTGGAAGAGGAGGCCAGCCCACTGCAGCGGTTCCTGGGTTCAATTGCGAACCCTGTCCCGCCACCGCTCATCCCCGACTTGCCGGCACACACGGCCAAGAAAAGACTGCACCGCTGCTATGCTCGCCAAGGCGCAGTGGCCGTATTGCGATCAAGAAAAAAGCCAGACTCCTCAGCGACGGGACTGATGCCGTCCAGGAGCTGATTGCCCGTGTCTGCGACATTCTAGGACTGGAGGATGACTTCGACGACGACGCACGTGCAGCATACAAGAACCTCTTCATGCGTGCACCGCTAGCATCGGCTGCCATACAGGCCATGGAAGCACTCGTCAAGCAGGTCCGCGAAGAAAAAGAAGGCGTGCCAAGAGCAACCCCGTGTCCACCATTGCTAATGTGTAGCACCCTCGTTTCCTTTGCTTTGCTGTGGGCAGCCGCTCCCGTAACCCACAATTTGGCGGTGGCGCTCCTCTTCTCGACTTAGTAGTCAACGCCTTCAAAGTTTGTCGCTTCACGAAGAACAATGCTTTTATTCATCATGCGTGCATCACGATAAAGGCCGTCACTTCCCGGTTGTAGTGATGTCTCTGCTGCGTGTTGATGTGTTTGATTAATGTCTCGAAAAGCGTCAACCTCTGAACTAGAACCCTCGGGGCTCAATAGAATCGCTCGTCGCGATGCAGTCGCGACATCTCTAGAGACTCACGCCTCCATCGTTTGCCTTGAAACCAAGATCGACCTTGTTGATAACGCCATTATCATCAACATGCTAGGGCGAACTACCGGACAACCGCCTTCCTGACCCACGGGCACCAAGGGTGGCATCATCATCAGCGACCTCTAGAGCTTTCTTCACCACATCGCCACCCATTCCATGGACAACACTTTGTCTGTCTTGATCACGATGCTTGAGGATGGATCCAGTTGGTCCCTCACATGTGTCTACGGCCCCCAAGGCATTCAGGAGAAGCACTCTTTTATTCAAGAGCTGCGGGAACTCAAGCCCTTCATCCGCAGCGAATGGCCCCTGGTGGGCGACTTCAACTTAATTACGAAGGCCTCTGACAAAAATAACCTCAACATCAATCGCCGTCTAATTCGCAAGTTTCGGGAGGCTCGGGACTTCCTTTAGCTCAAAGATTTGCGTTTGGTCGGCAGACGATTCACCTGGTCTAACGCCTAGAATAACCTGGTCCTCTCGAAGATCGACCATGTTTTCCTCTCGGACGAATGGGACACGCTTTTTCTGGACACGCATCTCCAAGCGATCAGATCAGCATGTTCGGACCACGCCCCGCTACTCCTGCAAGGTTGTGTCTCCTCTAATAGGAAACCATCATTCAAATTCTAAGAGTTCTGGTTGCGCATGCATGGATTCAAAGAAGCTGTTACGGAAGCTTGGAGCAAGGATGTTCTTGACTTGGAACCCATCCGAAGAATCCACACCAAGCTTTCGCGCACCGCTAAAGCCCTAAAGATTTGGCAACGCCAATGTGTTGGAGTGTTGAGAAAGCAGATCGCTCTGGCCAAGGAGATCATTTGGCAAATCGACCTCGCTGAAGAGGCAAGGCTGCTCTCGGATGAGGAAAGGGAGCTGCGCCGACGTCTGAAATCCTCCTACATGGGCCTCCTCGCCATCCAAAAAATCAAGATTCGACAAAGATCAAGGCTCACCTGGATTTGTTTAGGAGATGCCAATACGAAGCTTTTCCACGCGAGGGTGAATGGACGGAGGAGAAAAGTCTACATCCAATCCCTCGTCACGGCCTCGGGCACGGCTATTTTGAAAAATGATAAGGAAGACGCTCGTTTACAACATTTCAGAAGCCACCTTGGTTCTCCATCCGCGAGACAAGCCTGCCTGGATTGGGAAGGTCTAGGTTATGTTCCGCATGACCTTTCTGACTTGAACGCCCCTTTCACGCGCCAGGAGATCAAGGACGCGGTCTTCTCCTTGCCTTCGGTTAAAGCGCCTGGGCCCGATGGTTTCATTGGAGCCTTCTTCAAATCTTGTTGGGACATCATCAAGAATGATGTCATCAACGCAATAATCCATATGTCGCAGCTTCGTACAAGCTGCGTCCACCTCATCAACTCGGCCAACATCATCCTCATTCCTAAGAAAAATGAGGCGACAACGGTGGGCGAATACAGACCGATTAGCCTCATCCACAGCCTTTCGAAGATTTTCTCCAAGATTCTTGCTAATCAGTTGGCCCCTATCCTCCCTGACATCGTCTCCAATTGTCAGAGTGCTTTCGTCAAGAAAAGGAGTATTCATGACAATTTCATGCACGTGCAAAATCTCATCAAAGAGCTACACTCCTCAAAAAACCCGGGCCTTTTCCTCAAACTGGACATCTCCAAAGCCTTCGACTCTATGGGGTGGGCATACCTTATTGAGGTGCTGACGGCCATCGGCTTCGGTACCATGTGGCGTGACTGGATCTGCCTCACCCTGGCTTCCTCTTCCTCGCGTGTCCTCCTAAATGGGGACCCTGGCACGGACTTTTGGCACAAGAGGGGGCTTAGACAAGGCGACCCACTTTCTCCCATGCTCTTCATCCTGGCCATCGATCCCTTGCAGCGCATCTTTGCAAAGGCTGCCCTCAGTGGAATTCTTACGCCTATTCGCTCCCGCACGGTTAAATGCAGAATTCGTTGTATGCCGATGAAGCTGGAGTCTTCGTCACGCCAAACAAAGAAGAGTTGGTTGCCGTAAAAGCCATTCTGGACTGCTTCGGCAAGGCAAGCGGCCTCGTAACAAATGTGGATAAATCGGAGATCTTCCCGGTACAATGTGGGGAAATAGACCTCGACGACGTGCTCACTGCTTTTCCTGCAAAGCTGGCAAGTTTCCCTGGGAAGTATTTAGGTCTACCTCTTCACTTTTGTCGCCTGCGCAAAGTTGACTTCCAGCCTCTTTTCGACAAGATCGCTGGGAAGCTTCTTGGATGGTACGGCAAGAACATCGCGTGTCCTGGGAGAATCGCTCTGGCCAAATTGGTCCTGATGGCCACGGCGGTCTATCACTCCACGGCCATTCCGCTAACTAAATGCGCACGCAACCAGATCACCAAGATTGCAAGGAACTTTGTCTAGGCAGGAGATGAAGGGGAGCATGCCGCGCAAGGAAAAGCGCTTGTCAACTGGAAGACTGTCTGCAGGCCAAAAGCCTTGGGTGGCCTTGGAATGACGGATCTTGGCTGCTCTGGGAGAGCGCTGAGACTCCGATGGCCTTGGCTACAATGGACCGACCCTTCGCGCACTTGGGCTGGATCGAAGCTGCCCTGTAGCCCGGCTGATATGGACATTTTCCGGGCTTGCACGAAGATATCCCTTGGGAACAGAGAAAGGGCCTCCTTCTGGCACGACAACTGGTGCGGTCGGGGGCCAATAAAGTAGTGGGCTCCTGACCTCTACAACATCGCCTCTAGGAAATCGAGATCGATGGCAAAGGAGCTCTCCCTGGGTAACTGGATCCGATCGGTTGCTAGGCTTCACACCCCCATCCAGCTGTCTCAATACTTCGAAGTCTGGGACACCGTCCAGAACATTCAGCTTGAACCTCTCCTTCAAGATTCCATCAGGTGGACCCTGACCACCGACGGGGTTTACACTGCCAGCTCGGCCTACCACGCTCAGTTCAATGGATGCTTCCCCAAATTCAAGGCGCAAAAAATTTGGTCTGCCCACGCTGAGCCGAAATGCAAGCTCTTCGCCTGGCTGGCCCTCCACGGGAGGCTCCTAACTGCCGACATGTTGACCATCAGAGGATGGCCCAATGACCCTACCTGCAAGCTCTGTGGCTCGGCCCCTGAAACGGCTATACATCTCTGCAAAGATTGCCCCTTCACGACTGCGGTGTGGACTACAACTCAATCGTGGGATAATGATGCCACGGGAAGTCACGGACAATCCCTCCCCTCCTTCTCCGAGTGGTGGGACGACTTGATCGAGGGGAAACCTAAATCCGAGCAAAACCGCCTTAGCGGTCGCATGCTGTATGTGATGTGGAATGCATGGAAAGAGCGTAATAAACGAATCTTCACGGGTCGGCGAATTACCTACGTCGAGGTGGCTTCGATTGCTAGAGACGACATCCACCAACGTTTGGCAGCCTATGTGTCGGGGGGGGCAGGCTATCCCAGCTGAACCTGATTAGTTTCTTTCCTTTGGGGCTGGAGGTTGCCGGTGGTTTTGGCACGTTTACACCTTAACCTAAAACGTGTCCCTCTGTATCGTGACTTTTTATTTTCCTTCTAATAATAGAAAAGGCAGAGCTCCTGCCGGTTGCGCTAATAAAAAAAATACTTGGGCGACTCACAGACTTATTTTCTGAACCGTAAAAGCCTTGTGTTTTTAGAAGGGTACTGGGTATCGCCTAGCTCAGTTGTGATTAAATAAGGGGACCACCTGAAATGATAGTTTTTTTCTTATAGATCAGAAATAATTGTGCATCGGTGGCAGTTTATTCCCACCAGGTCGGTGGGGATGCTATGATTGTGCCCTGGATCGACTAGCTATGATTATGCACCTACCATATTGACCAAATAGAATAGCGGTAGTGGTTCGAATCTGAAATGGCCGTGAAGCTAAATTCAGGAACAGAAGCCAAGGGACCGCGCATGATTTGGTGCATCAATTGGAGGTCAGTCCCCAATGTCGTTGCCATCTAGAGGGCATGATTCTGTTGACATCCTCCACATGATAGCCTCCCATGTAAACTGGTACTTTTATAGGTAAAGATGATCGACACATACAACTTCAAGCTCTGTGGGAAGCACATGGAATTACTAGGGAAAAGGGTCTGAAACAAACCTTAAACTCATAGAATGTTAGCCAAATCAAACACTAACCTTTGAATACGGGAGATTGGCACGTCCAGATTTTATAATTTCCATGCTTTTGTGAAAAGGAACTAGGGTTAAAAATAGACCGGGATTTGATAGTTTAGAGTGCCAATTTTCGGATTTAAAGTTAATGGTCCGCTTTAGCTAACCTATACACAAGTTTAAGGTTTGTTTTGAAATTTTTCCATTTACTATAGTATTAGTTTGTGTATCAGTATATATATATATATATATATATATATATATATATATATATATATATATATATATATATATATATAGGTCTGATAGGCATATGTTATTATATATGTAGCATATATTTGTGAGGAATTTATAACATCTCAATGGCTGCAGAACCGTTACTATCCCAGGAAAACGTGGCAGCTTCCAAATTGGCTCGTTGTCATTGCCATATCACCAACGGAAAGCGATGATGGTCCATCTGAGACCTGTTGATGGAACGACATACTCTTACTGAATACAGTTACTACCACTTTCACTCTAAGAGAGATGATTGTGCAGGAATTTTACCCAATGATGAGTCAATGATGTTTGGCCCACACGTGATTGTATATTACAAACATTGTTGTTGTTTGGTTCCATTTCAACTCGTTAATGACAACGTGACCTCAGACATCGAATACAAAATATTTATCAAAATAAGGCATTGATACAACCATAACGTCTACCACAAAGCTACTTCATTGAAGATGGGAATGCTCACAAAAGCACATGAACTCCCATGTGCTCCTTACGACGGTATTGAACTTCTACAATAGCATCAATTCCACGGTCGTTGCACCACATGGTGTCAACTGTCATGCTAGTGTATGTATTTAAGCATGAGAAGAGATGCCCAACATGATCATAACTCACAAAGAAGGCATCATATAGGGTAGGCTTTGCTTTGTTCATATTAGCATACACCATACAACAAGCTACACAAGTTTTTGCACTTAGTTGAGACTCTTTTGCAATGTTGTTAGAAGCATACACATTCTAGGACCTCTAGCTTATATACGTGTTAGGACTGGGAAGCATCGGTATTTATGATCCCACATTTGTGGTCTTCCCTTCTACTACCTGGAAACCATTCAATTGTCGGTTCAATGTGGACTGTTCTAGGGCCTTTAGGGAATCCATGAAGGTCGAATCCTTCTTCTGGCCTGCTTATGGTGATCATAGAGTTGGCAAACTTGACCAGTCTTGTAAGAAATATAAGATCAGTTGTCGAAGTCCTGTGACTCTAAGCCATCCGACAACATGATGGACTGACTTTGCAAAAACAAGGTATGTCGTGGATTTAGTATAACTATATACTAAATAAAGATCACATATTATGGAATAGAGGGAGTAACAGAATCAGCAACAGGTTAAAAGATAGCATCTGAAATCCCCAGGGAAGCTACGAGGGTTGGGAACTTTGCTTTCAATCACAGCGAAAATTGATCGTATCATTGACATGAGATTTATCCCTTCTTAGTCAAAATCTTTTTTTAATCTCATTCTAGAATTCCAGTGTCCAAATTAAATCGAGTGATCGATTCATTTCCATTGCATTGGTATGACCGACCGAGTGGAGATTATTGGTGCCCGAGCACGAGTGCTCCTGCTTTTTGTAAGAAAAATCGAAAATTATATTTGTGGGGTTAAAATAACTAAAAAATATTTGGATGGAGCCATTGATTTTTCCCACAAAAGTGTAAAATTTAAATTTAAATACTTTGTATTTAGGCTACAAAAAATACAAAAAACATGGATATGTGCATGTATTTTTCAAATCCCCAAAGTTTATCAGATTTTGTTATTTTTATGTAGCTCGCAATATAAAAAAATCATGTTACGATTTTGTATTCTTGTGAGATACTACTGCATTGTCTATGTCTAAAATTATCTTCATCTTTTTAAAAATTATAAATATGATTTTTCAATTTTTTTAATTGAAAAGGAACAGTTGTCTCGAAAAAAAAAACACTTTCCGTGACCGACCGGAGTACTGAGTTCGTGTGCGTAGCTCAGTGCGCTCCGACGTACAAACAAAAATTAAGGACACATCTACAGATCGACGGTCGGAAGAATCGGCCGGAACAGGAGGAGATTTTCCAGTCCAGCACCGTCCGTCCACGGCTCAGCCGGTCATGACTCATGATTCGAGTTTACTCGGAATGACAGAATCTAGCGAAGACCAACAACCCTTTCGCTTGTGGAACGAGTTTCGGCGCCGCTGGTGGAGTGTTTTAGGGCGAACTCTCGCCGTCGTGATGGAGCACATCTAGGCCGTCAACCACCCCACCTCTGCCTGTAGAAGTGGTGTCCGACGTCGGCCACGGCGACGGCCCACGTGAGAACTCGGTCTAGAACGCGAGTGGGAAACTCGGCATTCTCAGTCAAAAAACGAGTTTCGTTCGGCCCAAACATGGTCCGGATTTCGGCCTGAGAATCGCCCAATGAGTGAGGATACTCTTAGAAGTGGCAGCGATTAGTTACACCATTATACTATCACTACGGGACGCGCGTGCTACGCCGAGGACAAAAGGCCGTCGGCGTAGGTCAAAATAGCCTCGGCGTATGGTACGCCGAGGGCTGCCCTCGGCGTAGCCTCCTCGGCAAAGATCTCCCTCGGCGGAGCACACTCAAGCCGTCGGCGTATCGGAATGCCGTCGGCGTATGCTACGCCGAGGGCTTTACCGTCGGCGTAGCGGCCGTCGGCATAGCCTGTCGGACGGTTGCAAAAACATTTTTTTCTTGAAAAAAAAATCAATTTTTTTATTCTTTGAATTGTTTCACTTGTTAATCTCCTACTTTAAACATTTTTAACACTAATTATACTTAATATTTGATTAAATTCCAGTCTTAGTCAAACTTTCCAGCAGGTCATCCATCCTAATACTACTCCAGCTTCAGCACGCTTAACTTTCTCGTTCCTTCAGAATCCGTTTTCGCAAAGTAATTCATACATTGGTGTCAATAGTATGATATCAATCCTATTAACTCTTATATCATCATGTCACATGTTTGTATTTTTTGAAATTACAAACAATTATTTATGTAAATATTAATGAATAAGTAAAAATATTATTGAATTCAAATAAAAATATAATAATTTTATTTTTTTGTATTTTTCTATTTAATATAGAATAATTAATATCTTTAAATCTGTAAATCGAAATTCAACAAATAATATGTCTAAATTGATCAGAAAAATGAGAGGAATTCAAATATGATATCCATATCAACTAATCACAAACCCTCCGTTTTTGAATTAGCTATTTGGTAGTTGCTTTAGAAAATCCTCTTTTTGCGCTCGAATAATGAAAAATGCCTTTTTGGTGCGATGAAAAGGAAAACTTGCATTGGATCTTTGATAAAATAGCATATTGTGAACCTAAAAATGATTTTTGTAAAAAAACATGAGCATAGGATCATGTACCTGTAGTTCATATCTGACCCACTTTCTACCGATTCGGCAGCAATTTGTCTTTTTCACCAAAGGTGGACGGAAAGGTTTCGGATCCCCCTGTTGGGACATTGTCCATATAAGGTGGTATAGTATTTTTGTAAAATGTGGTGGTAGTATTTTGAATTAGCCATTTGGTGGTTGCTTCACAAAACCGTTCGTTTTTATGCTCGAAAAGAGAAAATGGTTTTTTGGTGCGACGAAAAGGAAAACTTCCTCCTGCAACATTGTTCGCCATCCCATGATGCATGTGTATGCCTAATATGGGCACATTATCACAAACTATGCCTTGATTATAGCCATAAAATTTGTCATTTGACCCGAAAGGCAGGAAACCTCGAATGAGATAGGTCATTTTGTGAAGGTTTTTTTGAGACATAATCAATATATCAAGTTTGATAGTTTTCCTTATAACTATGTCACATAATATGACACCACGCGAAGGTTTCGCATTGTTTCGATCTTTTTTGAATTTTTATGCCCGTTTTAAACTATCGTCAAACTTTGTCGAACGACGGACATAAAGATTCTTAGCTCGGGGCCGAGCCTCGCAAAACTTTCATTGGATCTTTGATAAAATAGCATATTATGAACCTAAAAATGATTTTTTTTTAAAACATGAGCATCGGATCATGTACCTGTAGTTCATATCTGACCCACTTCCTACTGATTCGGCAGGAATTTGTCTTTTTCACCAAAGATGGACGGAAAGGTTTCGGATCCTCCTGTTGGGACATTGTGCATATAAGGTGGTATAGTATTTTTGTAAAATGTGGTAGTAGTATTTTGAATTAGCCATTTGGTGGTTGCTTCACAAAACCGTCCGTTTTTATATTCGAAAAATAGAAAATGGTTTTTTGGTGCGACGAAAAAGAAAACTTCCTCCTGCAACATGTTCGCCATCCCATGATGCATGTGTATGCCTAACATGGACACATTATCACAAACTATGCCTTGATTATAGCCATAAAATTGGTCATTTGACCCGAAAGCCAAGAAACCTCGAATGAGATAGGTCATTTTGTGAAGGTTTTTTTGAGACATAATCAATATATCAAGTTTGATAGTTTTCCTTATAACTATGTCACATAATATGACACCACGCGAAGGTTTCGCATTGTTTCGATCGTTTTTTGAATTTTTTATGCCCGTTTTAAACTATCGTCAAACTTTGTCGAACGACGGACATAAAGATTCTTAGCTCGGGGCCGAGCCTCGCAAAACTTTCATTGGATCTTTGATAAAATAGCATATTGTGAACCTAAAAATGATTTTTGTAAAAAAACATGAGCATCGGATCATGTACCTGTAGTTCATATCTGACCCAGTTCCTACCGATTCGGCAGGAATTTGTCTTTTTCACCAAAGGTGGAAGGAAAGGTTTCGGATCCCCCTGTTGGGACATTATGCATATAAGGTGGTATAGTATTTTTGTAGAATATGGTAGTAGTATTTTGAATTAGCCATTTGGTGGTTGCTTCACAAAACCGTCCGTTTTTATGTTCGGAAAATAGAAAATGGTTTTTTGGTGCGACGAAAAGGAAAACTTCCTCCTGCAACATGTTCGCCATCCCATGATGCATGTGTATGCCTAATATGGGCACATTATCACAAACTATGCCTTGATTATAGCCATTAAAATTGGTCATTTGACCCGAAAGCCAAGAAACCTCGAATGAGATAGGTCATTTTGTGAAGGTTTTTTTGAGACATAATCAATATATCAAGTTTGATAGTTTTCCTTATAACTATGTCACATAATATGACACCACGCGAAGGTTTCGCATTGTTTAGATCGTTTTTTGAATTTTTTATCCCGTTTTAAACTATCGTCAAACTTTGTCGAACGACGGACATAAAGATTCTTAGCTCGGGGCCGAGCCTCGCAAAACTTTCATTGGATCTTTGATAAAATAGCATATTGTGAACCTAAAAATGATTTTTGTAAAAAAACATGAGCATCGGATCATGTACCTGTAGTTCATATCTGACCCACTTCCTACCGATTCGGCAGGAATTTGTCTTTTTCACCAAAGGTGGACGGAAAGGTTTCGGATCCCCCTGTTGAGACATTGTGCATATAAGGTGGTATAGTATTTTTGTAAAATGTGGTAGTAGTATTTTGAATTAGCCATTTGGTGGTTGCTTCACAAAACCGTCCGTTTTTATGTTCGAAAAATAGAAAATGGTTTTTTGGTGCGACGAAAAGGAAAACTTCCTCCTGCAACATGTTCGCCATCCCATGATGCATGTGTATGCCTAATATGGGCACATTATCACAAACTATGCCTTGATTATAGACATAAAATTGGTCATTTGACCCGAAAGCCAAGAAACCTCGAATGAGATAGGTCATTTTGTGAAGGTTTTTTTGAGACATAATCAATATATCAAGTTTAATAGTTTTTCTTATAACTATGTCACATAATATGACACCACGCGAAGGTTCCGCATTGTTTCGATCGTTTTTTGAATTTTTTATGCCCGTTTTAAACTATCGTCAAACTTTGTCGAACGACGGACATAAAGATTCTTAGCTCGGGGCCGAGCCTCGCAAAAATTTCATTGGATCTTTGATAAAATAGCATATTGTGAACCTAAAAATGATTTTTGTAAAAAAACATGAGCATCGGATCATGTACCTGTAGTTCATATCTGACCCACTTCCTACCGATTCGGCAGGAATTTGTCTTTTTCACCAAAGGTGGAAGGAAAGGTTTCGGATCCCCTGTTGGGACATTATGCATATAAGGTGGTATAGTATTTTTGTAGAATGTGGTAGTAGTATTTTGAATTAGCCATTTGGTGGTTGCTTCACAAAACCGTCCGTTTTTATGTTCGGAAAATAGAAAATGGTTTTTTGGTGCGACGAAAAGGAAAACTTCCTCCTGCAACATGTTCGCCATCCCATGATGCATGTGTATGCCTAATATGGACACATTATCACAAACTATGCCTTGATTATAGCCATAAAATTGGTCATTTGACCTGAAAGCCAAGAAACCTCGAATGAGATAGGTCATTTTGTGAAGGTTTTTTGAGACATAATCAATATATCAAGTTTGATAGTTTTCCTTATAACTATGTCACATAATATGACACCACGCGAAGGTTTTGCATTGTTTAGATCGTTTTTTGAATTTTTTATGCCCGTTTTAAACTATCGTCAAACTTTGTCGAACGACGGATATAAAGATTCTTAGCTCGGGGCGAGCCTGCATAAAACTTTCATTGGATCTTTGATAAAATAGCATATTGTGAACCTAAAATGATTTTTGTAAAAAACATGAGCATCGGATCATGTACATAGTTCATATCGACCCACTTCCTACCGATTTGACAATTTGTCTTTTTCACCAAAGGTGGACGGAAAGGTTTCGGATCCCCCTGTTGAGACATTGTCCATATAAGGTGGTATAGTATTTTTGTAAAATGTGGTGGTAGTATTTTGAATTAGCCATTTGGTGGTTGCTTCACAAAACCGTCTGTTTTTTATGCTCGGAAAATAGAAAATAGCTTTTTGGTGCGACGAAAAGGAAAACTTTCTCCTGCAACATTGTTCGCCATCCCATGATGCATGTGTATGCATAATATGGGCACATTATCACAAACTATGCCTTGATTTTAGCCATAACATTGGTCATTTGAACCGAAAGCCAAGAAACCTCGAATGAGATAGGTCATTTTGAGAAGGTTTTTTTGAGACATAATCAATATATCAAGTTTGATATTTTTTCTTATAACTATGTCACATAATATGACACCACGCGAAGGTTTCGCATTGTTTCGATCGATTTTGAATTTTTTATGCCTGTTTTAAACTATCGTTAAACTTTGTCGAACGGCGGACATAAAGATTCTTAGCTCGGGGCCGAGCCTCGCCAAACTTTCATTGGATCTTTGATAAAATAGCATATTGTGAACCTAAAAATAATTTTTATAAAAAAAACATGAGCATCGGATCATGTACCTGTAGTTCATATCTGACCCACTTCCTACCGATTCGGCAGAAATTTGTCTTTTTCACCAAAGGTGGACGGAAAGGTTTCGGATCCCCCTGTTGGGACATTGACCATATAAGGTGGTATACTATTTTTGTAAAATGTGATGGTAGTATTTTGAATTAGCCATTTGGTGGTTGCTTCACAAAACCATCCGTTTTTTATGCTCGGAAAATAGAAAATGGCTTTTTGGTGCGACGAAAAGGAAAACTTCCTCCTGCAACATTGTTCGCCATCCCATGATGAATGTGTATGCATAATACGGGCACATTATCACAAACTATGCCTTGATTCTAGCCATAACATTGGTCATTTGACCCGAAAGCCAAGAAACCTCGAATGAGATAGGTCATTTTGTGAAGGTTTTTTTGAGACATAATCAATATATCAAGTTTGATATGTTTTCTTATAACTATGTCACATAATATGACACCACGCGAAGGTTTCGCATTGTTTCGATCGTTTTTGAATTTTTTATGCCTGTTTTAAACTATCGTCAAACTTTGTCGAACGGCGGACATAAAGATTCTTAGCTCGGGGCCGAGCCTCGCAAAACTTTCATTGGATCTTTGATAAAATAGCATATTGTGAACCTAAAAATGATTTTTGTAAAAAAACATGAGCATCGGATCATGTACCTGTAGTTCATATCTGACCCACTTCCTACCGATTCGGCAGGAATTTGTCTTTTTCACCAAAGGTGGACGGAAAGGTTTCGGATCCCCCTATTGAGACATTGTGCATATAAGGTGGTATAGTATTTTTGTAAAATGTGGTAGTAGTATTTTGAATTAGCCATTTGGTGGTTGCTTCACAAAACCGTCCGTTTTTATGTTCGAAAAATAGAAAATGGTTTTTTGGTGCGACGAAAAGGAAAACTTCCTCCTGCAACATGTTCGCCATCCCATGATGCATGTGTATGCCTAATATGGGCACATTATCACAAACTATGCCTTGATTATAGCCATAAAATTGGTCATTTGACCCGAAAGCCAAGAAACCTCGAATGAGATAGGTCATTTTGTGAAGGTTTTTTTGAGACATAATCAATATATCAAGTTTAATAGTTTTTCTTATAACTATGTCACATAATATGACACCACGCGAAGGTTCCGCATTGTTTCGATCGTTTTTTGAATTTTTTATGCCCGTTTTAAACTATCGTCAAACTTTGTCGAACGACGGACATAAAGATTCTTAGCTCGGGGCCGAGCCTCGCTAAACTTTCATTGGATCTTTGATAAAATAGCATATTGTGAGCCTAAAAATGATTTTTGTAAAAAAACATGAGCATCGGATCATGTACCTGTAGTTCATATCTGACCCAGTTCCTACCGATTCGGCAGGAATTTGTCTTTTTCACCTGTGATTGACGGAAAGGTTTCGGATTCCCCCGTTGGGACATTGTCCATATAAGGTGGTATATTATTTTTGTAAAATGTGGTGGTAGTATTGTGAATTAGCCATTTGGTGGTTGCTTCACAAAACCGTCTGTTTTTTATGCTCGGAAAATAGAAAATAGCTTTTTGGTGCGACGAAAAGGAAAACTTACTCCTGCAACATTGTTCGCCATCCCATGATGCATGTGTATGCATAATATGGGCACATTATCACAAACTATGCCTTGATTCTAGCCATAACATTGATCATTTGACCCAAAAGCCAAGAAGCCTCGAATGAGATAGGTCATTTTGTGAAGGTTTTTTGAGACATAATCAATATATCAAGTTTGATATTTTTTCTTATAACTATGTCACATAATATGACACCACGCGAAGGTTTCGCATTGTTACGATCGTTTTTGAATTTTTTATGCCTGTTTTAAACTATCGTCAAACTTTGTCAAACGGTGGACATAAAGATTCTTTGCTCGGCGCCGAGCCTCGCTAAACTTTTATTGGATCTTTGATAAAATAGCATATTGTGAACCTAAAAATGATTTTTATAAAAAAAACATGAGCATCGGATCATGTACCTGTAGTTCATATCTGACCCACTTCCTACCGATTCGACAGAAATTTGTCTTTTTCACCAAAGATGGACGGAAAGGTTTCGGATCCCCCTGTTGGGACATTGTCCATATAAGGTGGTATAGTATTTTTGTAAAATGTGGTGGTAGTATTTTGAATTAGCCATTTGGTGGTTGCTTCACAAAACCGTCCGTTTTTATGTTCGGAAAATAGAAAATGGTTTTTTGGTGCGACGAAAAGGAAAACTTCCTCCTGCAACATGTTCGCCATCCCATGATGCATGTGTATGCCTAATATGGACACATTATCACAAACTATGCCTTGATTATAGCCATAACATTGGTCATTTGACCCGAAAGCCAAGAAGCCTCGAATGAGATAGGTCATTTTGTGAAGGTTTTTTGAGACATAATCAATATATCAAGTTTGATAGTTTTCCTTATAACTATGTCACATAATATGACACCACGCGAAGGTTTTGCATTGTTTAGATCGTTTTTTGAATTTTTTATGCCCGTTTTAAACTATCGTCAAACTTTGTCGAACGACGGATATAAAGATTCTTAGCTCGGGGCCGAGCCTCGCAAAACTTTCATTGGATCTTTGATAAAATAGCATATTGTGAACCTAAAAATGATTTTTATAAAAAAACATGAGCATCGGATCATGTACCTGTAGTTCATATCTGACCCACTTCCTACCGATTCGGCAGCAATTTGTCTTTTTCACCAAAGGTGGACGGAAAGGTTTCGGATCCCCCTGTTGGGACATTGTCCATATAAGGTGGTATAGTATTTTTGTAAAATATGGTGGTAGTATTTTGAATTAGCCATTTGGTGGTTGCTTCACAAAACCGTCTGTTTTTTATGCTCGGAAAATAGAAAATAGCTTTTTGGTGCGACGAAAAGGAAAACTTCCTCCTGCAACATTGTTCGCCATCCCATGATGCATGTGTATACATAATATGGGCACATTATCACAAACTATGCCTTGATTTTAGCCATAACATTGGTCATTTGACCCGAAAGCCAAGAAACCTCGAATGAGATAGGTCATTTTGAGAAGGTTTTTTTGAGACATAATCAATATATCAAGTTTGATATTTTTTCTTATAACTATGTCACATAATATGACACCACGCGAAGGTTTCGCATTGTTTCGATCGATTTTGAATTTTTTATGCCTGTTTTAAACTATCGTTAAACTTTGTCGAACGGCGGACATAAAAATTCTTAGCTCGGGGCCGAGCCTCGCCAAACTTTCATTGGATCTTTGATAAAATAGCATATTGTAAACCTAAAAATAATTTTTATTAAAAAAACATGAGCATCGGATCATGTACCTATAGTTCATATCTGACCCACTTCCTACCGATTCGGCAGAAATTTGTCTTTTTCACCAAAGGTGGACGGAAAGGTTTCGGATCCCCCTGTTGGGACATTGACCATATAAGGTGGTATAGTATTTTTGTAAAATGTGATGGTAGTATTTTGAATTAGCCATTTGGTGGTTGCTTCACAAAACCGTCCGTTTTTTATGCTCGGAAAATAGAAAATGGCTTTTTGGTGCGACGAAAATGAAAACTTCCTCCTGCAAAATTGTTCGCCATCCTATGATGAATGTGTATGCATAATAAGGACACATTATCACAAACTATGCGTTGATTCTAGCCATAACATTGGTCATTTGACCCGAAAGTCAAGAAACCTCGAATGAGATAGGTCATTTTGTGAAGGTTTTTTTGTGACATAATCAATATATCAAGTTTGATATTTTTTCTTATAACTATGTCACATAATATGACACCACGCGAAGGTTTCGCATTGTTTCGATCGTTTTTGAATTTTTTAGGCCCGTTTTAAACTATCGTCAAACTTAGTCGAACGGCGGACATAAAGATTCTTAGCTCGGGGCCGAGCCTCGCTAAACTTTCATTGTATCTTTGATAAAATATCATATTGTGAACCTAAAAATGATTTTTGTAAAAATATATGAGCATCGGATCATGTACCTGTAGTTCATATCTGACCCACTTCCTACCGATTCGAAAGAAATTTGTCTTTTTCACCAAAGGTGGACGGAAAGGTTTCGGATACCCCTGTTGGGACATTGTCCATATAAGGTGGTATAGTATTTTTGTAAAATGTGGTGGTAGTATTTTGAATTAGCCATTTGGTGGTTGCTTCACAAAAGCGTCCGTTTTTTATGTTCGGGAAATAGAAAATGTCTTTTTGGTGCGACGAAAAGGAAAACTTTCTCCTGCAACATGTTCGCCATCCCATGATGCATGTGTATGCCTAATATGGGCATATTATCACGAACTATGCCTTGATTATAGCCATAAAATTGGTCATTTGACCCGAAAGCCAAGAAACCTCAAATGAGATAGGTCATTTTGTGAAGGTTTTTTGAGACATAATCAATATATCAAGTTTGATAGTTTTCCTTATAACTATGTCACATAATATGACACCATGCGAAGGTTTCGCATTGTTTCGATCGTTTTTTGAATTTTTTATGCCCGTTTTAAACTATCGTCAAACTTTGTTGAACGACGGACATAAAGATTCTTAGCTCGGGGCCGAGCCTCGCTAAACTTTCATTGGATCTTTGATAAAATAGCATATTGTGAGCCTAAAAATGATTTTTGTAAAAAAACATGAGCATCGGATCATGTACCTGTAGTTCATATCTGACCCAGTTCCTACCGATTCGGCAGGAATTTGTCTTTTTCACCAACGGTGGACGGAAAGGTTTCGGATTCCCCTGTTGGGACATTGTCCATATAAGGTGGTATATTATTTTTGTAAAATGTGGTGGTAGTATTGTGAATTAGCCATTTGGTGGTTGCTTCACAAAACCGTCTGTTTTTTATGCTCGGAAAATAGAAAATAGCTTTTTGGTGCGACGAAAAGGAAAACTTACTCCTGCAACATTGTTCGCCATCCCATGATGCATGTATATGCATAATATGGGCACATTATCACAAACTATGCCTTGATTCTAGCCATAACATTGATCATTTGACCCAAAAGCCAAGAAGCCTCGAATGAGATAGGTCATTTTGTGAAGGTTTTTTGAGACATAATCAATATATCAAGTTTGATATTTTTTCTTATAACTATGTCACATAATATGACACCACGCGAAGGTTTCGCATTGTTACGATCGTTTTTGAATTTTTTATGCCTGTTTTAAACTATCGTCAAACTTTGTCAAACGGTGGACATAAAGATTCTTTGCTCGGCGCCGAGCCTCGCTAAACTTTTATTGGATCTTTGATAAAATAGCATATTGTGAACCTAAAAATGATTTTTATAAAAAAAACATGAGCATCGGATCATGTACCTGTAGTTCATATCTGACCCACTTCCTACCGATTCGACAGAAATTTGTCTTTTTCACCAAAGATGGACGGAAAGGTTTCGGATCCCCCTGTTGGGACATTGTCCATATAAGGTGGTATAGTATTTTTGTAAAATGTGGTGGTAGTATTTTGAATTAGCCATTTGGTGGTTGCTTCACAAAACCGTCCGTTTTTTATGCTCGGAAAATAGAAAATGGCTTTTTGGTGCGACGAAAAGGAAAACTTCCTCCTGCAACATTGTTCGCCATCCCATGATGAATGTGTATGCATAATACGGGCACATTATCACAAACTATGCCTTGATTCAGGCCATAACATTGGTCATTTGACCCGAAAGCCAAGAAGCCTCGAATGAGATAGGTCATTTTGTGAAGGTTTTTGAGACATAATCAATATATCGAGTTTGATATTTTTTCTTATAACTATGTCACATAATATGACACCACGCGAAGGTTTCACATTGTTTCGATCGTTTTTGAATTTTTTATGCCTGTTTTAAACTATCGTCAAACTTAGTTAAACGGCGGACATAAAGATTCTTAGCTCGGGGCCAAGCCTCGCTAAACTTTCATTGGATCTTTGATAAAATAGCATATTGTGAACCTAAAAATGATTTTTTATAAAAAAAACATGAGCATCGGATCATGTACCTGTAGTTCATATATGACCACTTCCTACCGATTCGGCAGAAATTTGTCTTTTTCACCAAAGGTGGACGGAAAGGTTACGGATCCCCCTGTTGGGACATTGTCCATATAAGATGGTATAGTATTTTTGTAAAATATGGTGGTAGTATTTTGAATTAGGCATTTGGTGGTTGATTCACAAAACCGTCTGTTTTTTATGCTCGGAAAATAGAAAATGGCTTTTTGGTGCGACGAAAAGAAAAACTTTCTCCTGCAACATTGTTCGCCATCCCCTGATGAATGTGTATGCATAATACGGGCACATTATCACAAACTATGCCTTGATTCTAGCCATAACATTGGTCATTTGACCCGAAAGCCAAGAAACCTCGAATGAGATAGGTCATTTTGTGAAGGTTTTTTTGAGACATAATCAATATATCAAGTTTGATATTTTTTCTTATAACTATGTCACATAATATGACACCACGCGAAGGTTTCGTATTGTTTCGATCGTTTTTGAATTTTTTATGCCTGTTTTAAACTATCGTCAAACTTTGTCGAACGGCGGACATAAAGATTCTTAGCTCGGGGCCGAGCCTCGCTAAACTTTCATTGGATCTTTGATAAAATATCATTTTTTGAACCTAAAAATGATTTTTGTAAAAATACATGAGCATCGGATCATGTACCTGTAGTTCATATCTGACCCACTTCCTACCGATTCGGCAGAAATTTGTCTTTTTCACCAAAGGTGGACGGAAAGGTTTCGGATCCCCCTGTTGGGACATTGTCCATATAAGGTGGTATAGTATTTTTGTAAAATGTGGTGGTAGTATTTTGAATTAGCCATTTGGTGGTTGCTTCACAAAACCGTCCGTTTTTTATGCTCGGAAAATAGAAAATGGCTTTTTGGTGCGACGAAAAGGAAAACTTCCTCCTGCAACATTGTTCGCCATTCCATGATGAATGTGTACGCATAATATGGGCATATTATCACAAACTATGCCTTAATTCTAGCCATAACATTGGTCATTTGACCCGAAAGCCAAGAAACCTCGAATGAGATAGGTTATTTTGTGAAGGTTTTTTTGTGACATAATCAATATATCAAGTTTGCTATTTTTCCTTATAACTATGTCACATAATATGACACCACGCGAAGGTTTCGCATTGTTTCGATCGTTTTTGAATTTTTTATGCCTGTTTTAAACTATCGTCAAACTTTGTCGAACGGCGGACATAAAGATTCTTAGCTCGGGGCCGAGCCTCGCTAAACTTTCATTGGATCTTTGATAAAATAGCATATTGTGAGCCTAAAAATGATTTTTGTAAAAAAACATGAGCATCGGATCATGTACCTGTAGTTCATATCTGACCCACTTCCTACCAATTCGGCAGAAATTTGTGTTTTTCACCAAAGGTGGACGGAAAGGTTTCGGATCCCCCTGTTGGGATATTGTCCATATAAGGTGGTATAGTATTTTTGTAAAATATGGTGGTAGTATTTTGAATTAGCCATTTGGTGGTTGCTTCACAAAACCGTCCGTTTTTTATGCTCGGAAAATAGAAAATGGCTTTTTGGTGCGACGAAAAGGAAAACTTCCTCCTGCAACATTGTTCGCCATCCCATGATGCATGTGTATGCATAATATGGGCACATTATCACAAACTATGCCTTGATTCTAGCCATAACATTGGTCATTTGACCCAAAAGCCAAGAAACCTCGAATGAGATAGGTCATTTTGTGAAGGTTTCTTTGAGACATAATCAATATACCAAGTTTGATATTTTTCCTTCTAACTATGTCACATAATATAACACCACGCGAAGTTTTAGCATTGTTTCGATCGTTTTTGAATTTTTTATGCCTGTTTTAAACTATATATAATGTTTTATGTTTTACTTAATTTTTATTTATAAATGTGTAATATTTGAGTGTAGATAGATATGTCTTATTTTTCTGCAAATTTTGATATATTATTTGTATTTTTCTGAATTAGAATGATTTAGTTATGATTTTTCAAAGTTTAATGAGATAAAATTAAAAAATAGCTACGCCGAGGGCAGCCGCCGGCGTATGCTAGAATATGCCGAGGGCAATTTTACGCCGACGGCTGCTTGGCGGGGCTGGCCTGGACGATGGCTACGCCGACGGCCCCGACGTTTGCCGTCGGCGTAGCTTCCCATTCCTGTAGGAGTCCAGTCGCTCTCGCTACGTAGTACGTACCACCACTATACGTCCTTGCCTGAACGAATTTTTATGAACTGATTCCCGTCTAATCATTCGTGCCGTCCTTCCTACGATTTATGCACTGATTCCCGTCTAATCATTCGTGCCGTCCTACGAAGTCCTAAAGTCTAGATTTGGGACAAAGCGTGCGTGCGTGTTCTTCTTCCCTACATTACATCATAACAGTCGTTTCATTCCTGGTTCTACTCTTCATCGTATCACATTACAAAGTCCCATAGACACCTTCAAATGTAGTCTTTTGACACATTCACTATTGCTACCCTGCATGAATAGAACCTCACCACCCTACTACCGCATGTCTGCATACGGCCGTTAATTAGCTATAGATAGATGAAAAGTGAGGATCTCGGGGCAGCTGGTCCGTAATTTGTGTCGTCTAGCACGGTTAAAACCAGAATCTTTGCTTTCGAGCTATAATCATAGGGGAAAGGAGGCTGAAATGAACCTTGCCACCATGCCCCATCGTAGATACTCCATTGTACAATTAGTCAATTACATATCGACAGGGCGATTGAGTAACTACTTTGATATTAGGAAGGAGACGATTATTCATTGGAGACAAGTCGATGGAACCGCACACCCTTACCAACTACTCCTTTCACGATAAAACATAGATTATTGCGCCGGAACTTTATCTTATGACGAATCGGTGATGTTTCGTCGATATGTAATTGTACAATACAAATATTGTTGTCGATTAGTCCCATTTCCGCTCTTTACTAACAATGCAACTTTGGACATCGAATGCAAGTGTGGCGTCGATACAACCATAACGTCTAGCACGACGCTACTTCATTGAAGACGGGGATACTCACAACAACACTTGAACTCGCATGTGCTCCTTATGAACTTATTGAATCAATTGCGGGGTGGTTGCACCACATGGTATCAAATGTTATGCTCGTGTATGTATTTAAGCATAAAAAGATAGATCGGACATGATGATAACCTGGAAAGAAACCAAGTCATGTGAACTTGCAGCCGAGTATAGCATAGCCATTGGTAGATTCATATTAGCATACACCATACGACAGACTACACAGAATTTGCACTTAGCCGAGACTACTTTGCCATGTTCTTAGAACCATGCATATTTATTCAATAATTTCTAGCCGATATACTACATGTTAGGATTTGGAGGCATCGGGATTTGTGATTCCGCTTTTTTTTGTGATTTTGCTACAATGAACTTTTGTCCAGTGATTCTCGTCTAATCATTTGTGTCGTCAATTCCTTGCAAGTCCTAAACTCTAGATTTGGGACAAAGCATCCGTGTACGTTCTTCATCGTCTGACATCATATAGAAGGTTGTCTTTCGACCCACGGTACCATCGCTAAACTGCACGAACAGAACCTCGCGGCGCTATTGCTTGTCTGCATACCGCCATAATTTTCTATAGAAGAAAAGTGAGGATATTGGAGCAGCCGGTCCGTAAATTGTGGCTCTAGCACACTTAATGCTCTTTTTCTTGGTTAATCATTCGGAATCTTTGCTTTCAAGCTACAATCATCGGGTAAAAGGAGGCCGAAATGAACCTTACCGCCATGCCCAATCTTAACAACTGTACTCTTGCTGCCCTATGAAAAAGGCACACTGTTTCTTGCCGATCGGTCCCTTAAAGCGCAGTTTCTTTGAGTACTTTAACATTGTGCGATTTTAAGAAACATCCACGTTAGTTCTCGGTGCCACTTAGTTCAAAATGATTGAGTTACATTTGCAAAGGGGAAGCTCAATAAGTATGGCCCAGCTAACTCCTGATTAAAAGCAGGGCGATGTACCAAATAATATGGTATGTTGCGACTTGTTTATCAATTGGTCGGGGTGCCATTATCGGGCACCAGATTAGCCAACCCATCTCTCTCAAAAAAAGATCAGCCAACCCAAACCTGAAACAAACAGCTAGCTGGATCGACCAAATTGAACATTAGTTCAAATCTAAAATAACCACAAGCTACTAGGTACTATCGGGAATAAAAGTCAAGCAACATGCAAGATTTCGTGCATCTAACTGGTAGACGGTCCTGAACGTTGTTGCCATGTACCGGGAGCGATTCTGTTGGAATCCTTCACACCTCCCATGAAAACTATACTCCCTTCATATTATGACAAACCCGTGACATCTATTTGAGACAGAGAGAGTAGTATTTTTAGTAGGGGGCTGCTACACAGTGCGCGGGCACTCTTTGGTCTTTCACGGTGTCCCACCTGAAAATAGAAAACCGGCTCCGTATTCCAAAAGTAGAAAGTTCTGTTCCCCACGTTCCCTACTCCCCAGCTCGCACTAGTCGTTCTCACGTTCTTATTGCACCAGCCTATCCCTACTTTACACGCCTTCTTCTTACCCCAGTCCATCAACAAAAACCAGAAACCAAAAACAAAAATCACCACTTTTCTTACTGAATGTAGCTTAACCACACTTGTTACAGCTTGGTCAGAAATGACTGATTGTATGCTATCGCCCCACGTACAACAGCATGAAACTTTAACTACACATCGCCATGGTGCAACAAAATGACCCAATTCAGTTTAGTCTGTGCAAATCGCCATGGTGCGAATATGGAACAAAATGAGCACTTTCCAATGTCAGCAGAAACTCTGCAAGCCCATCATCGAATACATTGCACTTCAATGATAGACATCCTATATTTTGCCAAAGCATGTTCAATGTGTACCAAAAAAGGACTATCGGAACGCACTAAAATCTCGCAAGATGAAAAAGGGGAAAAAACTTCATTATGATTGTCACCTAACCACTTCGTCGAGATTGCCCAGGACATGGTGTTTGATGAACATATCCACAGTTGCTAGATCTGACGAGAAAAAGGACAACTTGTTTCTGTAGAAAGCCTCAAGCTGTAAGAAATAGCGAAAATAAATCACAGCTTTTATACCTAAAAGATAGAGTCTATACAGTATCCATAGTGGGAAAAGGTTATAGTATACACACTATCCATGTGCAAAAAATTATAGTCCAGTTACTCTCAATATGCACAAACTTACTTGGTAGGTACAGTCCATACACAAAGGGTTCCAGGCTATGCTCAAAAAAAGTTACAGTCCTTATGCAAAAGAGTTACATGTTGGATACTTAAAAGATTTTCGGTGCACAAACCAAAAAGAGTTTCTATAAACTAGGCTGAAAAGTTACAGTCCATGCATGAAAGAGTTACATGGTAGATATAAAAAGCTATAGACAATACACAAAAAATTACAGGCTACATGAAGAAGATGCAGTTCATAAGTGCAAAGAAAAGTTATAGGCTACATACAGTCCACAAATATGATGTTATAGGCTAAAACAATCAAAATGTACAAAAAAAGTCATATATGCAAAAAGTTACTATTTTACAGTCCATATGTAAAAATCATAACATATATGCTATGAATTCAAAAAGTTACAGTCATACTCAAAAAGTTACTCAAAAAGTTATAGGCTAGAGATAAAAAGCTACGACCTAGGTGTAAAAATGTTATAGTCAATAAGTCAATACACGGAAAGTTACATACCAAGATGAATTAGTGCCCCCTTCATCTAAATTGCCCCAAATTAGTGCTAATTTGAACATGATAGGTACATCATAATTATTGCTAATTTGAACATGATAGGTACATCATAATTATTGCTAATTTGAACATGATAGTTACAATTTTTGACATAAACATAACAGCACGACTATGACCCCTGCCGTACATGAGCAAACTAGTACTCCAAGTTTGGTTTCAGGGGATCCACACACCCATGACTCCCTGATGTACATGAGTAAGCATCTAGTACCACGAAATTCAATTTCAGGGGGTCTACACCATGACCATGCTATACATGAGCAAAAACCAGTGGATCTACACCTCTATAAATCCTTGATGTACACATGAGCATCTAGGGCTGCACATGAACACTGCAGCACAACTAAAAAGGGACACAACTAGGAAGCTCCACTATGTATTCAAAGGATGGAAATAAAACAGAATAACATGATGGCATGTAAGAAAATCTAAAACTACTACTACAAGTGTTGCGTCCTCTGTATTCAAGGATGGAAATAAAAAAGAATAGCATGCTGACATGTAAGAATATCGAAAATTACTACAAATGTTACATCCTATGTGTGCATAGGATGGAAATAAAACATACCATTGTCCTACAGAATAACATGACGGCATGTAAGAAAATCTAAATTACTAGTACAAGTGTTGCGTCATCTGTATTCAGGGATGGAAATAAAAAAGAATAGCATGCTGGCATGTAAGAATATCTAAAATTACTACAAATGTTACATCCTATGTGTGCATAGGATGGGAATAAAACATACCATTGTCCTACAGAATAACATGACGGCATGTAAGAAAATCTAAATTACTAGTACAAGTGTTGCATCCTCTGTATTCAGGGATGGAAATAAAAAAGAATAGCATGCTGGCATGTAAGAATATCTAAATGTTACATCATGTGTGTGCATAGGATGGGAATAAAACATACTATTGTCTTACAAAAATAACATGACGGCATGTAAGAAAATCTAAATTACTAGTACAAGTGTTGCGTCCTCTGTATTCAGAGATGGAAATAAAAAAGAATATCATGCTGGAATGTAAGAATATCTAAAATTACTGCAAATGTTACATCCTATGTGTGCATAGGATGGGAATAAAACATACCATTGTCACACAGAATAACATGACGGCATGTAAGAAAATCTAAATTACTATAAAAGTTTGTATACTATTCCCTGTTATAACTTACAACCTGATAAGCATTGCATGATTGACATGTAAAAATATTAGAGGAAATACATGCTAGCATGTAAAAAAACAGTAAATAAACTAACAATATTACATTCTAGCTACGTGGGAGAAATTCAACCAGTCTATTCTCCAGTTATAACCTACATCCTGATAAGCATAACACGAATAACTACTTGTAACAGAAACAAACTGCAGGACAACATCGATCTAAGCTATATCATGGTCACATACCTGGTGCAAAAGCTAGGTCCTACACACAATAAACTATGTCCTGGAACATAGAAAAAAGTGAGCAGAAAGCCCAATGTATATCCGTACTAACAAAAAGGTCAACTAACACTTGCAAAATCCTAAGAAATGAGAAACAACAGCCATGGATGTACACAGGCTGAATTGAAGTTAAACTTCATCCTCTGGACTACAATCATATGCATGGTTCCTTGCAAAATTTAAATATATAAGCTACATGAACGGTTGAATAGAAGAACCCATAGAACCTACTGTGATGAACTATTGAATCGAATAATTCACAAAACCTATTGTGTTATGTACACAAATTGAGCACAAAACAATCATGCATACTGTGGTGCACAACCTATCAGATGCGAAATCATGGCAGAAACAACACCACCGTGGACAAAATTGGGGGCACCCACGCCGAGAAAAACAGCAGCGCCGCTATGGTAAAAAACTTGACAAAAATGACAGGGATTAGGATGGTTTCGTGGTAGTACTCACCGGGTGAAAATCTCCGATGAGATCGACGAGCAGCACGCCGAGGCTGATCCTCCGCCGGTGCCTCTCACCACAGCCACTCCTGCACCTCGAACGCGTCCCGTCCATCTTCCTCCTCCACAACTTCTCCCATGAACCAGTACGCCAACACCAAGCCTCGGATGTGTCTCCTGATCTGACGCTCGTCGCCGACGAGGTCCAGCAAGGAGACGAGAAGGGATGTGGGGGAGAGATCAAAGGGGAATGGGGATAAACGTGCTCGACAGCTGAAATTTCAAGAGTCGGGAACGGCCGGACGGGGCTGTCCTTTTTTGTCGCTTGCGCCGCTTCGTCCGCGTCATAGGATGGAGATCCAACGTACGAAAGACGTGAGCACTCCGATAAGATCAAAACGAGCCCACGCAAGAATTAGAAATTGGGTTTTTAGTATTCCTACATATGAAGGTCATAGTTGGGCCTGTGCATATAAACACTAACCTGCAAGTTGCATCAAACACACATGAAAATTCTAATTTCTTGCATATGAGCATATCGGTCTGATAGGCCTCTATTGTTGTTTTGAAACGTAGAAATCTTATATGCAGACTAATATAAATCAGAGAGTGTAATATAGAAATTACAACTTCCCCAGGTGGCCACGGAAAAAGTACTTGAAGAACGAAAAATCTGCATTTCGGTGGCTCGTTTTCTGTGCCAGGTGGAGACGATTTTTATTGGAGGCCACGTGATGGAACGGCAGACTGTTTGCTAACTACGGTGACTACACTTTCACAATAAGATACACATAAACTGAGCAGAGATATTAACTAGTTACATTTATATGTTTGGCTAATGCATGTTGTATGTTGTTAGATTAATATGTCACGGTATCGTGACAAATCTACTAATCCTATAAATTGAGGAGAGTCGTTATTCCTATTTATTCTCATATATTGCAAAGATTATTGATGTTTTCGGCTTGTTAACGACAATGCGACTTGATATATCGAATGGAAAATTTATCACAAAATGTGGCATGGCGATAATGACCATAATGCCTACCATAGAGTTGCTACATTGAACGCAGGAATACTCACAAGAGCACATGAACTCCCATGTGCTCCTTGTGACAGTACTGAACTTCTTGAAGAGTTGTTGCACCCCATGATAAAAAATGTTATGTGAGTATATATTTCAAGCATGAGAAGAGAGATCGAACATGATCATAAGTGACCAAAGAACCCATCAAGTGCACCGGAGGCCGAGTATAGCCTACCCATCTATAGGTTCATATTAGTATACACCATATAACAAAGTACACAACTTTGTAATGTTGTTAGAACCATATACATTTTAGGACTTCCAAACTGATATACATCCTAGGATTTGGAAGCGTCGGGATTTGCAACTGCACTAATTTTTTACTACATGTGACGTAAAATCCACGGCATATTCAGTTGAAAATGACCCTTCTCTAGCTTTTAGGCCATCCATGAAAGGCAGTTTTTTCTTCTTACCTTCGTTGTTTACTCACGGAGTTGGAGCACCAGAGCACATACGTGACAGGAAGCGAAATAGCTTTGATATTTAATAAATTTGTTGACTATAAAGACGATATAGGAGAATATAACACGGGAAAAGATAAAATGGCTAGTTGAAACCGTATGACTCCATGTAACTAGATCGGTCAAATGTAGTTCAAAGTTTAGGTTATAAGTCAATCACGCGATAAAACAAAAGACTACTCTCTAGATATCGAAATACCAAAGTGTTTAGCACCGTGAACACTCATGGTTTCGTTTCTAACTTGATTCTATAGAAGACAATTATTTCTCTTCTAACTCTTCTTCTTGGACAGTTCCAAATGAGCCATTAGAGCATCTCCACTCCCCCCATACGGTGTCTGGCGCTTGGACTTATGAGGGCGCTAGAGTGACTGATCCTATCGGGTGGCACCGTCTACAAGCGGCCGCACCTCCCCCCAAAAACGTCGCCCCATTTGACAGATCCAAACATAGTGCCTCAAAACACAGTCTCAACGATCAAATAGAACATAGTCTCGATAATCAAGTCATCACAAATCGCCGCAATTCAAGCCCAGCGAGCAAAAAAGGGCGCATACCGTTCTTTCATAGCCGCGGAAATTAAGGGGCAAGATCATCTGGCGGGGTAGAAGACGCCTCTGGGGTAGCCTATGCCGCCTGTGGAGTCACAACCGATGGTGGAGTCACAGTCGCAGGGGTAGCCGGTGGTGTAGCGGTGATGGAGTAACTACTTTGATATGCCATGTGACCATAGGAAGGAGACGATGATTCATTGGAGATCAGGCGATGGAAATGCACACCCTTCCCGATTGCAATGACTACTCCTTTCACGATAAAACATAGATTATTGCGCCCAAACTTTACCTAATGACGAATCGATGATGTTTCATCAATATGTAATTGTACACTGCAAAAATATTGTTGTTGGTTAGTCCCATTTCCGCTCTTTACTAACAATGCAACTTCGGACATCGAATGCAAAGATGTCTCAAGTGTGGAATCTATACAACCATAATAGTCACAACAACACTTGAACTCGCATGTGCTTCTTATGAACGCGTATTGAATCAATTGCGTGGTGGTTGCACCACATGGTATCAAATGTGATGACATGTATGTATTTAAGCATGAAAAGAGAGATGGGACATGATGATACCCTGGAAAGAAACCAACTCATGTGCACCTGCAGCCGAGTATAGCATAGCCATTGATAGATTCATATTAGCATACACAATCCGACAGACTACACAGAATTTGCACTTAGCCGAGACTATCTTGTCATGTTCTTAGAACCATATAATTATTCTATGATTTCTATCTGATATACGTGTTAGGATTTGGAAGTATCGGGATTTGTGATTCCGCTAAAGTGTCATACATCGCCACATCGGCAGGAGGCAAAACGGCAGGCTGAAGTGCAGGGACGGTTTCGGAAACGATCGCTCCTTCGCGAAAATAAGGAAAATTCTTAGGCACGGAGTAAACTAGAACGGAAAATTCTTAGGCACGGAGTAAACCAGTATCGTAGGATTCGGAATATGAAAGCAAAGGTGAAAAATATTTGCACAGCGTCTAGAAAAAAACTCTATGAACAGTTGGACATCATGGTTTTGCAACAGGTTTTAGCCTCTCCGGTGCAAGCTGCGCACTGTTCCTTGTTCCTGCCCCCCTCCCCACACCACCCCATCACGCGAATCTCTAGTTGGGAACAAGAGATTTTACTCTTCCGTCAGTCCCGACACACGCCTCACAGTCCACGTTTTCCTCGTCAAACCTGTCGGACCCACAGTGCGCACTTCCGGGAACGCTGATACCGGTTTGGTCCTACCGTTGTAGTTTGCAGCACAAAAAATGTCACTGTTCCGTATATTCTGGTTTTAGTTAATGTCATTGGTATAATATATGTATGTTGGACATTTTGATTTAGGTATTTTGTGTTGACACCTTCCACACTGTATATCTTCGGCATTGCTCATCAAAGGGAGTGTTTGAATGAAGGTTGAGAAGCGTTGGAATTAGGCGCGTGGCGCTTGTTTTAAACCATATAGTGATTTTTGGAGAAGACAAACGTGATTTGGGAAAGAGGAATTTTCAAAATCGAGAGGTTGTTGGCAGTATATAGTTTCTTGCAAGGAACCATGGAGGATGGCATTTTTGACATCTAATTGGTGAATAGGCCAGGAAGAAGAGATGGCATTTCTAAGGACCGAACGAATGGTGCTGGATTTGACTACATGAGAAAAAGTTTTGTCATAGTCTATGCCATGCTGCTGGGAATAGCTATGATAGACCCAGCAAGCCTTGTAGTGAGAGAGGGATCCATCGAGTGAAATTTGTGACGAAAGACCCAGTTTCCGGAGACAATATTAGCACCGGGTTGGTCAGGGACAAGCTGCCAAGTATGATTATCAAGAAGTGCATTGAATTCGCTTCATGGCAGCGGTCCAATTATGGTCAGAGCAGTTTATATGAGTTTGGAAGGGGAAATAGTGGTAGTGGCATGGAGATTAAGGCGGGAGGTAGGTAGGAGAAAACCAGAATTTGCACGAGTACACGTGACATGGTCGTTGGTGGGTGTCGTCATAGGAACAGCTCGTGGAGGAAGTGTAGATGGAGCGGACACAAAATAAGATGACACGACGACATGTTCCGCCACGACAGGATTTTGAGGTGCGTTGGCTGCCGCGGCAGGCGGCGGTAGAGAATTCTCTGCTGCGGCAGAGCAAGGAGCATGATCGGATGTCGCGGCAGAGGTTTGGCTGGTTTTGGCTGCCGCGGTAGGGGACGACAGAGATTTTTTTGCCATGATAGAGTTTTTGCTAATGAGTGTGGAAAGAATGCGTTTGTTGGGGGATCGAGAAGGGGAAGACAATGGAGAGGGTGGGTGGTTTTGTAGAGGATCGGTCAGCAAAAGGAAAAATATGTTCTTTGAATGTAACGTGGCGAGAGATGTGGATGCGACCAGAGAGCAAATCAAGGAAACAATAACCTTTATGCTCGTCGGAATAGCCGAGGAAAACATAGGGTAGGGATCATGATGTTAGTTTGTTGGGGGAGGTGGCGTACATATTAGGAAAGCAGAGGCGGCCAAAAACACGAAGTTCAGGGTAGTTTGGATGGGAAAGGAAAAGAGATAAATATGGTGTAGATTTTGGGTTAGCTGTAGAGGGTCTAGTGTCGAGAAGATAGGTGGCGGTGCGAAGAGCTTCAGCCTTGCATGGAGGAGTGGATGAGGAGGGTTCAGACTATGTCATTTAAAGTACGAAGAGAGCGTTCAGACTTGTCGTTCTGAAAAGAGGTATAGGGACATGAAAACCGAGGGATAATGCCATGATGGAGAAACAAATTGCGATTTTTAAAATTGTCGAATTCTCGTCTATTGTCACATTGTATAAAGTGAACTGGAAGGAGAAAATGGGCGGACATATATCTTTGGAAATTCAGAAAAATAGTATGAACATCAGATTTGTTGCGGAGGGGAAAAGTCTAGACAAATTGAGTGTAATCGTCGAGTATGAATAGATAATATTGAAAGCCAGAGACTAACATGCGATGATGTCCATAAATCATAATGTATTAATTCAAATGGAAAAGTACTACTGGAACTCGATGAACTAAAAGAAAGACGAACATGTTTGCCTGTTTGGCATGACTCAAGACGATCATTATGATAGGGGATAGCAAATTCACTAAGAAGCAATGACAAGACTTTATTATTTGGATGTCTGAGACGGTGATGTCAAAGATTGACGGTAAGCCAACATGGACGATGGTGTTGTGGCGGCAGGGGCTCCTTGAATAGAATATAGATAGATGGAACTATTGAAGTGTGCGATCTCCACCTTGGTCAGGTAATCTTTCACAGATAAACCAAAGGGATCAAACTCGACAAAGACAAAATTATCGTATGTGAATTTGCGAACGGAAATTAATTTTTTTATAAGGGCAGGTGCAATTAGAACATATCGAAGAAGGAGTGGTGTTGTTGGAGAGGGTAATTGAGTGTGGCCGGCCCAAGAGATGGGTATGGTGGAACCGTTGCCGTGTGTGATGGAGAAAAAAGGAGAGGAAGTAAAGGATGATAGCATATTACTCGAGTTAGACGTATGAATAGAAGCACCAGAATTGAAAATCTAGTCCGTACCTGAGTTTCCTTAAGTAGCAAAGTGATTCATGGCCTAAAAAAGGCGGCTTGGTCCCAATTCGGAATCGGAGTGGGCAGGAGCGGTGGTACAGGCACAAGTGATGATGTAGTTGGCGGAGCGGGAAGCTGCTACTGTATGTGGTTGCCAATTGCGGGTGCTGGAGCGGAGGTGCCATAGGGGTAGTAGGTTGAGGTAGCATGGTAAGCCTTCGTAGGTGGGCACGGTCCGAGAAGATCCGGGGAGCCTGTGTTAGGCTGCATGCCTAGCGTCCACTGGCCGGAGTAGGCGGGTGGCGCACCGAGAGGGAGTGAAAGGGTATTTTACCCTATACTGTTTTTTGGTTGACAATGACAACGTGGTTAGAGTGGACTAATAGTACTTCTAGTGTCTTACACAGGTTCTAGTCCGATGTTGTGATGAAAGGTCATCGGAGACCCCCACCCCCCCTCCCATTTTGATAACGAAGCTTCGCACCAGAGTTTTCCCTTTTTTGTAATTTGAGTCTAGTTCGGAGCTCTGCACTATTTAGAGGGGTTCTCTCGATGAGCTTGTTGGGGATGATTACCTAAGCCATATACACATCCCATTCTCCTACCTAATCCATCACCAAAGAGAGAAGAGAAGAAATCCTATCCATCAAGCCCTTTTCTGCAGATCCGATTTTCAGACCGATTGGACTGGCTCCCAGACCAGACCGTCCGGTGTCAGGATCGGAAATCCGAACCCAAACCGGGATTTCTGGATTACTTACTCCGAATCTATCCGGGTCTGGGTACAGTGAGCATGTTCGGTTGAAGTCCGGTTTTCCGGGCTGATAACCAGACAGTCTGTGTGTGAACCGGTCCAACCAAACTTAAAACCGGACCTTGCGAAATTGGCCTGAAATGGCTAGTTTTTCTCCTTGAGTATAAATATCCCTTCTTCCACCTTGAGTAGGTTAGGCATTCAGTTTATATCCTTCTTGAAGCTCTCTCTCTCTCCCATTGTTGAAACACAAAATCTTGAGGATCTCCCATTCTATCCAACAAAATCCAAATCCCTTTGTTAGAAAAGAAGAGGAGGTCCCGATCTATGTTTCCACCAAGCCAAAGTTCATTCCCCCTTGAGTTCATCGAGTTAGCTTGTTACTCTTGGGTTTGTGGGAAACCCTAGGCGGCGAGGTTCGCCCGAAGGCATTCGGCTTGTGATTTGCTCCGTGGAAAGTTTGTGAGGGTTTGGAGACTACCTTAAAGTCTACCACAAGTAAGTGAGCTATTCCTTCGTGGGATAGGCTCGGAGAAGAAGGTGAGCCTTTGTGGCGCGTGAGGAATCCTTCGTGGAACCTCACACCTCTCCAACGTGACGTAGCCCCCTTCCCAAAGGTGGTGAACATGGGAATACATCTTCGTCCCCGTGTGCTTCGGTTATTCCTTAACTGATCTATTACTTGTGTTGTTTACCTTGTGATAGCCTTCGAGCTTGAAGTATCTTGTTCATCATCTAGGTTGTCTCACCTAGTTTGCATTTAGGCTCACTTATATTCCGCAAAGCCTAAAACTTGCAAAAGATTATAAAGAATTTTGTAGAAACCTATTCACCCCCCCTCTAGGTTAACCATCTTACACTTTCAATTGGTATCAGAGCCAAGGGCTCTTTTAAGGGCTTCACCGCCTTACAGAAAAGATGGTTTTCTCCGATGATGAGGAGTAAAAGACTTATTTGGTCAAGGAGCTTTGTGAAATCTTAGCCAAGGGTGCCCTTGAAAAGGCCAAGGCGGATTCCGATCTCCTTGTTCGAATGAGTTACCTAGAAGGACAACTTAAGGCCATTGGCGATGGGGCTTTTCTTGGTAACCCATTGGTAATACCTCAAGGGAGACCAATGGACACCGAAAAGGATAAGGATGCCGAGTCCGCTCATGAGGGCGGCTCGTCAAAAACTTCCACGCCCCCTAATCAATTTCCTTATGTTTATCATAAGCAAAAGAACATCATGCCTCATATTAATGGTTCGGGTCCCGCACCTCATTATGATGGAACTCATTTCTCTCATTGGAAAGCTTCTATGGAATCTCATCTTTGCAGCTGTAGCGTTGATCTTTGCGAGATTGTATGCACCGGTTTCCACCCTCATGATCCCAAAAACCTCACTCCGGGATAGTACTACGACCGTCAACTAAATGCAACGGCTTGTGACAAGATAAGGAGTGCCATTCACCGCACTCTCCATGATTAAGTCAGCGACATCCCCACCGCAAAGGATCTTTGGGATAGGATTGTCATTCTCCAAGAGGGAACCTCTCTTATCCAAAAATCCAAGTATGAAGCTGCCAAGTCAGATATGAACATGTTCATGAACCATGATGGTGAGACTATCGCTGAATCATACAAGAGACTTGTTGCCCTCCGCGTGAAGATTGGTGGCCTAGGGTGTGAGAAGTATGATGATGGATTCAATTTGAATGATGAACTTATCAAGTCCAAGATTGTCTCCATGATCGCGGTCACCGACAAGAAGCTTGCCCTTAACTTGCAACTCCTTGATAGAGCTAATCAATTCACTCATGATGATCTAGTCTCTTATCTAGTTACCACGGATAACTTGGCGGATGAAGGGCAAAAGATCAAGGAGATCAACCGTGCTATTGGATCCTCCCACTCTCTAGCATTAAAGGCCAAGCATGTGCAAGAAGATGTTGCTAGTGATGAAGAAAGCGATGTTGATGGAGTTGATGATATGCTCTCTCAACTTGCTCTCTTCACCAAGAACATGAAGTTCCAAAGAAGGAGAAGTTTAATGGGATCAAGTGATAAGAAGAGGATGTGCTACAGTTGTGATGAGTCGACCCATTTTGCCGACAAATGTCCATATGAGAAGAGGCTTGACAAGCCCAAGTATGAATAATGTGCCAAACCAAGATTGAAGCCCAACCCCATCAATGAAAGATACAAGAGGAACAATAGGCGTGATGGCAAGGGCTTCCTAGGTCAAGAATACATATCCGACAAGGAGGAAGAGGATGAATATAAGGTGGTTGGAGTGGCCGGTTTGGCCTTCACCAAACCCAGGTCTCTCTTCACCTATGACTACACCAAGGACTACACCGACGACTCTCCTACTCCCAAGGTCACCGCCACTTGCCTCATGGCAAGGAGCTCCAAGGCCGTTTCCGACGTGGAGTATGGGGATAAGGAGAAAGTGGTGGGTGTGACCGGTTTGGCATATGTCGAACCCGGTTCACCTCTCACCTACGACTACGCCAAGGACTACATCGAGAGTTCTCCTATTCCCAAGATCACCGGTTCTTGTCTTATGGCAAGAAGCTCCAAGGTAATTGTCTCTCCTCCATCCCTATCTAGTGTCTTGGATGATCTTGAGAGTGATCATGATAGTGATAGTGATGAATTTGGTGAAGAGTATATAAAAGAAATGTATGTTATCATGAAGTCTCTTCCTCCCATTGCTCGTTCTAGAGTCAAGCAATTAATGGAACTTGTTAGCTCACGTGATGAGGCCATTGATAGATTGGAATCTCATATTGGATGAGAAACGAAGATTCAATCTTCTTGAGCAAGAGATTTGTGAGGAAAAGAATACCAATTCTTTTCTTAAACTACAAATTGAAATTTTTGAAATTGATAAAGCAAAAGACATGGACACTATTGATAGGGCTAACTCATTGTCCCAAGAGCTTGATGCCTCAAAGAAAGAGCTTGAAGTTGCTCATGCTTCTCTTACCAAGGACCTTGAGTACCTTGAGAAGGCTAGTTTTCTTGTCAAGCGTGAGCTCATAAAACTTGGAGAGAATCATGATCAACTTCGGGTGTCCTATGAGAAGGCTCTTGGTACATTGAAGGATCCAATTATTGTTGAAAATGATTCTTGTACCTCTAACTCTACCTTTGATCAAGCTCACCTCATTGAGGAAAATAAGAAGTTGAAAGAGCAACTTGAGAAAGAGCGTCGTGCACCTACCTCCAAGGGAAAGATCCTAGATGAGATTTTATCCTGTCAAAAGATGAGAATTTCCAAGGAAGGTGTCGGTTTTGATCCAAAGAACAACAAGAGCAATGCCATTCCACCAAAGAAGATAACCTTTGTAAAAGAAGGTGACAAGGTGGTTGACCAAGTCAAAAGGAATGTGGTGAATGGGGGAGCCATGAGGGGCAATCCCAATCAAAAGTATGCGGGAAAGTCTAATCCTTCCTATGTGCTATGTAAGGGCACTCAAGGAGATGTATATGCCAAATATGTTGGCCCTCGAAATGGTTATGCTTATAGGTGGTACTCAATTTGGGTACCTAAGGATCTTGTTGCTAATGCTAGGGGACCCATTACACAATGGGTTCCTAAATCAAAGAATTGATTTTGTAGGGTTATGCCTCCGGTGGATCAAAATGGGTGTTTGATAGTGGATGCACCAATCACATGACCGGAGGTAGAAGTGGGCTTGACCAATTCATTCACGATGTCAACTCAACGTCAAGCATCACTTTTGGAGATAACTCCAAAGGAAAGGTACTAGGCTATGGTAAGTTGGTAATCTCCAAGGTTTTGACTCTAGAGACCATCTTACATGTTGAAAACCTTGGTTACAACTTGCTTTCAATTAAACATCTTGCGAATGCCGACTATGACTCCGATTTCTCTAGAACTTTTGTAAAGGTCTTTAGGGGTGATGATCTCAGCTTGGTTCTCATTGGACATGTGGAAGATGACCTTTATGTGGTCGACCTCTCGAAAGAGAGTCAATCTCTTCCTACATGTCTAATGGCCAAGTCTGACAAGGGATGGCTTTGGCATCGTCGCCTAGGTCATGTCAACATGAGAAATCTCAATCTACTCCTAAAGGGTGAGCATATTATTGGACTAACCGGTATCTCCTTTGAGAAAGATCGTGTGTGTAGTGCTTGCATTTCAGGAAAGCAAATTGGGAAGCATCATCCTTCTGTTACCAAGGTGGCGACGTCAAGACCCTTGGAGCTTCTCCATTTGGATCTATTCGGGCCATCAACATATGACTCCCTTGGTGGAATAAGATATGGTCTTGTCATTGTTGATGATTACTCAAGGTATACTTGGGTCTTTCTTCTCAACAAAAAGGATGAGATCTTCAAGGAATTCATGATCTTCGCTAAGCAATCTCAACACACTCATGGAGTGGAGACCAAGACCATTAGAACCAACAACGGCACCAAGTTCAAGAACTACACCATGCAAGAATTTGTTGAAGATGAGGGGATCAAGCATGAATTCTCAGCTCCTTATACGCCTCAACAAAATGGTGTTGTTGAAAGGAAGAACCGGACAATCATTGAGATGGCAAGAACAATGTTGAGTGAATTCAAGTCCCCTCACAATTTTTGGGGAGAAGCTATTGCTACCGCGGTTCACTACACGAACCGGCTCTTCCTCCAAGATCCCTTTGACATGACTCCATACGAGATTCTCACAAGTAAGAAGCCCAATGTCAACTACTTCCGTGTCTTTGGATGCAAGTGCCTCGTCAAGAACAAAAAGGAAAAGCTCGGTAAATTTGAATATAGAACTATAGAGGGTATATTTGTTGGTTATGAGGAAAACTCTCATGCCTATAGATACTACAACAAGACCAATGGTTGTGTTGAAGTATCTTGTGACGTGGAGTTTTTGGAGAATAATGGCCCCCATGAGGGGCAAGTTTCTTCTCGTGATGTAGGTGATGGTTATTCTTCTCAAGTCATCAAGTTGATGGGTATTGGGCACATCTTGCCCACCGAGTCTCATGTTCATGTTCAACAAGATGATGGGGGGAGAATCAAGCTCAACTCAAGAAGAGCCAAGCTCTACCCAAGTTGAGCCATCAAATGCATCACAAGATCAACATCTCACTCAAGATGCCATGCAAACCGAACAACAAGAATCAAGCCCTCAAACCCTTGAGCAAGACCAAGTAGAAGATCAACCTCCATCTCAAGGCCAAGCTCAAGATGGTGTCAATGATCAAGGCCTCTCAAAAGATGAATTTGTTGATCATGAAGGCACAATTCGGAAGATTAAGGCCGCCTCCATTGCAAGTGGACTTCAAGTCAACAATATCCTTGGAAGCATATCAAGAGGGATCGAGACCCGTGCCAGGAAGAAGAACCTCACAGCCTTTTGTGGTCATCATGCCTTTGTGTCCAACTTTGAGCCCCTTAAGGTTCATGAGGCTTTGGAGGATCCGGATTGGGTCATTGCCATGCAAGAACTCGAGTGTTTCACCCGCAATGAATTTTGGTCTCTAGTGGAGAGGCCTAAAGATCATCGCATCAATGTCATTGGGACCAAGTGGGTGTTCAAGAACAAGCAAGATGAGAACAGGGTCGTCACAAGAAACAAAGCAAGGTTAGTGGCGCAAGGGTATGCCCAAATAGAAGGTATTGACTATGAGGACACCTTTGCGCCCGTTGCTCGTCTTGAAGCTATTCGTCTCTTGCTTGCTTATGCATCTTTCCATAACTTCAAGCTTTATCAAATGGATGTGAAAAGTGCTTTTCTTAATGGTCCCTTGAAAGAGGTTGCATATGTAGCTCAATCCCCGGGTTTCGAAAATGCACGCTATCCCAACCATGTGTATCTACTCCATAAGGCTCTCTACAGACTAAAGCAGGCTCCTTGTGCTTGGTATGAGCACCTTAGGGATTTTCTACTCATGGATGGGTTTAGCGTGGGTAAGGTCGATTCCACCCTTTTCACCAAATGGGTTAAAGGGGGTGGCTTATTTATTGTTCAAATCTATGTTGATGATATTATCTTTGGTGGAACTAACGAATCTCCTAACAAAGCTTTTGCTGAGTTGATGACTATGAAATTTAGGATGTCCATGATGGGGAGTTGAAGTTCTTTCTAGGCTTCATCATAAAGCAACTTCCTCACGGCACTTTCATCTCTCAAGAGAAGTACATTAAGGATATGCTCAATAAGTTCGAGATGGCCAAGGCTAATCCCATGAATACACCCATGCCACTAAATGGACAACTTGGCCTTGGAGTTAGTGAGAAGGACGTGGATCAAAAGATGAAGAGGATGATTCTGATGGGGATGAGTATGTGCCTGATAGTGAGTATCCGCCCGAGGTAGCTAACAGGATAAAGAGGGCTCGTCGCAACACTCAGTCTGTGCAACATGAGCCTGAGGGTAGCACTTGTTCTGGGCGTATCAAACTCAAGGCCAACAGGGGTAAGCGGCAAGCATCTCAGGCCGAGGATGAGGACGTGCCTTGTCAAAATCTGAAGCGTATGTAGATTGGTCAGTACCGGGATCTCCGCAAGCAGAATCCCTATCGCTTCAAGCATCACACCTATATAGGATCTAACAAGAAATTCTGGACTGAGACTCAGGCTATGTTGTGGGATCACATTTACACTCAGTTCCGGGTCACTCTTTGTGGACACATTCAAGCTCTCAATCTAGAGTGGTTCAATATGTATGCAGCCTCTGATTACTTCCATATTGATGAAGCTCTGAGGAAAATGGATCTGTTCAACCTCGTCTGTCTCAAGGAGGACTACTTCTCTGACTTCATTCGTCAGTTCTTTTGCATAGTCTATTTTCATGATGATGCGGATCGCACTATGCCTTGGATGACTGGCACGCGGCATTTTCAGGCTACTTATGATGATTTGGTCGATGTCATGGGCTACACCTGTAAGGGAGGAGGCTTCCGTGTTCACAGTGAGAAGGTCAAGCCTGCTGAGACTCTTGCTTTCTGCTATCCCAGTGATTCTCAGTGGAGTCCTCCGTGCATGACTGGCATGTATTACTACTATCATACCTTGGCTAGTATCTTCTGTCAGTCCCTTGTTCCCCGTGTTGGAGATTCCACTAACTACCGTGGGTATTTTGCCAACCTATTGCACTACTGTCACCCTGATCGGCTGAGGAAGATTGATGGCTGTGAATTTGTGTACTGTGAGATGCGGCGAGCTTCTTTGGATAGGATGACTCCCACTTTTTGTGTGTATGTTCAGAAGCTTATCAATCGGGTGGTACCGCCTGGTGTGATGGTGGGCGAGCGAGAGGAACAAGAAATGCTTAATCTTTGTCTCTGTGCCCACAGTCCTGAGGTTCCTGGGATGCGGCCTCCTGAGCACCGCACCAAAGCTGCTCATGATCCTCGGCCATCTTTTTCTACTCGGGATGGTTCTCGTCGTCCCGTTGGAGAGTCCTCCTCTCACCCCAGGCCTTAGGGTGGTGCTGCCAAGTTTTTCAAGAGGCTTTTTCAGATGTGCCGTTCTTCCTATGATGTGAGCCACAAGGCTTTGGAGATGAGCCAGGAGACTAGGCGCCGCCACAATGAGTTTCTTGCGACCCAGAATGTCACTCCTCTACCAGATGGTCCTGAGATGGCTCTTGCCTCCTATGTCAACTATGAGATTCCGCCTCTTGATGATGCTATATTCTATGGCTACTTCCCTGGTCAGTTAGCTCCCAGTGGTCCCTCTGCTCAGGGTAACATTGATGATGAGGACAATGATGATGCTGCTGATAGTGACGAGTACTCTGAAGAGGAAGATGTCCCAGTTCCGCCTCCTCCGCCGTTCTTCTAGTTGGGATGCGTTAGCATCTCTCTAGTCCTCTTCCTTTTTGGTGTCTCGATGCCAATGGGGGAGAAGAGTAGAGTTCTATTAGTTATATATGGGTTCCTTGCCGGGGTTTTCTGGGGTTCGCCGTTAGCACAATGCCCCTTGCTTTCTCATTGCTTCTTATGGCATTGTGCTTTCCCCTTCGCTTTGTGTATGAACTATCTGCCTTCTTTCCGTCAGTTGGACAAGTTTGTGCTATGTATGTGAACCATGGATATTTATATTATGCTATGACTATGTCTATTGTTGTTTATAATATCCTTGAGAACTCTAGCTCGGTTTGTCATCGCCAACCAAAAAGGGGGAGATTGGAAGGGTATTTTACCCTATACTATTTTTGGTTGAAAATGACACCGTGGTTAGAGTGGACTAATGGTACTTCTAGTGTCTTACACAGGTTCTAGTCTGATGTTGTGATGAAAGGTCATCGGAGACCCCCCCCCCCACCATTTTGATAACGAAGCTTCGCACCGGAGTTTTCCCTTTTTATGTAATTTGAGTCCGGTTAGGAGATCCACACTATTAAGAGGGGTTCTCTCGATGAGCTTGTTGGGGATGATTACCTAAGCCATATACACATCCCATTCTCCTACCTAATCCATCACCAAAGAGAGAAGAGAAGAAATCCTATCCATCAAGCCCTTTTCTGCAGATCCGGTTTTCAGACCGGTTGGACCGGCTCCCAGACCGGACCGTCTGGTGTCAGGATCGGAAATCCGAACCCAAACCGGGATTTCCGGATTACTTACTCCAAATCTATCCGGGTCTGGGTACAGTGAGCATGTTAGGTTGAAGTCTGGTTTTCCGGGCTGAGAACCGGACAGTCCGGTGTGTGAACCGGTCCAACCGAACTTAAAACCGGACCTTGCGAAATTGGCCTGAAACGGCTAGTTTTTCTCCTTGAGTATAAATATCCCTTCTTCCACCTTGAGTAGGTTAGGCATTCAGTTTATATCCTTCTTGAAGCTCTCTCTCTCTCCCATTGTTGAAACACAAAAGCTTGAGGATCTCCCATTCTACCCAACCAAATCCAAATCCCTTTGGTAGAGAGGAAGAGGAGGTCCCGATCTACGTTTCCACCAAGCCAAAGTTCATTTCCCCTTGAGTTCATCGAGTTTGCTTGTTACTCTTGGGTTTGTGGGAAACCCTAGGCGGCGAGGTTCGCCCGAAGGCATTCGGCTTGTGATTTGCTCCGTGGAAAGTTTGTGAGGGTTTGGAGACTACCTTAAAGTCTACCACGAGTAAGTGAGCTATTCCTTCGTGGGATAGGCTCGGAGAAGAAGGTGAGCCTTTGTGGCGTGTGAGGAATCCTTCGTGGAACCTCACACCTCTCCAACGTGGTGTAGCCCCCTTCCCAAAGGTGGTGAACACGGGAATACATCTCTGTCTCCGCGTGCTTCGGTTATTCCTTAACCGATCTCTTACTTGTGTTGTTTACCTTGTGATAGCCTTCGATCTTGAAGTATCTTGTTTATCATCTAGGTTTCCTCACCTAGTTTGCATTTAGGCTCACTTATATTCCGCAAAGCCTAAAACTTGCAAAAGATTATAAAGAATTTTGTAGAAACCTATTCACCCCCCCTCTAGGTTAACCATCTTACACTTTCAGGGAGCCGTCCAGGGCATCGGCCAGGCCTGGACCGTCCTAGTCCAGGGGTATTGAGAGGGACTCCGTCTTGGAGGCGCAGGTGGCGGGATGGTGCTGGAGGAGGCCGTGGTCGCTATTGCAGGGCGTGGAGGCCGATACATAGGGTTTTTTCCATGGTAATACTGGCTAGGCTGCCACCTAGGAGGAGGTTGCACCCAGTGACGATGGTGGCACGACAGGTGAGGCCGGGGGATGCAGACGTGGAGTGGCGATGAATACTTGAGGACGTGCCTCCTTGCGTGACTGTGTGTCATCGGCCCGCTGCAGGAGGGATCGAATCTCGGTGAAGGTGGGTGGCAGGCACATCAAGGGGATGAAACACGCCTGCTTGTCGAACCATTCGCCGAGCCCGATAAGAAGCACACTGATGAGTTGATGTTCGTCGATTGGGGCGCCGAGTTCGCGGAGCTCGTTGGAGACTGATTGAAGATGTTGGCAGTACATGCCGATGGAGGAGGTGCCTTGGACGGTGTTGTGAAGTTCGGTGTTGAGGTTGTTTACCCGGACGTCGACGTTGTCCTGGAAGAGTTGACGAAGAGCCGCCCATAGAGCGGCGGCGGTGTCGGCATCGCGGAAGACGAGATGGAAGATCTCGTTGGATAACCACGTGTAGATCCACTGGATGATGACGATATCGTCTTTGACCCATTGAGGATCATTGTGGCGGGGAACAGAGTCCGCAGCGACATGGCCGTGGAGATTGCAGCGGCCAAGATGAATTTTAAAGAGGTGACGCCAATGATAGTAATTGTGGGCTGCAAGATCTAGTGTAATTGGGATGAAGGGAGTATCATCAGAGATGGTGTCGGTAAAGGAGATTGATGAGGCCACGGGGGTAGGAGGTGTAGGGTTTAAAGCTAAAGAGGTGGAGGAGGAGGAGAGGAAGGCGGCTTTGGAGGCGGCGAGGGCCGAACGACACTCGAAGTAACCGAAGACGGCGGGATGGGAGGGGTCATGCCCTTGGATCTTAGTCTGATACCATATAGATTTGTGGAATTGTAACTTGTATTATCTCACGAGATTACAAAGTGTTTATGTAGGACAAGCCACGGGCGGCCAGTCCAAACCCCAACTTGGGTACAAGGACTCTAGTCTACATTGAATTTCTCTCCATCCAATCGACGTAAACAGATGGAGATTTTCACACCCCTCGTCCATAAGCTCAGCTTGTCATGATTCGAGTTTACTCAAGAGTCTCGTGGTGGATGTCAACAAACCCTTTCTCTTTAGGGTGACGGGTTCAGTGGATTCGAATTTGCCAGTCCCTTTGGCCGGTGCACGTGCAACAATTCGCCATCGTTTACTCTCGGCTCTATGTCTTATTTATTTCCCATCGCCAAAATCATAACCGTAGTCTATAGAACATGGCTTGCGACCTCGCAGCCATGCAATCCGTTCCACCACAATAAGTCCAACAATTTTCTACAGGAGTATGTGTGTTCTTGCCGTCTGGTCTACGTCGCTGTGTGACTTCCAAGAAGAAGCACCCAACAGATCAGACGCTACTATACTATTTTCCTCAGCAAAGGCTTCTCATCATTTTTTCTCCAGGCAACAAAAACACAGCGCCACTATTCAGAATGCGATCGAAAAGCGTAAAAGCATCATGGCCGAAGTGCTGCGTATAAACTCAAGACAGTGTATACAAGAGAAAAGAATATCCGTGTTGGATGGGCCCGGCAGCCACCGACACGCACTCAGAAGTGAGCACGTCATCGCCGGAATTTTAGAAGCCCCTCCGCCGTTTTCCCGGGAAAGTGTTTAGAAGTGGCAGCGATTGATTACACCATTTTTTTATGGGTTAAGTACAGATTAGGAGTCCAGTCCTTCTCGTCCTTGCCTTAACCAACCTTCATCCACTCAATTCCCGTCTAATCATTTTTTGCCGTCCCTTCCTCGCAAGTCCTAATTAGCATGCCATAATGTTGTTGGTACCTCTCGAAGTTTAAGAACATATTTGCAGTTTCAAGCTCGCAAATCACAGTGTCGCGAGGGAAAATATCCATCGAGAATGCGCAACAACGAGTCCTGCGTGCGTGCCTCCGTTCGATCTTCTTTTGCTTCAGCATCGACGCATAGTCAAAACGAATGAAAAGGCCATCAAACTTTTAGGGCATGTTTCAAAGGATTTTAAAAGCACATGAATAGAAAAACATAGGAATGGTATACCATGACATGTGAAATCCTACAGGAATGAAAAACACAGGAATTAGCTGTAGCAGTCGTTTGATTGCGCCACAGGAAAAACACAAGAAATTCGTATATAGATTGAGTACATGACATAGTTATAGACACATAGGAAATTTTCCAAGAGGTCTAACCTCTTGTTAGAAATCCTATGAAATGTAGTATAGGAAAGGACTCCATAGGAATTTTGAAGGGTTCAATCCTTTGAATCAAATGGTATTTATAGAAAAAAAATCCTATGGGTAAGAATCCTACAAAAAATTTCTTTTTGAATCCTTTGAATCAAACATGCCCTAATGTGATCTTTCTTTCTTGAAGTGTGTCACGGGAAGGGGTAAATCCCCACTTTTACGCTTTTCGATTGCTTTTTGAATTTTTCTTCGAAGTGAATTCGGTCGTGTAACACCCCAAAGTGTATTGTCTGTGTCTCATTGGAAAAATACCGTAAGGGCAACCGCGTTGGCGCGTGTGTTCGTGTGTGCGACTGTCATTTTTGCGAAATTGCACTGATCTATTGATAATTATCAACATCAGTACAAAGAGTTCTAAAAGTAATAAATATTATAAATATTTTTTCTTTGGAAAAACTTTAGTTAACTATTTATGGCCCATCCCATATATTTGTGACCATCAAACATATCAGTTCGTGTGACTGGACTTAAATGGCTTATCCTTTTTTATTTTGGCTCAAAACAGGTATAATGCGCCATTTGGACTAGCTAGTTTTCTAAAATCTTGGACTTTATAAGAACGATCTCAGCCCTCTAGAATAAAAAACAATTCAGTGTGGCTGGACTCAAATAACTTAGTTATTTTAAGCATAGATCCTGATAAAACTAGCCAACTTAAATGACATATCCAACACATTAGACAAAGCAAACCAACTTTTGATATTAAAGAGGACATAAATAGATGAAAAAAATTCTAATAACCAGAAATTGGCTAAAAGTTTAATCAAAAACCATTTAGGACAAAGGCCCACTTCACGCCGCATGCGGTTGCCCCCTATGGCCCCAACCGGAGACGGCAAGGCGTGTAAAAAAGCCTTGACCACGAGTAATGCCTAGCGCATATGTGCGTTTTTCTTCGCTCCATCGTATCTCAATTGTTTCATTCCTAGTTCTACTCTTCATCATCTGAAATATAGAGTTCCATGGACACCTTCTTTCAACACGCTATACTATCTCCATCCTGCACGAACCTTGCGACACTAGTGCATGTCTGCATACCACGATTAATTTGCTACAGATGAAAAGTGAGGATCTTAGAGCAGCTGGTCCGTAATCTGTGCCTCTAGCACGCTCAATGCTCTTTCTCCGGGCTAATCATTCGGGGAAAGGAGGCTGAAATAATGAACCTTGCAGCCATGCCCCGTTCTAACGACTCCATTCTTTGCCCCTATAGAAAAGGCACCGTCGCTAGAAGATACTGGGTTTTATTTTATTGTTTCTTGCAGATCGGCCCCTTAGAGCGCAGTTTCTTCGAGTAGTTTAACATTGTTTGATTTTAGTAAGCATCTACGTTAGTTCTCAGTGCCACTTGGTTCAAATTGATTGTGTTACATTTGCAAAGGGGAATCTCAATAAATATGGCCTAGCTAACTCGTGATTAAAAGCAGGGCGATGTACCAAATAATATGGTATGTTGCGTCTTGTTTATCAATTGGTCGGTGTGCAATGATCGGGCACCAGATCAGTCAACCCAAACCTGGAACAGCTGGGCCAGATCGACCAAATTGAACCAAACCTGGAACAGCCGGGCCTAATTGATCAAACAGAACCGTAGTTCACGTCTGAAATGACCACGAAGCTACTATGAGCGGGAACAGAAGTCAAACGACACGCATGATTTGGTGCATCTACTGGCAGCTGGTCCCCAACGTTGTCGCCATCTACCTAGCACAATTCTGTTGTTATCCTTCACATGATAGCCTCCCATGGAAACTGTAGTAGTTTTAGTATTTTTAGAAGTGAAGGTCATAGTCGGGTCGGTGCATATAAACACGGACCTACAAGTTGCGATGCACATGAAAATTCTAATTGCTTGAGTATGAGCATGTTGGTCTGATAGGCATCTGTTGTCGTTTTGAAACGTAGAAATCTAATATGCCAACTACTATGAAAAGGAGGGAGTAATATAGGAATTACAAATTCCCCAAATGGCCATGGAAACAATGATCCAAGAACGAAAAATCTCGGTGGCTCATTGTCTTTGCTAGGTGGAGACGATTTTTTATTGGAGGCCAGGTGAAGGAAGCACACACTTTTTGCCGACTAGGGTGACTACTCTTTCACAATAAGACGGAGATAATTGGGCAGAGATTTCACTAGTTACATCTATATACTTGGTAGATTTGTATATTGCAAAGATTATTGTTGCATAGTTCCATTTTGGCTTGTTAACGACTCGGCTGCGACTTGACATATCAAATGAAAAATAAATCGCAAAATGTGGAGTGTCGATATGATCATAATGTCTACCACAGACCTACTACATTGAAGGCGGGGATACTCACAAGAGCACATGAACTCCCTTATGCTACTTATGACGGTATTGAACATCTTGAAAGCATCAATTGCACGGTTGTTGTGTCGAATAAGAGAAAAATGTTATGCAGAGTGTATATATTTATAAGCATGAGAAGAGAGATGGAACAAGATCATAAGTCAGCAAAGAACCCACCATGTGGACCGGAGACCGAGTATAGCATGCCCATCAATAGGTTCATATTATCATACACCATATAACAAAGCACACAACTTTTCTGCAAGTAGTTGAGACTCCATTTGCATTGTTATTCGGACCATATATACATTTTAGGACTTCCAAACCGATATACATCCCGGGATTTGGAAGCATCGAGATTTGCAAATGCACCTTTTTGTCTTTCTGGACGATGTAAAAACCATGGCATATTCAGTTGAATGCTGACCCTTCTACAGCTTTCAGGCCATCCACGAAAGACGGTTTCTTCTTCTCGCCTTTGTGGTTCGTTCATAGAAGTGAAGGTCGTAGTCGGCTTGGTGCATATAAACACGGACCTACAAGTTGCGTGAGATGCACATGGAAATTCTAATTGCTTGTGTATGAGCCATGTCGCTCAGATAGGCCTCTGCTGTCGTTTTGAAATGTAGAAATCTAATATGCGAACTAATATGAAAAGGAGGGAGTAATATAGCAATTGAAAATTTCCCAAATGGCCATGCAAACAATGCTCTTAAGAATGAAAAATCTGCATCTAGTTGTCTTTGCTAGGTGGAGACGATTTTTTATTGGAGGCTAGGTTGATGGAACCACACTGTTTGCCGACATCTACGGTAAGTATTCTTTCACAATAAGACTGAGATAATTGGGCAAAGATATAAATAGTTACATTTATATATTCGGTAGATGCATCGTTGTATATTGCAAAGATTATTGTTGCTTAGTTCCATTTCGGCTTGTTAACTACAATATGACTTGACATATCAAATGAAAAATATATCTCGAAACTAGTAAAATGCACGTGCATTGCCACGGACACAAATATAGTTTTTTTGCCACACATGTAAATATGATACAGACGCATGAAAAGAGATGGCCATATAATTAATATTGAAAAAATCTACGTTGCTTAAAATGTAACTTAGTAGAAGTATAATACTACAAAATACGCATTAAAGCAACAATCAATAATTATATCTTATCAATTTTTCACTTCGCTCCAGGCCTATCCTGGAGACGGACTTCAAATAATTATATCTGATTTACCAAGATTTCACTTTCTCCGACCCTTTGATTGTCTCCACACTTTTGTCAACACTTCTTAAACAAATTATTTTGGTGCCTCCACATATGTGAGTTGCTACGGTACCAAACAAAATCAAACATGATTATCAAAAGGTTGTTCAATTTTTAGAACATGACCTAAATTTATGGTGTTTGTGATAATTACAGTCATTTTTTAGAAAATCATAACATTTGGCCATGTCTCTAGCAACTTCTCGTTTGTGGCCAGTGTATTTGTCTCATGAATCTAGACCAGCATTACCACCATGTGTTTTGCTCGCTCTTTGTGGTAGATAATAATTTCCATAATCTCTAACCCCTCTTCTTTTAAACCTGAGTTGGTTAAATATGAATCTCTGTCGCTCATTTTTTTTCTCACAAAACTATATTGTAGAAATAAATTCTTGAGCCACATATCTAACATAAAATTTCAAAGCCACAGAGCAATTGGATGAATAGAACTTTCCACCGATAATAATACATCTCTAAGAAAAACATCACATATTTCTCAATTACTATATCTAGAGAATACAACATTCATCTATATTCCGTTCATGTGTACAAAACCACAACTATAACTTATACTCCCTTTGTTAAAAGATTTATATTGTGAAACAGAGGGAGTACAATATAAAATAAATACAGGTTACATACACTCTCGAGCAATGCCATCGAATCTGTAATTAGCATACCAGTTCATCTAGTAGTGGAGAACCGTTGGAAGAACGATGTTATGCTTCCTGAATCCTGACCATAATATTAGCACTAATGAATTCAGTCCTGGCTTGATCCAGCTGATGATATAGTACCTTGCATGTGTACAACCTTACCTGCAGAAATTTTGTACTGTAAGAGTAATGTGATCACTTTATCTATATACTTATAAAGGAGCAAACATTTTCTTTGCTAAACGCACCCCACCAAACGTACACAGGCAGATTAACACCACCGGATCAGTCCCACCTGATTAACTTCAACCGCTAAGATCAATCTAACCCTTATTATGTGTACCAATAGCAATTTACAACGACGGACTGTACTCTGTCAGGCGGAAGAAAAACTCCTCGCTCCGCGTAAGAAATAACTCTTACTCCTTTCATGCAAAAGAAAAGTAAAACAGATCTCGCGTCCGCATCTCCGCCATTGTTCGCCTGCCCTCGCAGCATGCGCGTTCGCCGTGGCCGCGTCCCTGCCCGCGCCCCTACTTCTCCTTCCTGCACGGCTGCACACAACCCCTGGCCCGCGCCACCGTTTTGGCTGCGATGCCTCCCGATGCCTCCCTGTACTGGCGCCCCCCTCCACGCGACCGCCTACGGTGTTGCGGGCACTGGCGCCTTCTCGCCATCTTCTTCCACCACCTCTTCCTCGACGCAGACAATGTTGGCAAGCCCCACACTGAGGACATCAACTACGTCCAGATTCCCGTCACCGCCAGGGTAATCAATCTGTAAGTGTTTGATTCCCCTATGTGTTTGACCAATTGCCTCTGAGATAGTGGCATAATTTTTCGTTGCATGGATGAGATGGGAAGACGGAGAAGGAGAGGCATTTTTTTGCGGGAGGAGCAGGAGACCCTGCACTGGGCTTCACTGTCCACCGCTGGTTTGTGCTCAACCATTTTTTTTTCATTTTCTGCAGCCATGACGCCTCCTTCACTTGTGAAGTTGCGCCGCCACCGCAATGTTCTATCCAATGGAACATTGTCATCTGTTTGTGTATATTATTGGTTGGTTTCTAATTTTGATATTTAGAAGATGTTATTTAGAAAATAATCATGTTATTTATAGATGCAAGGACTTATGCATCGTCAATGCAGTAGGGAAATGCATAAGAATCTCGGTTCAGCTGGCGGCCTCCATGCAACGCATGTTTGACCAACACCGGCTTCCCTCCACTGCGTAGAGGACGACCACCACGATGCTCTTCTCCCTACCTCAGTCCATGCTACACCACTTCCCTACATTCAGGATTCATGGTGATCCAAGGTTTCTGTTTACATGACAATGGAGTAATAAGCATATCGGACTAGGCGGTGGTGGTTCTGCGGAAGACGTGGTGTCGGCTGCGGCTCTCCGCGTGTGCCCAGCGTGCTGCCGCCGTCATGCTCAGCGTCGCCAGATCTCCCACACGCGCCACATCGCTGCTTCCGGGCATCTACACATCCGCCGTCATCCTGCAAGTCGTCAACTACCTCGACGGCCACTCTATATCCTAGGTAAGTCCAATTTCCGTCAAGTACTCCCATCATGTTTTACCTATCGTACATATAGTTGTGCTACAATGCTAAGTTTCCGCTCGCTCTTGTACGTGACCTCAATATTGCAGCCTTCCAAGGAGGAAATTGATGATCCCTACCCGGATCAAACAATTTGCCTTGGTGGTGGTGCGGTGAAGCAGCTTATTTACAGAATTTGAATTTGACTATATCATTTTGACTCATGTTAGTAAAAATCGCAAAACATTCACTCATGTTAAGTAAAGCTTGAATGTCAATCTGACTATCTTTTTTTACTCATGTTAATTAAGTAGAGGCTGTGAAAGCATCATCCTTGTCGACGCCAATCTGGCCAGCCCATGCAACGCCACCTATCAACACGATGCTTCTGCCCTGATCCCTATATAGTCGTCTTATTTGCTAAATGATTCAGAGTAACTTATGATGGTTACTTATCATTTAGGATGGTTACTTATCATCTTTGGAAAACAAGGGAGACAGTCTCCATGCACATATAACTTAGAGAGCTAAACTGGCTCTATTTTCCTTCACAGATTCAGTAGTTGTCATTTCTTATAACCCTTAGTGTAGGCAGAAGTTGGCCATTGGAAAGAAATTTTAGCTCTATAATTATTTGCTGGTCCTAGGGAACCAAAGTTTGTTATGATGAACATATACAATCAAGGTAAATAAAACTTGCAAGCTTCAATATATTTATATGTGATAAACAGATACTGATTCTGGATGAGATTTCTTACCTGCTTGAAGATCCTAAAGTCTATGCGTACAGAAATCTAAAGCTAAGTTTGCTGTTCTATCTGGACGAAAGATCTATGGTATCATATTGAAGCGAGGCATGCTCTTTCTGCTAAAGCATATATATCATCACCAGGTCATTAAAGTTTTAAACATATGCTAGGAAGAGTCAGTAGTAACTCTCACTCATCTGTGTCATTACGGATATTTCGATATCATTGCATTTAAGTTGTTCCATTTTTTTGGTATTCTGCACCACACAATATCTGAGGCAAGCTAATCTGGATTTGGATTTTGAAAACCACGTTAGTGAAATAATGCATCTGTGGTGATAAATAAGACCCTAAGTTATTTTGTTATACATAATGGACCAGGAATTATTTCTCCAGTGTCTAGCGGTTGTAGCCATGAGATTCATATTTACTTGTTTGATCTAATTTTATAGTCTGACCGATTATCCTTCCAATTTTTCTGCCCTAATAAGCACAAAAGGAAAAGGAAAAAAAGAAGGGGGCGCATATACCTCCACACCACCTGGTCACCAACCAAGGAAGATCGTTGGTAATACGCTTGCAAGATGATAAAGTGTGATTCGTTTAGTTGAATTCGAGTGAGGCCCTATTATTGTTTCCTTTTTCAGTTTTCTTGATTTACCATACTCGAACTTTAGAAATTTATCAAAATCATGTGATTCTTTGTTCATTTTGGAAACCTCTCCAAATAATTTCATATGAGTTTGGGTAATTTAAATGCTCTGAATAGCTTAAGTTGGTAGAAAAATAAGAAGCTTTCATGGCATAGGTGTACCTGATCTCAGTTATCTGAAGTTTCCATGGCTTGTGAAATGTTTAATAGTACTTATGACTATATCTACAATATTCAGAGGTATAGTGTTGTGAGTGTTGTACCAATATTTTATGTTCGGATTAAAAGTTGGTACCGATAGTAACCATGTTTTTTTGATAGAAAGTTGCTTTCACACATGAACAGAAGGATTAGTTGTGCACCAATTTCAAGAAGTGGTAGAACAACAACGACGACAATGTGACTCGGGCCAGGAGCTAGGTATGGCCACAGAGGAGCAGGACAAGCCCCTCTTGCAATGGCGCCAAACATGTTCTTTTGGAGTTGCAGCTGGTTCATTATCAACCAACTGGGGTAATGTTGTAGTACAGTCGGTTTGGCTGCATTATGTAGTGCATATATTATTCAACACCTTTGGCATACTACTTCTATTTCAAACTTTAGATATTGACTTACAAATATGTTAACTATTTACTTGGAAGTTACAAATAAGGGAATAATGTTGTTAAATAAGATCTACGATATAGTCCGGAAAGTCACTCGCAATCGTGCCTTCCACATTTATTTTTGTAAATGCATGATATTTCCGCTTACAAATATGTCAATTATTTACTTGGAAGTTACAAATAAGGGAATAATGTTGTTTAATAAGATCTGCTATATAGTCCGGAAAGTCACTCGCAATCGGGCCTTCCAGATTTATTTTATAAATGCATGATATTTCCGCCTACAAAAAATATGTGCATTAGTAATACGTGCATTGCACGTGCAACACTACTAGTATTAAAAAATGCAGATACTTTATCTAGCAAGAATAATATGTCCAGTCTGCACTTGAAATGTCATCATTAGCTGTATAACTTATAGGTGGATCTGAAAATGCTCCGGTGAAAGGACTAATCAAGGGGCTCTAGCTGTCAAAAAGCATATGGATGTATTGAGCTCCCCTATGCCTATTTATTCATGGGTGTAAATAGCCTGCTGACCCACTGGATGACCATTAGCTTGTTAGCACCTTGTCCTTATTAAATTTGACCCTACTTGTATTTCTCGTAGCCTTATCCCTATTAAATCACTCCCTCCGTTTTAAAATATAAGATGTTTTAGATTTATGAAAAAAATATATCTAGACTTGTTTTAGTGTATACATTCACTCTAAAACTGAATGAACCTACATACTAAAAGTAGTTTAGATACATTTGTTTCATCACAAAGCTAAAACATCTTATATTTTGAAAACAGAGGGAGTAGATTGTGTTTGTATATATTGCTGATACAAACTTCTATGTAGGTGATTGACATACAACTATACCAGAGAAGGATGACACGATTGACATCCAAGAATTAAATTCTGAATAACCTGTCAGTTTACTCGACCACACAATATGCAGCCTGACAATACATTGCCCAGCGATTATTTTTAAGAGTAAAAATATGACAGTGGTGACAGCATAGCTGATATGGAGTATGATTTATTCATCCAAGCAGAGAAATATCTAAACAAAGACACTTCTTTTTCTATATGTACACACACACATACATATGAGTTATCCTCATTATTTATTCCAAATGGAAATATACATGTGTGCAGAGGAATGATAGTTGACAAACTGGTGTTATGGGCAAATGAGTTCTAGTTTGTTGTGTAAGCTGAGCCTTGTCTCCCAATTTTTCACTTACACTGATCAATTGTCAGAATAACACCCAATATTTTCTCTACTCGGTGGTTGCACCAGGACTTGAATTGTCTTGTTATATGAGAAGTACATTTTGATTTGGCTTAAACTTTTTTTAGAAAAGAATAGACCATCGAGTCTGGGTAGCGACCATGGATAATGGGCTGAAGGAACCAACCAAGATAATTAGTATAATGCCCTGGGTAGCGACCAGGTCTTCTCGCCGAGGTCCGAGGGCTAATGTGTTGCGCGGGCGACAGAAGGGGAGGAGAAGCCCAGGGAAAAGGAGAGGGAGAGGTGTGTATGCCAGAATTAGATTAAAGAAACCGTCGGCTGTGATTGGTATTCTCAGTTGGTGCCTTTTCAAAGAGAAGTCATTGTGAATAATTATACATGGAAATCCTGCAATTTCACTTAATATACAGCCCAAATAAAAACTAACAATGTTATCATTGGCCGTGTTGTCAATCTAACTCTTGTATTATCGGGGCCACCATTTGCTATCTGATGGTGCATTTGCAACACTTCATCATCCCTTGCTTGAAACGTCTTAGTCTCCAACAGCATAAGAATTTAAAGAGGAGCCATCACAGTAGGACATCCAAGCCATACCAAATACAAGAGAAAAGCACCAACCGGAATTTTACGGTCATTACATTCTTTGCGGGATTGGATCCTTCAATGGCGTGGGAAGTGAGGAGCAATAATTCAGGTGTCGGACGAAGGACGAGCAAAATGCTGGGCTTTCCAGGAAACGGAACACTTCAGTCTTTTTAGGTAGTAGAGATAGAGAAGAGATAAGGGGGATTTAGGCAGTTAATTGAAAGCACAAGCTTACTAGAGTGATGAAGGCAAGGGTCTTGCCAGACATAGCGGCTGCGGAGCGCATGGGGCAGGGCGGCGCTCAGGATCTCGCTCATATCTTCAGACTTCTTCGATAGCATCAACTTGTTGAACTGCGAGCAAGCGACATACTCGTCGAACCGCGAGCAAGCGCCATACCCCCAGCCGCCTCTTTTGCCACAACAGCTAGTGCGCTTCTCGGGAGGGGCTTGCCGGCATTGATCGAGGCCTCGAGGATGCGGATATCAGGCTTGCTTGACCACGAGGGTGCCGGTGACGATGCAGTGGGGTCAGGAGGCCCCTTGTGGACGTCCTCGTCGAGATCTGGAGATCCGACCGCTCGCCCACAATGCACCTCCATGAGGAATTTAGCATGCACCAACTGCGGATCTGGAGATGTTCCTAGGGCTTGGTGGTTTGGGACAGGGGTGGGATGAGGGACTCGGTCCAAGGGGTGAGGGGATCAACGGGATCATGGAGTTAATTCCGCACATGTTTTTTCTGTGGTTTTGCGGCGAATTGCGAGATAGGGGTCGAACAAAGGGAACAATGGAGTGGCTGCTGGCAGAAAACAGAACACCAAATTCTTTTTAGATAGTAGAGATACTCCTACAAAGTAGTAAGTAATTAGAGATGTCTGTCTGTAGACATCATAATTTTCATATGCTGGCCCGGTTAGTGGTACTCATCACTACAAAAATAGATGATGTTCATTTAGAGGAATATATTATAATTTTTACAACTATACTCGATGTCCAAAATTTTCTTTAGCACGGGCATTTTATACGAACATACACTCAAAAAATACATAAACAATATGACAACATAATGATCATTTACGTTAGACGGATCTCAATATTTTAATCCATTAAATTGGATAAAATGATAGAGAAAATTAAATCCACTTATTTTAAGGCCATGAATCACTTGAGAATCAGCCCCGTCCAGAAGAATTCATCAATGATATTTACACAAGCATGCATTTACCTCAATGTATTCTCCAAATCTTCTTGACTGCTTATCACTCCTAAATGGTTCCTCACTCGAGCTCCTGAGGCCATGTAGTTGTCCTTGAAATCTGATGCATACTCTATTCAATGGCAGGAAATATTGAATTGATATTTGAAAAGATAGAAAAGGAAGAATACCAAGAGGGACAGAGTACGGTGACTGGTGAGGGCGGGAGGGAGGGAAGAACTAACTCTCCTTTGCATAAACAAATTGTTCAATAAAATAACAAAAATAAATTGGCATAATACTAAATATATTGTTCAACAAAATCCAATCTGTATAAGCAACTTGTTCTACTGCCTCATTCACAGCCACCTTAGTTGCACCTCATTTATGTTTCATGGCATGCTCACAATTAATAACCAAAGTAATCACACATCAAGTTTAGCCTATTTCAAGACCAATTCATCAGAACAGAATGTCTGAACATCACAAACATGCTTTCAAGACCTGGACAGTGACAATGATTGTACCAGACATTAGAATTTCACATCTTTATTTTTAAAAAGGATGACTATATACTGATAGACTTTGGTCCAATGAGATTTACCTGTTGGATCCCTTTTGATTCACCAACTTCAGGAACATCTTTGCAAGATCCCCTCGCACAATAACATGCAGCAGGGAATTCTAAGTAAGCTAACAAGAATAAAACAATTCATTATATGGTGATTCAGATTTTTCTAACTGGAATTTGTGAGAGCCGAGGGAGGACGTAGACCAGGAATTCACATCACCTAAATTAGAACATGTTTGCATCAGGGGAGTAGAAATTGACCTAGATGCATCATGGGGTCTAGGTCCATTGCCTTGAATTGACAGCCCGACGAACTTTCATTGGCAGTGTTTGGGGTTGATATGGCCTGAAGCCATGACAGACGGCTTGCTCGAGGATCATGTGTGTGTCCCTCGCTGCGGCCTGCAGGGACACGACCAACTTATCAGTTCTTGCGCCTGCCCTTTCGATTCACCAACTTCGGAAGCAGCAGCAACCACGTGGGGCCGGGGTGCTGCAGGTCGGCGATTTGGAACATGAGTCGGCGGAGGAGTCTGCCGGGGCGTGAGGTGGCGAGGTACTGGGAGAGGCGGCCGGAGTACCTAAAAATGGTTGGGCAGCTGGGGAAGGGACGAGATGGAGGGCGGGAAGGCTGGACCTCGAGATGGAGAGGCGACTGGGGCAGGGAACGAGACGTGAGGGGCGGCGACAGAGGGACCCTATAATAGGGTTACATGGGAGATCATTCCTTGGCGGCGACGTGCGGGTCATCAACCGCCGGCAGCAAGGCGAGGACGCGCCTGCCGCCCAGGACTCTGCCACGAGTTCCCCTTCTTGCCCGTGATGCCGCCGTTAGGGAGGGGGACTCTCCTTTGATTGGCGTCGTTTTGCGTTTTTCTTTGCGGGATTGGATCCTTCAAAGTTCAAAGGCGTGGGAAGAGAGGAGCGATAACTCAGCGTCGGACGAAGGAGGAGCGAAACGGTGGGCTGCCAGGAAACGGAACACTTCGGTCCTTTTAGGGCGTCTCCAATGTTGATTTAAGCTCGGCCATAGGAAGCTTGAGGTCGACCATAAGAAGATTTAAACATTGTAGAGGTTGGTAGTAAGAAAATAAAGCTTAAGGTCGACCGCAGTGGTAAGACCCGGCCATAATAAGAAATAAAAAACCAATTGTTTCTCTTTCTCTCCTCATTGTGCACGTCAGGCTCATGTCAGCTGTTGGACAAATGAATGAAGAAATCAGTCAGGTGTGGGCTAAATGTCGACCCTTCTCCAGCTTTCAGGCCATCCACGAAAAAGGGTTTCTTCTAGTCGGCTTTACTGATCGGTCATAGAGTTGGCCCAGTAGATCACATACGTGACGGGAAGGCAAGTACCTTCGATCTTCAGTAAACCCGCCGACCCTGGAAACAACATAGGCGGATCTAAAAATGATAAGCGGGAAAAGATAAAAATGACTAGTTGGTCGTCACAGTTTCGCGAGAGGTCACGTTGCAAGCTGTACACCACCTGCCCGTTCCTGTCCCATCCAATCACACGAATCTCCGAGTGGGAACAGAAGTTTTTGCTCTTTCGTCGTCACTCGTCAGTCCGACATATGCCTTGCAGTCCTGGTCAAACCTGTAGGACCCACGGTGCTCAATTCCGGCGACATCAATGCCTTGCACAGGAGACCTACTCCGTGTATTCTGGTTCGTGCTGTGCACACAGGACGTACGACGGACACGGACACATTTAGAGCCTCTCCACTCGCCTAGCCCATAAGGCCGATCCGGACACTAAAATTAGTCCGAACGCCGAAAATCGATCCAATCGCATAACCAAGGATTTCTTTTCGATCGAATTTGGGTCAACTTTGGTCCGTATTATCCAGGCTAAATCCAGGATCCCGGATACGTCCTGGTGACGCCGGACGAAGCGAATTCGGCGAGTGGACCAGCCTGTCAGCGAAGAAGCCGACTCGCCGACATCCTTCCCGCCGTTTTCCTTTTCCCGCCCTCGCCGCTACACCCCTCCCGCCATTCTTCCGGCCTATAAAAGCCGTACATCTCGCCATCTCTCTTCACAGTCCCTCACACCACAACAACTCCGGCGAACTTCGGACGGTCGCACCTTTCTTCCTCCTCAACTCCGCCGAGAAGCCATGGCCGGCCGACGCACGCTGTCGCCGTGGGAAGCCCGGCTGCTCCGCGAGGCGCGCTATACGGCCCCGCCGGACACTCGTCTCCCTTAAGGCTGGAAACTCAGCGCCGGCGGGATCCCCGTTCCGCCGGTGCTGAACGGAGAGGACCTCGCCGGAGAGATACAGGCGGCTATCGCCGCCATGCAAGACCGAGAACTCGCCAGAGAGATCCAGGCCGCTGTCGCCGCCATGCAAGACCCGGATCTCGCCGAGGATCAGGGCAACCTGGTCTTCTAGAGGCAGTTTTTCGCCGACAGACGCCTCGAGGAACTCGCCCGACACGACGGACCGCCAGGCTCGCCGTCGCCGCGTAACAATGCGGCTTATCGCTGCCGCTGGTGGAGCGTTCCAGGGCGGACTCTCGCCGGAGTCATGGCGCACATCGAGGCCGGCAACAACCCCCGCCTCGGCCTGTAGTTGCAGCGTCCGACGTCGACCACGGCGACGGTCTTTTCTAGTTATGAAATCCGATGTACTATGTGCCCCCTTGCCTACTTTAATGAAATTCCGTCTATATTCGTCCATATTTCGCCGAGTTTAAGTGAATTTAGCCAAACTTGGGAACTCAGCCTGGGTACGCGAGTGGGAAACTGGGCGTACCCAGGCCGAAAACTAGTTCCGTCCAGCGGAAAAACGGACCAATTTTCGGCCTGGGTACGGCCAACAAGTGGAGATGCTCTTAGATTTAGCTATAGTGCGAGGTTTCTGTCAGAGTTCTTCCTTCGTAGATCTTGAAGATTTCTCGGTCAAAGGGAATGTTCAGAAGTTTCTCTCCGTTCAGTGGATCGTTGGTCGGAAGAATCGACAGAAATACAAGCAGATGTTCCAACCCCGTTCGTCTATGTTGAAGATCGATGGTCGTAGATCTTGAAGTTTAGTCAGGTGGACACCAACAACCCTTTGGCTTAGGTTACGAGTTCAATGGATTCGAATTTGCCTGCCCCGTTGGCCGGCCCGGTGCACATGTAACAATAATTTGCCACCATACGTCTACTCCCTGACTCCCTGTCTTATTCATTTCACGAGTGCATATGCAATGTTGGCATGTAGGATGGTGCGGCCAACCTCGTTTAGCAAGTCGGTCGGCGGTCCGAAGACGGTTTTTGGATGACGAGCGAGGCGAAGAACCGACATTTTGGGGGAGCCCGTGTCTTCCAAACCAACTTCCCGAAGGAGCAAGGAAGTGCGGCCATGAACTGAGCTTAATTTGTAGGCCGAACTGGAAGAATAGCAGACGTTGGGTGACAAAGTCGAAGTGAGGAAATCGATCTTGATGTACTACTCCTATGGACTAGCATAGAAAGAATGCATGACTCCGAATTAGAGCGGGGATGACGTCTTCCGACACGTCTCCCGTACGCTCCGTCATCTGCGGGGTTCCTGTTCATGGCGGGCGCCCGCTCTCCGGGGAGGATGACGGGTGCGCGGGCGCGCCCCGGATCCCGTCTCGGTCCCTTACCTACTCCCAGCAAAGCGCTCTCTCCGGTGGTGCCCCGTTTTCTCCGCCTCTGCTTCTCCGAGCTAGATCTGCGGCAGAGCGTCGTCTCACGCTGGCGGTAGCGAAGGATGGAGGCGAGGATGAGCCGAGCTGCTGCTCGGTTGGCGCGGGGAAGGCTTCGGGAGCAGGGGAGGAGAAATAGGGGCGAGCGGAGGGTGGCGCTGTCGTGGGGTTTTCGCGCCGCCGGAACTACCGTTGCCAACCTCGGGTGAGCTCACCGTCACACCCTTCGACATCGGCTTTCGTGATGAGGGATGGGTTGGCCGTGCTAGCTCTTCCTGCTCAAGCACAGAGAGAAGCGATGCAGGGACGGAATATGGGAAGTCTCAGGGGACCATACATGCGAGCTCAGAAAAATTGCTTGGACATGGAGATGCCACCGGCGCAGGATTGTCTGGAAGCTCCTGGCTCGTTGGAGCAGATGGATCTGATGAACTTGTCTGCGCTGGAGAGGGTTGCTCTGGAATCACTACTTCTCCTGTTTCAGCCCAGGTAGATGAGGTGTTGTCTGCCGGTGTCTCTGTTTCCTCGGATAGAAATCTCAGGGATGGGATGTTAGTTGAGGTGCCGATGGTTTTTGGACTTCAGAAGAAGCGGGAACTTTCCTCTGGTCATGGTACTGGGAGGAGGAGCTGTCTTTGGAGGGGTCCAGCCAGCAGTGATAAAGGTGGGGGAGGAAGCTTGGTCCATGGTGACTGTGAGGTGGAGACCCTTTTCCACCAACTTTGGCATATCCCGTGGCACTTCCGTAAAATCACCAACACTACACCCCTTATAACCAGCACCCCTGCCCCTCCTAGGGTTTGTTCTCTCCTTCCTAAGCTGGCGGCGGAGGAGTTGGTGGGCTTGAGAGTTTTAGGTGTGGAGGACGTGCTGCCTCTAGTTTCTGGTCTGGAGCAGATGTCCATGGCTGGTGGTGGTGTGAAGCAGGGGAAAGGCAAAAAACCTGAAGCCTGACAACAGCAGCAGATGCAGCATCCCCAGATGCACCAGATGCAACCTCAGATGCAGCAACAGCAGCAGATGCAAGGGTATGAATATCCTCAGATGCCTCCTCCTCCTTTTGGATTTCAGCATCCACCTCCTCCTTATGGTTTCATGCCTGGGAATATGCCACCACACTGGGGTTTCCATGGGGGTTTTCCACCATATCCTCCTCCACCTCAGTTTAGTTTGTAGTCAAATCAGTGGGTGGCTTCTTCCCAGGGGGGTGCTCAACAACAGCAATCCCAGAGTAGTGGAGAAACTCAGAAGCTTAAGGTTCAAGGTAAATCAAAGAAGAAAGGGGGGACACAGCAGGAACAGATCAATACAGGGAGTGAGGTGTTAGCTCAGCTGAACTATACCAGCTCTATTTGTATGTGCTGTGGGGAACCTGGACATCATCAGGCTGTTTGTTCCAAGCAAGCTGCATGTTTTGTCTACAAGGCTATCAACCACAGAGCTGATGTCTGCCCTGTTAAGAAGAGGCCACACCAACTGGCAAGATATGTTGGGAGTGCTGCTACTGGCTTGGGATTTTATCACATAGAGACTCCTAAAGTGATTGTGAATCCTGTGTCTTCAGCAAAGAATTGTGGTTTAGTTATGGTTGAAGGTGGTATGATCTCTAGTACTGAACTGGCTGAGGAATTCTCCAAAATATACAAGAAAAACTGGCCTTGGCAGGTCAGGGAGCTAGGGCAGCCAGGTGTCTTTCTGGTCAAATTTCCTCCCCACATATTAGTGGAACAGGTTATTGGTTATCCCAGGTTTGGCTTGTCTAGGGATGGGCTCTGGGTGAAAGTTGAAGCTTGGAATGATGATCCAGAACCTTTGGAAAGCTTAGTTGATACTTGGATTAATGTGACTGGTCTCCAGGACAAATGGTGTGAGTGGAATGTGCTTGACCAGGTTAGCTCTGTTTGTGGCATATTGCAGGATGTTGACTGGCTGAGTGTCTTCAAAGATAATGCTAAGTCTGTTAGGGTGAAAGTTAAATGTAGGGATCCTACTAAAATTCCTAGCAGCAGACTTTTTCACTTCCATGGGGGCTTATTTCAGTTGGGCTTCCTAGCTAAAATTCCTATAGAGGGTGATGAGGCTGATGATTTGTTAGGAGATGAGCTTGACCAGAATAGAAGGAATGAGAACAACCAGAGGCAGGGTGGTATGGATTCTGATAGGAATGCTGGCCCTCAAGATAAAAGTGATGCTAGTAATCAGACCACTAATGCTCAGGTAAATACTGGTGTCAGAGCTAGAATGATGGCTGGTGACAATGAAGCCCAGGAGGATGAAGTGTTCAGTGCAAACAAAGTGTTCCAGATCCTCCAGACCAAAGGTTTGATTGACAGCTCAGGTGGTTTTGTGTGGGATAAGTCCCCCATTACCTCCAGGAAGGTGGATCAAGTCTCTGGGTTTTGGAATGAGGAACAAGGTTCTTTCCAAGCTGGGAAAGTGGCTGCTGATGAGGTGGGGCTACACCTGCCTGACTGTCTTTTACCTTCTGTGAAAGAAATTGTGGACCAGAATCTGGAGAAGGATGCTGGGAGAATCAAAAAACCAAAAGCATGGGGCCCTGTTCATCCTACCAGGCAGAGCAGTAGGATTGACAGGTCTCAGAGGGTGCTGGACAAGGCTATGGAAAGGAAGAAGATGGTTAACCTTGAGAAACCAAAGATGAAAGGTATAATGATCTCTAATCCTTTTAATGTTTTACCTGTTGATGAGTTAGATAATATGGCTGTAGTGGTTGGTGTTAATATTAATGAGGATTTAGTTTCTACTGAATCTGTAGAGAGTTCTGTAGACATGTCTGTTGTTAGTTCTAATATTGAGTCTCTAGAAAAATCCTTCTCTACTAAGAAGGAGTTGGTTGATGTTCTGGCTGAGGGCTGGATAGAGGTAGTTGATAAGTCTCGGGGCAAGCACCCCAGGAAAAAGACTAAATGATTATCTCCTTTTGGAATTGCAGGAGTATTTCTGCTCCTGGTAGGAAAAAGTTTATTGATGATAATATTGCTCCACTTAATGTTGATTATATAGGCTTTCAGGAGACTAAGAAGGATCAATTTAGCAAATCGTTTTTGAAGTCTTTGTTAGGAAATAGGAATTTTGATTGGAATTATCTACCTGCTGTGGGTACTGCTGGTGGAATCCTAGATGGAATTAACTGTGATATTTTTGAGCTAATTAGTTGGGAGATTAAGAGTTTCTCTGTTAATTCTGTGCTTATAATTAAGTCTAATGGTGTCACTCTTAGAATTTCTACTGTCTATGGTCCTGTGTATGAGGATAGGAAACAGGCTTTTATTTCTGAATTGCATGAATTGTTTGTTAATTGGGATGGCCCTGCTATGATTGGTGGGGATTTCAATTTAATTAGATCAGCTAGTGATAAAAGTAGTGGTAATGTGGATTATAAATGGGTAGATAAATTTAATGAATGGATAGAGATTTGGGCTTTGATGGAAATTGGTCTAGCCGGTAGAGCTTTTACCTGGGGTAACAACCAGGAGAACCTTATTATGAGTAGAATTGATAGGATTTTTTGCTCTACTAACTTTGATAGTCTTTTCCCTTTGGCTAGTGCTAGAACTTTAGCTAAAATCTGCAGTGATCATACTCCCATTGTTTGGGAGTCTGGTGAAGCTCAGATTGTTAGAAATAGAAAGTTTAAATTTGAGAAATGATGGCTGGCTAAACCTAATTTTAAACTAGTGGTAATGAAAGCTTGGGATATTACTGTTAGGAGTTCAGATGTGGTTGATATTTGGCAAGCTAAAATTAGATATCTTAGGAAATTAGCTAAGGGGTGGAGTGCCAATTTAGAGGCTGCTATTAGAAAAGAAAAGAAAGACTTGATGGTAGAATATGATATTTTGGATATTAAATCTGAGACTAGCCCTCTTAGTGATGAGGAGAGAGATAGATTGGATTTTATCCTTAGTGATCTTAATAAGTTTTGGATTCTTGAGGAAACTAAAGCTAAGCAAAGGTCTAGGGATAGAGATGTACTAGAAGGGGACAAGAACACTGCTTACTTCCATGCTGTGGCTAACTAGAGAAGAAGGAAGAAGATGATCCCTGTTCTAGATGGACCTGAGGGTCCTGTTACTGAAACAAAGGAAATGCTTAAGGTAGCTCTAGATTTCTATAAAGATCTTTTTGGTTTTGAACCCAGGGCTGATATTAGTCTTAGACCTGATTTTTTCTCTAGTGAAGAGAAAGTTAGCATTGATGAAAATAATATTTTGGGTGGAGCTTTCTCAGAGGAAGGGATAAAGACAGCTGTCTTTGATTCTTATTCTGATGGAGCTCCTGGTCCAGATGGTTTCTCTTTTATGTTTTATCAATACTTCTGGGATATTATTAAATCTGATCTGTTGGCCATGTTTGATGCATGGTCACAAGATAAGCTGGACTTGTATAGACTAAATTTTGCTATGATCACTCTTATTCCTAAGGAAAATGATGCTAGATCTATGAGGAAATTCAGGCCTATTAGCTTGTTGAATTGTTCCTTTAAGAGTTTTACTAAGGTCTTAACTAATAGATATGCCAAGATCATTGGGAGATTAATTTCTCCTTACCAGTCTGCTTTTATTAAGGGTAGATTTATTCTGGAAAGTGTAGTTACTGCTCATGAAATTGTCCATGAGGTGCATAGGAGAAAAGATAAAGGTCTAGTTTTAAAAATAGATTATGAGAAGGCTTATGATAGAGTTAACTTAGAGTTTCTATATGAGGTGCTAGAATGTAGGGGTTTTGATAGTACTTTTATTAGAATGATAAAACATGCTACTGCTGGAGGTTCTGTGGGTGTTAAAATTAATGATGTAGAAAGTAGCTTTATTCTCACAGGAAAAGGATTGAGGCAAGGTGATCCGATTGCTCCTCTCCTTTTTAATTCTGTAGTGGATGTTTTTTCTAGAATGTTAATCAAAGGGGCTCAACATGGCCTGATTAGGGGCATGTGCCCAAATTTTGTCCCTGGTGGGGTGATTAGTTTACAATATGCAGATGATACTCTCCTTTTCCTAGATAAAGATATTGTAGTTGCTAGAAATTTGAAATGGATCCTCACTTGTTTTGAACAGATCTCGAGTATGAGAATTAATTTTCATAAAAGTGAATTAATTCCTATTAATTTAGATCAGGAAGAGTTTGCCCCCTTCCTTGATATTTTTCAATGTGTAGCTGGTGAATTCCCTGTTAAATATTTAGGAATCCCTCCGCATTTTGATAGACTAAGTAGAGAAGATTTACAACCTCTTTTTGAAAATATTTTAGCAAGGATGATTGGTTGGAGAGGAAAGCTTTTATCCTCTGCTGCTAAAAAAACCTTGATCCAAGCTGTGCTGGCTAGTATTCCTGTGTACCTTCTCTCTTTTTTCAAATTCCCTAAGTGGGCTTTAAACCTTTTAAATTCTAGTTTAGCTAACTTCATGTGGAATGATGAGGAAGGTAATCATAAGATTCATCTTGCTAATTGGCCTTCTATTTGCATGAAAAAAGAATATGGAGGTATGGGCTTACCAAATTTACAGGATCTCAATCTTTGTCTCCTTGGATCTTGGATCAAGAGGTATATACAAGGGGAGGGATCTTTGTGGAGGAAAGTTATTGATGCTAAGTATGAAACTAAGAGTCCTAATATCTTATCTTGCCAAGATGTTCACCCCTCCACTTTTTGGAAAGGGGTGATGTGGGCCGCTAAAGCTGTTAAGGTAGGATATAGATGGGTTGTTGGGGATGGTAGATTAATAAAATTTTGGAAAGATGTTTGGTTTGGTAATTCCCCTTTAGCTGTACAATTCTGGGATCTGTATATCATCTCGAATCAGCAAACTTTAACTATTGCTGAGGTTTGGGATGGTACACAGATTAGGAATGACTTTAGGAGGACTTTTAATGATGACATGATGGTTCAATGGCAAGAGTTGATGACTATTGCCAGTAGTATAGTGTTTAGTACTCAGGAAGATCAGTTGGTCTGGCAGTTTGAGTCAAAAGGTGTTTATTCTTCAAGCTCCATGTATGCCATAGTAAATTTTAGAGGAGTTAAGCAAATCTTTTTGCCTGCCGTGTGGAAGCTTAAAATTCCTCCAAGGGTACAAGTTTTTCTGTGGCTCCTTTCCCAAAATAAGATAATGACTAGGGATAATTTGAGGGCTCGTGGTATCATTAAACCCCTAGAGTGTGAATTTTGTAAGGAAGTTGAATCTGTTCATCATCTGCTCTTTGACTACATTGTAGCTAGAAGTTTGTGGGCTGATGTCTTTAAGATTTTTCATATTCTAGTTACAAATTATGAATCAATAGCTGGTAGATGGTTGTGTAATAAGAAATATTTACATTTTAATGTAGTTTCTGCAGCTGTCCTGTGGGGACTGTGGAATTTTAGAAATAGTTTAGTATTTAACAGAGCTATCTGGATTAATATGAAACAGGTGTGGAGTCTGGTGCTTTCCTATCTGAGGAACTGGAAAGTGCCGTTCAAGGATCTAGAAAGCGGAGAAACGGCCCAGTTCACAGAACGACTACTGCGAAAGCTAAGAAGACCATTGAGGCTTGCCCCGTGCTGACATGCCCAGGCTTTGGCTGGGTCTCGACCTGGAACTCCTCAGCGCTGGCGAAGATGCATGGGGGGAGGACATCGCTGGGTTACCTGCAGCAGCGTCCGGAGGAAGGGGACTCCATTCACGTGGTGTTTTGAGTTGTTCTTCCTGCTGGTGGTTTCAGGTTACCTGTCATGTGGCCTCGGAGCCTGGTTTTCGATGACTTCTGTAGTTGTTCTGGGGGTAGTTTCTCTCGCTAGCGTCGTATTCTGAATGTCTAGTTTTAATGTTTCTCTGTGGTAGTTGTAGAGGCTAGCTCTCCTCTACCCGTTAGTTTCTGTTGGCTGTAATCGTTTTTAAACTGTTGGATACTGGTTTTGGCGTTTCTTTTCTTTAAAAAGGAACGGGGGAATAAAATCCCTTTTGATCGAAAAAAAAGTCGAAGTGATAGTATCCTCGATGTCGGGGAGAGCTGTACTGTCGTAAGAAGATCCCAAAGCCGGACGAACTGCTCGATACTATGTTACACAGTAAACGAGTGGACTGCGAGGTCTCTGATCCATTTCTGATCGACGATGGCGTCCCTGATCGATCTGTTCTTTCTCTTGGAGGCCTGATAGAGCAAGGGGGCCTTGTCCTTCGGTGGGGCACCGACGGACGGATTGATCTTGATCGGTGACTTGGTGTCGTATGCACATCGTGCCAATAGTGTCCGTGTATATCAAGGTTCAAACCAGAATTCCGTTTTAGAGCAGTCACCGTCGCATGGCGTGTTCGATGGGCCCGGCAGCCGCCGACACGCACTAGGCATTGAGCACGTCATCCCCAGAATTTTATAAGCCCCTCCGGCCGTTTTTGGGGCAAGTGTTTAGAGGTGGCAGCGATTAAGCACGGACTAGGAGTCTAGTCGCTCTAGCCTACTATACTGTACGTACCCGCTGATTCCCGCTCTACGTCCTTGCCATAATGAACTTTTACCCACTGATGATTCCCGCTTCCAATCGATAATGGTTGAACTATTTCTGACGAGATAATATAGACTTTTTTTGTTATGATATGAGATGTGCGACTTTTGTCTGTTTGGCTAATCTATTGTGCAAGTTTTGTTTGATTTTGAAACTTTGAAGTATGGATTTAAAATGTTACTATTGAATTATGTTCGCTCCTAGCGCCATTGATAGAAATATTATGTTCGACTTTGGAGGTCAAATGGAGTTTATATGCTTACCCAGAAGAGAAATACAAAAGAAAGAATTTTAGCGTATGTGGTGCCTAACTCTCGACTCTGGAGGGCACCACGTACCCTCTAAACTATTTTGAAGGTACTCTCACACGATCGTACTAGAAGCTATGTTTTAGGGGTTCTGCCAACAACATTGCATATTGCCAAAAGTAAAAAATAAATCTTTATCTGAATCAGTAGGATGCACTTAAGCCTACTTATATCAATTGGATTTCCATTAATGAAACTTCTTATGCCAGCATGGCAACAAGCCAGCTAGCGACAAGTTCAAAAAGGAATGAAAAATATGGTCAAAATGTGGCGGGTCGATGCTTCTGTAATGTCTACCACGGAGGTACTAAATTGAAGGTGGGGATACTCACAACATCACACGAGCTCCCATGTGCACTTATGATAGTATTGAACTTCATGAAAGTATTAACTGAATGGTTGTTGCACCATATTGTATAAATGTTATTCGATTGTATATATTTAAGCATGAAAGAGAGATCCAACATGATCATAACTTGCAAAGAACACATCATGTGCGCACGCGACCGAGTATAGCCTACCATGGATAGGAGTACACAACATTTTTTGCATGTAGTTGAGGCTCTTTTGCAATGTTTTTAGAACCATATAGGAGTACATTTTAGTACTTTTAAAGTGATATATACATGCTAGGATTTGGAAGCATTAGGATTTACAAATGCACAAGTTTAGCTAAATGGTCGACGTAAAAACCACGATATATTCAATTGAATATGTACTCTTCTCTAGTTTTCAGGCCATCCATGGAAGATAGTTTCTTCTTCTCGTCTTTTCTGTTGGTTCAAGGAGTTGGCACAATTGATTAGACATGTTTTCTCTAGACACAGATGCGAATCTAAAATGTTAGCAGATGAAGGATAAGGTCGTTGGTTGAAGATGTGTGATAGGGTGTTTGGTTAGGTTATTTCATTTTAGCTTTTGACTTATATAAACTACAAAAACATCTAAATAGCATTTTTTTTCCGTTTTCGGCTTATATCACCATGCAAAAATATCAAGTTAAAAACTAAAATCAAAAACACGTATTTATGTGTTTTGTCCTTAATAAGCTAGTATTAAATTTAAAATCCAGAAATAATGATAACAAAAATTACCTCAAGCCGCAGACCAAACCTGTGGTTGGATGGTTAGGAGGGTGGTTGTACCCCCAGCCCACCAGAGTTCAAACCCCAGGTTTGACACTGTGTGTTGCATAAAAGGCGGAATATATTTTCAGTGGGAGACGACGTTTCCGTCGACAACGAGGCGCCCGCGGTGACTTCGTGAATCTCAAGACCCGATCCGCCGGCTCAGTTTCTCGAAGGTGCTCGTAGGGGTAGGGTGTGCGTGTGTGCGTTCATAGGGGTGAGTGCATGTACGTGTTGTGGGCGACTTCGATTGTACTGTGTTTCTCAAAAAAAAAACCACCTGGAGCCATCCAACTCGTTTCTCTAAAAGTTATGATTTGCAGACAAGATAGATCGAATGTAGTAGTAACATAATTAACAGCAAATAATGCTCACAGCAAACAGAGATTTGTATCAATGCCGTAAAATTTCCCCATTCCCGTCAATATCTTTTTGTTTATCCCGTACCAACGCCCTAAGTGATGGGAATCATTGTCCCATTTCCGTTGCCATCTTTTGACCACCGGAGTATCAAGCAAGAAACTATTGTACCCGTGACGCAACGTTTGACCTAGTAGCTCATTCGCAATATGGAACCAACGTGAAAACCCTTGGACAGCTGGGCGTCTGGGATTTTAAAAGTAATCACAAAAATGCTTGAAAGCCTGACATTTTAAGAAAATAATCCCCTTTAGTAGACCCCCTAAGCCTGATTGTGTTGGACTTGCAAAGGAGAAGCTCTATAAGTTCCCAGTGTTGTTGCCATCTACCAACTCGCCATTAATCTGCTACTAGCATCCTTCGCATCAGAGCCGGGTCGGTACGTACAAACACAAACCTGCAAGTTGCATCCGACACACATCGAATTACTAACATTTTATAAACGAGCAAGTTTGTATGATAATAGGCCTTTGTTGTCTTTTATGATCCGTGTAGTATAGGAGCTATAGCTTCCACAAATGGAGACGGAAACATTACTCTAAGAACAAAACAATCTGTATTTTGGTGGCTCGCTGCCTTTGGCCATGTTTTAAGGTTTTTCATATTTATGCTAGAGTGGTGGGTTTTAGTCACAAATCCGAAAGGTGGTTTTTTTGGTTACCCTAGCCCGAGTTGTGGTGGATTTCTGTAATGTACTCCGAATGGAAAATATATCTCAAAATATGGCGTGTCATATGACCATAACGTCTAGCACAAAGCTATTACATTAAAGGCAGCAATGCTCACAACAGCACATGAATTCCCATGTGCTCCTGATGAAGGTATTGAACTTCTTGAAAGCATCAATCGCACGGTTGTTGCACCATACGAAATAAAATGTTATGCGAGTGTACATATTTAAGCACGAGAAGCGATATCGAACATGATCATAACTCGCAAAGAACCCATCATGTGTGCACCCTCGCTCGAGTATAGCCTACCCATCGATAGGTTCGTATTATTAGCATACACCCACAAATTACACAACTTTTTCCATGATAGTCGAGACTCTTTTGGCAATGATGTTACAATCATATACATTTTAGGATTTTTTTTCCAAAACCGGTAATACATCCTAGGATTTGGAAGCATCGGGATTTGCAAATATACATGTTGGTGATTTCATTTGACGAAAACAAATGGCACACTCAGTCGGATATTCACTCTTCTCTAGCTTTGAGACCATCCATTAGAGACACTTTCTTCTTCTGGTGTTCTGTCTTGGTTCATAGAGTTGGCACACTTGATCACTCATGCATCATCAAGCCAAGTGGCTTCGCTCCTAATAATTATGTCGACTGGATGACTCACATAGGTGAATCCAAAATGCTAATCGGGAGTCGCTCGCTGAAGCCGTGTGACTCGGTTTGACTCTTTTCTCTAGAAGTAAGGAGTTGCATACACAAGATCGTTCAAATGTATTTAGGTGACTTTGCTTGCACTCACTGGCCTCGAAAAGAGATTTGTATCGTTGCCGTGCAATTTCTCGGTATCCTTTTGTTTTCCTCGTTCCAGCCCCGTAACTGAACGGAGTGGCCCTCTTATTTCCAGTTAACATCTTCTGACCGACGGAGTATCACGCAAGAGACTGTTGTGACACAACGTTCGAGCCAGTAGCTCATTCGTATGTGTGAGATCTACAGACCAAAGTATGTGTCAAATGTACAGACAAAAGTCAAGGAGACACGAGTCGAGCTAGTAGCATCGTGGATTCAGAATATAGAAGCAACGTGAAAATACTGATAGTTGGACGTCACAGTATTCCGTTTTTGCTGCAAATTATTGAAAAAGGGACGTGTAAGAGGGCAGTTAGCAAATGAAGGTTTCAATGATTGGACTCATCTTAGCGAGAGACTTCGTGAGCATGAAATTAGTAGAGAACATGTCACAAATATGACTTCATGATATGATTTTCGTTTGAGGTTGCTAAATAATCAGACAATTGATACAGTTGCTCAGAGAGAACTTGAAAAGTAATGGGAGCATTGGAGAAAAGATTAGTTCAGGATTCTTTTGATTGTGAAGTTTCTTGCAGAGCATAACCTAGCATTTCGTGGTACGAATAGCAAGGTTTACCAAGACAGCAATGGAAATTTCTTAGGTTTGGTTCAAATGTTGGCTGAATTTGACCTGGTTATCAAAGAGCATATTGACCGCATCACCAATGATAAAATCCGTGATCATTATCTTGGCCCTTCCATCCAGAATGAGTTAATAAATTTGCTAGCTACTGCAATCAGGTATATGATCATTGGAAAGGTAAAAGAAGCAAAGTACTTCTCTGTTATCCTTGACTGTACTCCAGATGCAAGCCATCAAGAACAAATGTCTTTGATAATAAGATATATTGATACATGTTCAGGTTCTGTTTGCATTCAATAATCCTTTTTAAGTTTTTTGGATGTGAATGACACCACTGGGCAGGGATTATTTGATGTCCTGCAAGAGGAATTGAACAATCTTGATCTTGATGTCGACAATGTGAGAGGACAGGGATATGATAATGGGTCAAATATGAAAGGAAAGCATCAAGGGGTACAAAAGAAACTTTTGAATATCAATCCAAGAGCCTTTTATTCATCTTGTGGTTGTCATAGTCTCAGTTTGACACTATGTGATGTGGAAAATTCTTGTCGCAAAGCAACAGAATTTTTTGGAGTTGTACAACGCATCTATACAACATTTGCTAATTCCATTAAGAGGTGGCAAATTCTCAAAGATAATATAACAGGATTGACTCTCAAGTCATTGTCGTCTACTCGTTGGAAAAGTCGTGTTGACAGTGTTAAGGCTATAAGGTTTCAAATTTCAAGTGTAAGGGAGGCTTTGTTACAAGTGGCTGAAAGTGATAAGGATCCATCGACAAGTAGTCACGCTCAATCATTGGCGGAGCATGAACTTGGCGACATTGAATTTGTGTCGTTATTAATCATCTGGTATGAAATATTATCTGCTATTAATATGGTCAGCAAGCAGCTACAGTCAAAGGATATGCTTATTGATATTGCAATTGAGTCTGTACAGGGGTTGATTTGCTTTTTCACTAAGTACAGAGAAACAGGCTTTTCAAAAGCATTGGAAGCCGCAAAGGAAATTGCAAAAGAGATGGACATTCCTCTAGAGTTCCGCACCAAGCGTAAAATCAAAAGAAAAAGACAATTTGATGAGGATGAAAATGATGAATGTATTGATTTACATTCTGCAGAGGAGTCATTCAGGGTCAACTATTTTATACCTATTGTTGATGAAGCTATAGCTTCACTTAACAGGAGATTTGAACAATATAAGAGGTACGAAAAAATGTTTGGTTTCTTGTTTACTTCAGATAGGCTGCGAGCCATGGATGATGCTAGTTTGAGGGCTTCTTGCGTTGAACTTGAGAATGCACTTAAGATTCCAGAACATAAAGATACTGATGGGAATATGATTGAAGAGCAGAAAGACATTGACGGGGAGGAATTGTATGTTGAGTTAGTCTATGTTCAGGATTTACTTGAGAAATCCATGGGTCCTATTGATATTTTGAACTACTTGAAAAAGCGCCCCTACTATCCTGTTGCTACTATTGCCTACAGAATTTTGTTAACCATTCCTGTGACAGTTGCATCAGCAGAAAGAAGTTTTTCCAAACTCAAAAGTTGTTAAAATCTTACTTGCGTTCTACTATGACGCAAGAGAGGCTCAATGGATTGGCGAGAATAGCACTTGAAAATGATATCCTAGAGGAGATCAATTATGAAGATATAATTGAAGATTTCATTTCAAAAAATACATGACGGACGTTGCTTTTTAGTAGAACTTGATGTTAGTTCATTGCTTTAGTGATACCCTTTTTAGTAGAGCTAATGTTTTATATTTATACATATTGTACGAAATAACACATATTATAGTTATATAATAAAGTGAAATTGTTTTTCATTTATTATTATTGTCTAAAATTTATGAAGTTTAGGGTCCCATTTTACGTTTCGCACAGGGCCCTGAATTTCTGGAGACGTCCCTGCTTCAAAGCAAGCGCAGCGTTGTAAAAAGAGTGAGTCTAAGGACCTGTTTGTTTAGGCTTAAATTTACCTTTTAGAGTTTGGCTTATAAGTTACAAAAACATCAAAATAAGTGCTTTTGACTTTGCCTTTTGGCTTTTAACTGGACATAGTAGTATGATGGTATAAGCCAAAAGCCAAAATAAAAAGCACCTATTTAGGTGTTTTTATGACTTATAAGCCAAAAACGAAAAGACATAAATAAGCACAACCAAATAGCCCATAAAATCTGCACACAAAAAACAGCCCCGAAGAAAGGTTAGACACATGCCTAACCGGTGAAGAGGGTGGTACTAAGCAAAAGATTCCATGAATTAAGTCTAACACTTGCAATAAGGTCCAGCTAATTTAAAAACTACTAGCTGAATACCCGTGCGTTGCAACGGGTTGACTTTATTGATTATTTTATTAATAGAAATTTCACCGCTAAAAAAGACCAACATGGAAGCCATGGTCGGCTATTATTTTTTGCAACATGATTTGATCCACACCCCACACACAGGTCGCGCGCGCAACGCAGCACTCATGCAAGACACGCAGCACACCGCCGCACGTGCGCACCGCCACCGTCCTCAGCAAACAACTAAGCAAGGTCTCCGAGAAGAGTACTCAAACACATTTACAGAGTTTAGACAAACACAATGAATTACTGATTGTTAGTCCAACTTTGACACAAAACATCTATTCCAGGTCTAAAGCCTACTTTTCCAGGTCTAACTTCCCTCGCCTCAACAATTCTCTAACTTCTGTCTTCCAACTGCACGTCAGACGGGATTTCTTGCTATAAGGTTTTCAGAAGTTAAGAAGAAAAAATAAACAACTCAACTCATAATTTACCTATGTAAACCTATGTCATTCACTGGAATATTTTGCACAAACTACAATTTATTGCCATCAAGTGTAGTAAACATAAGCGCCTACATGCATTGAAAATGTGATCTTTCCTAATTTTTCCTTTTAATTAAAGCCATCGGGAGGACAATACAGTTATACAGAGGACTGAAGAAGCAAAAGACTGAAAATTAAGCTGGTCATTCATCTTCTGACCCAGATCATATTGCTCCGGTCCACTTCCATTGCATAAAAATATGAGCCTTGTAGCAATAAGAAAGAGTATGAATGGTCAACAATATCTCAAGTGTTGCAAGAGTTGCGCTGACCTGATTGGTAATAGTATTGAAGGGTCACGAACTCGTGGGTATTGGAGCAAGTAGACAGTATTATTACTCTAACAATCGAGTAGCAGTAGTTTTTTGATATCTCACATTCAGACATGAATGCAGAACTATCACCCACGGCCCTACAATCTTCAGACAACAGATCCTAAACAATCCATATTACATAGATGGAGACAACCGATCCTCGAAAATATCCACTACATAGATGGAGAAAACCAGAGGAAGACTATATCAACAATACCAATAGGATATATATACTTGCGAGCAGCAAAAAAAATCCTCAAGAAATTGGTGGGTTTCCTAGAGTATATTGGCGTGTGACCTGAAACAGTTTCAGAAACAGGGGAAGAGACTACCAGAGAGAGCAGCCAGAGCAACAAGTTCCTCCGATGGCAACCATAGAGAGGAACAGTCGCGAAAACTACAGATTCCATGACAGAGGTACAAAATCATCGAGAAACCACACTAGAAATTGGACCGGAGCTGCAAAACAGTCAGATCCGTCACCACATCCCCTGATTCTTGCAGCTGGAGGGGAGTTTTATTCAAGTAAAGAAAGGACAAAGGGGCGGAGGAGAGCAGGCACAGAACCCGTCGAATGCGTGGAGGCTGTGGCCGGCGGCGCGTTGGGAAGAGACCAGGACGGCAGTTGGCTGAAACAGCAAAGACATCGGCAGCAGGACACACGCGTCGGTGAGGTTGAGCCGAGGATGCATCCGGACTCGATATCGATGTGGAGAAGCGGGCGATGGATCCGGTAGCCATGGCGTCACGAGGTAGAGTCGTGGATGCGTCGGGGCTCGAGATCGACTCGGAGGAGCAGGGGAGGGGGCGGCAGCCATGGCGCGGTGGAGCGACCGGAGCGAGATACAGAGGAAGCGGTCTGTTTTTTGGCTTTTTTTAACTGAGCGGTGGCACTGTCTGTAATATGTTCAAACTTGCAGGGGCAAAAACGTCAAAACGTGGCAGACGGAAATTCCTAGAACAGTCCCAATCTTTTTAATAATACTAGAAAATATGCCCGTACGTTGCGACGGGTTCAGAAAAAATAAACTTCGGATGAATATTAAACGTCAGCTAAACAAAAACTTCCTCCAAAAGTTGATCGCCTCGCATATCCTTGTCCTAATTCACCCTTTCATCTTAATCTTTATTTATTTATTTAATTGATCTATCCCAACTCATGCCATCAACGCCAGATCACTTATATTTCACCACATACCAGATCCAAGCGACCTGGACCGCTCTGATATCATATCAAACGGGAAACATAAGATTAGAGTCAGAAACACATATAGCTAGGTTTATAGTTTCGTATTAAGCTTTTTAGGCCCCTCTTTCTATCTCTCAAATATCATTGTCACATTGCTCAAAGATCATTGTCTGCATCGTTCAAAGATCATTGTGAACTAAAAATGATACAATCCAAACATAGATACCATGCTTTATAATGTCATCAGCTAGCCACCTTAACAAAATTGTATTAAAAGGACAATGAAAGCAGATTATTATTATATTCAATAATGAATGCATAAGTGCACAGCTTGACGAATGAAATTATTGAGAAAATTCAGCTCGTACGCTAACTTTTTAGCGTTAATCAAAGTTGTCACTACTATTTGTTGCAGCTGCACGTGCAAATCTACTATACATGACATGGTTGTCTTGAACACAGGCATGCATGACATATACAAGTTATGCCACCAGAGCATAAATCATAGGTCGGATGGTAGTTCTTTGTGTCCCTCGGTGTCAGTTATTTGTGTCCGTGTTCAATTATAGAGGGCTCCAACTGCTACGCTTTCGCAGTGCTCGCTATTTACAGGAGCAGGGACTTCAGTAGAACATTGAAATACACATTCAAAGAATTCTGGCAACAGATTGTCAAATAGAATTGGAGAATACCCAGCTAGGTCTATCACGTGTGCAATAACACAATATCATGTCAAGATTTTGCTACTTAGAGAAATTGAAGAATATAATGATTGTAGTTGAACCTGTCAATCCAAGTATTTCCACTATTTACTTCTGAGCATATGAAGATTTACGCGGAACACTATTTTTCGAATAAAAACACTGAAAACATATGTTTGGGTTACTACCACTTCCTCATATGATGCTCAAAAATATTGTTCTCCAACAAAGTCTCGATAATAGGATTTTGTAACATAGCCATCACCAAGTAGTGATCCACTGCCAAGAACAGAACAGAGGACAAGTTTGCAATATAACACGAAAAAACAATAGTACTTTCAGTAATACATATCATGTTATTCTTAGACATGTTGGTAGCATAAGGTCATTCTTACCTTGGATTACAATGCCATATGTAACCAACTCCGGCAAGTAGAAGGTTCTTTCACTAAATACAACACTCAGCATAAGGGAAGCCACATAGGCCGAATTAATGAAATGAGAAATCAACTTGTAAACTGAGAGCTCCCTGGATTTCATGCCAAACTGAATACATGACAATGAGGATGCTATGAGGAAGTTATTACTAATTGTATTTGAATATATAAGAATCTGCCATTGAAGAACAAACATGCACAATAAACTCTGAATTACGGGCCTCCGTGAGTACGGTGTGATGCATTTATTGTTTTCGCCACACGCCGCCAGGTCTTCTTGATGTTTTACACCTTCACGCAGAGGCCATTAAATTAATTGATCATTCCTATGAACATAGCAAGAGTAAGAATTAAAATTTGGCTAGCTTAGCACGTACATAGATCAAATCAGGGTCAGTAAAATTACCTTTGCCAAAAGAATATCTCGGAGATGCCCTCGGCCAGTTCTCGCCATTGTCTCCTAAGGCTTGAGCTTCTTATAACTTCACGTAGTGTGGCTATCTATCTGCTTGCTTGTTTTGCAACCCATTTGGAGTTGTCTGTTGAGAAGTTGGAGTTCTCTGTGTGAACCACCACTTGGGAATTTCAACGAACAGCTAGCGAGATACATCCCGACAAGTACAATATGGATGGGGATGGCCTTGCCGCTCTCATATTCCTGGACCTCTTGCGTAGGCTCGTTGATCTTCTTGGCCAGCTCCACCTGTCTCCAATCATGTCCATTGCAAGCATAACATAACATCACAGGTATGAATGAGCGGCAGATTGAGATTAAGTAAGAATCAATGCTTAATGTCTATAGATACTAAAGAGAATACTGAAGCAAACCTGTATAACCCTGAGAAATACGGGAGATGCTAGGTTAACTAAACTGAACCGTTGTGTGTTATTTATATATGTGTCATCGTGTGTTATCGTAAAAATAAAATAAAATCTGAGAAACATGGGAGTTGCCAGGTTAACTAAACTGAACCAAACCTAGACAGATATAATATTATCAACGTGATACTATGATGATCTGAATAATCCTTGTTTCATACTTTACATATACTCCCTTTCCTAGTATTTTTCCACAACACGTATAGGGTAAGTAGCAGTAGATATATGTACTACCATGATTCCATCACTTCCATGTCTCCTCCTGTTCTCTTCTCATATTAATTTGTGGTTCAGTGTTCTTTAGTTTTGTTCTAAACCTGATACTCTGAATTGGTTTTGTTATTCTAGATAAAGCACGCAAATTATATTTCTCTAAACCAATCACTACAAACTGGATTTATGATTCAGAGAGCCTCATCACACTAAATAATTCTGTCAATAAAGAAAAATTGCAGTAACTCTGGAACAGGTCACATGATCAAAGTTAAACACTATGAAATACACATCTAAATTGAAACTTGTCACAAATCTCGAATAAATTTTTTGTGTGACTCATCTATTCACTTTTTTTTGGCATAAATCAATGTTATAACTACACCCAAAAACATAAGAGGTATATTATTTCCATAGGAAGGATAGGTGCATCAGCTGCACAACAACTGGATTTGTCAACAAAATATATTAGATCCACTTTTGTCTAAGCACACAATATTGTTCAAAGCTATCTTTAAGAATGTATCACATCTTCAGATTAATCCCTCGAATTTGATTTTACAGAGAACACAACTCAGTAGAACCTAATTTTTTTTCATGTCACCAGTCACATTCTTATGATAACTAAAAGTACATTTTCTTACGCATTGGTCTTAGCAAAACGTTTTCCTGCTATTAATTAGAAGGTACGACATGGCTTCATTCAGTAGGACCAAGTGACATCGACATGAATTGTTCTCTAGGTAACTCTTGCAAACTGCAGGAATCTAGTACTATTATCTGAAGAGAAGAAAGTAAGTGCAGTATGATCCATGAAATCCACTTCAACTTTGTAGCTAAAGTATCATGTCCTCTTGACCAAACATAGATAAGTAGCATCATAATTCAGATTGGATGGTTGATCTGAATTAGCAAAACATCTGCATGCCATTAATTAGGAGGTACGGCATGGCTTCATTCAGTATGACCAAGTGACATCGACATGAATTATTCTCTAAGTAACTCCTGCAAACCGCAGGAATCTAGTACTATTATCTGAAGAGAAGAAAGTAAGTGCAGTTCCAAACATGAAAATTCATTTCAACTTTGTAGCTAACAAATTGGAACAACATTTTTTACAAGCATGGGTAAATCACTACTAATTGAACACAAATTCCGAGTTCTAAACCCCAACTAATCTATCCAAAAAACAGAGAATCTCAAACAATTCAAACCAGCACACACCTGTAGCAATGATTGCCGTATTTTGTAGTTGACGAAGTGGCAAGACGGTGTGCGCCCCTCCAATCCACTTCCTCGAATAAACTATGGTAACTGAAGTTGTGTGTCATAGAGAAAAAAGAAGGCTTGATTAGCTTGAGTACCATCGTGCAACATCCAGAATGACTACAAGGAACAGATCATAAAAAGTAATTCCTAATAGTAACATGCTAGAAAAAGGATTCTATATTATTCAAACTTACTAAACATTACAAAGGATATTAAAATGGCATCCAAGATACAAGGCATCTGGTTGTAGAACTATACTGAAACTATGTAGATTTACTGTGACTCAACAAAACTCTAGAAAAAACATGCATAACAACAAGTAGGTGAATATGATACAAAATAACTTCATCTCATAATAAAAAACAACAATAACAAATAGGTCAATGTGTAAGGCCTCCAAGATTTATCAATTGGATACAGAAACTATATTGAACAGGCACCAAAGAATGGCACCCATATTGAGATATAGTCATGTTACAATTTTCTACGGTCCTATTTGGAATTGGACAATTACAATTGTTTTATCAACTCGTTTATCAAAAAACAAAGATTGCTAGTTTAGCCTAGAAACATCAGGTTTTCTTGTGCTTGTACTGTGCGTCTAGTGAATCTACTATGGCAAATTAAAATAGATCATCTAATCTAATGATAAAAACCATCATTAGTAAGTCTTAAATTGTGCCACCTTTGTATCTAGTGGAAAGTCACTACAAATAATAGCAATAGTCAGTAGGTGTAACTCTTGTTTCACAAAACTAATATATATCAAAACTATGGCAATGACATGGCCAGTAAAATTATTCAAGTGGCCAATCTCCATGTGAAGTAAGAATGGCTGAGATTCTGCACCAACACAAATACCCATCATCAAGCAAACATAAAAAGTGAGAGATAAAACACCAAACCTGTAGCAAATATCCAATCTACCATTGATCCAGTACAGAAAATTTAGAGAGGAAAAATGGGCAATCACAATACCTGCCAAGTTGATGTCAAATTGCAGCAGATGGATGGTGAGTGACCATGTGAGGACACAAGAGATGCTGGTGGCAAGGAACACACATGAGAAGGAGGCGGAGCCATGAGTTCGATCTGCAGCAGAGGCGGCTAGATAAAGGCTGGAACAACATCCTTCTGCTGCAATATCAAGAATAACTTGCTTCAGATCTTCCAAACCATATCGTGAATGCATATGGCGCATGACTCCGAGCTAAGCGCATCCATCGCCCAAGTCCCAGCCATCATTGTCTGCATAGTGTGCATATGCAATTGTTAAGCATTGGTTCTACTGCCAATAGAATAGCCTAGTTAAACCTAAATATATGTATTTAAATTAAAATTTGGCAGAGTGTTTTCATGTGCTCCTCAGAACTTGCCATAGGCATTTTTTCAAGTATCTTGTGTGCAGAAGGATTGCCAATGGTTGGATATATACCTCTTTAGTATTTACCAGGGGCCTAGTTATTCTCATAAGCGTTGAATATGATCCAAACACAAATCAAGCTTACCTCCTCACAAGTGGCAAAGGAGATGACTGGTATCCATCATCATCGGTAATCTATCTTGGCGGTTCAGGCTGTAGGGAGATGCACATGAGATAGGGAGACAGAAATAAATGTGTGATCAAAGGATTTTCTACAGATCAATCGTAGTTCTCTTGATCTGTCCGCGAACAAGCACCTATAACATGCGTTTGCCCGCCAGCGGCAAGAAGGACCTGCGGGCTGCGGCGGCTACCTCCCATGTGCAAGGTCGAGCGAGGAGATCGGGGCCGGGCCTCAGTGCCCAGATCTCGAGCACCTATGATGGGATCCAGACCTGCATACCTCGAGCCAAGCCTTTTCGTGCTTCTGCTCTTGCTCGTGAGATATGGGGAGGTTGTCGGTCCTCCATTTCCATGAGACGTGTGGTGAACGACAAGGATTGTCGAGGGGATGAGCGATGACGACCGGATCAGTGTGGAGGATCCCGAATCCGCATGTTGGGGGAGGTGACGACCGGATCCGCGCGGTGGAGCCGAAGACAACCTGATCCGGCGACCGATTTGAATAGGGGCCGGAGGAGGTACCCGAGGCATCAGATGCGGGGGAGAGGAGATTGGAGGGTGATTTGCGGGAGGGGAGGAGGAGAGTGGAGGCTGGTGAGCGGGAGGGGAGAAGGTAGACACGATAAAAGGTGGGATCAGAGCGAGGGGCGTGAGAATGACGGCGGAACGCGGAAGTGCGGGACGAAGCGACGAAGCCTATCGACGTAGTGGCAGAAAAGAGCAGTTCGGTGTGGAAAGTTAAAGTATCTTCTATTTTATGGGTCTCACTAATTGTGTCAGACAGTGTGTAGCCGATGGAGTAGTTTTGTTTTGTTAGACTCTTGTTAGTCATTTTTCTTAGGCTGGTCCTAGTGGTAGTATCATACTACTAGCATATAATATTAGTACATGATACTATGTCTCTAGTGCATTGTATCATATAATAGTATCATAGTAGTGGTTTATTTATTGATTTATAAAATCTCTATGTAAATTGTGTGTACAAGATTTACTTGTCATTATGATTACTAACTTTACGTGCTATGATACGGTATCTACCTATGATACACTAACCACCTCTCTCTTCATTAATTATGGCGCCATATCAAATTTTTGCCAAGTTGACATGCATGATACTACCTCCATCCCAAGGCTTAAGGCCTATATTTTTTCTGAAAAATCAAACTATGTTAAGTTTGACCAAGTTTTTATCAAAAATTATTAATATGCAAAATACATAATCAATATCATTAGATAGATAATGAAATATATTTTTATATGATGTCTACAAAATATCATGTTTATTGATAATTTTTCTAAAAATTTGGTCAAAGTTCAGTTGGTTTGTATTTTCAAAAAAAAATATAGGCCTTAAGCCTTGGGATGGAGGGAGTATATCTTACGATACTAGCACTATGACCTGATTTAGACAAAGTGCATGCTCTTATGTTGCAAGCTGTACACCACCGATCTGTTCCTGCCCCGTCCAATCCAATCACACGGATCTCCTTTTTTCCCATTCGTCAGTCAGTCCCGACACACGCCTCGCAATCAGGGTCGTCCTGGTCAAACCGGTAGGTCCCACGGTGCGCAAATCCGGGAACATCAAAACCAAGCTGGGCCTACCTTTGTGCCGCGCACAGAAGACGTATGGTATGGTGGAAATGTCACGGTTCCAGTGATTCGTGTACTCCAGTATTTTGGTAGCTGTAGCGTCGCTGGGTAAAATATAAGATATTTTAGATTTATAAATGAGATGTATCTAGACAAGTTTTAGTGTATAGGTTCAAATAATTCTAGACACTAAAAGTTGTTTAGATACATCTCATTCACAAACCTAAAACAACTATAGGAGATGCGCCTCATGCTCCATGTATGAAAATTACAGTCATCAAAGAAAGACTTATGTTACCAATCATGTAAATCATGTCTATAAAAACAACTCCATAATATACTTCACACTACAGGAGAAATGTATCAGTTCAAAACTTTGTTTCTTCGCAATCATTACTGCAATCTTATTCTCATATGTGATCCTTTTCTTGCAGGGATTCATATGTCACCCTTTATTAGGAGTACTAGCAAATGGTCCTAAAAATATCGTACTGAAGTTCCTGCATTTTTTACATGCATTAGACACTGAGAATTATCAGTTTAAATGCCTTACCAGTTATCACTCCTTTCTTTACCCCACTTAGTTTTCTTCAGCATCATATCTAGTGAGAACATAACATATACTAGGGCCTGATAGGATGGTACTGAAACGAGTAATTAGAATGGATAACTAGGATAGGTTGATTAATGGTTTGCAGAATTAGGTGACAGAACACTTCCGTAAATGCAACAAACAACTAAAAGAGATGACTGGCATATCATCTACATACACCAACGGCTGTTGGGGTTTCATGAGTACTAGTTGTGCCACCGACTATGATAAATTTCTCAAACATCAACCTGCTTAATTCATAATGTAATACCTCTAATTTATTTCCATTTCGATGATGCTTGTTGTAAGATAAATATGCAGGCAATTCAAAGCAGAGTCAGAGCATCACAGCAATATGCATACATGAATGCAATCCTGGCTCATCTAATTGGGTGCTCATATCTGCTAGGAAAATATAATTAGTATGACCACGAGACACCCAGTAACGGACCTTGCAAGTAAAACAATAAATTGAAGGGGTGACGTCGAAGGCGGCTCCGTGCAGGAGAGGGGGTTCAGCGGCGTCGCGCAAAGCCCAGGGATGAGGCCTCCGGTGTAGAGGGGATAAGAAACGCTGCCGAACTGGCGGCGGAGTGCTCGGGTGTTTGGGTCGATGGCCGCGTGCGACATGGAGACGGCGGCGTCGTGATCGGCCATGTGGGAGGCGGCGGCGTGGCTGGTTCGTGTGGAGGAGGCGGCGTGCTCGCGCGCTAGCTGTAGGCGACGGCGTGGGGATTTTCTTTGTTGTGCGTCGCTTCGACAATTGATGGATCTGGGCTTGATTAGTTCACATTTTTCCACTAATTACATCTTGCCAGGCCTCCTGGGCCTAATATTTGCCGCTTAATCTGAACCGTCCGTTTAAATTATACTTGTCCCTTTTTCTGAACAGTAAAAAGGTACCATAAAACATGCTCTTATTTATTTTCGTATCGCGAAAGTCAAAACCATACTCTACTCGCAGGTCGCAGCCATCGAGTTTCAAGTCGGCTTCACCACGTGTCCATTGTACTCCGTGTGTTCGTGCCGTCTTGACTAGAACCGTCCGTCGGATGGTGCCGGCAATTTTTCACCAAACATTTACGGAGTACTCCCTCAATTTTACAATATTAGTTTATATTGTGAAACGAAGGTAGTACGTAATTAGCTTTTTACCGGGTGATAAAAGGAAATTCAATACTACTTAATCGAGAAAGATAAAAGCTCCATCTCCATGGCCAAAGTGCATAGAAGCTGGAGAGAGAAGGAGATAGAATCATCCGCTTTTTTTAGAACAGTCGCTGTCGCCAGTGCCGTTTTCGAAGGCCCCGGCAGCCGCCGACACGCACACGCGCTCGGCAGTGAGCACGTAGTCGTCGCCGGAATTTTATAAGCCCCATTCCGTCGTTTTTCATGGAAAGTGTTTAGAGATGGCAGCTACTTATTATTAAGCTAGCACGGTTTAGGAGTCCAGTCGCTCTCGCAGCAGCGAACGTACATACACCCGCTGTAGGTCCTTGGCGCTTAACATCAAAGTTTTATCCACTGATGATGATTCCCGTCTACAGGTCATATGCGAAGATAAAATTAATCCCTCGAGGACGCGCGCAAGGGCATGCAGAGAGAGCTGTGCATCGCGAGAATCGAACGGTTTCCGCGTGACACTGTCTATCCGACGCAACCACTTCTGCGTGCCCTCAGTCGAAAAGCCGTCCAACTTTCGACGGGAAATCGATTGCCAACCGTAATAAACACGTGAAAGTGTACCGCCACTGGAAAAGCTACGGCGTGCGTGCGTTCGTTCGTTCCTGTGGAGTACTCACTTCAAGTACTAGCAGTAATCAGCCGTCATCTTTTTCCGTGGCGGCATCACCGTTCACACACACACACACACGCCACGCCACACGGGTGTTTTGTCCGCAAGACAGACAGAATGATCGCGGGACCTACGCGCGGACCGAAACAGAGAGAGAGAGAGACGCGGCGATAGGGCAATAACCTGGGGCGCCCTTGTGCATTGGCTACCCATTGCCCATGATGCGCGTGCCGGCCTGCCTCCCTGTCTTTCTCATTTTCTTTTGTTTTTTCTTTCACGAAAAGGGTAATCACCAAATACTACGTAGTGCAATGGTGCATTTCATGTCTTAAAATCTGGCTCATCAGTTACTAGTACTGATTCTGTGGTTCAGTGGATTAGCGTTGTTCGTACTACATTTGATAATTCATTTTATGTACTGTACGAACATTGTCTTTCGACCCACCGTAGAACTATCGATGTCATTTACGAATAGAACCTCGCAACGCTGCTGCATGTCTGCATACAGCCACTAATTTGTGCCTCCACCACTCTTAATAATGCTCCTTTCCTGGCTAATCATTTGGAGTCCTTACCGCCATGCCCTATTGTAACTTTGGAAAATATGGACCTAGAATATTGTATTGTATTGTATTGCATTGACCATTGTGAGAGTTTATATATAGTTACACGAGGGTAGATAGAGACTTGGAGTGCAAGTTGTAGATTCCTAGTCTATCTCTAGCCTATACACGTATACGTACTCTAACATTCCCCTCAGTCAGAGCGGGAGTGAAGAGGACGCTTGTGATTGAATTTGAAGTCTCGTCCTTCCGTCGTCTTCACCTCCTTGTTATCAACCGAACAAAGCAGACGGGGCACACCAGGCCAAGCAGGCCCGGCCGGGTCCAGATAGGCCCATAAAGCCCTATACGCCCTGCTGCAATAGGCAGGGCATAGCGCCACCATACCCAATCCGCTATTCGTTGCCGACACCTACAGAGAGCTCCGCGGCCATCCCGCCCTGGCCCGTCCAAGCCCATCTAGGGCCGAGATGCTCAGGTCTTGGACGGGGCAGAGATGCAGCACAACCCCGCCACCCCGCCGCTGCGCGACGGCATCGCCGTCTTCAACCAGCAAGCCGGACCAGAACCATCCTAGGAGCACCGCCTGCCATGGTGAGAGGAGCCCCGACCCGACCCATGACGCAGGGAGAAGTAGGCCACCGCCACCGGCGTCGCCAGCGCTTTACCCGGCGACCCCTGCCGGCGGCGGCAACAATGGGAGGGGGAGGGGAGGACGAGGCAACCGGAGGGTGGGGGCGAACCCGTCGCCCTAGGGGGGGAGGGGGCGGGGGCGAGAGGGGTCGGGGTCGGGGGTCCGTGTTCCAACAGAGGAAGTACTGGAAATCAATGTGGTCGATACCAATTCTTCAAGTAATTTAACGTTGTGCACTTTTTGGAAACATCCACGTTGCTAGTACTCCCTCTGTTCGGGATTATAGGTCCTACGCGCATACCTAAGTTGTTAATTTGACTAACAAAATATGACTTATATATTACAAAAATTATATCATTAAAAAATATAGCCTCTAAAGTTTCTAATAGTATGATTTTTGTGCTATACTATTTATATTTTGTTGTTCAAATTAGCAACCTAGTTATCCGCGCGGGACTTATAATCCCAAACGGAGGGAGTAGTACTCAGTGTAAGTTAGCTTAAAATGATTGTGTTACATTTGCAATGGAAAACTCAATGAGTATGGTCCAGCTAATTCATGATTAAAAACAGGGCGATGTACCAAAAATAATACAATATGTTGCGATTTATTCATCAGTTGGTCGGTGTGTGATGGTCGGGCACCAGATCCAGCCAACCCAAACCTGAAACAGCTGGGCCAGATCGACCAAATTGAACGGTAGTTCATAGCACGAAGCTAGTATGAACGCGAACAAAAGTCAAGCGACGCGCATGATTTGGTGCATCAACCGGCAGCCGGTCCCAAACATTGTTGGCATCTAGCGGGCGCGATTTTGTTTGATCCTTCACATGCCAGCCTCCCATGGAAACTAGTATTTTAAGTATTTTTTACAAGTGAAGGTCTTAGATGGTCGGTGCATAAAAACATGAACCTGCAAGTGGCGTCAGATGCCCATGAAAATTCTAATTGCATGTGTATGAGCATATATGTCTGATAAGGTCTTTGTTGTCGTCCTGAAACATAGTTACACTGCTAGGAAATCCTTCATCACTGACGCATCTATATTGGTCTTCTGTGGCGCATGGCAGGGACGCCACTGTTACGTCGCCACTAATGAAAACTTCTGTGGCGCATTTCGAAATGCGCCACGCATTTTTGTTAATGCGCCACAGGACTCTGTTCAGTGGCGCATTATGGACAATGCGCCACTGAATCTCTATGCGCCATAGAAGGTTACAACGATGCGCCACTGGTTTGAATATCAAGTATTAAAAAAATCGAAACTTGTCCAAATATACAGTATTATGCAGGTATTATACAGTATTATACAGAAACAGTATATTTGACTTAGTATATGAAAACAAATATAATACAAACATGAATATAGTGCCATCACACTTAGAGCCCGAACGAGATAGACAAGTGATCATCACATTACAATACAAGTCAAATGAAGTGGTTTGTTACAAGTGTTTGTTACAAAGTTCACCATCTCATCACATTACAAATGAAGTGTTTATCGCCTACAATAGAATCAAACAAAATACAACTATAACAACGGTGAGCAAGAGCAAGAGCACTAGCAATATCTTCATCCGGTTCTTCTTCCATAGGTGGTTCCTCCACTTGGCTATCGCCTCCTCTCGAGTCGCGTATCCTTTGTAGCTGTTGCCGCTAAACTTGTTCACCTGTTTCTGACAGTCCTCCGTCTCATCGTAGACTCCTGGAACCCAACCCTTGTACACCACGTACCACTTCGTCATCTCTATAGATAAGGCATATTAGTAAATCATGCAACAGAAAGAACTAAATTGGTTCACATGCATATATATTCACATAAACTAAAGCAAAAGATCAGTAAACATAGAAGATAGCACATCGATCATAATCATAGAACTTCGACGACAACGACCACAATAGTGAAGTTTACAACATACGACCACGGTAGTATATAGTTTGTGACACAACACTACACACAGACATCTATGATAATTCTAGACGCACACATCGATCAATGTTGAGAACTGCTAACGCTCGGCTTCGGGAATGGTAGATAGTCATCCTTCGTCATCCACGTCCTGTTGTCACCCTGTTGACGAATAATATTTTCAATCTCCCTCTTAGTCAACCCTCTGTTGTGTTTTAGGACCCCTCCCCTCGTGTTGACATCTTCCACGATGATTTCCGACAACTTAACCTGGATGCGTGGAAGTCTTCTAAGATCATCATCGTCTCTTGGCGCCAAATTTTCGCCCATGCTCGAAACTAGATGGCGAGTTAGGTTCGCAATCTGGACAAACCCTTTAAGGTGATGCATGGCGAGAAGGCCTCCTTGGCGCCGCCGATGGCCTTGGACGTAGGGAACTCGAGCACGTGCTTGTCATCCTTGATACATTCCCCCTTGTTGACGAAGGGGCATCCCTTTTTAGCCTAGCCCTCGAGAGCCTCATTCAAAACACCCCTTATTCTGGTGTAGTCCTTCTTCTTCTTCTGACTCGCCGAGTCGAAATACGATGCTATCGAGTACTTTGTGCAAATGACGATGAGTGTGCAGTATTTGTCTCTGCACAACACGATTGAAACGGGATGTTGGAAAAGGGCAAAGGAAGAAAGCTATAAGAAAGCCTAAGTTAACAATGCTAGGGGGTGTGTACTTACTCGGGAAAGAAAGGCAAAAGAAGCATGTTCGTCCTCTTGTGGTCCACCATGAACTTCCCGAGATACGCCGTCGCCTTGGCACGCGTCTCAGATCCTTCCCTCAACTGGCTATCACGCATGTAGTAGGGATCCACTATCGCGATGTAGGGGGTCTGCTCTCTCTTGGTCTTCATGCCAGATTGAGCGCGAATAGGCGGACCATGTTATAGTCTAGCCGTTTCGAGAGAAACAGCTTGAAGACGTCCTCGTACGATATGAAGAACACGTCCGATGGCACCTTGACAGTGAAAACCGGGTAATTTGGATCTTTGTCTTTAAGAAGAATGCCCTCTAGTGTCTTGATACTATCACTCAAAGCGAGCATATGTGCACCAGCAAGGCAAAGCAGCTCCAGAGTCAGTATCGCTTCACCGGCTATATGTATCCTGGGCAAGCCATCCTCGCGGGCTGGTACGACGTCATCCTTAGCCCGGATCCTCTTCGGAGGAGGTTGGCTCTCAGCTTTCTTACCTCTCTTCCTGTGCTTCTTCGTCTTCTGAGCAGGCTCCTCCACTGGGAATGCTAAGTGCTCAACGGCCGCCTTTTGGAGTGTGTCAGGGCTAAAGACGAATCCAACTGGTTTCTCCTGTTGATCGGCGTCCGGAGGCATCTCTTGAGATAAACCTTCGAAGACCAGGCGTTGCGTGCATGTAGTGGGACGCCCACCTTGACCCTCGCAAGCGACAAAGGGTTCTTCATCCACAGCAGGCATGTACAATCCTATGCCGGCGCCGGTGTTGATGTAGTCGTCGATGTTGACAAATTATTCACCATCATCGTTGTTGCCGCCATGTGGTGATGGTGGTGGCGGGGGCGACGGCGGTTGCGTTGCGACAGCGGCATCGCCTTGGGGCGGCCCACACACTCCCAATAGTTGTTGGTGGCGAATGGTGGTGGGGACGACGACAGGTGGCTTCCTAGGTGGTGGCCGGACGATCGAGGTGGCGCCGGTGACAGGTGGCATCCGAGGTGGTGACCGGGCGATCGAGGTGGCGCTTAGGTGCCCCGTAAGACGAATCTGAGTCTTCGGCCATGTCAAGGGCCAGCCGTGGCATTCTGCAAGGGTCTTGTGTTCGTCGGCTCCCTGAGGTTGAAAGGGGGGGTCCATGTCGTCGCATCCTGGCAACACCCGAGCAATGAATATCGACACATATGTGTTGGGCATCATGATCGAGGCATCGTCCATTGCATTGTTGTGCATCGTGCGGTTCGCCGGTTGTATGATATTGCCCTTGGCAACATCCTTCAACTCGCCGTCGGCAACTTTGTGGAGTAGTACGTTGTTGGAATTATGCCCTAGAGGCAATAATAAAGATTTTATTATTATAATTCTTGTTCATGATAAAGTTTATATTCCATGCTAGAATTGTATTAAGCGGAAACTTTAATACTTGTGTGGTTTGTAAACAACACCGTGTCCCTATTATGCCTCTATGGACTAGGTCATTGATTAATGATGGTTAAGGTTTCCTAACCATAGACATGAGTTGTCGATTAATAATGTGATCATATCATTGGGAGAATGATATGATGGACAAACCCAAACTAAGCGAAGCAATTAGATCGTGTCATCATGTTCATCTTTGCGAAGCTTTTCTTATGTCAAATATTGTATTCCTTAGACCATGAGATAATGCAACTACCTGGTTTCGGAAGAAAGCTTTGATGTCATCAAACGTCATCCTATGAGAGGGTGATCATAAAGGTGTCTCTCAGGTGATCGGAAAGTACCTGTTGGGTTGTATGTATCGAGATGGGATTTGTCCCTCCCAAGTCGGAGAGATATACTTCGGGCCCACTCGGTGATCGATATCAACACCGCTTGCAAGCATGTGGTTAAGGAGTTAATCATAAAGTGATATCAGATTACGGAACGAGTAAAGTACTTGTTGTGAATGAGATTGAACTAGGTATGACGGTACCGACGATCAAATCTCGGGCAAGTAAAATATCGCGAGACGAAGGGAATATATATATGGGATTGTTTGAATCCTGGCATCGTGGTTCATCCGATATGATCATCGATGAATGTGTGGGAGTCAATATGGGTTTCTGCACCCGTTGATTATTGATAGAAGATTATGTCTGCATATTCTCGAACCCGAAGGGTCACACACTTAACGTGTCTCGACGCTAGGATAGATTGGATAATTGGTTTACGAGTTTTTGTTCGGAGTCTCGGATGGGATCCGGGACATCACGAGAGGTTCCGGAATGGTCTGGCGAATAAGATTCATATAAGGCAATGCAGTTTTTGGAGTTCGGAATTGTTTCGGGTTAATCGGTATTATACCGGAAGCTTCTAGAACCTTCCGGAGGGGGACCAATGTGGCCCCACGTGCCGGGAGGGGGCATGGGCCTATGAGGGAGTGCCCTGGCCGCATTGGGCCAGGGGCACAAGGCCCCATAGGGCCCAGCCGGCCAAACCTAGGGGAAACCCTAGGGGAGCTTCTAGAAGGAGGGGGGAACTTGCCCCCCCACTCTTCCCTCCTTGGCCGCCGACCTAGGCTTGGGGGAGGGGCTAGGGTTGGCGCCCACCACTCTATATAAAGAGGGCTGGGGGCGCACCACTCCCCACACCTCCTCCTCAAGCCCTAGCCGCCCTGCTGCCCTCCTCTCTCTCCCTCTCGACTGCACGTAGGCGAAGCCCTGCTGCAGAAACTCTCCACCACTTGCACCGCGCCGTCGCGTTGCAGATCCAATCCATCTCTCCACCATACTTTCTGGACCGAGGAAGGAGGAGACGTTGAGGTGCCGCACGTGTGCATCTCTCGGAGGCATCGCCACTTGCGGTGTTAGATCGGAGCGGATCGCGAGGAGGAGAAGCGAGTACGACTACATCACCCATGTTCCGACGAACGTTCCGCTGTGAGAATCTTCAAGGGTATGAAGATCTCATCTAATCCCTCTCGTTGTTTACATCTCCTAGATTAGATCTTGGCTTTCCCGTTCGCATCCATAGAATTTTTTTGATTTACTATGCTGCGAAACCCTTCATACGCAAGCAGCATCCTGAATATCGACACATATGTGTTGGGCATCATGATCAAGGTGGCAATCACCAAAGGCGCATAAAGAAGATGAAGCGGAGTATGATATTAGTTACCTTGGTGAGGGCGTTGAGTGTAGGGGTTCGTAGCAAGGAAAACAAAAAATTTCTACCGCATACAAACAAACAAGCCAAGATCTATCTACTAGATTGTAGCAACAAGTCGATGGAATAACTCACCCTCGAAGATTCCAAAGTGTTTAACAAGAGCGAATTCTCGTGGGTGATGTAGTCGTACTCTTGCCGATCTCAAGATCGCGTAGACGATCCTTCCGGCGCTGCGTTCCGGCAGCGCTCCCGCAATCGGTCACACGTTCGGTACTCGACGAATACCTTCCTCTCCCTTGTTCCAGCAGGCAGTGGAGGTTGTAGCACTCTCCTCGCGATTCCGGCCTGACGGCGTATGCAGGAAGTAGAGGGGAGATCTCGCAGGGCTTCGCCTTAAGCTAGAGCGAGTATGGTGGACTATGAGAGAGGCCTCGGTGATCTAGGGTTTAGACACACCAAGGAGAGAGGGCTAGGGCGACGGCTAAGGCTTGGGGAAGCCCAAGTCGGCGGCTAGGGTTTGCCCTAGGCGGCGGCAGCAGCAAGAGGTGGTGGCGCCGGCGGCTTAGGGCTAGGGTTTGGAGAGGGCAAGGTGTAGTCTTGGAGGGGCAACCCTGCCCCTCCTTATATAGGTGGGAGGGCGCGGCCAAGGGGAGGGGAGTCCCTCCCCAACTCGGCTTCCAAGGCCGGCGGTGGAGGGAGAGGGACTTCCTCCCCAAGTAGGTTTCCTACTCTCCCTCCACAAAGCAAACTTGCCGTTTGACTTTTCAAATTGGCGTTTGACTTTTCAAACTAGGATTTGATTTATCCCTTTATTTTGCTCAGCGATGACACCTAGTACATGATGCAACCATTCCAACTTGTTATGACACATTCATGAACCCTTCCCCTCTGGAGTGCTGGACCTTCCGGAACCTTCTAGAACATTCCCGATGAAAACACCGGAACCATTCTCCAACCCCGAAACAGGACTTTCCTTATATGAATCTTATTCTCCGGACCATTCCGGATCTCCTCGTGATATCCCGGATCCCATCCGAGACTCCGAACAACATTCGGTCTCTTACTCATCATTCCATAACTACTCAACAACATCGAATCCTTAAGTGTGTCTCCCTACGGTTCGTGAATTATGCGGACATGATCGAGACACTTCTCCGAACAATAACCAATAGAGGAATCTAGAAATTCATATGGCTCCCACATATTTCTACGATTACTTTGGGATCGAATGAACCACTTACATACGATACCAATTTCCCTTTGTCTCACGATAGTTTACTTATCCGAGGTTTTGATCGTCGGTATCTCTGCATACCTAGTTCAACCTCATTACTGATAAGTACTCTTTTCTCGTTCCCGTGATATGTGATCCCTTGTGAGCTAGTCACATGCTTGCAAGCCAATTGGATGACATTCCACCGAGAGGGTCCAGAGTATATCTATCTGTCATATGGATGGACAAATCCCACTCTTGATCCATGTGTCTCAACCCATACTTTCCGAACACTCAATGCCACCTTTATAGCCACCCAGTTACGGTGTGGTGTTTGATGTCATCAAAGCATCCTTCCGGTGATGGTGATAAGCATGATCTCATGGTCGAAGGAATTAGGTTACTATGTATCAGAAAGCATATAGCAATTGAACTATTAAAATGACTTGATCTTTATGCTACGCTTATCTATAGGAGTATGTCCATCATATCATTCTCCTAACGATATGATCTTGTTGTTAATAACATCTCAATGTTCATGATAGGGAAACCACAATCATTTATTAACCAACAGGCTAGTATTATAAAGAGGATTTACTAGGGACTCTAATTTTGTTTACAAATCACACAAGTATTAATGTTTCCTTGTTAATGCTATTATAGCATGAATGCAAACATTTATCATAAACACAAAGATATAATAATAACTACATTTATTATTGCCTCTAGGGCATATCTCCAACAGTCTCCCACTTGCACTAGAGTCAACTAATCTAGATTACATGGTAATATACCGAACACCCATGGCAGTTTGGTGTTGGTCATGTTTTGCCCTCGGGAGAGGTTTAGTCAACGGATCCGCCACATTCAGATCTGTGTGTACTTTGCAAATCTTTATGTCACCATCTTGGACATGTTCTCGAATAGCGTGAAAACGTAGCTTGATGTGCTTCAGCTTCTTGTGTGACCTTGGTTCTTGCGCATTGGCTATGGCGCCCATGTTATCACAGTAGATAGACATAGGGTGCAGCGCACTTGGAACCACACCGAGCTCTGTAATGAACTCTTTCATCCATATAGCTTCTTGTGAAGCCTCCGAAGCAGCTATGTATTCCGATTCAGTTGAAGATCTCGCCACAACGCTTTGCTTTGCACTCCTCTAGCAAACTGTTGCACCATTCAAAGTAAATATGTATCCGGATTGAGATTTAGAATCATCCGGATCGGTGTTCCAACTAGCATCGATGTAACCATTAACAACGAGTTGTTCATCACCTCCATAAGAAAGAACCATATCCTCAGTTCTTCTCAAGTACTTAAGGATGTTTTTGACCGCTGTCCAATGATCCACTCCTGGATCACTTTGATATATGCTAGTTAAAATAACAGCATATGCAATGTCGGGTCTAGTACATAGCATGGCATACATTAGAGATCCTATGGCTGAGGCATAGGGAGTCTTACCCATCCTTTCTCTATCTTTTGCCGTTGCTGGACTTTGAGTTTTACTCAAGGTCGTATTGGGAAACATGGGCAAGAACCCTTTCTTGCTATCTTCCATTCCTAACCTCTTTAGAACTTTGTCCAAATATGTACTTTGTGACAATGATATTAGGCGTCTCGATCTATCTCTATAAATCTTTATGCCTAATATGTAAGCTGCTTCGCCAAGATCTTTCATTGAAAAACTATTATTCAAATATTCCTTGACACTATTAAGAAGGTCTACATCATTCCCAATCAACAATATGTCATCTACATATAGTATTAAGAATGCTACAGAGCTCCCACTCACTTTCTTGTAAATACAAGCTTCTCCATAAGTTTGTATAAAACCAAAACTTATGATCACCTTATCAAAACGTTGATTCCAACTTCGGGATGCTTGCTTCAATCCATATATGGACCGTTGAAGTTTGCATACCCTGTTAGCATCTTTAGGATCGACAAAACCTTTGGGTTGCATCACATACAACTCTTCATCAATGTCTCCATTGAGGAACGCTGTTTTGACATCCATCTGCCATATCTCATAATCATAATATGCAGCGATTGCTAACAAAATCCTCACAGACTTTAGCTTTGCTACTGGTGAGAACGTCTCATCGTAGTCAACTCCTTGAATTTGTCTAAACCCTTTTGCGACAAGTCGAGCTTTATAGACAGTAACATTACCATCAGCATCTGTTTTCTTCTTGAAAATCCATTTGTTCTCGACAGCCTTCCGGCCATCCGGTAAGTCCACCAAAGTCCATACTTGGTTTTCGTACATGGATCCAATCTCGGATTTCATGGCTTCTTGCCATTTATTGGAATCTGGGCTCATCATCGCTTCCTCATATGTCACAGGGTCATCGGTGTTGTCCACCAACATGACACTCATAACGGGATCATACCAATCAAGAGTGGTACAAGTTCTTGTTGACCTGCGGGGTTCTGTAGCAACCACAACCAAAGTTTCATGATCATCATCATTAGCTTCCTCTCTTATTGGTGCATGCACCATAGGAACTTCTTCTGGTGCTGCGCTACTCGCAAGTTCGAGAGAAGGTTCGACAACCTCGTCTTGTTCTACTTTCCTTCCAGACACTTCTTTCGAGAGAAATTTCTTCTCTAGAAAGGATCCATTCTTGGCAACGAAGATTTTGCCTTCGGATCTATGATAGAAGGTATACCCAATAGTTTCCTTCGGGTATCCTATGAAGACGCATTTTTCCGCTTTGGGTTCAAGCTTGTCCGGCTGTAACTTCTTTACACAGGCTTCGCAACCCCAAACTATAAGGAACGACAATTTAGGTTTCTTCCCAAACCATAATTCATACGGTGTCGTTTCAACGGATTTAGATGGTGCCCTATTTAAAGTGAATGTGGCTGTTTCTAATGCATAACCCCAAAATGATAGCGGTAAATCTGTAAGTGACATCATAGAACGAACCATATCTAAGAGAGTTCGATTACGATGCTCGGACACACCATTACGCTGTGGTGTTCCCGGTGGTGTCAATTGTGAAAGTATTCCGCATTTCTTCAAATGCTCGCCAAACTCGTAACTTAGATATTCACCTCCACGATCAGAACGTAGAAATTTAATCTTCTTGTTATGTTGATTCTCCACCTCACTTTGAAATTCCTTAAACTTCTCGAAAGTTTCGGACTTATGTTTCATGAAATAGATATACCCATATCTACTCAAGTCATCTGTGAAGGTAAGAACATAACGATAACCACCGCGCGATGCTACACTCATTGGACCACACACATCGGTATGTATGATTTCCAATAAGTCCGTAGCTCGCTCCATCATACCAGAAAATGGAGTCTTAGTCATTTTACCCATCAGCCATGCCTCGCATCTTTCAAGTGATTCGAAATCAAGTGATTCAAGAAGTCCATCAGAATGGAGTTTCTTCATACGCTTCACTCCAATGTGACCAAGACGACAGTGCCACATATAGGTCGAGTTATCGCTCGATTTCAAACGTTTAGCTTCAATGTTATTAATATGTGTATTTCCACTATCGAGATTCAATAAGAATAGACCATCTATCAAAGGTGCATGTGCATAAAACATATTACTCATATAAATCGAACAACCATTATTCTTGGACTTAAACAAGTAACCGTCTCGCAATAAACAAGATCCCGATATAATGTTCATGCTTAACGCAAGCACCGAATAACAATTATTTAAGTATAAAACTAATCCCGATGGTAGATGAAGAGGTAGCGTGCCGACCGCGATCACATCAACCTTTGATCCGTTTCCAATGCGCATCGTCACCTCGTTCTTCGCTAGCTTCCGTTTATTCTGCAAAGACTGCTTCGAGTTACAAATATGAGCAACGGAACCAGTATCAAATACCCAGGCACTACTACGAGTACTAGTGAGATACACATCAATAACATGTATATCGGATATACCTTTCTTCTTGATGTTGCCGTTCTTCAAATCCGCCAAGTACTTTGGGAAATTCCGCTTCTAGTGACCTTCTCCCTTGTAGTAAAAGCACTCAATATCAGGCTTAGGTCCAGCCTTGGTCTTCTTCGTCGGTGTGGTAACTTTCTTACCACCCTTCTTGAAGTGTCCCTTTTGCTTAGACTTGCCTTTCTTGAATTTGGTGGTCTTATTGACCATCAACACTTGGTGCTCTTTCTTGATCTCCACTTCTGTAGATTTTAACATGGCGAAGAGTTATGGCAACTGCTTGTTCATGTTTTGCATATTGTAGTTCATCACAAAGTTCTTGTAACTTGGTGGTAGTGATTGAAGGACACGGTAAATCCCCAAAGCATTAGGAATCACTATACCCAAGCTTTGGAGTTTGTTTGCGTGCCCAGACATCTTAAGCACATGCTCAGCAGCGAGTCTGCCTCTTCCATCTTGCAGTTAAAGAACTTTTCAGAAGCCTCATAGCTCTCAATTGCCGCGTGAGTCTCAAATATCAGTTTGAGTTCACGGACAATATCATGTGGGTCTGAATTCTCAAACCTTTTCTGAAGCTCCAATTTTAAACCATACAAGATAGCACATATCACGGAGTAATCGATTCTTCCGAGCGAGGTAAACGTTCTTTACTTCATCGGCAAGATCACCGCAAAGGGTCACCAATGCATCCAGCACATAAGTCAAATTACCAGCATTGAGGACAATCCTCAAATTGCGGAACCAATCCGCGAAGTTGCTTCCATTGTTTTTCAACTTTTCTTTCTCTAGGAACGCATTAAAATTGATGGTAGGGGCCGCCATTGATCTACAACATATTTGCAATAGTTTAGACTAAGTTTATGACAAATTGAGTTCTAATAAATAGTTAAATTAATCTAGGTGAACTCCCACTCAAAACAATATCCCTCACATTGTTTTATTGATCACACGAACCAAATCCACCACATCAAAATCGATCATCACGAGAGTTGATGTTGCTTCAATGGCGAACAATCGACATGTTCATCATATCTACTATATGATTCATGCTTTACCTTTCGGTGATCCGTGTTCCGAGACCATGTCTATACATGCTAGGCTCGTCAAGATCAAACCTTAGCTTCCGCATGATCAAATCTAGCTTGCTCACGTTGTATACAGTTGCAGATTCTAACACACCCGATCATCACGTGGTGCTTCGAAACAACAAGCTTTAGCAATGGTGCTTACTAAGGATGAACACTTTAGAACTTGAAATTTATGTGCATGAGGGATCATCTTATAATGCTACCGTCGTTTAACTAAGCAATACAAGATGCATAAAAGATTAACATCACATGCAATTCATAATATGTGATATGATATGGCCTTTCTTCTTTGTGCTTCCGATCTCCATCTTCAAGCACGGACATGATCTCCATCATCACCGGTATTGCATCAAGGTCAATGACGCCGCTCCTTGGTTGTCGTCCACCAGCTTCAACTATTACAACTACTTTGAAATAGACACGTGGGTCTTAACATAAATTAAAGACAACCTTAGCTTCCGCATGATCAAATCTAGCTTGCTCACGTTGTATACAGTTGCAGATTCTAACACACCCGATCATCACGTGGTGCTTCGAAACAACAAGCTTTAGCAATGGTGCTTACTAAGGATGAACACTTTAGAACTTGAAATTTATGTGCATGAGGGATCATCTTATAATGCTACCGTCGTTTAACTAAGCAATACAAGATGCATAAAAGATTAACATCACATGCAATTCATAATATGTGATATGATATGGCCTTTCTTCTTTGTGCTTCCGATCTCCATCTTCAAGCACGAACATGATCTCCATCATCACCGGTATTGCATCAAGGTCAATGACGCTGCTCCACGGTTGTCGTCCACCAGCTTCAACTATTACAACTACTTTGAAATAGACACGTGGGTCTTAACATAAATTAAAGACAACCATATGGCTCCTGCCGGTTGCCAACTTACAATAAGGAACATTGCATACATCAAATATAATCACAATCATGGCCATATCACATCACAGCACACCCCTGCAAAACAAAGTTAGACACCTCTAATTTCTTTGCATATTTTACGTGGTTTGGTGCTTTCAATAAGTGTCGATCTAACTTACGAACAAGAACCACAACGTTGATGTTTGAACTATCAAGTGCCCGTTGTAAATTGGATCTATACTATAATGGGAGAGACAGACACCCGCAAAGCCACTTATGCAATACAAGTTGCATGTTGAGCGTGGAGCAAGTCTCATGAACGATGTCATGTAAGGTTAGACCGGGCCGCTTCATCCCATCATACCGCAAGATTCAAAGTACACAAGAAGCAATTGATAATAAAAGCACCACCGCCCACAATGACCATTGTGTTCTACTCGTGCAATAGATCTACATATAGACATGGCTCTGATACCACTGTAGGGGTTCGTAGCATGGAAAACAAAAAATTTCTACCGCATACAAACAAACAAGCCAAGATCTATTTACTAGATTGTAGCAACGAGTCGATGGAATGACTCACCCTCGAATATTCCAAAGTGTTTAACGAGAGTGAATTCTCGTGGGTGATGTAGTCGTACTCTTGCCGATCTCAAGATCGGCGTGAGCGATCCTTCCTGCCAAGGCGGCAAGCGCTCCCATCGGTCACACGCCTCGATACGACGAAGAACTTCCTATCCCTTGTTCCAGCAGGCAGCGGAGGTTGTAGCACTCTCCTTGCGATTCCGGCAGCACGACGGCGTGGTACCGGAAGTAGAGGGGAGATCTCATAGGGCTTCGCCTTAAGCCAGAGCGAGTATGGTGGACTATGAGAGAGGCCTCGGTGATCTAGGGTTTAGACACACCAAGGAGAGAGGGCTAGGGCGATGGCTAAGGCTTGGGGAAGCCCAAGTCGGCGGCTAGGGTTTGCCCTAGGCGGCGGCAGCAGCAGGAGGTGGTGGCGCCGGCGGCTTAGGGCTAGGGTTTGGAGAGGGCAAGGTGTAGTCTTGGAGGGGCAGCCCTGCCCCTCCTTATATAGGTGGGAGGGCACGGCCAAGGGGAGGGGAGTCCCTCCCCAACTCGGCTTCCAAGGTCGGTGGTGGAGGGAGAGGGACTTCCTCCCCAAGTAGGTTTCCTACTCTCCCTCCACCAAGCAAACTTGCCGTTTGACTTTTCAAATTGGCGTTTGACTTTTCAAACTAGGATTTGATTTATCCCTTTATTTTGCTCAGCAATGACACCTAGTACATGACGCAACCATTCCAACTTGTTATGACACATTCATGTACCCTTCCCCTCCGGAGTGCCGGACCTTCCGGAACCTTCTAGAACATTTCCGATGAAAACACCGGAACCATTCTCCAACCCCGAAACATGACTTTCCTTATATGAATCCTATTCTTCGGACCATTCCGGATCTCCTCGTGATATCCCGGATCCCATCTAAGACTCCGAACAACATTCGGTCTCTTACTCATCATTCCATAACTACTCAACAACATCGAATCCTTAAGTGTGTCTCCCTACGGTTCGTGAATTATGCGGACATGATCGAGACACTTCTCCGAACAATAACCAATAGAGGAATCTGGAAATTCATATGGCTCCCACATATTTATACGATTACTTTGCGATCGAATGAACCACTTACATACGATACCAATTTCCCTTTGTCTCATGATAGTTTACTTATCCGAGGTTTTGATCGTCGGTATCTCTGCATACCTTGTTCAACCTCGTTACTAATAAGTACTCTTTTGTCGTTCCCGTGATATGTGATCCCTTGTGAGCTAGTCACATGCTTGTAGGCCAATTGGATGACATTCCACCGAGAGGGCCCAGAGTATATCTATCCGTCATATGGATGGACAAATCCCACTCTTGATCCATGTGTCTCAACCCATACTTTTCGAACACTCAATGCCACCTTTATAGCCACCCAGTTACGGTGTGGTGTTTGATGTCATCAAAGCATCCTTCCGGTGATGGTGATAAGCATGATCTCATGGTCAAAGGAATTAGCACTACTAGGAAAACGGCTATAGGTAATCAGCACATCCGTGGCTCACATGGTTGAAGTGCCCCACGGCTAAAACAAAGGTGGCTCACTGAGGCGGCTCATACTAATAACTAGAACAAGCATGACATGACTATAGTGCGCCCATGTGTGAGCTGTGGGGCCGCCTTGGCCGACGCCAAACATGGGCGCACTATAGTCATGTGCGCCACGGTTGTTAGGGTCATCTGTGGCGCACATGGGGCTGGTGCGCCAAGCGCATGCGCCTCCCCTCTCGCTGCTCAAACGGCCACAACTTAGCGGCCTAGTGCGCCCACGCCACAGGAGAACTGCGAATCACTTGGCATAGTGCGCCATAGATGTTGTACTCCCATGGCGCTAGGGCGTGTCTTGCGCCACGGATGTGTCGATTCTTTAGGACAACACTTTATGTGCACATGTGTGACCACATCCACCACCCCACACTTCACTTTCCCCTTCTTCTTCCTCCTTAGATCTAGTCGGGATCTTCTCCTTCCCACCTCAATTTCTCCACACATTCACCATTTTTAGCATGTAAAACTTGCTTTGGATGTTACATAAGTAATAGAGGAGGTCTCCGATCTCTCATCTATCCTTCTCCGGTCGACGCGCGCACCTCTCCTTTCCATCTTTCTCGCGATCGGTAAGTTGTCCATGTAAGGATGTGTTCATGTGTATATGGATGATGTTGTGCTCATATGTATGTAGATGATCGATGCTCATGATGTGTGTATGTGGAAAGGATCGATGAGTCGGAGACGACACAAGGTCGTCGGAAGGGTAAAAAGTTCAAGAAGAACGAATATTACTGTCCTCCTTCTTGCTTCACTCTAAGCCAGGATGAGATCAAACAGTTTTTCAAGTGCCTTCTAGGAGTCAAATTTCCTTACGGCTACGCGGGCAAGATAAGCAGATACCTAGATGAGGCGAAGCAGAGGTTCAGTGGCATGAAGTCTCACGACTGTGCCGTGCTAATGACGCAGGTACTTCCGGTCGCACTTAGAGGGATAATGGACGAGCACGTCCGTGAAACGTTATTTGGCCTATGCAAGTTTTTCGACGTCATCTCTAGGAAGTCGATTGGCTTGAATCAGCTCGGAAGGCTACAGGAGGAGATCGTGGTGATACTATGTGAGCTTGAGGTCTACTTCCCACCCGCATTCTTCGACATTATGGTGCATCTGCTGGTCCATGTCGTGGAGGACATCGTACAACTCGGGCCGATGTTCCTCCGCAGCATGATGGCGTTCGAAAGGATGAACGGACACATCAAAGGATACGTTCGCAACAGGTCCCCCGATGGAAGCATAGCCAAGGGTTTTACGGCGAAGAGTGCATCTCTTTCGCACGAATTATCTAGACATCGAGAACCTGTCGGTCTTCCGTCAATGACACCTTGGCAAGCTCGACGGATCTGGTCACCGAGAGGGTCGCCGATAACGCATGCGACTTCGATTTTCGACGCTGTGAGACTTTGATCGAGCAAACCTCGTCGCGCTACAGCATTTAGAACTGGTCGATCCTTGGGTGCAAGCACAAAAGGTTAATCGAGAAGAAGTACAATGGACCGGGGCATACAGAGGACGCAGGAGAAATAATCAAAGAGCACAACTTAGATTTCACGTTGGTTTAGGCGGACGCCTTGATAATCCCCCGCTCGCATTCTTCCGACACGGAAAGATCATATTCACCTTGTCGCAGGGACCGATGCAAAACCTGGTGACCTATCAGTATGATATCAACGGCTACACATTCTACGGAGGAAAAGGACAACAAGTGTGATTATCGAACTCAGCGTAACGCCGAATTCTACACCGATGACAACGTGAAGGAAAGATTCTACGGAAGAATCGAGGAGATCTGGGAGCTCGACTACTGTGGAGAAAAGGTGCCGATGTTCCGTGTCAGATGGGCAAAGAGCGTCGAAAGAGAAGACCGGTATTTCACAACCATGGTTATACCCGAAGCAGCCAAATCCAAGGCCGCCGGTGCAAACGTGGCCGCGAAAAATGAACCGTGGGTACTGGCTACCAAAGTGGACCAATGTTTTTTCATTACCGACCCGACAAAGCCTAGCCGTGTTGTCGTGAGGAGAGGAAAAAGAAACATCATCGGAATGGATGGAGTCGCCAACGAGCAAGACTTCGACCAGTACGACGATCCAAAGATTGAAGATGACGACGACTACGATGCAGCAACATACATCACAAGAAGAAAAAGGACAACCCTACCCAAAAAAGGTAGCCCGTTTGAAAGAAGAAACATTAAAGTGCCGGGGCTAAATTATTTAACCGCGACAAAGAAGGGAAAAAAGATTGTAAAACGCTAGCTCAAAAAATATTGTAAAACGCGTGGTCGAAAAAGATTGTAATATTAATGGACAAATTATTATGAAATTTAGTTATACTTTGAATCACCACTTTTATGACATATATCACCACTTTTGGGCATTTTTGGAATACTTAAAAGTATTTCAAAAACAAAACAAAACTTGTATGGCATATATCACCACTTATGGGCATTTTTTGGAACATTTAAAAGTATTTTTAAAATAAAAATAAAAAAGTGGAGCACCAGGATTCAACTGGTGCTCATAGTTTAGAATAGAGCTAAGGGCGTAACCGATTGGGATAAGAGAGTACTAGTGTTAACTAGTGGGTGGCCGCCCTCTTATCAGTAGTCCAACCCATAGGCGTGGCACTTGGCCAAGGCGCTACGGTTATTATCCGTAGCGACTTGGCTGTGGTGCGCTACGCCTATGTGGGTTGGACTAGTCAACCGCACGTGCCACGTCGACCCGCCTCTCTCATCCCCGCATCTCACAGACACCGCCACCGCCACACACTGCGCTCTCGATCCGCCACCGCCGCCCTGTGCTGTCGATCCGCCACCGCCACGCTGCGCTCTCGAGGAGGAGGAGGATCTCGCGCCGCTTGTGGAGGAGGAGGAGGATCTCGCGCCGCTCGAGGAGGTGGAGGCCACCGTCGTCCGTGCGCCGTCGTCCGCCCGCCGTCGTCCGCCCGTCAGAGGTGAGCGTCGCCCCTCCCCTGTCTCTCCCTCTCTCCCTCCGTCCCTCTCTCCCTCTGTATGGTGGCCTCGGACACGCCGGAGTCGCCCCTCCCCTGTCTCTCCCTCTCTCTCCCTCTGTATGGTGGCCTCGGACACGCCGGAGTCGCCCCTCCCCTGTCTCTCCCTCTCTCTCCCTCTGTCCCTCTCTATCCCCCTGTCTCCAGCAGTTAGGGTTCATGGTTCATGGTTCTGGTTCATCTCTATTACTGTTACAACTCCCAGGTTCTGTTACCATTAGAAATAGTATTTGCAAGTATCAGGAGAAGGAGGCATCATCAACAAGTCCAGATAATTATAGGCATGTACTAGTCCAGATAATTATAGGCATCCAACTTTCTATGATTTACTTCTATTTATGTGTAGGGGATGTTTCTTGCAAATCACTTGATCACCCAAATACATGGGCTATGGTCCAGCATGGTGTATATGTTTTATTAAGGATTTTCTATTGGCTATGATGTACTTGTGTGACTTACAAATAGATTCTGGATGCATTTAATTGTTGTCTATGAAATGTGTATTACTACAGCAACCCTACTCTCATAAATTGATCAAAAACATATCTTGCTCACTTACTTGGCTAGCAAATGGTGCAAAGGCTGAGGTTTTATCTTGAGTCAAAGACATACTAAGGTGGTTATCCTTAGCTGATCATAAGCTAGGTAGAATGATTGTAGAGATGAAATGATTTCTAGATTGGTGGCTAGGAAGATGATTAGATTCATTTAATTGATCTCTGCATATAATGAAATGGGTATAGTGTCTGGCTCTAGTGAGATCTAATGCACTGGTTGTTGTTGTGGTGCCTCTACCTAGAGTGTGCACAGCACCAGCTGGGTAGCATGGCTTACTGTTGTGTTACAGCTGACTGGAAATATTTCCCGGGCCAAGGATGCATAGAATGAGGCTATAAGCACATATTATCTTATGTAAATAAGGTGACCTTATCAATGATTCCTAAACTATTTGTCTAGGAAGATGATTAGATTCATTTAATTGATCTCTGCTGCATAATGAAATGGGTATAGTGTCTGGCTCTAGTGAGATCTAATGCATTGGTTGTTGTTGTGGTGCCTCTACCTAGAGTGTGCACAGCATGGCTTAGTATAGCTTCTTGTTATTCTGGTGACCGGAAATATTTCCCAGGCCAAGGATGCATAGACTGAGGCTATAAGCACATATTATCTTATGTAAATAAGGTGACCTTATCAATGATTCCTAAACTATTTGTCTAGGAAGATGATTAGATTCATTTAGTTGATCTCTGCTGCATAATGAAATGGGTATAGTGTCTGGCTCTAGTGAGATCTAATGCACTGGTTGTTGTTGTGGTGCCTCTACCTAGAGTGTGCACCAATTTGAGTAGCATGGCTTCTTGTTGTGTTACAAATTTGGTTCTTGATGATTTATGTGTGTAACTGGTTCCAGCCTATGATGCAAAGGCTGAGGCACAAGATTTAAATAAGAACAGATGCTTGAGTGCTCCAAAGCTCTATGATGAGCCTTGCATAGAATTTCTATGCAAGACTGAGAGCTTCCCCTTTTAAAAAATCTTTTCATAATAGAACAGATGCTATGATTGATCATAGGAATGGATATTTACCTAGTATTGCACAAGTTGCTTTGAAATGTGTTGTGGATGTGTTTCAATTGATTAGCTTGCTATCCTAGTTTTTATACTTGAGCTCTTGATCCTTCCCGGCTTATCTGGATCTATTATTTCTTGTTGATGATGCCTCCTTCTCCTGATACTTGTATATGACCAGCTACTCCTTCTCCTGATAATCTGACCATATTTGCTAGTGCTGATCTAAAATGCTCTTGGTTTAAAATGCTCCTGGTTTGAAAATACATGGTGAAAACTTGTCATATATAATCGACCATATTTGTCATATTTGATGTCATATAAGTTATTTGTTGTCATATAAGTTACTTGTTGTCATATAAACTTGTATTTGCTTTGTCATATAACGACAGTGCTATAATCTGCATGTATTTGCTTGCTATCATCAATGACAGTGATATAATCTGGTGATATAATTGTAGCACTTGAAATTGTGATTGTGCTTGTATGAGGCACTTTATTATGTCGCAGGTGTTCTTGTATGAAATGAGTCCGATTTTGCGAATGTTGATTAACTTCCGTTTCGTAAATCGGCACTCTAGTTTAAGAAAATTAGCAAAGGTCATGCCGGATTTTTCCGTGCATTTAACCAATTATTTGTTTTTTATTAGTGCAAAGATGTGTGACAACGACGATGCTGGATGTTCTAAGCGCATCAGCGCTGAAGGAGAACTCAGACCTCCGAATAAACAATTGACATTCTGGGAGGCGGCTCAGCGTCTAGAAGATGATGAAGAATACCATCCCCAGGAGAGCGAGGATGATGAGATGGAAGACACGGAGGAAGAAGCCGAAGGAATGGCGGACGATGAAACCACTGATGGCGGCGAGGGCACAGGGAGTGGTAGCAACCCTCCTAAGAAGAAGAAGAAGAAGAAGCCGAAGGACCGGCGCCCGAACACGGTCGGCACGGTCAGGGAGGAAATTACCGAAGTGAGCCCATGAGGGGTTCCTTTGGAGCCCGCCCTTGTCGTCAAAGGGTACGGTGGGCAAGTGGCGGCGATCACCCGGACAACCATCTCGATCAACACCGAGAATCTCCGGCATAAAGATAATGGCCACTTGCGCACACTCCTCTTTCGTGATGTCATGACTTCGGGGGGGGGGGGGGATCTTCTACGGAGGAAATATCCCGAATAACCGTGACATAGAAGATCGCCTAGAGATGCAGGGTGACTATAGGAAGTTCATGACGAGACAGGGCGTCCTCCCGTTCCCTAAGCCGAGCCAGAAGGCTTGATGTTGGCCTAGTTGTAGTTACAAACTATAGATGACCTTTGTGTGTGTGTGTGTGGACGACAAGTGAACTTATTTTGCTTATTATTATTATATATCAATCAATGCTTTGTTTTTTTTCTTACTCTTTGGTCCTTTGCTCAATTTGGTCCTTCTTTTTTTCCTTACTCTTTTTTCGAGAATAATGCCGATGATTGAAAGTCGTGGCACACTATATATGTGAATGTGCTACGATGGGACTCTGAGCCTTGTGATATGCACAAGTCCAGGTCTTGTGCATCCTAATTGGCTCACCGTTCCATCGTAGCATATTCCTGTGTCCAACGACCTATGTATATATATGAGGCATTCTTTCGAGTTATTTTGTCTTTTCGAGAATATGCCGATGATTGAAATGTCGGCACAATATATGTGAATGTGCTATGACGGGATAGTTAGCCTTGTGATATGCACAAGTCCAGGAATTGTGCATCCTACTTGGCTAACTGTTCCGTCATAGCATATTCCTGTGTCCAACGACCTAGCTAGTTATATATGAGGCATTCTTTTCGAGCTACTTTGGTCTTTTTCGAGAATAATGCCGATGATTGAAATGTCGTGGCACACTATATATGTGAATGTGCTACGATGGGATTGTTCGCCTTGTGCTATGCACAGGTCCAGGTGTTGTGCATCCTACTTGGCGAACACTTCCATCATAGCATATTCCTATGTCCAAGACCTAGCTAGTTATATATGAGGCATTCTTTTTGAGTTACTTTGTCTTTTTCGAGAATAATGTCGATGATTGAAATGTCGTGGCACACTATATATGTGAATGTGCTGCGATGGGATTGTACGCCTTGTGCTATGCACAAGTCCAGGTGTTGTGCATCCTACTTGGCGTACGGTTCCATCGTAGCATATTCCTGTGTCGAACGACCTATGTATATATATGAGGCATGCTTTTTGAGTTACTTTGGTCTTTTTCGAGAATAATACCGATGATTGAAATGTCGTGGCACACTATATATGTGAATGTGCTACGATGAGATTGTACGCCTTGTGCTATGCACAAGTCCAGGTGTTGTGCATCCTACTTGGTGTACCGTTCCGTCGTAGCATATTCCTGTGTCGAACAACCTATGTATATATATGAGGCATGCTTTTTGAGTTACTTTGGTCTTTTTCGAGAATAATGCCGATGATTGAAATGTCGTGGCACACTATATGTGAATGTGCTGCGATGGGATTGTCCCTTTGTGCTATGCATAGGTCCGTGTTGTGCATCCTACTTGGCGGACAGTTCCATCGTAGCATATTCTGTGTTTAACAACCTAGTTATATATGAGGCATGCTTTTTGAGTTTGGTCTTTTTGATTTAGGAGTACTTTCTATAAGTGTATCTTCATATGCGACTTTAATTATATATGTTTTTTTCAATAGTCGGTTAATTATTATTGTCAACTTATAGATGACGTGGTACGTCGTGTACAAGGGACAGGTTCCCGGAGTCTACGATGATTGGGAAGACTGCCGGAGACAGGTGCACCGTTTCAGCGGTAATAGCTACAAAGGGTACAACACTATGGCGGAGGCGGAAGCTAGATACACGCGCTATCTAGCGGGAGTTAGGACAAGGAACCGGATGAAGACCTACACCTTCGTCGCGGCGGTGATCATGCTTATCTTCTTTGGTTATTTATCCCGCATTTGTGTCTAGCTAGCTAGTTTAGATGTCTAGGCGAGCTTCCGAGCTCTAACTTGTTTGATCGACACATGTATTCACATGTCACCAACTACTACTTTGTAACATGATCGAAACAATGTAATTAACTTAGACTATATATTCATGTATGAGACTTATCTATATCTATTTGTTTCAATCTTGTTTTTCATATTGAGTATTTATATATATAATTGTATATCTTGTATCTGTGTGTGTATATCTGCTGTAATATTGTATATAATCTGTATTGCATATAATCTGGCTCGGAAATTAAAAAAAAACAAAAAATACATTTGTGGCGCACATGGTCTACCTTCTGTGGCGCACTACACCTAAAGCGCACTATGGAAGTTTAGTGGCGCACTTGGTAGTGCGCCACAGAAGATCCCAGGGGTAGCGCACCTGCCCAAACATCTGTGGCGCACTAGCAGGTGCGCTACGCCTGTCTCTACACAACCGTGGCGCACTAGGCAAAGGCGCCACGAGAGATAGCCGTGGAAGAAGGCCCATGGCGCACTGCTAGTGCGCCATGGATGATGATTCCAGGTGCGCCACTAAAGGCCAATTTCCTAGTAGTGTAGGTTACTATGTATCAGAAAGCATATAGCAATTGAACTATTAAAATGACTTGATCTTTATGCTACGCTTATCTATAGGAGTATGTCCATCATATCATTCTCCTAACGATATGATCTTGTTGTTAATAACATCTCAATGTTCATGATAGGGAAACCACAATCATTTATTAACCAACAAGCTAGTATTATAAAGAGGCTTTACTAGGGACTCTAATTTAGTTTACAAATCACACAAGTATTAATGTTTCCTTGTTAATACTATTATAGCATGAATGCAAACATTTATCATAAACACAAAGATATAATAATAACTACATTTATTATTGCCTCTAGGGCATATCTCCAAAATTGAGCTCGGCTAATGTCGACACACGGCCGATCCCGGCGGCAGGCCTATCATCAGCATTCTCCATGCAGATCGGTGCCACCGCTTATGTGCGATCTTGGTGTTTTTGGCGGAGCGAGGGGCAGTAATGCGACAACAAGCTCTTGCGGCTGCACATGGCGATGGTGGCCGGCGGGGTCACCAAGTCCGGCAACGCGTTAACGTTGATGCTCGAGTTGCTGCCGCTAAAGCTGGGCACGTTTATCAGCCCCTGTCAACCTCCCGCATTCCAAACAGCTAGCCCCTCCATCAACCCAGGGGGATGATCGCGCGAAGCTTCTCCTCCAATAACTTGTCCATTGCTTTCTCGTCCACTTTTGCCTCTAATGTCTTCACCTTCAACTTCAGCTCTTCAACCTCGGCTTTGTCTTTAGCCATGAACGTTCTTCCTCTCCTCCTCTTCTTTGCGTCCTCTTTGTAGTACTCGGTAAACTTCATGCTTGTACGAAGCGGACACACGGCCAACTGATTTTGGCGGCAACTTCTTCTCCTCTTCTTGTAAGTGTTCGCCTCATTAAAAATAAGTGTCCCATGGCTCCGCCGCTGAATCTTGGGACGACAAGTCCTTGCTAGCATTCAATTCCTTCTCCTGCAGAGATACAAGGAGAGGTGAACCCATGCATGCATTTAGATTCTTGGCTTAATTATTTTAATGAGAGATCCACTGTAAATTCCTTACCAGCTCATCCTCAAAGGCCTTCACATCCGGGTCGTCGGTGATGAACTCCCCTGTAACAGGGTCCAGGTAGTAGCGGGACCGGACAAATTGTCGGATCTGCAGGTCTGTAATTTTATGCCATGGGTTCTCTTTACCCAGGCGTTCAAGCTCGGCGTCCTCCTTGTCCCAAATGGGCTGTTTCCCTCTGTATCCGCCGCTTCCAAGCCGGTGGTTACCTATGTTCTTCTCTCGCATAGTCTTTCCCCACTCAGTCCATGCTTTAGAGGAAGCGGTATCTAAGTCCGCCTTGAATATCTTGAACTCTTCTTCGTCGAGCATCGGATTTTTCCTACTTATAATCTCCCAGCTTTCACCTTTGTCAATGTTGTTCTTTACCCGGGTTTTCCAGATGCTCAAGGCGTTGCTCATCTTTGTCAGTGCTAGTTTGTTCACCGGGTTCTTATTACTCTCCAGGTTTCTGAACTTCTCTTGGAATGTGTATCGCTTGTGAAGCTTCTTAAGGAGGTTCTCGACCAAAGCATGATTACGTCGGATGTACTTCGTGTTGATCGACATGCTTTCCCGGACGATGCACCCGAGTTGCATGCCGTACCCGCAGGCAATCGATGAAGGCGCAATGGGTTGGCCACCTTCTGTGACCTCGGTGAACTCATCATAGACGTTGGCGAGCACTTGCGGCTTCCGATCCTTAATATCCTTCTTCTTCTTCTGTATGGTGGCCGGGTTGCCGCTACCACCATCTGTGCGCTCGCCACCATCCGTGGAGGTGTTACCCTCCTCCCCGCCTTCACTAGTTCCATCGTGCTGCCGCCCCTCGTAATCTGTATCTTCCTCGCTGACACCTCAAAGACGGTCGTTGGTGGTGGTGTCATTCTCATCTCCTCCGCCTCCTCATGCTCTTGGGACGGCCCCAGAACGATTTGTTGGCCTCTCAGGCTAGATCCTCGACGCTCATTTGTTTAGAAGGACCGGCCTCGTTGTTAGTCGACATGTTTGCGCTTTATTACTAAAAAAAGAGGCAAAAAGTTAGAACAAATATCGATCAAAAAATTCGGCATAACCTTTGCTAATTTTTGGACCTACGAGTGCCCATTTCTCAACCGAAACGGAAGTGAATCAACACTTCGGGAGAAATAGGCAACTCAATTGAAATCCCTGCAAGAAAAAACACCGCATCCCCATTGACAACCCCATTGACACCATCAATCATCATCCAACACCATCTCATTCACAAAATAAACAAACCTCTGCAGCACCATCTCATTCACAGATTCAAATGAATATACAAGATCAAAGTTATATGTCATTAGGAATATGGTAGGATCAAAGAATATACAAGATCAATCATCTTCATAGTTCCAACAAGCAACCAACTAGTTCTGAATTTGCCAGCAAGCAACCAACCTGCCAGTTAAACCTGCCAGCAACAAGCAACAAGCGAGCAAGCAACATATTCATAGGATCAAATTAAATGATTTAGTTAAACAGCAGCATAACCAGATCATAAACAGCATAATCAACCATACATAATCAACAGCACCGCAGATCATAAACAGTAGCATAACCAGATTATATGAGAGATATAAAATATAAACAGTAGCAGTACCAACTCTAATTTGCTCACTTATAACCAGCAGCATAACCATGCAATGCTATTTTTGTCGATTGTTTCTTTCTGTATGACAGTGACACCTCAATTATTTGTATGGAAAAATCTAGTGTTCTGGAAATCTAATTGTTTCTTCATGACAATGACATCTCAATTGTTTTTGTATGTGGAAAAACTGTAGTGTTCTGAAAATTTAATTGGTTCTCTGATAGAGAATGTTGTTTACTTGAGCTTTTGCTCATTTTTCTTTTCTTTACAGAAACCTACAAACTAGGGGCTATTATATGAAGGGAGAGAATTGCCGCATTGTGTTTGTGTGGCACTCAATTCTTGTTAACATCTGGCATGTTGGTGAGGTTCTTTGGCTCTGTGCTGTACCAAATCAAATCAGTATCTGTATGAGAGATCTTCAGTCTGCGTCTGTACTACTTGATCTGTGAAGTAACATGTGCAACCGAACGATACCATGTTCTTAGCAACCTTTTTAAAGAAGAAACTGCTACTACTACTAGTATTTTAGCAAACATTGACATGGGTGACTTTTCTTCAGACTAGCTCTGTTCTTTGGCCAGTTTACATATGTGTCAATGGCTGCATGGACATATTTTCTTGAGAGTAGTATCTTTGAAATACTACTACGTTGGCATGAACAGTAGTGACTGATTTATGGGTTGGAAACAGAGCATTATTAGGTGGTTGGCATGAAACACAGTGTCCCCAAACAAGAATATCAAGCATAGATATGAGCAGGATAGGATCAAGGGATCCATTCCACCAGCACTAATGGAGCGGAGTGAATCAGCAGCAAGCATGGGGGATCCATCCACCATGGTGGTACGGTGGTGGGGGACAAGGCAAGGCAATTCCACTAGCCTGGGTCTGTAGATCACCACCACTACCGGCCAGATTCTCAATGGAGAAGAACAGAGAGAGAGGGGAGAGGGGACGAGACGGCGATACTCACCAAGGGGTAGACGACGAGGTGGCGTGGACGGCGAGGAAGCGTGGACGGCGAGGTGGTGTGGGCGGTCTCCTTCTCCTGCTCCTCCACGGGCTCCGGCGGCGGATCCTCCTCCACCACGGGCTCCTGCGCCTGCTCCTCCACGGGCTCCCTCTTCCACGGGCTCCGACAGCGGCTAGGGTTCCTCCTCCACGGTCTCCGACAGCAGCGACGGCTCCCTCCTCCTTCGGTGCTAGGGTTCGTCGGGCGCTAGGGTTCGTCGGGCGCGAGAGGTAAGCAGGTTGGGGAAAGAAAGGGGAAGGGGGCGAACAGTTATTTGGCTAAGTGCCAATGTTCTGTGGCGCATATCACTCGAATGCGCCACAGAAGTTAACTTCTGTGGCGCATTCGAGTGATATGCGCCACAGAACATTGGCACTTAGTCAAAACAAACGTGAGGCTGTAGTTGGACATCAAACACAAATTAGCCCAGTGGTTATGATGCATAGACAAACCTTTCCCAGCCAGGTTCGAATCCTGGCTGGGTCACTTTTTTTTCTTTTTTTCAAAATTATATGTTACTAATATATTTAAAACCAAGCACATACACATGTATATTTATTAAAAAACACTCTCCAAATTATTGTATATATATTGTGTTGACACAAACACATGTGAATTTGTATACCCACACGAACATCACGATATATTTTAGTCTCTAACTAATACACAAAAAAGGTCACATCGTCGTGTGATATTTCGAGCTAGCTAGCCTCTCTTCACAATCTTCTTGCCTTTTTTCTTCGCGGTTGAATACTTTAGCCCGGGCACTATGAGATTTCTTCTCGTGAACGGACAACCTTTAGTAGGTAGTGTGGTCTTTCTTCTTACTGTAGTAGTAGTAGGCATGTTGAAGTACTTGTCGAACTCCTCTTCGATCTTTGGATCGCCATTCTTGTCGAAGTCTTGCTCGTTGGCGGATCCTTCCATTCCGATGATGCTCCTCTTGCCCCTCCTCACTACAACACGACTGGGTTTTGACGGGTCGGTAATAAAGAAACATTGATCAACTTGGCTAGCGAGTATCCATGGCTCATTTTTCGTGGAGGCCTTTTTTGACGACTTGGCATCTGGTATAACGCAGGTGGTGAAATATCGGCCTTCTTTTTCGACGTTCTTGGACCATATAACACGGAACATCGGTACCGTCTCTCCACAGTAGTCGAGCTCCCATATCTCCTCGATCCTTCCGTAGAATCTTTCCATGACAGTAGTCTCGTTATCAGCGAAGGACATCATAGTAACTCCTGAGTTTTGATATTCGCTATTCATGTCCTTTTCCTCGGTGTAGAATCTGTAACCGTTGATGTCGTATGACTGATAGGTCTTTACGTTATGCGCTGGGCCCTGTGACAAGGAGAATATGAGTTGTTGATCTTCCGTAGAAGGCGTATGTGGGGGATTGTCCAGCAGCCTTTTCTTGAACCAACCCGTGAAGGTGGAGTTGTGTTCTCTTGTTACGTATCCTTTCTTCCTCGGGCGGGCCCGGTCCACGTACTCCTGCTCGATCAAGCTTTTGTGCTCTTCCACCCAAGGGCTGACCAATTCAATGTGTTGTAGTGCGACTCGGTGTGCCTTGGCAAAGTCGGCGCGTCGATTAGCAATGCTGACATGCAGTGAGCGGTGGCCCTCGCGGTGACCATACCCAGCGAGCCTGCCGAGGTGCTTCTTGGTGGGTATTCCAACATCCTCGTTCTTGGTGGTTAGTTAGTCCTAGCAGAAAGAGATGCACTCGTAGATCAGAAAGCCCTTGGCTATGCTTCCATCTGGACGGGACCTGTTGCGAACGAACCCTTTGATTACACCGTTCAGCCTTTCAAACGGCATCATGTTATGCAGGAATGTCGGCCCGAGCTGGATGATGTCATCCACGACATGGACAAGTAGATGCACCATGATGTCGAAGAATGCAGGCGGAAAGTAAATCTCGAGCTCGCATAGTATCACCACGATCTCTTCCTATAGCCTGTCGAGCTGCTTCATGCCGATCGACTTCCTAGAGATGACGTCGAAAAGTTGCACAAGCCAAACAGCGGCTCACGGACGTGCTCATCCATTATCCCTCGTATGGCAACTGGAAGTATCTGTGTCATCATCACGTGACAGTCGTGGGACTTCATACAACTGAACCTCTTCTTCGCTACGTCAAGATACCTGCTTATCTTGCCCGAGTAACCGTGAGGAAATTTGACTCCTAGGAGGCACCTGAAAAACTGCTCGATCTCCTCCTGACACAGAGTGAAGCAGGCAGCCTTGACCAACCACCTCATTCTTCTTAACCCTTTTGCGGCGACCCTGAGTCCCTTCCGTTTGATCGTCATCATCATCACTATCAGGGTACTGAAGCTCCTTCTTGATGCCAAGCAATTTCAGGTCATTTCTTGCTTTTGGCCCATCCTTGGTCCTCTCCGGCATGTTGAGGAGAGTGCCAAGCAGACTCTCGGTAACGTTCTTCGTGATCTACATTACATCGAGGCTATGGGGCGTGTGGAGGACCTTCCAGTACGGCAGGTCCCAGAAAACAGACCTCGCTTTCCATACACCCAGAAGCGGCTTTGTCCTTGGTCGCTTCTTTCCTGGCGCTGGGCACTCATCCCAATTATTCAGAAGCTCCTCGATTTCTTCGCCGCTCCTCGTATGCGGGGCTCTTTCGAGCTCGTCTTTACCATTGAACAGGTCACCGCGTTTTCTCCACGGGTGATCCATGCGAAGCCACTTTCGAGTCCCTTGTAACACGGTTTTCGAAGACCCGGGATCCTTGGGTAGCTGGAGATGCGGGGTCTTATCCATGCACGTGACACATGCATTGTGTCCGTGGTTCACTTGGGCTGATACATATGCGTAACCAGGATAGTCCTGCACCGTCGTGAGCAACGCGGCTCTCAGAGGGAAATATTCTTTAGTGTAGGCGTCCCACGTATGGGTTGGCGTCTCCCACAACATGGCCAACTCCTCTTTCAACAGCCCGAGATAAAGATGCATATCGACACCTGACTGCTTTGGCCCCTGAATAAGAATGCTCATGTGTACGTACCTTTGCTTTATGCAGAGCCACGGGGGGATGTTGTACGGCCATACAAACACGGGCCAGGTGCTATGTGTGCTACTCTGGTTGCCAAAAGGATTGAGTCCATCGGTGCTCATACCCAGCCTGACGTTCCTTGCATCGCCCCCGAACTCTTCGAACTCGATGTCCAATGCATTCCACTGGCTAGCGTCTAAAGGGTGTGTTAGGATCTTGCCCTTCTCTGGATCATCTTCGGGTTTCTCCCTTTTCGCGTGCCATTGCATTAGCTTTGCTTCCTTAGGATCTACGGAATATCTCTATAGACGGGGAGTGATAGGAAAGTACCATACCACTTTTCGAGGAACTTTCTTTTTCCCTCTATTGTACCATCCATGGCCGCACACCGGACATGTGGTTCTCTCCGCGTACTAGTTATGATAAAGTGCGCAATCATTGATACATGCGTGATATTTAACGTGCGGTAGGTTGAGAGGGCACACGATTTTCTTGGCCTCCTCTATACTTGTTGGCAATGTGTTCCCGTTAGGAAGACGATCGTGCCAGAATTCCATGTTAGCATTGAAACTCACGTCGGTCCATTTGTGTTCCGCCTTCATCTCTAGAGCCTTGAGCGTTACACTCAGGCGTGTATCCTCGTGACACCGGGATACAATGGAGTCATCCCATCTAACTCCATTTGCGCCAGCTTGGCTTTCTCTCTGGCTGCAGCTTTGGCGTTGCTCGTCTCCTTGAGAAGCAGTTCCTGAACATGAGGGTCCCTTAACACCGAAGTCAGCAGCGTCTGGGTGTTCGCTTCTTCTACTTCTTCATGATGGTCATGCCCGTCGACATCTCCTTCTTCGTCATGATGATCATGCCCGTCGCCGGTATATTCTTCATCATCATGACCATGCCCATCGGGAGACTCTTCGTCTTCTCGCTCGCCCAAGTCTTCATGATGACCAACACCATTTACTGCCAGCTCCTCATCGAAGTCGTCGCGCATGAAACCGCGCCTGAGCAGGTGATCCTCCAATTGTCCAGAATCAGGGTCGATCCAGCGCTGGAGTTTGCATGTTCGACATGGACATCTTATCTGGGTCTTGTTGTTCCGAATCATGTCCGCCTTGGCGTCTTTCTTATACCTAGTAACTCGACCGCTCATCATGGCGACCATGGTAGCCTGCGGTATGCACATATAGAGCAAAAAGAGAGAGTAGGTTAATTAGAAATATACACACAAAACACACATGCATGGTCGTCATGGAAAAATTCGGCATGACCTTTCCTAAAAGTAGGACATATGGGTGGTGCAAAAATTTGCCGAAATGGAAATGAATCAACATTTCGGCAAACATCCATGCACCACACCGGGACAGACAAGCAAAAACAAGAATCTTCTTCCCATGCAAGCATTCATGCACCACACAAGCTTCATGCACAAACATCATCTTCGCGCCATGCATGCATCGCATATACACACCGCCCGCGCGACAAGCTTTACACCTACAAAACATGCATATTCATGGCCAATTACTCACCGGGTAGATAGAATACCGAGTCGAGAGCGCGATGTGAGAGAGTGTTGATCAATAGATCTATAGAGAGATAATAGTACACAAATAGAGATGTGGAGGAGAAAAGTAGGTGAGTTTTAGATCAACTAGTTGGAGAAAGGCTTTCCCTAGCCAATCTATCAACTATAGTAGGTTTAAATACAACAAAATGTAGAAAAGTATAGACACAATGGGGTGGGAGAGAGGAGGAAGACGAGCTAGGAGGAGGGGGAAGAAGGATGTGAAATGGATGGTGGTAGATAGAGGGGTGCAAAGCTGTCACCTTTGTGCAGATCTGGTCGAAGGATTCTGTGGCACATACAGGCCATATGCGCCACAGAAGTTAAATCTTCTGTGGCGCATACTGGCTGCATGTGCCATAGAACCTTGGCCATAGGGTGCAGTGGGCCATGTGGGCCCCATGACTCAATGTTCTATGGCGCATGGCCAATGAATGCGCCATAGAACCTTGGCCAGTGTCCAGACACTATGGGCCAGGCACTGTGGGCCCGTCACTCAGTGTTCTGTGGCGCATACCGTGGTTATGCGCCACAGAAGGTTAAACTTCTATGGCACATAGCTGACCTATGCGCCACAGAACACTAAGGGCACAGATCTGCACCAAATAAAGGTGGTAGATAGAGCTCTTTAATGACACCCCTCTATATATATGCCACACTCCCTGTCCAAAGCAACATACCTGCCCCTCATGTCTTCTTCCCACAATTCGTCGGAAGACTCGCTGGAGAGCACAGCCCGCTCGCGTTCCCTGCAGCCTACTCGCAGTGGAGGGGCGAGGTCGAGGGGCAGTGCTCGGAGTCAGTCGTCGCGGGATTCAGAGGTCAACCTAATCGAGGAGGAGGCCAGACTGCGGCACGAGGCCCTCTACAACAAGGCCATGAGGTTGTACGCCGTGCTCGCGTCTCCGGAGGAGAGGGCGTGCATGGCGAAACCAATCGGGTGGCGGCCGGTGCTCGACCCCAACGTGTCCATGGAGGACCACGTTCGCAGGCTGTAGGCGCGCGTGAACAGGGAGGTTTGGCATCTTCCACCGCCATCGTCCCCACTATCTCTTTGAAGGGATTTGCAATGTTGTAGTTTGTGTATTTGCAATGATGTATGACATTGTTGTTTTGCGCTGTTCAAGGCTATGCGCATGTGTATTTTGCAATTATGTATGCCACTGCACATGTCTATCTACTAGATTGTCTAGTATATTCTACCTATTCCACTACTAGTTGGGAAAAGCACAAGAGAAGTTTGTTCAAGGAAACACGAAGCATTCTGTGGCGCATACTGCGCCACAGAAGTTTGTTCTTCTGTGGCGCATATGCACAAATGCGCCATAGAAGCTTGTACATGGGTGTTCAGAGTATGGGGCCCACATTATTGTTCTGTGGCGCATAGTACAGAAGTTTGGTCAGAGCACGGTCGTACCAAACTTCAGTGGCACATACGGGTTGATGCGTCACAGAAGATTCATGGTCCAACCGCTGGTGCGGGTCCCACCATACTTCTATGGCGCATCACTCTGTGGGATGCGCCACAGAAGTTTGATGGTTCTATGGCGCATTTCTCCTGATGCGCCACTGGATAACTTTTATGGCGCATGGTCAGGACCATGCGCCAGTGAAGGTGTGTCTATCTATAGCTAGTTTCCTAGTAGTGTTAGTTAAACAAAACTCCCATCCGTTCCCTAATGTAAGGTCTTCTAGATTTTTTTTTCAGAAATGCATGTATGTGCACACATTTATAGTTTAGGTCATCTTTTTTTAGTTCGAATCTAGTCTACTTTAAAATTTCTAAAAGATATTACATTAGTGAACGGAGGGAGAAACTTAGATTTGACTAAATCTAATATGCAGATGATGTGTGCTTCGGTGTGCTCCCCATCTACTCCAAATTTATGACACTGAAAACACAATGATAACCAGGATTGGCCGATAGCCCATCATGATTCCGAACCGAATGGGTAACGACCAATTTTGGTCGTCCTTGTGTTTTCAGTTTCATAAGTTTGGAGAAGAGGGGACACTAACGCAAAACTCTATGCAGATTAATATGAAACAGAGAGAGTAATATAGAAAATTACAACTTTGGCAGACGGCCGCTCTAAGAGCGAAAAATTTGCAATTCGCTGGTTCGTTGCCTTGCTAGGTGTCTAGCGAAAGGATATGATGGTTCATTGGAGTCTAGGCGATGGAACCGCATACCATCTACCGACTACTTTGACTACTCTTTCACCATAAGACAACGATAGTTGGACAGAGATTTTAACTAGTTACATTTATATGCATGGAGTTTATTGCAAAGGTTATTTTGTTTAGACCCATTTCAGCTTGTTTCGACAACGTGACTTGAGATATTGAATGGAAAATATATCTCAAAAGGTGACGTGTCGATACGACCATAATGCCTACCACGGAGCTACTACATTGAAGGTGGGATTCTCATAAGAGCACATGAACTTCTTAAAAGCATCAATTGCACAGTTGTTGCACCATATGACAAAAAAAAAGCTATGCGAGCATATAAATTTAAGGATGAGAAAAGAGATCGAACGTGATCATAAGTTAGCAAAGAACCAATCTTGTGCAGCCGGGGCCGAGTATATGATACCCATCGATAAGTTCATATTAGCATAGACCCTATAACAAAGTAGACAACTTTTTTTAACGTAGTTGAGACTCTTTTTGCAATGTTGTTAGAACCATGCATTTTAGAACTTCCAACAGATATACATACTAGGATTTGGAAGCATCAGGATTTGCAAATGCACCAGTAGTCGACTTAAAAACCCTGCCATACTCAGTTGAATATTGCCTTTTTTCTAGCTTTCAGGCCATCCACGAAAGGCAGTTTCTTCTTCTCGTCTTTGCTGTTCGTTCATGCAGTTGGCACACTTGATCACACACGTGGCACGATGGAGATTAGATTTGATCTTTATTACTCCCTCTGTTCTAAAAGACATGTCTCAAATTTGTAAAAAATTGGATGAATCTAGACACTATTTAGTATATAGATTCATCTAAAATATAAAAAATCCAAGACATCTATTCTTGGACGAAGGGAGTATATCTGTCGGCAATGAGGATGTACATAGACGAATCTAAAATGTTAACCGGGAATAGATAAAATGGCTAGTTGAAACCGTGTGACTCTATCTGACTCGGCTCTCTAGATGTTACGATCGGCCAAATGAGGTTTAAAGTTTAAGTTACAAGCCACTCACGCGATAGAACAAAAGACTATTCTTCCGGCATCAAAATACCGAGTGGTTTGCAACTGTGAACACCGACAGTTAAGCTTCTAACTTGATTCTAGAGAAGACAGTGGTTTCGCTTCTAACTCTTCTTCTTAGTCCAATGAATCAAGGCAAGGCAAATCTTTTGCCTTGAGATCGGTCAAACGTACTACGTACAATACTGATCTGAAATTCACACGAAGCTACGACTATGAGGATAGGTGAGTTTGACCGCGAGACTTTTGGTCCCGTCCAATCACACGAATCTCGAACAAAAATTCTTTCTCTTCCATCACTTGTCATTTCCGACATGTGCCTCGCAGTTTGGCTCGTCCTCGACAAATTTGTAGGACCCACGGTGTGTATTTTCGGTGACACCAAAACTAAGCTGGACCCACCCACTAGTAGAAAACAAGCCTTTCGTCGATCCCGTCCCGAGCCATCGGTCACGTTTCCTTCATGCACCGGAACTAGGACTCACATTAGTCCCGGTTCATAAGGCTAGAACGACGCATGAGGCAAGCCGACGATCTGTCTCGATTCATGTTGGACCTTTAGTCCCGGTTCTTGGCAGAACCAGGACTAAAAGTGTCTAGCCATACGTGGCGCTGGCGTAGATATTTAGTCCTGGTTTTTGGTAGGAACCGGAACTAAAAATCCATGCTGTATATATAGCACCTAGCTCCACATACTTGTGTGAGCTGTTGTTTTTTTCCCTCTCATCATAAGTGGTGTATGTTGCTTAGTTTTTCGCCTCTATGCACAAGAGGCGTGCTTCATGAAATGCACAAGTGACTGAGCCACACTTAAGCTTTCTCATTTTTCTTTCCTCCTCGATCGAGGTTAGCATGCAACTTAATTCTTTTACCTGTGATTGATACAATGCATGTGTCGAATGTACAGTGGTCATTTCTCTAGATGTTCTGTAACTGTTTTTCATACACTTAATTATATAATACAAATGAGACGATAATGAATGTACGGTGACCGACGCACTAGCGAGTTTATTGCAGGCCTTCATAATTTTATCGGTGTAGCCGAGAGAAACAAAAGTAACGGTTTTATGTGTTGTTTATGTGTTAAATATCGGAATCAGAAGGATTACTCTTCCTCGAGAACCCTTCACACCCACCTGCTTCAGCACAATTTTATGCCCAGCTACAATTGTTGGACAAGCACGGAGAAAGAGGGATTATGATGGAAGACAATGAAGAAGAACAGGATGATGACAACTATCATCATATGTTTCCTGGATACGGTTATATACAGAGAGAATACGGTGATACAACTGGTGAAGCTGAAGAGGTGCTCGATGATGAGCTCGTTGACGATCTTCACCGGGCCATTGTTGATGCACAGAGAATGCAAAAGTGAAACCGAGAAGTTGAAGTTGAAACACATGTTAGAGGATAAAAAAAATGTTGTACCAAAATTGTAAAGATGACACCACAAAGCTCGATACCACACTGGAATTGCTATAACGGAAGGCGTAGAATGATTTATCTGACAAGGGGTTTGAAAAGATACTGAAAATAATGAAGAGAAAGCTTGTACAGAATAATGAATTGCCTGCCAGTACGTACGAAGCAAAGAACGTTGTTTGTCCTCTAGGATTAGAGGTGCAGAAGATACATGCATACATTAATGACTGCATCTTCTACCATCGTGAAGAGTACGAGAATTTAGATAAATGCCCGATATGCACAAGATCAGAGCGAGGGACCTAGAAAGAGGGTTCCTGCCAAGCAGGTTATGTGGTATGCTCCTATAATACCATGGTTGAAACGTTTGTTTAGAAACAAGGAGCATGTTAATTTGATATGATGGCATAAAGAATACCGCAATAAAGACTCGATATTGAGACACCCCGCTAATGGATCGCAGTGGAGAAAAATCGAGAGAGTACCCGGGATTTGCAGATAATCCAAGGAACTTAAGGTTTGGTCTAAGTAGAGATGACATGAATCTTTTTGAGAAGTAGAGTTGCAGTCATAGCACGTGGCATGTAACTCTATGTATCTATAATCTTCCTCCTTGGTTGTGCATGAAGCGTAAGTTCATTATGATTCCAGTGCTCATCCAAGGTTTAAAGAAACCCGGCAACGATATTGATACGTACCTAAGGCCATTAGTTGAAGAACTTTTATAGTTGTGGCACGAAACCGGCGTGCGTGCGTAGCATGAGCACAAGCAGGAGGAATTTGACCTACGAGCGTTGCTTTTCATAACAATCAATGATTGGCCTGCTCTTAGTAACCTATCAAGACAAACAAATAAGGGATACAATATATGCACGCACTGTTTAGATGAGACTGATAATGTATATTTGGATAAATGTAAGAAGGTCGTGTACCCGGGGTATCATCGATTTCTTACGACCAAACATCCCGTAAGAAAGAAAGGCAAGCATTTCAAAGGCGAGGCAGTTCCCTGAAAGAAGCCTGTCCACCGTACTGGTGATGATATATTAGGTATGGTCATGGATATATAAGTAATATATGGAAAGGGTCCTAGCGGTCAATCTGTTTCGAATGACGCTGCCGGACACGCGCCCATGTGGAAGTGAAAATCTATATTTTGGAAGCTATCCTATTAGAAAGTCCTAAAGGTCAGATCTTCAATCGATGTGATGCACGTGACAAAGAATATTTGCGCGAAGCTTCTAGGCTTCCTGGGAGTGTATGGGAAGAAAAAAGATACACTATAAGCACAGCAGGACCAACAATGTATGAAAGATCCACACAACATGCATCGAGATAATGAGACGGATAAAGGACGTCGTCCTGCCAGCTATGCTCTTACCAAAGCAGAGAATGAAATATTTTTTGAATGCCTCAGCAGTATCAAGGTCCCGTTTGGCTTCTAATCGAATATAAAGGAAATAATAAATATGGCAAAGAAAAAATTCCAGAACCTAAAGTCTCATGACTGCCACATGATTATGATGCAATTGCTTCCGATTGCATTGAGGGGGCTTCTACCGGAAAATGTTCGAATACCCATTGTGAAGCTTTGTGCATTCCTCAATGCAATTTCTCAGAAGGTAATCGATCCAGAAATTCTACCAAGGTTACAAAATGATGTGGTCTTATGTCTTTTTAGTTTTGAGTTGGTGTTCCCACCATCCTTCTTCAATATTTTGACGCATCTCCTCGTTCACCTAGTCGAAGAGATTGTCATTCTTGGTCCTGTATTTCTATACAATATGTTCCTCTTTGAGAGGTTCATCGGAGACTTAAAAAAATATGCCCATAACCATGCTAGGCCAGAAGGAAGCATCTCCAAGGGCTATGGAACAGAGGAGGTCATTGAGTTCTATGTTGACTTTATTCCTGATCTTAAGCCGATTGGTGCTCCTCAATCACGACATGAGGAGAGACTCGATGGAAAATGCACGCTAGGAAATAAAGTAATAATATGTAGAGACGAGCATTCTTTCACGCAAGCACACTATACAGTTTTATAACGTTCCACCTTGGTGTCTCCTTATATCAATGAACACAAGAATATTTTACACTCCAAACACCCGGGGAAGTCTAATGACTCGACTACACGTTTACACATGATGACATTCGGCAGTTGGTTGCAAAAACATTTCATGACTAAGTCCACTGTTAAAGATCAACTGTACTTGTTGGCCATGACACCATCTTTGACTGTATTGACTTTCCAAGGGTACGAGATAAATGAGAATACATTTTACATAATCGCCCAAGATAAAAAGAGCACAAACCAGTGGTGTCTGCATTGATGTAACAAACATCAATGGGAAAAAGGACACATATTATGGTTACATAGAGAAGATATGGGAACTTGACTACGGACCTTCTTTTAAGGTCCCTTTGTTTCGGTACAAATGGGTCAAGCTGACAGGAGGAGGGATGAGATAGACAGGAAGTATGGGATGACAACAGTGAATCTCAACAATCTTGGGTACACAGATGAACCATTCGTCCTAGCCAATTATGTGTCTCAGGTTTTCTATGTAAAGGACATGTCTACCAAACCGAAAAAAAATAAAAAATAATCAAATGAATACATCAGACGATGAGCCAAAGCGCGACATAGTTCTTTCAGGAAAAAGAAACATCATGGGAGTAGAGGACAAGACAAACATGTCGGAAGATTATAATAGGTTTGATGAAATTCCGCCCTTTGTAGTGAACACCGACCCAAGCATAATATTAAATTATGAAGATACTCCATGGTTACGGCCGACGCGATCATAATCAAGGTATTTCAGGAAACTAATGACTATATGTATTCTGAATTTTGCTTTTGGTGGTTTTGAGATGTAATCAATATGTATTCTGAAACTTCCATTGGATCTCGGAAGGAGCATTGAAATTTTCATTGGATCTGTGAAAAAACATGATATTGTGAGTCTAAAAATGATTTTTTCAAAAAATCATAAGCATTATATCTTCTACCTGTAATTTAAACCGGACCCACTTCCTACCAATTCGCATACATTTGTCTTTTTCACCCGGGGTGGACAGAAAGGTTTTAGATCTCTCGGTTAGGACATAGTTCATTTAAGGTGGTCTAGTATTTTTGAAAAATGGGATGGTAGCATTCTGAAACAGCATTTTGGTGGTTGCTTCACAAAACGGTCCGTGTTTTGCACCCGAAAAATGGAAAATAGCTTTTACGTACGACGAAATGGAAACTTTCTCCTGCAACATTGTTCGACATCCCAAGATACACATGCATGCATAATATGGGCCAGTATCACAAACTATACCGTGATTCTAGCCATAACATTGATCATTTGGACCGAAAGTCATGAAACCTCAAACATGATAGGTCAATTTGTGAAGTTTTTTTTTGACATAATCAACATACCAAGTTTGATATTTTTCTAGCAATTATGTCAAATAATATGACACCACGCGAAGGATTTATATTGTTCGGACCGTTTTTGAATTTCTTATACCCGTTTCAAACTATGGTAAAAACTTTGCGCCTGAAGATAGGGGATGATCCTCATTGAAAATCTCATCAGATATGTGAATAAACATGATATTTTGAGTCTAAAAATGATTTTTTTCAAAAAATCATGAGCACTAGATCTTGTACTTGTAGTTCAAACCGGACCCACTTCCTACCGACTCGTCAGACATTTGTCTTTTTCACCCGGGGTGAACGGAAAGGTTTGAGTTCTCCCGGTTGGGACATAGTTCATTTAAGGTGGTCTAGTATTTTTGAAAAATGGGGTAGTAGCATTCTGAAATAGCATTTTTGTGGTTGCTTCACAAAGCGCCCCGTTTTTTGCACCCAGAAAATGGGAAATGGCTTTTTCGTGCGACGAAAAGGAAAACATCTTCCTGTAACATTGTTCGTCATCCCAATATACACATGCATGCACAATATGGGCACAGTATCACAAACTATGTCGCGATTCTAGCCATAACATTGGTCATTTGGACCGAAAGCCATGAAACCTCGAACATGATAGGTCATTTTGTGAAGATTTTTTTTGAGACATAATCAATATACCAAGTTTCGTATTTTTCCTAGCAACTATGTCACATAATATGAAACCACGCAAAGGATTTACATTGTTCAGACCATTTTTGAATTTCTTATGCCCGTTTCAAACTATGGTAAAAACTTCGGGCATGAAGATAGGGGATGAGCCTCATTGAAAATCTCATTTGATATATGAAGAAACATGATATTGTGAGTCTAAAAAATATTTATTTAAAAAATCATGAGCATTAGATCTTGTTCATGTAGTTCAAACCAGACCCACTTACTGCCGATTCGGTAGACATTTGTCTTTTTCACCCGGGATGGACGGAAAGGTTTGAGATCTCCCAGTTGGCACAATATGGGCACAATATCACAAACTAGGGCCGGCGCGAGCATATTTAGTCCCGGATGGTGTCTCCAACCAGGACTAAAGATGAACCTTTAGTCCCGGTTGGAGACACCAACCGGGACAAAACATGGGTTATGACACTATGCTGGTGGGTGGCGACACTAATTCGGTGAGTGGCGACACTATTTCAGTGAGTGGCGACACTATGACAGTGAGTGGTAGCACTATCACAGTGAGTGGCGACACTATTTCGATTGATGGCAGCACTAATTACAGGGGTGATTGTCGATATTATATCGTGAGTGTCAACACTATGTTGTGCTGCTTAATCTATAAATAGGTATCCTTGTGAAGTTATCAACTACAAACAATATGGTGTGCGAGAGCAGGGTGATACGTCCAATTTGCATCACCATCCTATATCATAATTTGCCTCTATTCTTTGATATATTTCATATTAAGAGGTGTTACTTATGTCTTTTCATCTGTTTTTGCATGTTGGATGATTTTTGGAGGATGAACTGCCAGAGTTAGGATTCTGATGAAAAAGAGGTGTTCGATGCAATTCACGAAGATCAGAAAAATACCAGAAAAATTACGAAAAATCATATTTTTCCAGAAGACGAAGGAAGCCAGAAGGGGAGGCGGAGATGGGCCACAGGGGGCCCACACCCTCCCAGGCGCGGGCCACCCCTAGGTCGCGCCTACAGGGAGTGTGGCCCACATGGACCACCTCTGGCTCGGCCCTCTCGCCTATATCTTCTCCTCGAAACCCTAAAACATGAGAGAGCGACCACAGAAAGATTCTGCCCCCTCTACGGGGCGGAAAACACCGAGAGAGAAACAACTCTCCGGCAGACAGATTTCTGCCGGGGAAATTCCTTTCGAGGGAGGGGAGATCGTCGCCATCAACATCATCATCAAGCTAGACTTCATCGGGATCATCATCATCATCATCCACACCATCATCTCCACCAGCACCATCATCACCACTCCATCCCGTTGTAACAATTGTGTTGAATCTTGCATAGTTCTTAATGGAAACTTTCCTGGTGTTGATTACTATTGTAGTTGATGCTTGTGAGTGGAACCATTGGGTTATTGTTTATGTTCAGATTGTTATCCATCACCATATCACCTTTGATCTTGATCCATATGATGTCTTGTGAGTAGTTCGTTCAGTTCTTAAGGATATGGGAGAAGTCGTGTTGTTAGTAGCGATTTGTGTTGAGATATTATTCAATGGTTTAGTATTTAAGTTGTGGTGCTATTCTTCTAGTCGTATCATGTGAACATCGATTACATGATACTTCACCATTTATGGGCCTAGGGGAATGCATTGTGTATTTGGATACCAATTGTGGGGTTGCCGGAGTCATAGAAACCTGAACCCCCGTTAGGACACCATTGCACAAGGGAGCGTAGGATCTCAGAGTTTAAGGTTGTGGTTAGGTTTTTACCTTAATTGCTTTCATGTAGTTGCGGATGCTTGCAGGGGGTTTAATCACAAGTTTGTATTAGTCCAAGTAAGGTCGGGACATTAGCACAGGTTCACCCACACAACACTTACAACACCAAAGAAGACTACTTAGCTATTTGAAGCGAAAGCACTTGACATAATTTCCATGTGTCCTCGAGAACGTTTGGTCCTTATAAGTATTTCCATCGGCTTGTCCTTTGCTAAGAAAGGATCGGGCCACTTGCTACAATTGTTCGTTGTCTTTATTACTTGCACTTTGTTTCTTTGCTTTAGAAAACCCCTGAAAATCTGTTTGCTAAGTATTTACAGAGATTTCCTTCTCCATACCACTAGTCAACACCTTATGCTCCTCTTTTTTATAAAAAGTACTACGATACACCCCCTATACTTGTGGGTCATCAAGACTATTTTCTGGCGCCGTTGCCGGGGAGTGAAGCGCTATTGAATAGTGGAACTGGTAAAGGAAACTTCTACTGTGAGTATTGCTTTTTATTTTTGTTTGTTACTTTGTTTCCAATATGGATAACCCACTTGGTTTTTTGTTTGGGAAAACTACTACCACTGTTAGGGTAGTAGATGAACCACCACATGTTAAGATAGATCCTTTTAATGTACCTACAAGTATTGTTGATCGTGTTATGGATAATTATTATTTAGGGGATGGAACTGTCCACCCTGGTGATCATTTGCTTTTTATCCATGAATTATGCGGGTTGTTTAAGTGTGCAGGTATCACAACTGAATAGGTGAAGAAGTTACTCTCTATATCCTTGAAAGGGAGAGATGAAGAATGGTATAAGCTGCTGAAAAATGGGCAATCCATGGAATGGGAGGAAATAGTGCCTCTCTTTTTCTCTAAATTATATCCTCCCAGTGAAATTCATAAGGATAGAAATCTAATATATAACTTTTGGCATCGTGATGGAGAGAGTACATCTCAATCTTGGGGGAGATTGAAGTTACTAATGCTTAAATGTCCTATTCATTAACTCCCTAACAATATTATTATCAATAACTTTTATGCTAGGCTTTCTCTTCATGATAAAGATTTACTAGATGCTTCTTGTGCTGGATCATTCACACGTATGAAGGAATAAGCGAAATGGGATCTCCTAGACCGTATTCAAGAGAACATTGAAGCTTGGGATAATGACAAAGGGAGAAAGTCAGGTATAAATTACGATTATGAATGCATAAAATCTTTTATGGGAACTGATGACTTCCGTGATATTAGTACTGAGTATGGTCTTGATTCTCAAAGTATTGCCAATTGTTTTAAATCCTTTGCCTCTTATATAGAAATTCCCAAAAAGAAGTGGAATAAGTACCATGCACCTTATAAAGATGTTGTTAGTCATGTTCCTGTTAGAAGCACTGGAGTTTGTACTACTAATTGTTGGAGATATGCCCTAGAGGCAATAATAAATGTAGTTATTATTATATCTTTGTGTTTATGATAAATGTTTACATTCATGCTATAACAATATTAACCGGAAACATTAATACTTGTGTGATTTGTAAACTAAAATAGAGTCCCTAGTAAAGCCTCTTTATAATATTAGCTTGTTGGTTAATAGATGATCGTGGTTTCCCGATCATGAACATTGAGATATTGTTAACAACAAGATCATATCATTAGGATAATGGTATGATGGACATACTCCTATAGATAAGCGTAGCATAAAGATCAAGTCATTATAATAGTTCAATTGCTATAAGCTTTCTGATACATAGTAACCTAATTCCTTCGACCATGAGATCATGCTAATCACCATCACCGGAAGGATGCTTTGATGACGTCAAACACCACACCGTAACTGGGTGGCTATAAAGATGGCATTGAGTGTTCGGAAAGTATGGGTTGAGGCACATGAATCAAGAGTGGGATTTGTCCATCCATATGACGGATAGATATACTCTGGGCCCTCTCGGTGGAATGTCATCCAATTAGCTTGCAAGCATGTGACTGGTTCACAAGGGATCACACACCACGGGAATGAGAAAAGAGTACTTATCGGTAACGAGGTTGAACTAGGTATGCAGAGATACTGATGATCAAAACCTCGGATAAGTAAACTATCGTGAGACAAAGGGAAATTGGTATCGTATGTAAGTGGTTCATTCGATTGATAAGTAATGGTAGAAATATGTGGGAGCCATATGAATTTCCAGATTCCTCTATTGGTTATTGATCGGAGAAGTGTCTCGGTCATGTCAGCATAATTCATGAACCATAGGGAGACACACTTAAGGATTCGATGTTGTTTAGTAGATATGGAATTTTAGTAGGGATACCGAATGTTGTTCGGAATCTCGGATGGGATCAGGGATATCACGAGGAGATCCGGAATGGTCCGGAGAATAAGATTCATATAAGGAAAGTCCTATTTCGGAGTTCGGGAAAGTTTCCGATGATTTCATCGGAGAGGTTCTAGAAGGGTCTAGAAGGTTCACCGGTCCGAAAGGAGAATGGTCCATGAATGTGTCATGGGTAAGTGGAATGATTGGATCATGTCCAAGGTCACTTGGTGTTGGCATATGCAAGAGAGAAACAAAGCTCTAAATTGAAAGTCAAATGGGAAGAAGTCAAACTGGAACAATGGTTTCCTAGTGGGAGAAGAAACAAGTCCTTCTCTCAATCCAACTTGGGTTTGGGTTTGGATTCAAACCCACCCCTCCAAGGCTGCCCCTCCCTCTCATAAATAGAGGGGGAGGGCTGCCCCAAACAACACAAGTTCCAAGCCCTCTCCACGAGCCGCCGCGGCTCGCCGCCGCCGCGCTGCCTCGCCGTGCCGATGCCGGTCCGTCGCCGCCGCCCTAGCCACCGCCGACACCTCCTCCTCCTCCCGGATCTCTAAACCATAGTTTTCCGGGAAACCCTAATCCACCATAACTCGCATCCGTCTTAGGTGAAGCCTTGCGGGATCTTCCATCCACTTTTGACACCACGCCGTTGTGCTGCCGGAATCGCGAGGGAGAACTACAACCTCCGCTGTCTGCTGGAACAAGGGAGAGGAAGGTCTTCGAAAATCAACGCAGACCGATCTTGAAGCGCTGCCGGAATGCAGCGCCGGAAGGATCGTCTACGCGATCTTGAGATCGGCAAGTGTACGACTACATCACCCACGATAATCTGCTCTCGTTAACTGCTTTGGAATCTTCGAGGGTGAGTTATTCTATCGACTCGTTGCTACAATCTAGTAGATAGATCTTGGCTTGTTTGTGTGCATGCGGTAGAATTTTTTTGTTTTCCATGCTACGAACCCCTACAATGGTATCAGAGCCGTGTCTATATGTACATCTGTTGCACGAGAAGAACACAATGGTCATTGTGGGCGGTGGTGCTTTTATTATCAATTGCTTTTTGTGTACTTTGCATCTTGCGGTATGATGGGATGAAGCGGCCCGGGCTAACCTTACATGACATCGTTCATGAGACTTGCTCCACGCTTAACATGCAACTTGTATTGCATAAGTGGATTTGCGGGTGCCTGTCTCTCCCATCATAGTATAGATCCAATTTACAACGGGCACTTGATAGTTCAAGCATCAACGTTGTGGTTCTTGTTCGTAAGTTAGAACGACACTTATTGAAAGCCCCAAACCACGTAAAATATGCAAAGAAAATTAGAGGCGTCTAACTTTGTTTTGCAGGGGTGTGATGTCATGTGATATGGCCATGATTGTGATTATATTTGATGTATGCAATGTTCCTTATTGTAAGTTGGCAACCGACAGGAGCCATATGGTTGTCTTTAAATTCCATTAAGGCCTGCGTGTCTATTCAAAGTAGTTGTAATAGTTGAAGCTTGTGGACGACAACCATAAAACGGCGCCATTGACCTTGACGCCATACCGCTGATGATGGAGATCATGATTGTGCTTGAACATGGAGATCGGAAGCAGAAGAAGAAAGGCCATATCATATCACATATTATGAATTGCATGTGATGTTAATCCTTTTATGCATCTTGTATTGCTTAGTTCACGATAGTAGCATTATAAGATGATCCCTCATGCACAAATATTTCAAGTTTTAAAGTGTTCATCCTTAGTAAGCAACGTTGCTAAAGCTTGTTGTCTCGAAGCACCACGTGATGATCCGGTGTGTTAGATTCTGCGAGTGTATACAACGTGAGCAAGATAGATTTGTTCATGCGGAAGCTAAGGTTTGATCTTGACGAGCCTAGCATGTACAGACATGGTCTCGGAACACGGATCACCGAAAGGTAAAGCATGAGTCATATAGTAGATATGATGAACATGTTGATTGTTCGCCATTGAAGTTACATCAACTCTCGTGATGATCGGTTTTGATGTGGTGGATTTGGTTCGTGTGATCACTAAAACAATGTGAGGGTTATTGTTTTGAGTGGGAGTTCACCTAGATTAATTTAACTATTAATTAGAACTCAATTTGTCATAAACTTAGTCTAAACTATTGCAAATATGTTGTAGATCAATGGCGGCCCCTACCATCAATTTTAATGCATTCCTAGAGAAAGAAAAGTTGAAAAACAATGGAAGCAACTTCGCGGATTGGTTCCGAAATTTGAGGATTGTCCTCAATGCTGGTAATTTGACCTATGTGCTGGATGCACCACTGGGTGACCCGCCTGCAGCTAATGCTACCGATGAGGTGAAGAATGTTTTCCTCGCTCGGAAGAATCAGTACTCCACAGTTTAGTGTGCTATCTTGTATGGTTTGGAATCGGAGCTTCAGAAAAGGTTTGAGAAATCAGACCCACATGATATTGTCCGTGAACTCAAAATGATATTAGAGGCTCACGCGGCAGTTGAGAGTTATGAGGCTTCTGAAAAGTTCTTTAACTGCAAGATGGAAGAGGGCAGCTCCGTCAGTGAGCATGTGCTTGAGATGTCTGGGCACGCAAACAAGCTCCAAAGTTTGGGTATAGTGATTCCTAATTCTTTGGGGATTCACCGTGTCCTCCAATCACTACCACCAAGTTACAAGACGTTGCCAGAACTCTTCTTCATCTTGAAATCTGCAGAAGTGGAGATCAAGAAAGAGCACCAAGTGTTGTTGGTCAATAAGACCACCAAATTCAAGAAGCAAGGCAAGTCTAAGAAAAAGGGAAACTTCAAGAAGGGCGGTAAGAAAGTTACCGCGCCGACGAAGAAGACCAAGGCTGGCCCTAAGCCTGATACTGGGTGCTTTTACTGCAAGGGAGAAGGTCACTGGAAGCAGAATTGCCCAAAGTACTTGGTGGATTTGAAGAACGGCAACATCAAGAAGAAAGGTATATCCAATATACATGTTATTGATGTGTATCTCACTAGTACTCGTAGTAATGCCTGGGTATTTGATACGGGTTCGGTTGCTCATATTTGTAACTCGAAACAGGTACTGCAGAATAAACGGAAGCTAGCGTAGAACAAGGTGACGATGCGCGTTGGAAATGGATCAAAGGTTGATGTGATCGCGGTCGGCACGCTACCTCTTCATCTACCATCGGGATTAGTTTTATACTTAAATAATTGTTATTTGATGCCTGTGTTGAGCATGAACATTATATCTGGATCATGTTTATTGCGAGACGATTACTTGTTTAAGTCCGAGAATAATGGTTGTTCGATTTATATGAGTAATATGTTTTATGCACATGCACCTTTGATAGATGGTCTATTCTTATTGAATCTCGATTGTAGTAATACACACATTAATAAAATTGAAGCTAAACGTTTGAAATTGAGCGATAACTCGACCTATATGTGGCACTGTCGTCTTGGTCACATTGGAGTGAAGCGTATGAAGAAACTCCATTCCGATGGACTTCTTGAATCACTTGATTTCGAATCACTTGAAAGATGCAAAGCATGTCTAATGGGTAAAATGACTAAGACTCCATTTTCTGGTATGATGGAGCGAGCTACGGACTTATTGGAAATCATACATACAGATGTGTGTGGTCCAATGAGTGTAGCATCGCGCGGTGGTTATCGTTATGTTCTTACCTTCACGGATGACTTGAGTAGATATGGGTATATCTATTTTATGAAACATAAGTCCGAAACTTTCGAGAAGTTTAAGGAATTTAAAAGTGAGGTAGAGAATCAACGTAACAAGAAGATTAAATTTCTATGTTCTGATCGTGGAGGTGAATATCTAAGTTACGAGTTTGGCGAGCATTTGAAGAAATGCGGAATACTTTCACAATTGACACCGCCGGGAACACCACAGCGTAATGGTCTATCCGAACGTCGTAATCGAACTCTCTTAGATATGGTTCGTTCTATGATGTCACTTATAGATTTACCGTTATCGTTTTGGGGTTATGCATTAGAAACAGCCGCATTCACTTTAAATAGGGCACCATCTAAATCCGTTGAAACGACACCGTATGAATTATGGTTTGGGAAGAAACCTAAATTGTCGTTCCTTAAAGTTTGGGGTTGCGAAGCTTATGTAAAGAAGTTACAGCCGGACAAGCTTGAACCCAAAGCGGAAAAATGCGTCTTCATAGGATACCCGAAGGAAACTATTGGGTATACCTTCTGTCATAGATCCGAGGGCAAAATCTTCGTTGCTAAGAATGGATCCTTTCTAGAGAAGGAATTGCTCTCGAAAGAAGTGACTGGAAGGAAAGTAGAACTTGACGAGGTTGTTGAACCTTCTCTCGAACTTGCGAGTAGGCAGCACCAGAAGTAGTTCCTGTGGCGCCTACACCAATAAGATAGGAAGCTAATGATGATGATCATGAAACTTCGATTGAAGTTGCTACAGAGCCTCGCAGGTCAACGAGAACTCGTACCACTCCTGATTGGTATGATCCCATTATGTGTGTCATGTTGGTGGACAACACCGATGACCCTGCAACATATGAGGAAGCGATGATGAGCCCAGATTCCAATAAATGGCAAGAATCCATGAAATCCGAGATTGGATCCATGTACGAAAACCAAGTATGGACTTTGGTGGACTTACCGGATGGCCGGAAGGCCGTCGAGAACAAATGGATTTTCAAGAAGAAAACAGATGATGATGGTAATGTTACTGTCTATAAATCTCGACTTGTCGTAAAAGGTTTTCGACAAATTCGAGGAGTTGACTACGATGAGAATTTCTCACCAGTAGCGAAGCTAAAATCTGTGAGGATTATGTTAGCAATCGCTGCATATTACGATTATGAGATATGGCAGATGGATGTCAAAACGGTGTTCCTCAATGGAGACATTGATAAAGAGTTGTATATGATGCAACCCAAAGGTTTTGTCGATCCTAAAGATGCTAACAAGGTATGCAAACTTCAACGATCCATATATGGATTGAAGCAAGCATCCCGAAGTTCGAATGAATGTTTTGATAAGGTAATCAAAAGTTTTGGTTTTATACAAACTTATGGAGAAGCTTGTATTTACAAGAAAGTGAGTGGGAGCTCTGTAGAATTCTTAATATTATACGTAGATGACATATTGTTATTGGGAATGATGTAGACCTTCTTAATAGTGTCAAGGATCATTTGAATAATAGTTTTTCAATGAAAGATCTTGGCGAAGCAGCTTACATATTAGGCATAAAGATTTATAGAGATAGATCGAGACGCCTAATATCATTGTCACAATTTACATATCTGGACAAAGTTCTAAAGAGGTTTGGAATGGAAGATAGCAAGAAAGGGTTCTTGCCCATGTTGCCTGTCGAGGGAATGAACACGGCAGATGCTGCAATCGGCAGCGAGTAGTAGAACATAGGGAAAGGGCGGCCAGCCATCTGCGGTGCGAGATGAGGGCGGAGACACAAGGATTTACCCAGGTTCGGCCCCCGGAGGGTAAAGACCTACTACTGCTAGATTGTATTATGGTGGAGGTACAATGGGCGAGCTCGGCGGCTAGGCGACGATTCGCTTGGGTGGATGATGGAACGTAACTTCTACACGCCCTCTAGGGAGGTTTATATAGACTCACCCCCCCTAGGGTTTACAGATCTCAACCGAATTAGTTAAGGTTTTGGCAATCATTTAACCTAATCCGACTGGGCCTATCTACTCTCCTGGGCCTTCAGCTTCCAGTCGCTTGAATCTACGCCAGGTCTTGATCTAGTCGCCGTCCTGCGGGCCCACTCGCCAGTTCCTGGGCCGGTCGGAAACATCCTGCTGGGCATACCCCGGTAGGCATATCCCTATCAGTAGTCCCCGAGGCCGTCGTTGATTGGTCGCAGGTGTTCGTTGGCAGTCGGAGTATACGGGTCCAATGCGGACGCTCAGTCGAATCGGCGGCAGACTCCTGAATAAAGGAAAAACCAGTTATTCTAATCGCAATGATAGCGGTCAGTTGGGTCGCAGCTCGGCGAACGGGTCGGCGAATGTTCAGTCACTGTTGTAGTGATCGGGTCGGCGAGTCGAATGGATGAAGTTGGACCGTTAGATGAGGTCAAAACTAGCCTTAGGGGTAATCCAACGGTAACTTCGGCGTAATCACCGCGCAATAATGGCTCCCGAAATTGGCGGGTAGTAACCGCTATATAAGGGAAATGGCAGGTAATCGGGAAAACACTCCTTCGTCTTTCCTCCGATTTTGCCCATCTCCGTTTTCCCCCGCATCGCGATCCAATCGATCCAGAAACCGTCGACCTCTGCGAACCTTTCGTCCAATTGCCCCCTCCACCGAACCATGGGGCAGGTCCAAGTGCACCAGGGCGCTACTGGCATCCTACGAGGAGGCCGGGATCCTGCGCGCCGGCAGGTGGCGCATCCTCGCGGCCGGAGAGGTGACTCCGGACCCGCGCGAGGGAGAGTTTATTTGCTTCACCAGCCACCTGGAGCGGGGGCTGGGGTATCCCACGTCTCTCTTCTTCCGGCGCTTCTGCGCCTTCTACGGGATCCAGCCGTCAGACCTGGGCCCGCACAGCATCGAGCTGCTCGCCATTTTCGTGGCGTTCTGCGAGTGCTACCTGGGCTGCAGGCCCTACTTCCCCCTATGGCAAGATCTGTTCCACGGGAGGATTAGTCGCGAAGAATCAGGCGTCCCAATGCTGGCTGCGGGCGGCCTGACGTTTCAGTTGAAGTCGATGGCCTCCTTCTTCGACCTGATGCTGCCTGCCAAGGCGGCGAGCGAGTGGAAGAAGTCTTGGTTCTACGTCACGGAAGCGACTCCAAATGGCGAGGTGGCGATCCCAAGGTATTCCGCTGATCGGCCAGAACCGCGCTGACTCCAGGTCGGCAAGCTCCCAGTAGACCAGCGGATGGTTGTGGACGAGATGCTTCAAACCATCTGCGGCCTGAAGAAGAAGGGCCTCCAAACCATCAACTTGTACAACTGCTGGCTCGGGCGGCGACTCGTTCCCTTGGCCCGCCACGACCATTACATGTACGACTACACGGGCAGGGAAGACTCGACAAAATCCTGCCTCGCCGAGTGGAAACTCGAAGACTACGTCCTGGCGCTGAGGAAGATCACCCAGGCAGCATATCTAGACGCGAAGGCTGGGGTTGCCCCCTACACCGCGAAGCATCCAGCTCCGACGACAAGTCGTTGTTTCACTACCATTCGCAGTCGCAGTTGATGCTTTCGCGGTTATGTTGATATTGTCTCGTGCCTGCTGCAGTTATTCCAAGTGGTGGAAGGATGGCTCCCACCCGCGGATGACGAAAACTCGTCTCGTCCGGACGGGCGAAGTCGCCTCTGCCAAGGCGCGCGGGATCGACAGCGGCGATAACGACGATGACGAGCCCAGGGAAGACGCCGCCCCGATGGTTCGCAAAACTCGCGGGCAACATCAGCGCGAGCTCGAGGCGAGTAGAAGCCTCGAACGTCATGACGACGACGACGAGCTTCCCGAGCACACCTCATGTCGTGAGGCTACACCGTCGAAAAAGAAGAAGAAGAAGAAGGAAGTGAAGGCTACACCAAAGAGAAAGACGAAGCCGGCGAAACAGGCATCTCCGCCTCGTTCGGTGAGTAGTTCTGATGCCACCAGCTTGGCCAAGGATGAAGCGCCACAGACGACAGCAGCACCGGATGCTGCTGCTGCCCTGGATGAGGTACCTCTGGCCTCGCTTCCACCCCTATTCGCCCCGGTCTCTGGGTTGAGGGCTGCTCTAGCCGCAGCAGCTTCACCTCCCAGGAGAACTCCTGCCGATGTCGTCTCGAAGGCTCCTGTCGCGGCCTCGTCGTCGAAGAGGCCTTCCGTGTCTTGGGCACATGATGTTTTGGAGATGGGCCTCAGTCGGAAACTGGGCCCCGAACTAGAGAAGCCGGCCAGTATCCGCACGGGACTGCGGTTCATACCAGTCGCCAAGTAAGTTTTGTCCATCTGCTTGTCTTTCATTGTACTCGGACAATTTTGCTCATATCGTTGTTTCACAGGACTGGAGTTAAGAAGATCGGCCACCCTTCCGTGGCCAAGGTGCCACCAGTCGTCTCCGAAGATGACCCCTCACGGAAGAGGAAAGCTGATGAGGTCGCTGCCCTCGCAGACAGTGCTAAGAAGGCCAAGGGCGACGACGTCGTCACGGTCTCTGACGACACGACGGTTGCTCCGAGTGATCCTCCGACTGCGACGGAGATGGCCGTGAAGACCAAGGAGGGTGTTTCCTCGCCTGGTATTGCCGAGCCGACTCCTAGTGGTGATGGAGCATCCACCGCGACCTTCCCCCGCTTTATGGCCAAAGCGGCTACAAAAAGTGGTATAACGCCATCGAGCCGTACGCCTGGGGTCGCCGAAACAGAGGTCGAGCAACGCCGCGGACACACTCCGGCTCTTCTCGCATCTGTGGACGCGCTACAGCTCCATGGCATGCTGGGCGCAGCCATCCAGGTATGTCTAGTCCCCGAGGATCGGGCCACTAAATTTCAGTGGTCAGATTCTTTTGGTGTTTGTTTTTATTTGTAGCACCCAGTCCCCGAGTGCCTAGTCACTGAATTTCAGTGGTTGGGCACTTAGGATTTTTGATCTCTAGTCCCCGAGTGTCCAGTCACTGAATTTCAGCGGTTGGGCACTTAGGATTTTTGATCTCCAGTCCTCGAGTGTCCAGTCGCTGAATTTCAGCGGGTGGGCATTTAGGATTCCATTGTTGTTAACTGTTTGATTTGTGTGCAGGGCTTGCAGCGTGAGTAAGCCGATCGGCTTGCTGCGAAGTGTCGCGCGGAGAAGGAACTTGTTGCCGTCCAAGAAACGAACAAGGGACTCCAGGCGATTGCTGCCAAGGCAGAGGAGGTCCGCTAGGGCCTTGTCCCGGCAAGTGAACTGACGGCGGCTCAGTCTGCATTGAGTACGTCTGAGAAACGGATCGCTGATCTGGAGCACGAGCTCAAGGAAGCGAAAACGGAGGCGAGCGCGGCGGATGGGCGAGCAAAAGCTGCTGTTACGGCTGCCGCTGAAGAGCGAAAGGTCTCTAACGCCCTCGTTATTGGGCTGCAGAACGACTTCTCCTCACTTCAAAGCTTCATCATGGGCCTCTACTGTCCTTTAATTGGTAAATTTCCTGCCTCTGCCTGTAGTAGATGCATTAAGTAATTTTTGTTGTACTCACTGCCACCCTCTGCCCACAGGTCGGATTATCGACAGCTCAGAGGAGGCGCAGTCATACGATGCGCGGTAGTGTGTGATCACTCTGGTCGACTTGGCCATGTTGTCCACGGCATGCATTCGGGCGTATCTTCAGGAGATATCGCCTACGGAAGTGATTCCCAGCGACCTTGTCGAAGTATGGCAGTATCTGGAGAAGGCGCCGTCAGTCGTCGAGTTCATGACGCGGTCGGCATTCCGGCGCGGGGCCGCAATGGCGCTTAGCCTTGGGCTTGCCCACTTCCCGGAGGACTTCGACCTTGACGACGTGACGAGTGGTTACCCCTCGTCGATGGGCTCGGTGGATATCGTCGAGGTGCTTAAGCTCACGGACCGGGCCGCAGTATACTCTGGTCGCTTCTGGGCGATGGGCGACCTCCTCCCTTATCAGGAGACGATTGTCGCGCCCAACGATCCCGAGCCGGCGCATCGGGACTTCAAGGTCGATCAGCCATTCCGTGCGGCGATGGCGGGTGAGTTGATGACGTACCCGTTGAACCCGTACACGCCCTTCATTCGCAACCGCAGGGGTGGCGGCGAGTCGACGTCGAAGCCTGCGGAATAGAAACATTGTGCCCTAGGGCATTAGTAGCAATTTGGCCATTGGGCTCAACTTGTATTTTGTAACGACTTTGTTCTGCTGTAATGGAATTTCACGTTATTTTGTGAATTGTCTTGCGATTTTGATTGCTGATTGGACGAGTCCCGGAGCGCATCCACCCTTTTTATGGGGTTTACCTCGTTTGTTATGTGTTTGTGGTTTTGAATGTTTTGTCAGTTGTTTTGTTATTAAGTTCGACTCTCTCGAGCTTGGGAAGCCAGTCACAGGGCAACTCCCATGAGTGCTCTTTACTTGACCGTTTTCCCTTACACGAACGAGGTCGGGTGGCCGAGTCCCCGAGCGTGGTACTTGGTGGTTCTAGTTGCGGCTCTAGGGTGGGTGAGGACTGAGCGCGTTAGAGTGAGCGCATCGCTCCTGCCTGACCCGTAGGGTCAGTCACATGGCGAGTTCTAGGCACGCTCTCATACTTGGCGTTTTTCCCAAGTCGCTCGTGCTTAGCTGGTCGTCAGTCCCCGAGCATGGTACTTGGCCGTTCGAGTCGCTGTGTCGAGGATGCGGAGGATCATGGTCGCTGTGAGGAGCGAAGGCAGTTGTCTTGGCTCGTTAAGCCAGTCGAGCTAGGTGACTCCAATGGGGCTCCGGGTAGGAATTTTTCGTGGACGTTACGAGTCCTGGGGTAACCCAGTGCCCTCGTAACGCACTACTTGGCCATGCCGGTCGCTGTACCAGAGGTTGACTTCTGCAGTTAGCTTGACGCTGTTATTATGAGTGCGAGTGGCACAAGACACGGAGAGTAGACGCAATTTGCGGTAACCAATATGTTTTATTTCATAGCTAGTGGAGGGTACATGTATGGAGTTCTAGGAGTAGAACTTCCATCGAAGGTTTACATTCCACGGTCGCTTGACGTCGAGTTTCCCGTCTCCGCGGACGTCAGTGAGGTAGTAGGCGTCGTTGTCGAGTACTCGCCCGATGGCGAATGGTCCCTCCCACGGGGGGAGAGCTTGTGCATGCCTTTCTTGTCCTGGATGAGGCATAGCACCAGGTCGCCTTCCTAGAAAGTGCGAGTCCTCACTCGCCGGCTATGGTAGCGGTGGAGTCCTTGCTGGTAGATGGCAGTGCGGGAGCGAGCTAGGTCGCGTGCCTCGTCGAGTTGATCGACTCCATCCTGGCGTGCGAGTTCGTTTGCAGCCTCCGTGTAGTGGACAACCCTTGGCGAGTCGTGCTCTAGGTCGGTGGGCATGACTGCCTTGGCGCCATACACCATGAAGAAGGGGGTGAACCCTGTCACACTGATGAGGTGCGGATGCCCCAGATGACGGAGGGTAGCTCCTCGACCCAGCACCCGGCGGTGCGCTCGAGTGGTACTTGGAGCCGTGGCTTCAGGCCATGGAGGATGCTCTGGTTGGACCGTTCCGCCTGGCCGTTGGACTCCGGGAGGGCGACTGAGGCAAGGTCGAGTCGGATGTGGTGTTCTTCACAGAACTCGGCCATGGCTCGTTTGGCGAAGTTGGTGCCGTTGTCCGTGATGATGCTGTTTGGGAACCCCTAGCGATATATGAGCTCGCGTAGGAACTTGGTGGCGGTATTCCCGTCGCATTTCCGGACTGGCTTGGCCTCTACCCACTTTGTGAATTTGTTGACCGCGACCAGGAGGTGAGTGAAGCCAGAGGGGGCCTTTTTGAAAGGGCCTACCATGTCCATACCCCACACGGCGAACGGCTAGGTGATGGGGATTGTCTTGAGCGCCGAGCTCGGCATGTGGGTCTGGTTGGAGTACTTCTGGCATCCGGCGCACCGCTGGACAATGTCGACAACATCTGCGTGTGCGGTGGGCCAGTAGAAACCGTGTCGCATAGCCTTTGCGACCAGAGAGCGGGCGCCGGCATGGTGGCCGCAGTCGCCGGAGTGGATGTCGTGGAGGATTTTGCGTCCTTCAGCGGGTTGGACGCAGCGTTGGAACACGCCGGTCACGCTGCGCTTGTGGAGCTCGCCGTCGATGATGACGAAGGATTTGCAGCGGCGCGCTATCATCCGGGCGTCTGTTTCGTCTGCTGGCAAGGTGCCTCCCTCTAGGTAGGCGATGTACGGCGTGGTCCAGTCTTCTGGCTCGGCGATGAGTGCGACCAGGGCTGCCTCTGGTTGTAGCGGGACTCCGATGTCGATCTCCCTTTGGGGAGAGATGGAAGGCTTGGTGATGGTGTCGAGGAAGACGCCGGCGGGTGGTGCGAGTCGAGCCGAGCCGATACGAGAGAGTGCGTCGGCCTCCTCGTTTTTCCGCATGTCGATCCACTCGACGGAATAGCCTGCGAAGTGTCCGCCCAGCTTGTCCACTGCTTGGCGGTATGCCGCCATGGTGGGGGAGACGGCGTCGCAGGTGCCGGCGACTTGCCCAGCGACGAGGTCGGAGTCTCCGTAGCAGCGTAGGCGGTTGACATTCATCTCCTTGGCGGCTCGCATGCCGTGGAGTAGTGCCTCGTACTTGGCCATGTTGTTGGTGCAGGGGGTGAAGTCGAGGCAGAGGACATAGCGGAGCTTGTCACCCTTCGAGGAAGTTAGCACGATCCCTGCCCCTGCGCCGTCTGTGTTCTTGGAGCCGTCGAAGTGCAGACTCCAATAGTGGAGGTATGGCAGCTTTTCTGGCTGTTGGGCCTCTTCCCAGTCGGCGATGAAGTCCGCGAGAGCCTGCGACTTGATAAACTGCTGGCTCATACTTGATGTTGTGGGCGCTTGATTTGACGGCCCTTGGCGACTTCGCCGTCGCCTCACGGTTGCGAATTATGTCCTGCAACAGTGCTGAGGAGACGACCGTGATCAGGTGCTCCTGGAAGTAGTGCGGCAGTTGCCGCTGTGCTCTGAAGACCGCGTATACCAGTTTCTGGTATTGCGGGTATCGCTGGCGCAACTCGGTGAGGACCTCGCTGATATAGTTCTCTGGTCGCTGCACTGGGCACTCCTTCCCTTCCTCTGGTCGCTCGACGACCATGACGGCGCTGACGACGCGCTCGGAAGCCGCGACGTAGACCAGCATGGGTTCCTTGTCGACGGGGGCGGCGAGTAGCGGTGCTGCGAGTAGCACCTTCTTGAGGTCGCGGAGCGCGTCGTCCGCCTCCTTATCCCACTGGAAGGTGGGGTTCTTGCGCATCAGGCGGTATAGGGGCATCGCCTTTTCGCCCAATCGAGGGATGAAGCGACTGAGAGCCGCGACTCGCCCGGCCAGTTTCTGGACGTCGGGGAATGGCATGATGAACGCCGTCTTTTCTTCGTCCTCAACAGCCATTTTGATCTGGTTGTACCCAGAATAGGCGTCGATGAAACACAGCGACTCCGAGCCCGCGGTGGAATCGATTATTTGGTCGATCCGCCGGAGGACGAATTGTTCCTTCGGGCAGGCGCTGTTTAAGTTTGTGTAGTCGATACACATCCTCCAGGTCCCGTTTTTCTTCTCGACCAGGACTGGGTTTGCCATCCACTTGGAGTATTTGATTGGCCGGATGAAGCCTGTAGCGAGTAGACGCTGCACCTCCTCGGCAATGGCTCGGCGGCGCTCTTCATTGAAGGGCCGCAGCGACTGCTTGACAGGTCGCACTTTGGGGTCGGCGTTGAGTTTGTGCTCAGCGAGTTCCCTAGGGACACCAGGCATGTCAGAGGGCTTCCACGCGAAGATGTGCCTGTTCTCACGGAGGAACTCGTTGAGCGCGCCTTCCTATGCTGGGCTCATGCCCGTCCCGATCGTCACCGTCTGGCTGGAGTCGCCTGGGACCAGCTCGACGGTGCGGGTATGTGTCGTTGCCTCAAAGGCTGAGGTGTTGTCGCCCTCTGAGTTGGGCCTCTTGAGTATAGTGGGGTCGTCGTTGTTGACCCTGCTCGCGTATTTGGCGAGCTCGTCGGCGTGGTTGGCCTCTGCCGCTTTGACGGCGTCGGCGAGTTCGGCTCCTTTGGCCTCGCACTCGGCGGCCATGTCGGGGTCGCCGTGGATGGTGATGACGCCACGTGGTCCGGGGAGCTTGATCGCGTTGTACGCGTAGTGGGGCGCCGCCATGAACTTGGCGAACGCCTGGCGCCCCAAAACGCAGTGATAGGGGCTGTCGAAGGGCACCAGCTCGAAGATGATCCGCTCGGTGCGGAAGTTTGCCGGTGTGCCGAAGGTGACTGGCAGCGTGACCTTGCCGATCGGGTACGCCTTCCAACCAGGGACGATGCCATGGAACGTGGTGTAGGTCGTCTCGACCATCGACTACGGGAGCCGCAGTCGCCTGAAGGTGTCCAGGTATAGGATGTTGATGGAGCTGCCACTGTGCATCAATGTCTTGGGGAGCCAGTAGTCTCCCACCTTGGGCTTGACTACCAGGGCGACTCGGCCTGGGTACTCGATGCGCGGCGAGTGGTCCTGGTGGCTCCAAGTGATTGGTTGCTCCGACCAGTTGAGGAACTGGGGAACGTCCACCTGGGCCACCACGTTGACGGCGACGGCGCGGGCAATGACCTTCTTCTCACGCTTCGTGTTGAAGCCTGTGAAGGTGTGGAGCGAGCCGGCCACGCTGCCGAATTTTCCGCCGTTTGGCGGGTTGTTGTCGGGGTATTCCCGCGCCCGCCGTGCCTTCTCGATCTCCTTGAGAGAGTGGCAGTCGGAGGTCGTGTGCGTGGCGGGCTTCCCTTCCCTGCTGTGAAATGCACAAGGTTGGTTAAGGAGGGCCGCGGGGTCGAAGTTGGTTTCGCCTTGTAGTTGCCGCCGTCGCGGCGGAAGCTCTTGGGCTCACGCTGCGCGTGCCCAGCGTTGGCGACGAAGTCGACTCGCCCGTCACTGCGGCGCTTGCCGGTGAGGCGAGTGTTGCTGTAGCGTAGATCGGATCGTCGTCCGTTGTCGTTGCCGCTCATGCGGCGTTGCCCTCCCGACTCGTCGTCGGTTTCTTGGTTTGGGTCTTCCTCCGCGTATCTTTTGGCGATCTCAAGGAGGTCCGGTATGTTTTCGAGTGTGCGGTATGCTCGTTTGAGCTTGGCAACCAGGGGCTCGTAGCGGCACGAGGTCTTGAAGCAGTGGATTGCGGTGTCTGGGTGGATACCGACCGCGTTGTACCACAGTTCTTGCCATCGTTGGACCCAGCTGCGGGTCGACTCACGAGGTCCCTGGACGCATCGTTCCAGGTCCTTGATGGTGGTGGCGCGGGTGTATGAACCCTCGAAGTGCCTGAGGAAGGCGTCGCGCATCTCTTCCCAGGAGTCGATGTTGTCCGCGGGGAGAGTGTTGATCCACTGCCTGCACGCCCCCTCCATCATCAGGGGGAGGTAGCAGGCGGCGAGTAGATCGGTGTGGCCGGCGATCCCCATTGCCATGAGGTAAGTGTCCAGCCATACGGAGGGATCATACGTGGGGTTGTACTTCTCTATTTCCTTCGGCGCTTTGAAGTTTGCCGGGTATCTTTCGCCTCGGATCATTGGTCCGAAGCACCGGGGCCTGAGTCGACTTAGCGACCCCCTCGGCTCGACGTCGCGGCGGTTGGTTAGGGTATGTCGCAGGTCATCGGGCTAGCGTGCGTGCCAGCTCTGGTTGTTGATGATGTGGGTACGGGCATCGACGGTGACCCGTTGGCGGCGACGGTTGGTCGGCCCGGGTCGCAGGTGGAGAGTGCCGCGTTCGCGGGTCGGTGTTGGAGCTGCAGTGGTTCGGGTGGCGGGCAGTTGAGGGTGTTTGCTGCCAATGGACGGCCGATTGAGGCCGCTCTGCTGCCCGATGAACGCGAGTACATCCGAACCTGTGAGTCGACGCCTGCGTTTTGTTTCTCGACCGCCTTTGCGAGCAAGGCCTTGACGTACTGGATCTGTAGGGCGCCGTCACCGGTGGCCGTGATGTTGTCGGCCGCTGCTCGGCCCGCCACGAGGTTGTCCATCGGGGTGGAGAACAGTGGTAGGCCGTTCGCGTCTCGCTCCCGTGAGGAGACCACGGTCCGCGGCTGGTCCCTAGGGGGTGCGCGGTTGGGTGGAGGTGGGGCGCCATTCGCCGTCGACCCTGGTGGGGGCCGGGCGCTTCCTCTTGGTGGTGCGTTCTCGCAGATCACGCGCTCGGCCATGCGGGCCGGGTCGTTCTCGTCATCGAAGTTCAGGGCGCGCCCCTGGACGGTGGGATTCAAGCGCGACCTGATTCGTTGCTGGTGGTAGCGCGACAGCTCCTGCGCCATCACCTGCTCGAGGTGAAAATTTTCGCGCTTGGCTTGCTCCTTGCGGACTGCTTCCGCCAGCTTCAGGCGGAGTTCCTCGACCTCCGTTGCCATTGCGTTGGGAGGGATCGGGTGGAGAAGGGATCCTCCGGTGGGTCGGCGCCAGTCGCCATGTAGGTTGCAGCGTGGCGACTGGTCCCGTCGCGGAGATCGGTGGAGTTTTCCGACCCGGAGTCGAAGTCAAAGATCCCAAGAATGGAGGGATCCTCGAAGTCTCCAACGTTGGAGACATGGGTGATGGAGCCCGCGGGCGAAGCCGCGATGATGGATCCGGCGTGTGGCCGTGTAGTCGGCGTTGCCGTCGTTGAGGGCCGCGTCTTCCGCGGCCGCGGTGGTTTCAGCCACATCACTGTGGGCTAAGTCGTACTCGGAGGCGAGGCGGTGGATCGTGCGAACCTGCCTCTCGGAGAGCCGATCGCGTGGCGGTGACTCGCGGATGTGAGACGAGTCCTCCGAGACGATGATGTCGGTGAGGCCGACGAAGAGACTGATCGTGCCAACCGATAGGATCATGTTGTGCGTGACGGGTCGCGCCGTCGGGACGTAGCTGCTCGGCAAGATTTGGAGCATCTCGCCGATCGCTATCATGCGGCTGGTGGCGATCGACTCGTTGATGGGCAGATTGGATCTCGCCGCAGAACGCTGGCCAGACCGGCCAGGACCCACGGTGGGAGCCACTATCGTGGAAATGACCACGGCAGATGCTGCAATCGGCAGCGAGTAGTAGAACATAGGGCAAGGGCGGCCATCCATCTGCGGTGCGAGATGAGGGCGGAGACACAAGGATTTACCCAGGTTCGGCCCCCCGGAGGGTAAAGACCTACTCCTGCTAGATTGTATTATGGTGGAGGTACAATGGGCGAGCTCTGCGGCTAGGCGGCGAGTCGCTTGGGTGGATGATGGAACGTAACTTCTACACGCCCTCTAGGGAGGTTTATATAGACTCACCCCCCCTAGGGTTTACAGATCTCAACTGAATCAGTTAAGGTTTCGGAAATCATTTAACCTAATCCGACTGGGCCTATCTACTCTCCTGGGCCTTCAGCTTCCAGTCGCTTGAATCTACGCCAGGTCTTGATCGATCGCTCTGGGCCCACTCGCCAGTTCTGGGCGGTCGAAAGCGTCTGCTGGGCATACCCCGGTAGGCATATCCCCATCATTGCCCAATACGACCTTGAGTAAAACTCAAAGTCCTGCAACGACAGAAGATAGAGAAAGGATGAGTAAAACTCCCTATGCCTCAGCCATAGGATCTCTTATGTATGTCATGCTATGTACTAGACCCGACATTGCATATGTTGTTAGTTTAACTAGCAGATATCAAAGTGATCCAGGAGTGGATCATTGGACAGTGGTCAAAAACATCCTTAAGTACTTGAGAAGAACTAAGGATATGGTTCTTTCTTATGGAGGTGATGAACAACTCGTTGTTAATGGTTACATCGACGCTAGTTGGAACACCGATCCGGATGATTCTAAATCTCAATCTGGATACGTATTTACTTTGAATGGTGCAGCAGTTAGCTGGAGGAGTGCAAAGCAAATCGTTGTGGAGAGATCTTCAAATGAATCAGAATACATAGCTGCTTCAGAGACTTCACAAGAAGCGATATGGATGAAGGAGTTAACTACAGAGCTCGGTGTGGTTCCACGTGCGCTGGACCCAATGTCTATCTATTGTGATAACATGGGCGCCATAGCCAATGCGCAAGAACCAAGGTCACACAAGAAGCTCAAGCACATCAAGCTACGTTTTCACGCTATTCGAGAACATGTCCAAGATGGTGACATAAAGATTTGCAAAGTACACACAGATCTGAATGTGGCGGATCCGTTGACTAAACCTCTCCCGAGGGCAAAACATGACCAACACCAAACCGCCATGGGTGTTCGGTATATTACCATGTAATCTAGATTAGTTGACTCTAGTGCAAGTGGGAGACTATTGGAGATATGCCCTAGAGGAAATAATAAATGTAGTTATTATTATATCTTTGTGTTTATGATAAATGTTTACATTCATGCTACTACCTCCGTCTCGGTTTATAAGACTTACGCGTATTTCTAGCTTGACAAATTAACCAACTTAGCATGAGGTACATGAGATAAAAACTATATTATTAGAAACTTCAAATGATATATTTTCTAATGATATAATTTTTATATTATATAATTCATATTATATAGCTCATGCGAACGACCTAGGTATACGCGTAAGTCTTATAAACTGGGATAGAGGGAGTATAACAGTATTAACCGGAAATATTAATACTTGTGTGATTTGTAAACTAAAATAGAGTCCCTAGTAAAGCCTCTTTATAATACTAGCTTGTTGGTTAATAGATGATCGTGGTTTCCCGATCATGAACATTGAGATGTTGTTAACAACAAGATCATATTATTAGGAGAATGGTATGATGGACATACTCCTATAGATAAGCATAGCATAAAGATCAAGTCATTTTAATAGTTCAATTGCTATAAGCTTTCTGATACATAGTAACCTAATTCCTTCGACCATGAGATCATGCTAATCACCATCACCAGAAGGATGCTTTAGTGACGTCAAACACCACACCGTAACTGGGTGGCTATAAAGATGGCATTGAGTGTTCGGAAAGTATGGGTTGAGGCACATGAATCAAGAGTGGGATTTGTCCATCCATATGACGGATAGATATACTCTGGGCCCTCTCGGTGGAATGTCATCCAATTATCTTGCAAGCATGTGACTGGCTCACAAGGGATCACATACCAAGGGAATGAGAAAAGAGTACTTATCGGTAACGAGGTTGAACTAGTTATGCATAGATACTGACGATCAAAACCTCGGATAAGTAAACTATCGTGAGACAAAGGGAAATTGGTATTGTATGTAAGCGGTTCATTCAATCCCAAAGTAATCGTATAAATATGTGGGAGCCATATGAATTTCCATATTGCTCTATTGGTTATTGATCGGAGAAGTGTCTCGGTCATGTCCGCATAATTCACGAACCGTAGGGAGACACACATAAGGATTCGATGTTGTTTAGTAGATATGGAATGTTAGTAGGGATACCGAATGTTGTTCAGAATCTCGGATGGGATCCGGGATATCACGAGGAGATCCAAAATGGTCCGGAGAATAAGATTCATATAAGGAAAGTCCTATTTCGGAGTTCGGGAAAGTTTCCGATGATTTCATCGGAGAGGTTCTAGAAGGGCCTAGAAGGTTCACCAGTCCGAAAGGAGAATGGTCCATGAATGTGTCATGGGTAAGAGGAATGATTGGATCATGTCCAAGGTCACTTGGTGTTGGCATATGCAAGAGAGAAACAAAGCTCTAAATTGAAAGTCAAACGGGAAGTTTGAAAAGTCAAACTGGAACAATGGTTTCCTAGTGGGAGAAGAAACAAGTCCTTCTCTCAATCCAACTTGGATTTGGGTTTGGATTCAAACCCACCCCTCCCAAGGCTGCCCCTCCCCCTCATAAATAGAGGGGGAGGGCTGCCCCAAACAACACAAGTTCCAAGCCCTCTCCACGAGCCGCCGCCGCCCGCCGCCGCGCCGCCGCCGCCTTGCACCGCTTCCGGTTCGTCGCCGCTTCCCTAGCCGCCGCCGACACCTCCTCCTCCTCCTCCTGGATCTCTAAACCCTAGTTTTCTGGGAAACCCTAATCCACCATAACTCGCATCCGGCTTAGGCGAAGCCTTGCGGGATCTTCCCTCTAATTTCGACACCACGCCGTCGTGCTGCCGGAATCGCGAGGGAGAACTACATCCTCCACTGCCTGCTGGAACAAGGGAGAGGAAGGTCTTCATCGAGTATCGAACGTGTGACCGACTGCGGAAGCGCTGCCGGAACGCAGCGCCGAAGGATCGTCTACGCGATCTTGAGATCGGCAAGTGTACGACTACATCACCCACGAGAATCTACTCTCGTTAACCGCTTTGGAATCTTCGAGGGTGAGTTCTTCTATCGACTTGTTGCTACAATCTAGTAGATAGATCTTGGCTTGTTTGTGTGCATGGGTAGAAATTTTTTGTTTTCCATGCTACGAACCCCTACACTAATCATATTTTGCCTGAACCTTATGTTGAGAAAATACCTTTCCCAGCTAAGGTAAAGGAGTATTCTATGATGATTAGTGCGAATAATAAAGGTACAAAGAAAACTGTGGAACCTGGTGAGCAAATGAATATTGAACATGTGGTAGCTATTGTGAAAGATCTTGTCACTAGAAATATAGAGGATGAGCATATTGTCTTCTGTGAAGACGCTTCTAATATTATATCTCATCCTAGTAAAGCTAGAAAAGCTAGTGTCCCTGTGCTTTCGGTTAAAATTGGTGATCATTTCTATTATGGTTTATGTGATATTGGTGCTAGTTCTAGTGTTATTCCTTATGAGCTTTACAGGGAAAGTATGCATGAAATTGGTCCTTGTGAGCTTGAGGAGATTGATGTGGTTATTCACCTTGCTAATGAGGAAACCATTTGCCCTATTGGTATTGTAAGAGATGTGGAAGTCCTTTGTGGTAAGATTAAAAATCCTGCTAATTTTCTAGTGCTTAATTCGGCAGCTAATAAAACTTGTCCTATCATATTTGGTAGACCTTTCTTGAACACTTGTGGAGCTATTATAGATTGTAGGAAGGAAAAAGTTTTAACTAAGTTTGATGGAGATTCTTATGAGTTTAACTTTTCAAATTTGCTAAAGCTCCTTGTGAAAATAGTTTGCCTAATGAAGATTTCAGGATGGAACAACTTGCTTTTATTGATCCGGTTTATGACCTTGGTCCTCTTTTTGATGACTGTAAGTATGCTCATTCTGATGATAAAGTTGTTTACTGTGACAGTTATATTGTCAATTTTATTCAAAGTGCTACTAAACGTTATTATGAGAGAGGGAAACATGGTTTTATGCATCTCAATAATGTTAAGTTTCCCCGTTTTATGTTGAAAGCTTTGAAGTTGCATTTGTTTTGTCTTCCTATGCTAGTGGATTTTTGTGTCAACAATTTGTTTTCTCATGATACCCCCATGCATAGGAAGTGGGTTAGACTCAAATGTGTTAGTTATTTGCTTCTTGATACTCTCTTCCACTTCAGATATTTATCTCCTATGTGAGCATCTTTGAAAATTGCAAGCCTAACTTAAAGGCATTAAAGAAAAGTACTTCTTGGGAGATAACCCAATAGTTTTGTTGAGTCTTGGAAGTTATTACCTCAGTAATAAGCGCTCCTTATCCTTTTTGTTTTGGTTTTTGTGTCAAGATCAACTACTTTTGAGAAGTAGAGGAGTTGTGAAAAGTGGTTGTCCTGGGACAGATTTTTGTGCTGCATTGTACAAATTCGTGAAGGAGCTCAGTACTTCGGATGGAGCTGTCCTTTTCTGTGCTTGTTCTCCAAGTTGTTACCCAACTTTCGTTAGTTTTGCACTTTTTGATTTGAGCAACAGACGGTGTTCGAAAAAATTAATCTTTACCTCCTGGTCTGTTTTGACAGATTTTCGCCATCATTTGCATTTGCCTCTTATATTGATTCCCTTCCAAATTCTTTTGGGTTTTTGGAAAGGAGTTGCTACAGTGGATTTTGTTTTGATGGATTTCGGTTGAAGTGTGAACCTAAAGGTTTGTTGTTTTTGCTTACACTAATGTTGCCATTGAGGTTTGTGTAATGCCTTGTGAGAAAAGGAATTTCCAGGAGAAGGAGAAAAGGAATCTGCAGAATTCGTCTTTAAATAGGTAAAAGAGGTGAAAACAGAAGGATCGTGAAAACCATATCTTTTTCTATTTTTGATGTTTTTATTACACACGGAAGGGTACGAAACGAAACAAAGGAGGAAACAGAGGCCAGGGTGGCCACACCCACTGATGACCCACAAGTGTAGGGGATCGCAACAGTCTTCGCGGGTAGTATTACCCAATTTATTGATTCAACACAAGGGGAGCCAAAGAATACTTGCAAGCCTTAACAACTGAGTTGTCAGTTCAGCTGCACCTGGAAATAGTTCTTGCTCACAGAAGTTTATCAGTAGCAACAGTTTGTAGTAGCAACAGCAAACCAACCGCAATAGTAATAGCAACGGTGAAACAGTGGCAATAGTAACAATAACGGTAGCAGTAGGATTCGAGTGCGGTAGGCATAGGGATGGATGGACGGGCGTTGCATAGACGAGTCTAAACATGTAACTTCAAGATCTAGGGAATTACATATAAACAATAACAAGCATCCAAGTACTAAACAATCCTAGGCATGTGCTCCAAATATAGTCATACGTGCTCGCAATGAGAACTTGCACAACATCTTCTGTCCAGCCAGCCCGTGGAAGCGGGGCCTCTAGGGAACTACTGGAAATTAAGGTGCTCCTTTTAATAGAGCACCGGAGCAAAGTATTAACACTCTGTGAACACATGTGATCCTCACACCACAGCCATCCCCTCTGGTTGTCCCAATTATTGTCACTTTGGGGCCTTTGGATCCGGACAATGATATGTGTACACAACTTGCAGATAAGATCACAAACAATACTATCATAATGATTCAATAATAAGTTCAGATCTGAGATCATGGCACTCGGGCCCTAGTGACAAGCATTAAGCAAAACAAGTTGCAACAAAGTCAAATAGCACTAATAACGATACTAGGCACTATGCCCTAACAGATCTTATTCGATTACATGATAGAACTCATCCAATCCTTACCATCCCTAAGCCTACAGCGGGGGATTACTCACTCATGGATGAGGGAAACATCGGTGGTTGATGGAGATGCGTTGGTGATGACGATGGCGATGATCCTCTCCAAATTCCCCATCCCGGCAGGGTGCCAGAACGGAATTTTTGGATCCGAATCTTGGTTTCTGGTGGCGGCGGCGGAGCGGAACTCTTCTAGAAAACTATCGAACCCCCGGGATTTTTCCTGATAGTTCATTTTCTGCACAAAAACAAGACACCAAGGTAATTCTGCTAAAAACAGCGTCAGTCCGTGTTAGTTGTATCCAAATCACACAAGTTTAGAGAAGAAACAATAGCAAAGTGTTCGAGAAATTAGATACGTTTTGGACGTATCAACTCCCCCCAAGCTTAGCTTATTGCTTGTCCTCAAGCAATTCAGTTGAAAACTGAGTGCGATAAAAGAACTTTCACGAACACTTTGCTTCATATGATGTATATATTCTCATTACAGGAGTAGATGCTTAGATAATTCATAATAAAGAGTATGCAACCAAGTCTACTTAATAGTCATTGCAAGATATGAAGAGAAACCAACTCAATAATAATAAGTAGCATGAAACATAAACATAATCAACATTGCAATGCTCATAATAAGGTATGATAGAGTGGTATCTCTCTTGCCTTTGTTTGAAGAGCACAATATAAATGCCAAGGCACCTCTGAAGTTCAAGTGAAGACTAGAGGTAAAGATATCAGAGATACAAGCATCAAAGTCATGACATATTTAACCAAGTTTTGAGACAAACACAAGAATGACAACTATGCTCTCAAGAAGGTGCTCATAGAATAAGTGGTGACTCAACAAAATTGTGAAAAAGGTTTTGTGAAGGTTTGAAAGGCTTCCCAATGCGAAAAGGAAGGTACTCATTAGCTTTGAGCTCTCATTGCACCTATCATAGGCATCTTCATGTGGTTAAGGTGAAAGTGAGGTCCACTCTGAATCATATGCTTGACAGATCATAAACTGGAAATCCCAAGTCCCTTGAGTACGAGGGTCGCTCTGCATGCTACTCAACTTTGGTCACCTGAAAGTTCTTGTCATTGTAAATACATGCATATCATCGAGAACCGCCAACAGGGTACCCCTTGCACATGGTACAAGAGCTTTCCCATAACCAAAATGACAAGGCAAGCAGACAATGAGCATCTCAGCAATCTTTTTATTTACCATATGCATAGCTTTTTATTGAGGATGCTTCATAGATGCTCAATATGGTGATACTGCAAGTTTCCACCATGATTAGGCATGACTTAGGCTAGCGGCCCAGGCATTTCTCTAACACAATGTATAAACTCCATGAACTCACAACCTCCCATTTTATTTCACATCGTCGACATCCGTAAACAAAAGAGCAAAGTATCAACTAGATAGGATATCCAAAAGGTGTTGAAAGCGTTCCCCGTGATAGCACGGTTCTGCTGACTCCCAGCATATAATAAGCAAGCATATAACTTTCATGGACTAGTCACAATTGTTCAGGATTATTAAGCACAAGGAATAAAGTGTGCCATCAAGTTCGTGAGAGCTTTACTAACTAACTTTCTCAAAACAGACAAACATTTTATTTTGGAAGAAAACACGGCATATATAAAATATGAACTGAAGTAGCAAATGATGCTAATAGGTAGGTATGGTGGACACATCTGACAATATTGGTTTTGGAGAATTGGAAGCACATGTGGAGCACATACCTAGTGAAAGTGAAGGCTAGCAATAGAGAGGGAGCGACAAACGAGAGAGCAATAACTGTCATAATCATGCTTGCAACAAAACAGGACTAATTATGGCATGAAAGTGATACAAGAACTCTGAGGCAAAATAAATCATCGAGGCTTACTGACTATTGATTAGTCATATGCATGCGTGATCAGGTGCCAAGTCGATTCACATGAACAGTCAGAGGAGGATACCACAATGTCATACCAAAGTATGAATAAAACAATGCAAGCAAACATTCATATGACATGCTACAAACTATTAGCAAGCTGAAACTAATCATAGACAAGCAAGAACTACTAAGCATCCATAATGACATACACCTTACACAAATAGGCTAAGCATGCTCACAATGATGAGTATATGTACAAAAATGAAATAAATAGAGTTTGTTACCAGCCTCTTACCACACCTCGAGTTGTCTTAATCTTCGTTATTGCCCTTCACTTGTGTGACTTGAATATTAACATGAAACCAATCCACTGAGGATGGTTGAACCCTGCAAAGAACTCACAAAACCAAAGAAGAACAACAAATATTTTTGGTGTTTTCGATTTTTAGAAACAAGCAAACAAAGAAAAACCAAACAAAAACAAATCAATCCAAACAAAGCAAAATCTTTTTGGATTTTTCTTTTAAGGCAAACCAAAGAAAAGAAACAAAGAAAGAGAAACAACGGAAATATTTTTGGTATTTTTGTGTTTTTGAGAAAGAAGCAACAAGAACCAAAAAGGAAGCGAAAGGATGGATATACAAAGAACCGACCGAACATGATATGTAGATGAGTGTGATGTCGGTATACCTCCCCCCAAGCTTAGGCTTTTGGCCTAAGTGGGGCTCAATAGCGCGGATAGTAGCCCCATGCTGGTGGGTCATCATGGGAATGATCATAGTCAGGCACCTATGATGAAGAAGAAGACGCACCCCAATCAAATGAGGGCTGCTGGTATGAAGACTCTCCCAAGTTGGAGGGATGAACCGAATTATCTTCGGCATCCTCTTCAACATTCTCCTCTTGCTGGGAGAGTTCCCCCACATAAGAGTCAATCTCCTCCTCCGTAAGTGACCATCCTTGCCTGTTATCAAAGTTAAACAAAGCAGGTGCAGGCAAATAAACTATTTTCTCAACCCTACCCTTTCTCCGACCTTGCTGGGCAAAAGATAATTCATATGGTAAACTTCTCACATTATCCCCCAAGGAAACAAAACCATGCTGAATCATGGATTCAATATCAAGCCTCTCTATGGGGAACTGAAAATCTGAATAATGAGACTCTAAACCATGGAAAGCTAGCAACCTAGAAGCAATGAGACCTCCACAAATTCCACCCTTCTCACGGTTGGTGGTGAGACGGTGAGCTATCAGCGCACCCAACCTATAAGACCTACTCCTATTCAGAGAAGCTGCAATAAAAGCTAGATCAAAAGAAGACAACTTTCTAGCAATCTTCCTAGCAAGAACACACTTGGTAATGAAATAAGGAAAGTATCTAATAGCTGGAAGCTGAATGTTCTGAATTTTACCATTTGCCTTTGAGAAGTCGAAACCTTGGCAAATATCAGCATATAAATCCATAAGTGACTTGGGCCTCTCCTTGATCTTCTCACAAGATCCCCACTGAGGTACTCTAATTGCTTCACAGAAATCAGCAAAAGGCAGGTCGATAGGTATATTATATATTTTATAATGGACCATGGGATTAGAAGTAGACCAAGTTATTTGGAAGTCCTGCACAAAAGCCATGGTTAGCTTAACATATTGGAATGGTTCACCTTCAATAAAGTGTTCCAACCCTGCATTTGTAACCATAGTTTGAAAATCTTGGAGGATCCCCGCAGCTCTCATAAATTCATGGCATGGATATATGGAAGGAAAAACTGCCTCCTCACGATGAACCTTCATTGGCTCATGCACCATCAAGTCATATTAATTCAGTGGATAAGCACTTATCTTCTTTACTGAAATTTTTAGAGAACCATCAAACCAAGTGATTTCTAAGTTGATAAATGATGAGCAACTACTATAGGAACTTGCTAGAGGACTACACATGCATCAAAACAAAGTTTCTAAGCATATGACAAGCATGCAAGCTCAAACAACCTGTCACCTATAGCAGCAAAATACTCAAGATACAATGTACCAATCACAAATCTAATTGGACAAGTGGAGGAGGCACATACCAAGGAGAAATCCCTCCAAAAATCAGCACTTGAGATGGTCCGAACAAGGAGATCGAAAATCGCGAGCAAGAACATCAAGAACTCGAGCTTGAGCAAGTTTTCCGTTGTTTTTCGGGAGAGAGAAGAAGGTGGCTTTGAGGATGCAGCCTAAAGGGGCCCAGGTGGTCCAAACCCCCCTAGGCGCCACTCCCTGGTAGGCCGCGCCTACCATGGGTGTGGTGGCCTGGGGTGGCCCCCTGGGTCACCTCTGGTGCCTCTCTGTCCCTTTTTTCGAGGAAAAAATTATTTTGAATTTTCTGGGATTTTTTGGGAAACTTTATTTTTGGCCAATTTTCAGGGTATGAAAACTGATTTTCTCGCAGAAACAATTTTTTAGAAGAAGCAAAAGCAAAACAAAAGCTAAACTACAGGAGCTCTAAGAAACTCAAACAAGCAAACAACTAGCAAAACTAAAACTAAAGCAAAGGCTAGGAAGGAGGAAAGTAAAAGAAAGAAAGTATAACCACAGTGGAAACATTATTTTTTTCATTAAAATCCTTTTGTTAACAAGGTTGATAAAGTCTTGTTACAAAAACAATCTTATATGAAACAAAACTTTGCATTCCATAAGGTGATTATGTTACCTCATACTTGATAGCAATGGTCCCAATCATAATAGTTTCAAAATTTTCTTGTGGAATGGGACAATATATTTCTCCAACCTTGATGCTCTCAATATTTTCAATGGAATTCAGGCAATAGCTTCTAACAACCTTCTTGGGGAAATAAACAGTGTGCTCTTTGTCATTAATATTGAATGTTACTTTTCCTTGATCGCAATTGATGACAGCACCTGTAGTATTAAGAAAAGGTCTCCCAAGAATAATAGATATATTATCATCTTCAGGCATTTCAAGCACAACAAAATCAGTTAAAACCATGCAATTATGAGCAACTTGAATAAGAACATCCTCAAATATACCAACAGGAATAGTAGTTGACTTATCAGCCATTTGCAAAGATAAATCAGTTGGTATCAACTTTTCTAGCTGGAGTCTCTTATAGAGAGAAAAATGCATAACACTAACTCTAGCTCCCAAATCACATAAAGCAGTTCTAACATAATTGTTTTTAATAGAGCAGGGAATAGTTGGTATACTTGGATCACCAAGTTTCTTTGGAACCTTACCATTGAAGGAATAATTAGCAAGTAGAGTAGAAATCTCCTCATTAGGAATCTTCCTTTTATTAGAGACAATATCCTTCATATACTTTGAATAAGGAGGCAACTTAATAGCATCAGTCAAAGGAATTTGCAAAAATAAAGGCTTCATCCACTCACAAAACTTGTTGTAGTATTCTTCCTCCTTTGACTTGTGTTTCTTACCTGGAAAAGGCATAGGTTTCTGCACCCAAGGTTCTCTCGCTTTACCATGTTTATTAGCAATAAAATATTCCTTTGTGTGCCTAGTGTTCTTAGTGTGCTTCTCAGGTTCTTCCTCAACTTCCTCCTTATCAGGAGCATCATTATTATTACCACTCTCAGTTTCAGCATCAGAGACAGATATACTATTAGGATCTACAACAGGTTCAAGTGGTTCCATAACTACTTTATGTTTCTTTTTCTTTATTTTACGACGACTACCACTACTCTCACCTTGTTGAGAATCCTTCTCAATTCTTTTAGGGTGTCCTTCAGGATATAAAGGATCTTGAGTAGCTATACCACTCCTAGTTCTAATTCCATAAGCATGTTTATCTCCTGAAGCATTAACTAGCATATTCTTTTGTACCTTAGCAAGTTGATAAAGTTGAGTTTTAACCATTTGAAAGTGTTTACAAAGCATTTTAATATCATTAGAAGTTCTTTCCACAATATCTTTCAACTCATGGATAGCTCTAGAGTTTTCCAATAAATGATTCTAAACTTGTTTATTAAAATTACCTTGTTTAACAATAAACGTGTCAAGTTCCTCTAAGCATTGATCAGGAGGCTTACCATAGAGAATATCACCTTCATTAAATTGGAGAGAGTGTACCTCAATAGTAGATGCGTGGGGAATTGGCTTACATAATTCTTCTATAGGAGGTAGATTCTTCACATCTTCATCTCTAATACCTTTCTCCTTTAGACACTTATTAGCTTCCTTCATCACTTCATCATTTAATGCAATAACTCACCTCTTCTTTGTTGTTGGTGCTGGAATTAGTTCAGGAACAACTGGTTTAGGAGTAATAGGCTCAGGTGTATTCAGCTCAGTTGAAGTCCAATCATCATAATTCTTGCTTATTTTAGCCATTAATTCTTCAGCATCTGTAGGAGTCCTTTTCCTGAAAACACAATTAGCAAAGCTATCTAGGTATGTCCTAGAATCATCAGTTAGTCCATTATAATAAATATCAAGAAGCTCATTCTTAGGTAATGGATATCCAGGATGTGCATGAATCAAGGCACAGAACCTTGTCTATGACTCAGGCAATTTCTCTTCTTCTCCCTGTTTAAAATCAAAAAGTCTCTCAAAAGCAGCATGTCTAGCACTAGGAGGAAAATATTTCTGGAAGAGAGAAGCAATCAAGCAATCAGGTCTATCAATGGAGCCAGAAGGTAATCTATTAAACCAAGCCCTAGCTTCTCCTTTTAATGAAAAAGGGAATATCTTAGTAACAAAGTACTTATGCATCTTAAAATCACCAGAGAACAAAGCACTCATAGTAGAAAGCTCATTCATATGAGCCACAACACTCTCATTTTCAGTCCCACAAAAAGGTTCTTTCTCAACAATATATAAATAAGATAAATCAAGAGAGAAATCATAGTCTTCATCTTTAATATTTATGGGAGAAGTGGCAAACTTAGGATCAGAGGACAACTTAGGCATGATAGTATGTCTAGCAAGGAGACTCTTAATAGCACTAGTACCATATGTATTTCGGCACTCTTCAACAAAATCATCAGTGAACTCAATGTAACCATCATTAATATCCTAACTCTCACTAGGCTCAGGTGAGCTAACAGGTGTAACAGTAGCTTCACTAGGAGTTTCGGTATTTCCTAGACTAGACATAGTAGCATCTAGAAAAGGACCTCGTGAACCACTTGCATAAAACACAGTAGAAGTAACATCATGAGCATCAAAAGCAGTTTTAGATTCGGCAGTAGTAGCAGTGTGTGTAGCATGAGTATGTGGTGGTGGTGTAACAAGCTTACTTACAAAATACGGTGAATCAAGAGCAGCAGAGGTGTTTAGGACTGTACCTCTTCTTGTAGTGGATGGTAAAATGGGGAACTTTGCATCACGAGACTTCCCCATGATGAAAGGAGTAGCGCTGAACAATAATACATCCAAGTGAACTTACAAATAAAGCTATGCTCCTCGGCAACGGCGCCAGAAAATAGTCTTTGATGAACCACAAGTGTAGGGGATCGCAATAGTCTTCACGGTTAGTATTACCCAATTTATTGATTCGACACAAGGGGAGCCAAAGAATACTTGCAAGCCTTAACAACTGAGTTGTCAGTTCAGCTGCACCTAGAAATATTTCTTGCATACAGAAGTTTATCAGTAGCAATAGTTTGTAGTAGCAACAGCAACAGCAACAGTAACATCAACAGTGAAACAGTAGCAATAGTAACAGTAACGGTAGCAGTAGGATTCGAGTGCGGTAGGCATAGGTATGGATGGACGGGCGTTGCATGGACGAGTCTAAACATGTAACTTCAAGATCTAGGGCATTGCAGATAAATAATAACAAGCATCCAAGTACTAAACAATCCTAGGCATGTGCTCCAAATATAGTCATACGTGCTCGCAACGAGAACTTGCACAACATCTTCTGTCCAGCCAGCCCATGGCAGCGGGGCCTCTAGGGAACTACTGGCAATTAAGGTGCTCCTTTTAATAGAGCACTAGAGCAAAGCATTAACACTCCGTAAACACATGTGATCCTCACACCACAGCCATCCCCTCCGGTTGTCCCAATTATTGTCACTTTGGGGCCTTTGGATCCGGACAATGATATGTGTACACAACTTGCAGATAAGATCACAAACAATACTATCATAATGATGCAATAATAAGTTCATTTCTGAGATCATGGCACTGGGGCCCTAGTGACAAGCATTAAGCACAACAACTTGCAATAAAGTCAAATAGCACTAATAGAGATACTAGGCACTATGCCCTAACATATCTTATTCGATTACATGATAGAACTCATCCAATCCCTACCATCCCCAAGCCTACAGCAGGGGATTACTCACTCATGGATGAGGGAAACATCGGTGGTTGATGGAGATGCGTTGGTGATGACGATGGCGATGTTCCTCTCCAAATTCCCCGTCCCGGCAGGGTGCCAGAACGGAGTTTCTGGTTCCGAATCTTGGTTTCTGGTGGCGGCGGTGGAGCGGAACTCTTTCTGGAAAACTATCGAACCCCCCTCGGTTTTTAGGTCGAGAGGCAACTTATAGGTGCAGAGGGAGGCCGAGGGGTGCCTGGGGTGGATGCACCCCCTCCAGGCGCGGGGTCAGGTGGGCCCGCGCCTGGGGTGGGTGTGGGCCCCCCAAGCCTCCTCTCTGTCTCTCCTTCTGGCTCCGTGGGTCTTCTGGTGAAATATAATTTTTGGCATATTTTTCGGGATTTTTCCTAATAGTTCATTTTCTGCACAAAAACAAGACACCAAGGTAATTCTACTGAAAACAGCATTAGTCCATGTTAGTTGTATCCAAATCACACAAGTTTAGAGAATAAACAATAGAAAAGTGTTCAAGAAAGTAGATACGTTTTGGACGTATCACCCACCCCAGGCGCGGGCCCTAGCTGGCCGCGCCTGGAGAGGGTGTGAGCCCCCTGAGCTCTGTCTCTGCCTTGTTTTCTCACCAGTACCTTCCTTATGCAGTGAAACTTTGTAATATATAACCACCCCCGGATCCCCCGAGGTTCGTATATCGTGTTCTCGTCGTGTTCTCGTTTCGATCTATTTTTGTCAGGAAATCTTCTCAAAGTTTAGAGCACCATGGTCTCCGCCAACGCAAAAGGCAAGAAGCCTGAGGAAGATGATCCTCAAACCCCAAGAAGGAGGAAATTTTGGTAGGGGATTAAGAAGACATGGAGGAGGACGAGCATCCGGACACCCGCGCTACCGTCGCAAGCATTGGAGTGGTGGCAAATCCTACCAAGCTTAGAAGGATAGCACGGATGTCTACAGGAGGAAAAACCCCGCGTCATATCCTCGCCCCACGGTCACCTCCTTCACGTACCAAGAATCCCTTACATACTCTTATACATGAGCAACAATATCGAAAGGTGCCCAAAGGGAACTTGCCCTTGGTTTGGGATCTGACTCGCTCTAACCATGCAGGGAAGGAACACACTAAGAAGGAAGAGTAGGGAAAGAATAGAAAGGACTGGGACTCTCGGTCCGATATGATCATGAACCACATTCAGCAAAATTCGTATTTGATTCGTACTCTGACCTTCGAGATTGAGGATTTGAGGAAAATGATTGAGGAGCTTATCAAGAGAACACCACCACCATCGAAGGAGTAATTCGTCATCAGGTTTGGCATCCCCTTGGCTTGTTCCAAGCTTGGGGGAGTGCCACGGTATCACATCATTATCTTTTATCTTTTACCTTTTTAGTAGATTCATATCTTTGGTAGAGAAGTTATGTTATAGGTTGGTTTGCATGTATCCCCTTGTGTGAGTGCCTTTATGGAATATTAATGAGAAGTTTCATCTTTTACTTTTGCACTTCTTATTTTAGTTTTCAATCTCTATTATATGATTGATCTTGTTGATTAGTATTGGTATCACTTTGGGAGCATCAAGTAGATCTAAATTGGTTCTGGCAAACCGAGCTCTGGTTAGTAGCAACAGTTTTTGAGGTTTGAAAGGAAAAGAGAAAAAGCTTACAGGTATTTTGTATCATTTATTTTCTTTATTGATTGTCTCATAAGCTTAGTATTCTTTATTTAAGATCTTTTGTGTATTCAAGGAAGATTGCATGTTTGGCTTTATCTCTTGTAGGTTTGCTTGTTTCCTTCAACTCTTTTGCTTGCTACTCAGCTTTGCTAGCCAAAAACCTGTTTTCAGAAGGCATACTTCTCATGCATCCAACCCCTTTGAACCAAAACCTATGCCATCTGTGTCCACCATTTCTACCTATTAGCATTATTGCTATTCCAAGCAAATTCTCAAGCTTCATCTATCTTTCGAATTAAAAATTATTTTGTTATGTGAAAACTAGTTAGTAAAGCTCTCACGAACTTGATGGCACACCTTATTTTCTTTCCCCTAATAAACTTGAACCATTGTGTCATCGAAGTTGTATATGCTTGCATCTATACGTTGGGATTAGCAGAACCGTGTTGTCATGGGGAATGCTTTCAACACTTATGGATACATGTCCAGTTGATATCATGCTCTTTTGTTTGCGGATGTTGTCGGTGTGAAATAAAAGGGGAGCTTGTAAGTCCATGGAGTTATGTATGTGTGTTAGAGAAACGCCTGGGCCGCTAGCCTAAGCCATGCCTAATCATGGTGGAAACTTGCATCATAACCATAGTGAGCAATCTGTGAAGCATCCTCAATAAAAACCTATGCAAATAGCAAATAAAAAGATCGCCGGGATGCTCACTGTCTGCTTGCCTTGTCATTTTTTTTATGGGATAGCTCCTGTATCATGTGCAAGGGGTACCCTGTTGGCGGTTCTTTATGATATACATGTACTTACAATGACAAGAACTTACCAGTAACTAAACTTGAGTAGCATGAGGAGCGACCCTCGTACTCAAGGGACATGAGATTGCCAACTTATATTTCGTCAAGTATATACTCCATATTTGTTCACTTTAACCTTAATCACCTCAAGATGCTTATGATAGGGGCAATGAGAGCACAAAGCTAGTAAGTACCATAATCTTTTGGAAGCTCTTTATGGACTTGAAATCCCTGCTTCCCTCTATGAAGGGACTTTCTTCTATTTCTAAATTGAGTAAGTAAACCTACTCCTCTCTATCTCTAGAAAGCATTTGAGTTGTTGTGTTTCAAGCATTCATATGATGATTTATTCAATCATGTTCTTTATCTTCCTTGTTTGTACAAGACTCTTATCTATTGAGTATTACTTTGAAAGATATCATTGTGAAAAACCTTTTATGTTTGAGCAAAGAGTACTCTTGTTGTGAAGACTTCTACAAAGCTTTTTGTGAAACTGTTTGCCAGCTGTTCTCTGACCAAGAACAAAATTTGCCAATTCCAATTATGATTTATCTTTATGCATCTCTATTATGACTCATATACTTGTTGCAAGCCTAGTTATATAATGGTGAGTTGCTTTCTTCTATGAGTTGTGTAATGGTAAGTGTGATGCTTCTTGTCCGTATTCTTTTATCGACACTTCACTCCATAAACTTATGGGCATGTTTACTGAGCTCAGTTTTCTCTTGGGGACAAGCGAAGGTCTAAGCTTGGGGGGAGTTGATACGTCCAATTTGCATCACCATTCTATATCATAATTTGCCTCTATTCTTTGATATATTTCATATTAAGAGGTGTTACTTATGTTTTTTCATCTGTTTTTGCATGTTGGATGATTCTTGGAGGATGAATCACGAGTCGATTCGATGGAAAAAGAGGTGTTTCGATGCAATTTCGCGAAGATCAGAAAAATACCAAAAAAATTATGGAAAATCATATTTTCCCAGAAGACGAAATAAGACAAAAGGGGAGGCGGAGATGGGCTACAGGGGGCCCACATCCCCCCAGGCGCGGGCCACCCCTAGGCTGTGCCTACAGGGGGTGTGGCCAACCTGGCCCACCTCTGGCTTCGCCCTCTCGCCTATATCTTCTCCTTGAAACCCTAAAACACGAGGGAGCGACCGCAGAAAGATTCCGCCGCCTCTGCAGGGCGGAAAACACCGAGAGATAAAGATCTCTCCGGCAGACAGATTTCTGCCAGGGAAATTCCTTCCTGGAGAAGGGAGATCGTCGCCATCAACATCATCATCAAGAAAGACTTCATAAGGATCATCATCATCATCCACACCATCATCTCCACCAGCACCATCATCACCACTCCATCTCGCTGTAACAATTGTGTTGAATCTTGCATAGTTCTTAGGGGAAACTTTCCCGGTGTTGATTACTATTGTAGTTGATGCTTGTGAGTGGAACCATTGGATTATTGTTTATGTTTAGATTGTTATCCATCACCATATCATATTTGCTCTTGATCCATATGATGTCTTGCGAGTAGTTCGTTTAGTTCCTGAGGACATGGGAGAAGTCATGTTGTTAGTAGTGGATTTGTGTTGAGATATTATTCAATGGTTTAGTATTTAAGTTGTGGTGCTATTATTCTAGTGGTGTCATGTGAACGTAAACTACATGATACTTCACCATTTATGGGCCTAGAGGAATGCATTGTGTATTTGGATACTAATTATGGGGTTGCCGGAGTGACAGAAATCTGAACTTCCGTTAGGACACCATTGCACAAGGGAGTGTAGGATCTCAGAGTTTAAGGCTGTGGTTAGGTTTTTACCTTAATTGCTTTCCTGTAGTTGCGGATGCTTGCAGGGGGTTTAATCACAAGTATGTATTAGTCTAAGTAAGGCTGGTACATTAGCACAGGTTCACCGACACCAACACCAAAGAAGACTACTTAGCTATTTGAAGCGAAAGCACTTGACAAAATTCCCATGTGTCCTCGAGAACGTTTGGTCCTTATAAGTATTTCCACCGGCTTGTCCTTTGCTAAGAAAGGATTAGGCCACTTGCTGTAATTGTTCGTTATCTTTATTACTTGCATTTTGTTTCTTTGCTTAATCAGAAAACCCCTAAAAATCCGTTTGCTAAGTATTTACAGAGATTTCCTGCTCCATACCACTAGTCAACACCTTCTGCTCCTCGTTGGGATCGACACTCCTATTTATCAAAAATACTACGATACACCCAGTATACTTGTGGGTCATCAAAGGGATAACGCTACGGCCAACTTGAGGGAGATGCCGGTGGAGCCTTGTCCTCTGACATCTCCCTTAAGCTGACCATAGAGGCACTCCCTAATATGTGAAATTAGTTAGCTCCCAGGCACAAGAATAGAACAACATCTTCATAGTTCGGAAAAGTCGTAGTAGGAAACGGTCCATTAATCCCGGTTTCCTAACTAGGACTATTGAATCGGGACTAAAGGGCCCCCTTTAGTCATGCTCATATCTATCCCTATAGTACACAGCTTCAGGGTCGTCTTCGTCTTTGTCATCATCATTGTCATCGTTGCTAGGCGCACGTGGTTGGATCCTCAGCCTAGTCATGGCATATTCCGAGGGCACCTGTCACTCCAGCCTCGGATTCACGATCCGTGGGGGAGGGGGATTAAGGATTACGGCGCTGCTACACCCGCGGCTTTCACCACCGCCACCCTTCTTATGGCTCTGCAGCGGCCCCGGGAACCACCGGCGAGGATGATCTCCCTGCGTGATGTAGCGCATCACGCCAACGATAGTCCGGTTCGCCCATCACAAGCGGTGTCCGGCTTTGTTGTGATTCACCGGGGGAGGGCTATCACCCTTGTACCCGGCGACCTCCATTTCCCGCCGGTTAGCGAGGGTCGGCCACTGCGGGGGCGCGCGAGCTAGGGCTCGGCGGCGTCGACCTATGTATAGGGGCGAGCAGAGGAGGGGATCGGGCCTATTTTAATTTTTCTAGTTATTTTTTTAGATATTATTATATTATGTATATATATATTGTGTATGCATACATATATATATATATTATTTTGTATATGTATATGTATTTTCATTTTGTGTAAATAAAGAAAGTAAAGTATTTTCATTTTGTATATGTATATATAGTGTATATATTTTTATTGTGTGTATATTTTTATTGTGTATAAAGAGTAATTATTGTGTATACAAAATAATTTTGTCTTCTTAAAAGTGTAGGAGTAATATTATGTAGCTATGTTTTCAATTTTCACATTTTTTCATGTTGGAATATGCAACAAGAATAGAAACATGAGAGCCGTGGTAACTAGTTATTAGTGTATGGACGATGGACGGGCGCGCCAACACGCGCCATATATGTTTTAGACTACCCTCATGTGTTTATCGCATTGAAATAACTAGAAATAAGTGTTTGCAGAAATTATGGAGCGCGATTAATTTCAAGAAGGGATAATTGAGGGTATGATAGTCGGTGATGACCCCATGGTTTTTCTGAATGACTCCGGTGAGGGAGTGGAGGATCTTGAGCGAAGAGACGACTTCGGTGAGCGAATATTCGACTTTGGTGAGGGAAGAGAAGACGCCGATGAGCAAAGAGACGACTCCGATGAGGAAAGACAAGACACCGATGAGCAAACAGACGGCTCCGATGGAGGAACCATCACTACAAATTCCGGCGAGATATATAGCTTAAGCCGCTCTTTACTAGATGCATTAATTGATTTGTATATGTATTTATGATTCCTTCTTTCAGCCTTGCGGGTCGAAGCAATCTTCTGAAACCAAACGAGGCCCGACAAAAAAGCTGGCCCCCAATGCTAGTTTCGCGATTGAAGAAGTCGGTGCAGATGGCGCCCCGATTGATCCCGAACACAATGTAAGAACATTTGTAAATCAATGCGGAGTTGTTGTGATGAACAACGTCCTGATCACCATTCAAGAATGGAATAAGCCAAAGGAAGATGGAGTTAGTTATGTCGACGATAGATGCAAAGATATGCTTTGGACTACGCTCATGCCAAATTTCACCCTACCGCCAGAGGTGGATCCATGAAACAAAGTTATAGAGCCAAACGTCAAGCAGTTGGCTCTTAAGAAGATGGTGGGCCAATTCAAAGACCACAATAAAAGATTGTACAAGCAGTATGTCATGGATAAAAAGCCTCTCAAGTTTAATGGAGCGAATGAAAAGCTAAAGAATTACTGAAAAGAATTTATGACGTACAAGAAATCGGATGAAGCTAAGAAAAAGTCCGAATTTGTGACGTACAATGTCATTCTCTTTCCTACACGAACGGAAACTCGCAAAGCAGCACGGATATTGCATTGCGCCAGTTACTGCAAATGAAAAGTGAGGATCTTGGACCCTAATCCGTGCCTTTTGTAGACCTAATTCTCTTGGTTAATCATTCGGAAAGCTTAGCTTTAGAGCTATAATCATGAGGGAAAAGAGGTCGAAGTGAGCAGCCTGCCCATGTGTCGTAACGACTCCACTCCCCTATGGGCAAGGCGCCGTCGCAGAAGATACCTGGTTTTAAATCAAAAATATCCTCTCCGGCCGATCGGCGTTGTAAATCGAAGTTTCTACAAGTAGTTTAATCGTGTCCAATACTATTTAGGAAATTTCGACGTTAGTTCTAAGTGCAACTTAGTGGTGGCCTAAATCTCGCTTGATTGTGTTGGACTTGCAAAGGGGGAGCTCTATAAGTATATTGGCCCAGCTAACTCATGAAATAAAAAAAATAGAGCGACACCAGAAATAATGCAGTGTGTCCCAACTTGTTCATCAGTTGGTCGGTGTACAATGATAGAAGCCCGTGATCGGCCAACGCAAACCAGATCAACCAAATAGAATTAGAGCATCTCCACTCGCCTATCCAGGAGGCCGATCCGGACGCCGAATTTCGGTCCGGATGCCACTGGCCCGGTCGTGTACCCAAGGACCTGTTTTCGGCCGGATTTGGACCATTTTTTGTCTGGACTACCCAGGCCGAACCCAGGTTTCCAGGTACACCCTGGGGGCGCCGGACTCAGCGAAATCGGCGAAAAAAATTAAAGCGGCGCGTGGACCTGCAGAGTCAGTGACGGAAGACGAGTCATCGTCATCCTCGGAACCACGCGGCGACCGCCGGGCAATAACTGCCCGTCGCGTCGGCCACGCGTCGCCGATTTACGGCGCCACCGTCGCCGCCTCGGCTCCCGCGACGGACCGGCGGTCACTAAGTTCCCGCCGTTTCCACTTTTCCCGCTCTCGCTGCTACACCCCTCCCGCAATCGCCGCCCACCTCAGCCTTTATAAGCCGTACTCCTCGCCCGAGACCTTCGCACTCTCTCACAGCTCCCCCACCCACGAGCCCAACTCCGGCAAACTTTCTCTCACCTCTCCCCCTTCTCTCACCATGGGCGAGCGCTACCCAGCGACGCGCAGCGCGAAACTTGCCGGCGCACCTCCAGACACTGGAGGCGCGCATGCTATACGAGGCCGGGTATATGGCGCCGCCGGACACGCGGATGCCTCCGGGGTGGAAGCTGAGCACCTGCGGCATCCCAATCTCGCCGGCGCCCACGCCGGACGAGTTGCCGTACGATGTACAAGAGTACAGCGGCGGCATGGACTGTAGGGGTTCGTAGCATGGAAAACAAAAAATTTCTACCGCATGCAAACAAACAAGCCAAGATCTATCTACTAGATTGTAGCAACGAGTCGATAGAGGAACTCAGCCTCGAAGATTCCAAAGCGGTTAACGAGAGCGGATTCTCGTGGGTGATGTAGTCATACTCTTTCCGATCTCAAGATCGTGTAGACGATCCTTCCGGCACCGCGTTCCGGCAGCGCTCCCGCAGTCGGTCACACGTTCGGTACTCGATGAAGACCTTCCTCTCCCTTGTTCCATCAGGCAGCGGAGGTTGTAGCACTCTCCTCGTGATTCCGGCAGCACGACGGCGTGGTACCGGAAGTAGAGGGGAGATTTCGCAGGGCTTTGCCTTAATCCGGAGCGAGTATGGTGGACTATGAGAGAGGCCTTGGCGATCTAGGGTTTAGAGGCACCAAGGAGAGAGGGCTAGGCCGGCGGCTAGGGCAAGGGGAGGGCCCCAACTCGGCGGCTAAGGCAAACCCTAGGGGCGGCGGCGACTTGATGGAGGCCGGCGGCTAGGGCTAGGGTTTAGAGGAGAGAGGTGTGTTTCTAGAGGGGCACCCCTGCCCCTCCTTTTATAGGTGGGAGGGCGCCATCCAGGGGAGGAGAGTCCTCCCCCAAGTCGGCCTCCTTGGTCGGCGGGTGGAGGGAGAGGAACTCCTCCCCAAGTAGGTTTCCTACTCTCCCTCCACCAAGCAAACTTGCTGTTTGACTTTTCAAATTGGCGTTTGACTTTTCAAACTAGGATTTGATTTATCCCTTTATTTTTCTCAGCGATGACACCTAGTACATGATGCAACCATTCCAACTTGTTATGACACATTCATGTACCCTTCCCCTCCGGAGTGCCAGACTTCCGGAACCTTCTAGAACATTCCCGATGAAAACACCGGAATCATTCTCCAACTCCGAAACAGGACTTTCCTCATATGAATCTTATTCTCCGGACCATTCCGGATCTCCTCGTGATATCTCGGATCCCATCCGAGACTCCGAACAACATTCGGTCTCTTACTCATCATTCCATAACTACTCAATAACATCGAATCCTTAAGTGTGTCTCCCTACGGTTCGTGAATTATGCGGACATGATCGAGACACTTCTCCGAACAATAACCAATAGAGGAATCTGGAAATTCATATGGCTCCCACATATTTCTACGATTACTTTGCGATCGAATGAACCATTTACATACGATACCAATTTCCCTTTGTCTCACGATAGTTTACTTATCCGAGGTTTTGATCGTCGGTATCTCTGCATACATAGTTCAACCTTGTTACCGATAAGTACTCTTTTCTCGTTCCCGTGGTATGTGATCCCTTGTGATCCAGTCACATGCTTGCAAGCTAATTGGATGACATTCCACCGAGAGGGCCCAGAGTATATCTATCCGTCATATGGATGGACAAATCCCACTCTTGATTCATGTGTCTCAACCCATACTTTCCAAACACTCAATGCCACCTTTATAGCCACCCAGTTACGGTGTGGTGTTTGATGTCATCAAAGCATCCTTCCGGTGATGGTGATAAGCATGATCTCATGGTCAAAGGAATTATGTTACTATGTATCAGAAAGCATATAGCAATTGAACTATTAAAATGACTTGATCTTTATGATACGCTTATCTATAGGAGTATGTCCATCATACCATTCTCCTAATGATATGATCTTGTTGTTAATAACATCTCAATGTTCATGATAGGGAAACCACAATCATCTATTAACCAACAAGCTAGTATTATGAAGAGGCTTTACTAGCGACTCTTATTTAGTTTACAAATCACACAAGTATTAATGTTTCCTTATTAATACTATTATAACATGAATGTAAATATTTATCATAAACACAAAATAATAACTAAATTTATTATTGCCTCTAGGGCATATCTCCAACAGTCTCCCACTTGCACTAGAGTCAACTAATCTAGATTACATGGTAATATACCGAACACCCATGGCAGTTTGGTGTTGGTCATGTTTTGCCCTCGGGAGAGGTTTAGTCAACGGATCCGCCACATTCAGATCTGTGTGTACTTTGCAAATCTTTATGTCACCATCTTAGATATGTTCTCGAATAGCGTGAAAATGTAGCTTGATGTGCTTCAGCTTCTTGTGTGACCTTGGTTCTTGCGCATTGGCTATGGCGCCCATGTTATCACAGTAGATAGACATTCGGTCCAACGCACTTGGAACCACACCGAGCTCTGTAATGAACTCCTTCATACATATTGCTTCTTATGAAGCCTCCGAAGCAGCTATGTATTCCGATTCAGTTGAAGATCTCGCCACAACGTTTTGCTTTGCACTCCTCCAGCTAACTGCTGCACCATTCAAAGTAAATATGTATCCAGATTGAGATTTAAAATCATCTGGATCGGTGTTCCAACTAGCATCGGTGTAACCATTAACAACAAGTTGTTCATAACCTCCATAAGAAAGAACCATATCCTTAGTTCTTCTCAAGTACTTAAGGATGTTTTTAATCATGTCCAATGATCCATACGATCACTTTGATATATGCTAGTTAAACTAACAGCATATGCAATGTCGGGTCTAGTACATAGCATGGCATACATTAGAGATCCTATGGCTGAGGCATAGGGAGTCTTACTCATCATTTCTCTATCTTCCGTTCTTTGGACTTTGAGTTTTACTCAAGGTCGTATTGGGCAACATGGGCAAGAACCCTTTCTTGCTATCTTCCATTCCAAACCTCTTTAGAACTTTGTCCAAATATGTACTTTGTGACAATGATATTAGGCGTCTCGATCTATCTCTATAAATCTTTATGCCTAATATGTAAGCTGCTTCGCCAAGATCTTTCATTGAAAAACTATTATTCAAATATTCCTTGACACTATTAAGAAGGTCTACATCATTCCCAATCAACAATATGTCATCTACATATAGTATTAAGAATGCTACAGAGCTCCCACTCACTTTCTTGTAAATACAAGCTTCTCCATAAGTTTGTATAAAACCAAAACTTTTGATTACTTTATCAAAACGTTTATTCCAACTTCGGGATGCTTGCTTCAATCCATATATGGACCTTTGAAGTTTGCACACCTTGTTAGCATCTTTAGTATCGACAAAACCTTTGGGTTGCATCATATACAACTCTTCATCAATGTATCCATTGAGGAACGCTGTTTTGACATCCATCTGCCATATTTCATAATCGTAATATGCAGCGATTGCTAACATAATCCTCACAGACTTTAGCTTCGCTACTGGTGACAAAGTCTCATCGTAGTCAACTCCTTGAATTTGTCGAAACCCTTTTGCGACAAGTCGAGCTTTATAGACAGTAACATTACCATCAGCATCTGTTTTCTTCTTGAAAATCCATTTGTTCTCGACAACCTTCCGGCCATCCGGTAAGTCCACCAAAGTCCATACTTGGTTTTCGTACACGGATCCAATCTCGGATTTCATGGCTTCTTGCCATTTATTGGAACCTGGGCTCATCATCGCTTCCTCATATGTCTCAGGGTCATCGGTGTTGTCCACCAACATGACACTCATAACGGGATCATACCAATCAGGAGTGGTACGAGTTCTCGTTGACCTGCGAGGCTCCGTAGCAACTTTAACCGAAGTTTCATGATTATCATCATTAGCTTCCTATCTTATTGGTGTAGGCGCCACAGGAACTTCTTCCGGTGCTATGCTACTCGCAAGTTCGAGAGAAGGTTCAACAACCTCGTCGAGTTCTACTTTCCTTCCAGTCACTTCTTTCGAGAGAAATTCTTTCTCTAGAAAGGATCTATTCTTGGCAACGAAGATTTTGCCCTCAGATCTATGATAGAATGTATACCCGATAGTTTCCTTTGGGTATGCTATGAAGACGCATTTTTCCGCTTTGGGTTCAAGCTTGTCCGGCTGTGACTTCTTTACATAGGCTTCGCAACCCCAAACTTTAAGGAACGACAATTTAGGTTTCTTCCCAAACCATAATTCATACGGTGTCGTTTCAACGGATTTAGATGGTGCCCTATTTAAAGTGAATGCGGCTGTTTCTAATGCATAACCCCAAAACGATAGCGGTAAATCTGTAAGTGACATCATAGAACGAACCATATCTAAGAGAGTTCGATTACGACGTTCGGACACACCATTACGCTATGGTGTTCCCGGCGGTGTCAATTGTGAAAGTATTCCGCATTTCTTCAAATGCTCGCCAAACTCGTAACTTAGATATTCACCTCCATGATCAGAACGTAGAAATTTAATCTTCTTGTTACGTTGATTCTCTACCTCACTTTGAAATTCCTTAAACTTCTCGAAAGTTTTGGACTTATGTTTCATGAAATAGATATACCCATATCTACGCAAGTCATCCGTGAAGGTAAGAACATAACGATAACCACCGCGCGATGCTACACTCATTGGACCACACACATCGGTATGTATGATTTCCAACAAGTCCGTAGCTCGCTCCATCATACCAGAAAATGGAGTCTTAGTCATTTTACCCATCAGACATGCTTCGCATCTTTCAAGTGATTCGAAATCAAGTGATTCAAGAAGTCCATCGGAATGGAGTTTCTTCATACACTTCACTCCGATATGACCAAGACGACAGTGCCACATATAGATCGAGTTATCGCTCAATTTCAAACGTTTAGCCTCAATGTTATTTATGTGTGTATTACTACAATCGAGATTCAATAAGAATAGACCATCTATCAAAGGTGCATGTGCATAAAACATATTACTCATATAAATTGAACAACCATTATTATCGGACTTAAACAAGTAACCGTCTCGCAATAAACAAGATCCCGATATAATGTTCATGCTCAACGCAGGCACCAAATAATAATTATTTAAGTATAAAACTAATCCCGATGGTAGATGAAGAGGTAGCGTGCCGACTGCGATCACATCAACCTTTGATCCATTTCCAACGCGCATCGTCACCTCGTTCTTCGCTAGCTTCCTTTATTCGCGCAAAGACTGTTTCGAGTTACAAATATGAGCAACCGAACCAGTATCAAATACCCAGGAATTACTACGAGTACTAGTGAGATACACATCAATAACATGTATATCGGATATAACTTTCTTCTTGATGTTGCCATTCTTCAAATCCGCCAAATACTTTGGGCAATTCCGCTTCGAGTGACCCTCTTGCTTGCAGTAAAAGCACTCAGTATCAGGCTTAGGTCCAGCCCTGGTCTTCTTCGCCGGTGTCGCAACTTTCTTACCGCCCTTCTTGATGTTTCCCTTTTGCTTAGAATTGCCTTTGGTGGTCTTATTGACCAACAACACTTGGTGCTCTTTCTTGATCTCCACTTCTGTAGATTTCAACATGGAGAAGAGTACTGGCAACGTCTTGTCCATGTTTTGCATATTGTAGTTCATCACAAAGTTCTTGTAACTTGGTGGTAGTGATTGGAGGACACGGTGAATCCCCAAAGAATTAGGAATCACTATACCCAAACTTTGGAGTTTGTTTGCATGCCCAGACATCTTAAGCACATGCTCACTGACGGAGTTTCCCTCTTCCATCTTGTAGTTAAAGAACTTTTCAGAAGCCTCATAACTCTCAACTGCCGCGTGAGCCTCAAATATCATTTTGAGTTCACGGACAATATCATGTGGGTCTGAGTTCTCAAACCTTTCTCAAGCTCGATTCCAAACCATACAAGATAGCACACTGAATCGTGGAGTACCGATTCTTCCGAGCGAGGAAAACATTCTTCACCTCATCGGTAGCATCAGTGCAGCGGATCACCCAAATGTGCATCCAAAGACATAGGTCAAATTACCAGCATTGAGGACAATCCTCAAATTGTGGAACCAATCCGCGAAGTTGCTTCCATTGTTTTTCAACTTTTCTTTCTCTAGGAACACATTAAAATTGATGGTAGGGGCCGCCATTGATCTACAACATATTTGCAATAGTTTAGACTAAGTTTATGACAAATTGAGTTCTAATTAATAGTTAAATTAATCTAGGTGAACTCCCACTCAAAACAATATCCCTCACATTGTTTTAGTGATCACACGAACCAAATCCACCACATCAAAACCGATCATCACGAGAGTTGATGTAGCTTCAATGGCGAACAATCGACATGTTGATCATATCTACTATATGATTCATGCTTTACCTTTCGGTGATCCGTGTTCCGAGACCATGTCTGTACATGCTAGGCTCGTCAAGATCAAACCTTAGCTTCTGCATGAGCAAAACTGGCTTGCTCACGTTGTATACACTTGCAGAATCTAACACACCTGATCATCACTTGGTGCTTCGAAACAACAAGCTTTAGCAACGGTGCTTACTAAGGATGAACACTTTAGGACTTGAAATTTATGTGCATGAGGGATCATCTTATAATGCTACCGTTGTTAACTAAGCAATACAAGATGCATAAAGGATTAACATCACATGCAAATCAAAATATGTGATATGATATGGCCTTTCTTCTTTGTGCTTCCGATCTTCATCTTCAAGCACGAACATGATCTCCATCATCACCGGCATTGCATCAAGGTCAATGACGCCGCTCCATGGTTGTCGTCCACCAGCTTCAACTATTACAACTACTTTGAATAGACATGTGGGTCTTAACAGAATTTAAAGACAACCATATGGCTCCTGCCGGTTGCCAACTTACAATAAGGAACATTGCATACATCAAATATAATCACAATCATGGCCATATCACATCACAGCACACCCCTCCAAAACAAAGCTAGACGCCTCTAATTTTCTTTGCATATTTTACGTGGTTTGGGGCTTTCAATAAGTGTCGCTCTAACTTACGAACAAGAACCACAACGTTGATGCTTGAACTATCAAGTGCCCGTTGTAAATTGGATCTATACTATAATGGGAGACAGACACTAAAGCCACTTATGCAATACAAGTTGCATGTTGAGCGTGGAGCAAGTCTCATGAACGATGTCATGTAAGGTTATCCCGGGCCGCTTCATCCCATCATACCGCAAGATGAAAAGTACACAAGAAGCAATTGATAATAAAAGCACCACCGCCCACAATGACCATTGTGTTCTACTTGTGCAACAGATCTACATATAGACACGGCTCTGATACCACTGTAGGGGTTCGTAGCATGGAAAACAAAAAAATTCTACTGCATGCAAACAAATAAGCCAAGATCTATCTACTAGATTGTAGCAACGAGTCGATAGAGGAACTCCCTCGAAGATTTCAAAGCGGTTAACGAGAGCGGATTCTCGTGGGTGATGTAGTCGTACTCTTTCCGATCTCAAGATCGTGTAGACGATCCTTCCGGTGCCGCGTTCCGGCAGCGCTCCCGCAGTCGGTCACACGTTTGGTACTCGATGAAGACCTTCCTCTCCCTTGTTCCAGCAGGAAGTAGAGGTTGTAGCACTCTCCTCGTGATTCTGGCAGCATGACGGCGTGGTACCGGAAGTAGAGGGGAGATTTCGCAGGGCTTCGCCTTAAGCCGGAGCGAGTATGGTGGACTATGAGAGAGGCCTTGGTGATCTAGGGTTTAGAGGAACCAAGGAGAGAGGGCTAGGCCAGCGTCTAGGGCAGGGGACGGGCCCCAACTCGGCGGCTAGGGAAAACCCTAGGGGCGGCGGTGACTTGATGGAGGTCGGCGGCTAGGGCTAGGGTTTAGAGGAGAGAGGTGTGTTTCTAGAGGGGCACCCCTGCCCCTCCTTTTATAGGTGGGAGGGTGCCGGCAAGGGGAGGAGAGTCCTCCCCCAAGTTGTCCTCCTTGGCCGGCGGGTGGAGGGAGAGGAACTCCTCCCCAAGTAGGTTTCCTACTCTCCCTCCACCAAGCAAACTTGCCGTTTGACTTTTCAAATTGGCGTTTGACTTTTCAAACTAGGATTTGATTTATCCTTTTATTTTGCTCAGCGATGACACCTAGTACATGATGCAACCATTCCAACTTGTTATGACACATTCATGTACCTTCCCCTCCGGAGTGCCGGAACTTCCGGAACCATCTAGAACATTCCCGATGAAAACACCAGAATCATTCTCCAACTCCGAAACAGGACTTTCCTTATATGAATCTTATTCTCCGGACCATTCCGGATCTCCTCGTGATATCTCGGATCCCATCCGAGACTCCGAACAACATTCGATCTCTTACTCATCATTCCATAACTACTCAATAACATCGAATCCTTAAGTGTGTCTCCCTACGGTTCGTGAATTATGCGGACATGATCGAGACACTTCTCCCAACAATAACCAATAGAGGAATCTGGAAATTCATATGGCTCCCACATATTTCTATGATTACTTTGTGATCGAATGAACCATTTACATAAGATACCAATTTCCCTTTGTCTCACGATAGTTTACTTATCCGAGGTTTTGATCGTCAGTATCTCTGCATACCTAGTTCAACCTTGTTACCGACAAGTACTCTTTTCTCGTTCCCGTGTTATGTGATCCCTTGTGATCCAGTCACATGCTTGCAAGCTAATTGGATGACATTCCACCGAGAGGGCCCAGAGTATATCTATCCGTCATATGGATGGACAAATCCCACTCTTGATTCATGTGTCTCAACCCATACTTTCCAAACACTCAATGCCACCTTTATAGCCACCCAGTTACGGTGTGGTGTTTGATGTCATCAAAGCATCATTCCGGTGATGGTGATAAGCATGATCTCATGGTCGAAGGAATTATGTTACTATGTATCAGAAAGCATATAGCAATTGAACTATTAAAATGACTTGATCTTTATGATACGCTTATCTATAGGAGTATGTCCATCATACCATTCTCCTAATGATATGATCTTGTTGTTAATAACATCTCAATGTTCATGATAGGGAAACCACAATCATCTATTAACCAACAAGCTAGTATTATGAAGAGGCTTTACTAGGGACTCTTATTTAGTTTACAAATCACACAAGTATTAATGTTTCCTTGTTAATACTGTTATAGCATTAATGTAAACATTTATCATAAACACAAAGATATAATAATAACTACATTTATTATTGACTCTAGGGCATATCTCCAACATGGACAACCCCGCCGAAGCGGAGAGCGCCGACAACCTCCTCTACTGGGGGCACTTCTTCGCGGAGCAGCGCGAACAGGAGCTCGCCTGGCACGAGGGACCGCCGAACGAGTCGCCGCCGAAGCGCAACAACTCGGCGTGTCGCCGGCGTTGGGGGAGTGCGCCAGGGCGGACGCTCGCCGCCTTGAAGATGGCACTGGAGGAGTCGCTCCGTGAAACGGCACCGAAAACGCCGCCGCTGCCGCCGATCGAGCCCTCCTCGCCGGATATTCTGGAATGGTCCAGGATGGACTGGGAGAAGGCGGAGCGGCAGCGCATCCTCGGCCTGCAGCAGCAGGCCGAGGAGCAGGCCGCCCGGCGTCGAGCGTTGTCTGGCCGTGAGCTGGCCTACCAGGGCGCCCCGCTCTACGTCCTGGACGACGACGACGAGGACGCAGGCCCGTCCTACCAGTCATGGAGGTACGGCGACCCTGGCTAGGGCAGCTCCCGCCAGAACCAGCCGTCGAGCGACGACGACGACGGTGGAGAGGATGACGGCCGAGCCGACCCAAGCTACACGGCGTTCTACAACAACCTCGGCATGTAGGACGGCGAAGACACCGGCGGCGGTCTTTTTTAAGTTTATTATGTATTAGTTAAATTTGATGTGATCCGCCTATATTCGCCCATATTTAACGAAATTTGGCCGAACATGGAAACTCGGCCTGAGTACGCGAGTAGGAAAATGGGCATACCCAGACCGAAAACTAGTTCCGTCCGGCCAAACGGACTGATTTTCGGCCTGGGTTCGGCCAACGAGTGGAGACGCTCTTAGCATTCGTTCGAATCTGAAATGGCCACGAAGCTACTATGATCGGGAACAAAAGTCAAGGGACGCGCATGATTTGGTGCATCTACCCCAATGTCGTTGCCATCTCTACCAGATCACGATTCGGCTACTAGCATCCTTCACATCAGAGCCGGGTTGGTACATACAAACACAAACCTGCAAGTTGCATCGGACACACATGGAATTATTAATATTTTGTAAATGAGCAAGTTTGTATGATAGGCCTTTGTTGCCGTTTATGATCCGTGTAGTATAGAAGTTATAGCTTCCACAAATGGCAACGGAAACATTACCCTAAGGGAAAAATAATCGGCATTTTGGTGGCTCGCTGCCTTTGCCATGTGTCCAAGGGAAGGAGACGATGGTTCATTGGAGACCAGACGGTGGAACCTTAAACCCTTAGAGCAACCGATGTTTTAAGGTTCCGTCAAAGAAAAATGTCCCGCATAGATCCTAAAGGTTTGCGAAAACCTTTAAAAAATTTAAGGCACACCATAAAGAAAACCGAAACGGTATACACCAAAATTTCGCGACCTAACTGATGTGCATGATTTCTTCGCGCATCTACGGCCAAACGGTCCGCATTGCTGTTGTTGTCCTCTGCTACTAGCATCCTTCACATGACAGCCTCTGAGTGTTGTACTCACTCTTGTGTTGAAGATCACAGTTTGGTCGGTGCATACAAAACTGAACTTGCAAGTTGCATCAAACGGACATGGAATTACTATTAGTTTGCGAATGAGCATGTCGGTCTGATAGAACTTTGTTGTAGTTTGTGAGTTGTGTATATAGGAACTATAACTTCCCCCAAATGGTCATGGAAACATTAGTGTAAGAACAAAAAATATGGATTTGGTGGGATGTTGCCTTTGACATCTGTACAAATGAAGGAGATGACAGTTCGTTGGAGACCAGCAGATGGGACCGCACACCTTTACCGACAACAGTAACTACTCCTTTCACCATAGACAGAGATAATTAGGCGGAGATTTAACCTAGTGACATTTATATGTTTGGCCGATACACGGTTTTAGGTTGTATATTGCAAAGATTATTGTTGTCCGGTCGTCCCATTTTGGCTTGTTAACGAAAATTACAGAAACCCACCACAACTGGGGCTAGGGTAACAAAAAACCACCACCTTTCGAGTTTGTGATAAAACCCACCACTCTAGCATAACACCGTGTAAAATACCCACCACTTTCTAGTAAGCCCTATGACAGTATTATGCTAGAGTGGTGTTTTTTGTCACAACCCCCAAAAGTGGTGGTTTTTTGTTACCCTAGCCCCCAATTATGGTGGATTTCTGTAATTTACTCCGAACAGAAAGATATCTCAAAATGTGGCATGTCATATGACCATAACGTCTACCACAGAGCTACTACATTGAAGGTGGGGATACTCACAACAACACATGAACTTCCATGTGGTCCTTATGAGTTATGGCGGTATTGAACTTCTCGAAAACATCAATTGCATGGTTGTTGCACTATACGGAATAACATGTTATGCGAGTGTATATATTTAAGCACGAGAAGAGAGAACCAACATGATCATAACTTGCAAAGAACCCATCATGTGCACCCGCGGTCGAGTATAGCCTACCCATCTATAGGTTCATATTAGCATATACCCACAAGATACACAGCTTTTTTCCAGGATAGGTGAGACTCTTTTGGCAATGTTGTTAGAACCATATACATTTTAGGAAAAAAATTCAAACTGATATACATACTAGGATTTGGGGGCATCAGGATTAGTAAATATACTTGTTCGAGATCTCTTTCGGCGTAAAACCCATGGCACACTCGGTCGAATAATCAGTCTTCTCTAACTTTCGGACCATTCATTAAAGACAGTTTCTTCTTCTCGCGTTCTGCGTTGGTTCATGGAGTTGAAACACTTGATCACACACGCGTCATCAAGCCAAGTGGCTTCGCTCTTAAAAATTCTGTCGACTGAGATGACTCACATAGGCGAATCCAAAATGCTAATCGGGAGTAGCTAGTTGAAGGCGTGTGACTCGATTTGACTCTTTTCTCTACAAGTTAGAATTTGCATACAGAAGGTGGATCACATGTATTTAGTATTGATCTAAACTTCACACGAAGCTACGAGGTTAGGTGACTTTGCTCCCACTGACCGCGAAAAGAGATTTGTATCGTTGTAGTGCAATTTCTCTGTGTCCTTCTGTTTTTCTCGTTCTAGCGCCCTAAGTTTAACTCCACTGGGACGACCCATCCGGTCACCCCAACCGGTCCGTTTCTGTCTGTTTGGGTCGGGGCCCGGTCAATTTGGGGCTGTGATCCGGCCTGTCCGGACGACCACGCACAGCGGCCCGACCCATTTGTCTGTCTCCCTCCTGTTGTCACCAGTTGACACCCTCGCGATGGGACGTTAATGGCGACGTGATGTCAGCTTTCAGCGCCGGCGGCTTCTGATGTCTACGCACTTATATTATTGTAGACATTTGCCTCCAAATGCAGATGTTTGTAGAGGAGCAGCAAGTTTCCCTTAAATGGATTATCCAAGGTTTATCGAACTCAGGAAGGAAGTGGTTAAAGGTATCTCTCTCAAGCAACCCTGCAATCAAGATACAAGAAATCTCTTGTGTCCCCAACACACCCAATATACTTGTCAGGTGTATAGGTGCACTAGTTCGGTGAAGAGATAGTAAAATACACTTATAAGGAAACAGTGCCAGAAAAGAGCTTGACGGGAGGAAAAGGTTGAAATTGTCATGTAGTTCCCCGTGGCGGCACCAGAAAAGACTCTGATGGCGTGGAAGAGACTAAAGGAAAGCAAACAAAGATGGAAACAAGCAAACATGCAAGATATCTAGTTGTAAACGGTGTTTCAATGCCTAGAAATAAGGCCTAGGGATCATACTTTCACTAGTAAACACTCTCAATAAATGTATTCTCTTCATGATACTACCCTGAACTACTCTCCGGTTGGACACTCTAATCCACGGTAGGGCTATAACAGCACTCCTTAAAGTCCGCCTTCCCCAATCTAGATAACCCCACACTGTCACCTTGAGCGCTAGATGGTTCCAACAAACACCACAATTTCATAGAGACAACCAACTCAAAATATACTCATGATAAGGATTTATAAACTCTAGCCTAAGTGCCACCATGGTGTGCACGCTGTCACTTTCACACACGTGGGGAGAGTATAGTCTATTGAAGCACTTGAGTATTTATGTAGACTCTAGCCTAAGTGCCACCACGGCGTGCCCGATGTCACTTTCACACACGTGGGGAGAGCCAGAGATCTATTAACGCACTTGAGTAGCAAAATAGATCTACTTGATTACAAAGCTCATGACCATAATATGATCATGCATAGAGAGAGATGAACACATAACTACCGGTAGAGCCCTTAGCCTCGAGGAAGAACTACTTCCTCCTCATCATGAAAATCAGTAACGGTGATAAAGATGGTGGTGGAGATCGATGAAGATGGCTCCGGGGGCACTTCCCCGTCCCTGCACGGTGCCGGAACAGAGACTTATGTCCCTCGAATCTCATAGGACTTTGTAAATATTTTGTAAATGAGCAAGTTTGTATGATAGGCCTTTGTTGTCTCTTATGATCCGTGTAGTATAGAAGCTATAGCTTCCACAAATGGAGACGGAAACATTACTCTAAGAAGAAAATAATCTGTATTTTGGTGGCTCACTGCCTTTGCCATGTGTTCAAGGGAAGGAGACGATGGTTTCATTGGAGACCACACGATGGAACCTTAAACCCTTAGAGCAACCGCCGTTTTAAGGTTCCGTCAAAGAAAAATGCCCCGCATAGATCACAAAGATTCGCGAAAACCTTAAAAAAGTTTTAAGGCGCACCATAAAGAAAACCGAAACAGTATATACCAAGTTTTCGCGACCAAACCAACATGCATGATTTGTCCGTGCATCTGTAGACGGTCCTCATTGCTATTGTTGTCCTCTGCTACTAGCATCCTTCACATGGCAGCCTTTGAGTGTTGTACTCATTCTAGTGTTGAAGATCACAGTTTGGTCGGTGCATACAAAACTGAACCTGCAAGTTGCATCAAACGCGCATGGAATTAATATTAGTTTGTGAATGAGCATGTCGGTCTGATAGAACTTTGTTGTAGTTTGTGAGGTGTGTATATAGGAACTATAACTTCCCCAAATGGTCGTGGAAACATTAGTGTAAGAACAAAAAAATATGGATTTGGTGGGATGTTGCCTTTGACATCCATACAAATGAAGGAGATGACAGTTCGTTGGAGACCAGGAGATAGGACCGCACACCTTTACCGACTATAGTAACTACACCTTTTAAAATAAGATAGAGATAATTAGGCGGAGATTTAACCTAGTGATATTTATATTTTTGGTCGGTACACGGTTTTAGATTGTATATTGCAGATATTATTGTTGTTCGGTCCCATTTTGGCTAGTAAACGACAATGCGTGTTGAGATCTCGAATGGAAGAGAAAATTACAAAAACCACCACAATTGAGGCTAGGGTAACAAAAAACCACCACCTTTTGAGTTTGTGACAATAACCCACCACTCTAGCGTAACACCGTTTCAAATAGCCACCACTTTCTCGTAACCTTTGTGACGGTATTATGCTAGAGTGGTGTTTTTTTGTCAAAACCCCAAAAAGTGGTTTTTTTTGTTATTCAATTGTGGTGGATTTCTGTAATTTACTTCGAATAGAAAGATATCTCAAAATGCGGCGTGTCATATGACCAGACCGTCTACCACAAAGCTATTACATTGAAGGTGGGGATACTCACAGCAACACATGAACTTCCATGTGCTCCTTATGAAGGTATTAAACTTCCTCAAAACATTAATTGCACAGTTGTTGCACTATACGGAATAAACATGTTAGGCGAATGTACATATTTAAGCACAAGAAGAGATAACAAACATGATCATAACTCGCAAAAAACCCATCATGTGCACCCGCGGTCGAGTATAGCCTACCTATCGATAGGTTCATATTAGCATACATCGACAAAGTACACAACTTTTTACATGATAGTTGAGTCTCTTTTGGCAATGTTGTTAGAACCATATACATTTTAGGATTTTATCCAAAACCGGTATACATCCTAGTATTTGGAAGCATCGGGATTTGCAAATATACATGCTTCTGATTCTTTTCGACATAAAACCCATGGCATACTTAGTCGAATATTCACTCTTCTCTAGATTTGAGACCATCCATTAGAGAAACGGTCTTCCTTGGTTCATGGAATTGGCACGCCTTATCACACAAGAAACACGAAGCCAAGTAGCTTCGATCTTGATTATTCTATCGACAGTAGGAAAATCCAAAATGTTAATTGGGGGGAGTCGCTAGTTAAAGTTGTGTGACTCGGTTTGACTCTTTTCTCTAGAAGTTAGGATTTGCATACAGAAGATCGTTCAAATGTATTCAGTATATTGATCTAAAATTCCCACGAAGCTACAAGGTTATGTCACTTTGCTCCTACTGGCCGCGAAAAGAGATTTGTATCATTGTAGTGCAATTTCTCCGTGTCCTTTTGTTTTTCTCATTCCAGCGCCCTAAGTGACTGGAGTCACCGTCTCATTTTCATTGTCGTCTTCTGACCGTAGGAGTGTATCACGCAAGAGACTGCTGTGATGTGACGTTCGAGCTAGTAGCTCATCTGAAAAAGTCCAAAATAAACCTGTAGAAGAAATCTAAATTGAACCCTAAACTAATAATTCCTAAAATTGGCACTTTGAATGCTATGATCCCGATCTATTTTGAACCTTGGACCTGTTTGCCTCACCGGGATAGTTCGGATCCAGACCGAGATTGCAGTCTACCTCACTGACATGTAGACCCCACTTGTACGAATCTTCTTCCCCAAATCTCCATTTTCATCATTTTCTCGTAAACCTCCACTCTCCCTCTGACCGCCGGCCTACGCCCCTCATGCTCTTCCACACCGTCATCCCCTCCTTCCCCAGTCTCGCGTGATTCCCGCACCGCCGCGAAATCCTAGAGGTGAGCATATCGAACCTACGTCGAGGACATCTGTCGGGTGTTGCCCGGTCAAGGCCAGCGTCCAAAGTGGCAGTCGGAGGGCCGGTGTGACGGAGATTGGTAGGGCCACCCGGGCGGCGGCCTAGGTCGCAAAGCAAAGGCAGTAGAGCCAGTGCTGGACGGTGATGCGGTCCACCTCCACGCAAGAAAAGAAAATAATAATGATAATAATAGTTTGAGTTGCCACGTTAGCAAATCCCAGCTGAAATAGTCAAAGGTTTCAAATAGACCGGGACTATCGAGTTCGGAGTGCCGATTTCAGGAATTATGAGTTCGGATTCGATTTAGCTTTCGTCTATGATTTCAATGTTTGTTTTGGATTTTTTTTCCTAACTCATTCGTATTTGTGAGATGTACATACATAAGTCAAGGACACACGAGTCGAGCTAGTACCATCGTAGATTCAGAATATAGAAGCAACCTGAAAACACTTTTGGATAGTTAGACGTCGTCATAGTTTTGGATAGTTTTTTCTTTTTAGGGAAAAAGAATTTCAACACAGTTTTGGATAGTTGGATGTCACAATTTTACAAGATGTTTTGTCCCTTCGGTAGCAAACTGTACGCCACCGGCCCGTTCCTGTCCCGTCCAATCAAACGAATCTCCAGGCAGGAACAAGAGTTATTTTTTTCTCTTCCGTTCAACCGTCCAGTCCCGACATACGCCTCGCAGTCTGGGTCGTCCTGGTCAAACCTGTAGGTCCCACGGTGCACATTTTTGGAAACATCAGAACCAAGCTAGACCCACCGTTGTGCTGTGCAAAGAAGACACACTACAGGAATAACAGGAAACGCCGACGGCCTTCTTTTACGCCGACGGCTAAAGGTCGGCCCCGTCGGCGTAACTCGGCTGGCTCGTCAGCTGGGCCAGGTGGCCGTCGGCGTAGGGCGAAATCCTCCGACGGCGGCCGTCGGCGTAAACAAAACCGTCGGCGAAACCCCACGACTTCTGACGGTGACCGTCGGCGTAAGGGGCCACGTGTCCCTGCCAGCCGTCCCACCTGACGGCCGCGGGCAACGACGTAAGGTCGCGTTGCTACGCCGACGGCCAGGCCGTCGGCCTATCTTGCCAGCAGGTTTACGCCGACGGCAATGCCTTCGGCTTAGGTAGATATTTTTCCTATTTTTCTCCAAATTATAAAATTCAAATAGTTGCATAATTTATTTCCCACTATAATTTTAATGTAGATGCAATTTATAAATAATTTGGTGATTGTACGATAACAACGCGTATCCTGCCACCCGCATTGAATAACGACGCGAATTTTTCGGAACCCAATGCTAAGCATAAATGTGAAATAGAAAAAACAAAATACACATATAATGCACAAATACAACAAAAATATTAAAGATATATCTCATTTTATGGACCACGGGGAACAGAACCCTCTCTATCGGGGAAACCCTAGAAACCCTCTCCTTTAGGGACCCTCGGGCATCGAACCCACTATTTGGAGAAACCCTCCACCGAGTGAAGGTTATCACATGTACGCTTGTAAAGGCCAAAAAAGTATATTGGTATGACCTAAACAAACCTAAATTACCAAAAAGTATATTGGTAAACCCTCGTACATGCGATAACACTTAGAGAAGAGGCTCCCGCCGCGGGTCAAACGAGGGTAGACCGGTGGAACCCCGGGACTATCCTTGGTTTTCCATGTAGATATGACCTAAACAAGCCTAAACTACCAAGAGAGTGCGTTGTTCAACCCTCGTAGGAGAATGCTACGGGGGTAGACCCGCGGGTCCCTCGGATTAGGGTTTCGTCGGAAAAGGACCGCCCGAGTGCCGGGATGCCACGGGAACATGCGTGTGTCCCTAGCATACATGCACAAGGGTGGTGGATTGCCCCTAGACGGAAAACCTATCTCCCGGGTGTGATCGTTCATGTTGCATGCGATAACACCTATAGAAGTGTGTTGGACATGTAGGAGTAGGCTCCCGTCGCGGGTCAAACGAGGGTAGACCGGTGGAACCCTAGGCCTATCCTTGGTTTTCCATGTAGATATGACCTAAACAAGCCTAAACCACCAAGAGAGTGCGTTGTTCAACCCTCGTACGGAGAATGCTACGTGGGTAGACCCATGGTCCCTCGGATTAGGGTTTCGTCGGAAAAGGACCGCCGAAAGTGCCGGATGCCACGGAACATGCGTGTGGCCCAAGCATACAATAACAAGGGTGGTGGATTGCCCCAACACCGAAAAACAAGCAACCCGGTGTGACCGTCCATGTTGCATGCGATAACACCTATAGAAGTGTGTGGACATGTAGGAGTAGGCTCCCGCCGCGGGTCAAACGAGGGTAGACCGGTGGAACCCTGGGCCTATCCTTGGTTTTCCATGTAGATATGACCTAAACAAGCCTAAACCACCAAGAGAGTGTGTTGTTCAACCCTCGTACGGAGAATGCTACGGGGGTAGACCCACGGGTCCCTCGGATTAGGGTTTCCTCGGAAAAGGATCGCCCGAGTGCCGGGATGCCACGGGAACATGCGTGTGGCCCTAGCATACATGCACAAGGGTGGTGGATTGCCCCTAGACGGAAAACCTAGCTCCCGGGTGTGACCGTCCACGTTGCATGCGATAACACCTATAGAAGTGTGCTGGACATGTAGGAGTAGGCTCCCGCCGCGGGTCAAACGAGGGTAGACCGGTGGAACCCTGGGCCTATCCTTGGTTTTCCATGTAGATATGACCTAAACAAGCCTAAACCACCAAGAGAGTGCGTTGTTCAACCCTCGTACGGAGAATGCTACGGGGGTAGACCCGCGGGTCCCTCGGATTTGGGTTTCGTTGGAAAAGGACCGCCAGAGTGCCGGGATGCCACGGGAACATGCGTGTGTCCCTAGCATACATGCACAAGGGTGGTGGATTGCCCCTAGACGGAAAACCTAGCTCCCGGGTGTGACCGTCCACGTTGCATGCGATAACACCTATAGAAGTGTGCTGGACATGTAGGAGTAGGCTCCCGCCGCGGGTCAAACGAGGTAGACCGGTGGAACCCTGGGCCTATCCTTTGTTTCCCATGTAGATATGACCTAAACAAGCCTAAACCACCAAGAGAGTGTGTTGTTCAACCCTCGTACGGAGAATGCTACGGGGGTAGACCCGCGGGTCCCTCGGATTAGGGTTTCGTCGGAAAAGGACCGCCCGAGTGCCGGGATGCCACGGGAACATGCGTGTGGCCCTAGCATACATGCACAAGGGTGGTGGATTGCCCCTAGACGGAAAACCTAGCTCCCAGGTGTGACCGTCCACGTTGCATGCGATAACACCTATAGAAGTGTGCTGGACATGTAGGAGTAGGCTCCCGCCGCGGGTCAAACGAGGGTAGACCGGTGGAACCCTGGGCCTATCCTTGGTTTTCCATGTAGATATGACCTAAACAAGCCTAAACCACCAAGAGAGTGCGTTGTTCAACCCTCGTACGGAGAATGCTACGGGGGTAGACCCGCGGGTCCCTCGGATTAGGGTTTTGTCGGAAAAGGACCGCCCGGGTGCAGAGATGCCACGGGAATATGCGTGTGGCCCTAGCATACATGCACAAGGGTGGTGGATTGCCCTAGAAGGAAAACCTAGCTCCCGGGTGTGACCGTCCACGTTGCATGCGATAACACCTATAGAAGTGTGCTGGACATGTAGGAGTAGGCTCCCGCCGCGGGTCAAACGAGGGTAGACCGGTGGAACCCTAGGCCTATCCTTGGTTTTCCATGTAGATATGACCTAAACAAGCCTAAACCACAAAGAGAGTGCGTTGTTCAACCCTCGTACGGAGAATGCTACGGGGGTAGACCCGCGGGTCCCTCGGATTAGGGTTTCGTCGGAAAAGGACCGCCCGAGTGCCGGGATGCCACGGGAACATGCGTGTGGCCCTAGCATACATGCACAAGGGTGGTGGATTGCCCCTAGACGGAAAACCTAGCTCCCGGGTGTGACCGTCCACGTTGCATGCGATAACACCTATAGAAGTGTGCTGGACATGTAGGAGTAGGCTCCCGCCGCGGGTCAAACGAGGGTAGACCGGTGGAACCCTGGGCCTATCCTTGGTTTTCCATGTAGATATGACCTAAACAAGCCTAAACCACCAAGAGAGTGCGTTGTTCAACCCTCGTACGGAGAATGCTACGTGGGTAGACCCGCGGGTCCCTCGGATTAGGGTTTCGTCAGAAAAGGACCGCCCGAGTGCCGGGATGCCACGGGAACATGCGTGTGGCCCTAGCATACATGCACAAGGGTGGTGGATTGCCCCTACACGGAAAACCTAGCTCCCGGGTGTGACCGTCCACGTTGCATGCGATAACACCTATCGAAGTGTGCTGGACATGTAGGAGTAGGCTCCTGCCGCGGGTCAAACGAGGGTAGACCGGTGGAACCCTGGGCCTATCCTTGGTTTTCCATGTAGATATGACCTAAACAAGCCTAAACCACCAAGAGAGTGCGTTGTTCAACCCTCGTACGGAGAATGCTACGTGGGTAGACCCTTGGTCCCTCGGATTAGGGTTTCGGAAAAGGACCGCCTGAGTGCCGGATGCCACGGAACATGCGTGTGGCCCTAGCATACATGCACAAGGGTGGTGGATTGCCCTAGACGGAAAACCTAGCTCCCGGTGTGACCGTCCACGTTGCATGCGATAACACCTATAGAAGTGTCTTTGGACATGTAGGAGTAGGCTCCCTGGCAGGTCAAACGAGGGTAGACAGGTGGAACCCTGGGCCTATCCTTGGTTTTCCATGTAGATATGACCTAAACAAGCCTAAACCACCAAGAGAGTGTGTTGTTCAACCTCGTCGGAGAATGCTACGGGTAGACCCGCAGGTCCCTTGGATTAGGGTTTCGTCGAAAAAGACCGCCCGAGTGCCGAGATGCCACGGGAACATGCGTGTGGCCCTAGCATACATGCACAAGGGTGGTGGATTGCCCCTAGACGGAAAACCTAGCTCCCGGGTGTGACCGTCCACGTTGCATGCGATAACACCTATAGAAGTGTGTTGGACATGTAGGAGTAGGCTCCCGCCGCGGGTCAAACGAGGGTAGACCGGTGGAACCCTGGGCCTATCCTTGGTTTTCCATGTAGATATGACCTAAACAAGCCTAAACCACCAAGAGAGTGCGTTGTTCAACCCTCGTACGGAGAATGCTACGGGGGTAGACCCGCGGGTCCCTCGGATTAGGGTTTCGTCGGAAAAGGACCGCCCGAGTGCCGAGATGCCACGGGAATATGCGTGTGGCCCTAGCATACATGCACAAGGGTGGTGGATTTCCCTAGAAGGAAAACCTAGCTCCCGGGTGTGACCGTCCACGTTGCATGCGATAACACCTATAGAAGTGTGCTGGACATGTAGGAGTAGGCTCCCGCCGCGGGTCAAACGAGGGTAGACCGGTGGAACCCTGGGCCTATCCTTGGTTTTCCATGTAGATATGACCTAAACAAGCCTAAACCACCAAGAGAGTGCGTTGTTCAACCCTCGTACGGAGAATGCTACGGGGGTAGACCCGCGGGTCCCTCGGATTAGGGTTTCGTCGGAAAAGGACCGCCCGAGTGCCGGGATGCCACGGGAACATGCGTGTGGCCCTAGCATACATGCACAAGGGTGGTGGATTGCCCCTAGACGGAAAACCTAGCTCCCGGGTGTGACCGTCCACGTTGCATGCGATAACACCTATAGAAGTGTGCTGGACATGTAGGAGTAGGCTCCCGCCGCGGGTCAAACGAGGGTAGACCGGTGGAACCCTAGGCCTATCCTTGGTTTTCCATGTAGATATGACCTAAACAAGCCTAAACCACCAAGAGAGTGCGTTGTTCAACCCTCGTACGGAGAATGCTACGGGGGTAGACCCGCGGGTCCCTCGGATTAGGGTTTCGTCGGAAAAGGACCGCCCCAGTGCCGGATGCCACGGAACATGCGTGGCCCTAGCACACATGCACAAGGGTGGTGGATTGCCCTAGACGGAAAACCTAGCTCCCGGGTGTGACCGTCCACGTTGCATGCGATAACACCTATAGAAGTGTCCTGGACATGTAGGAGTAGGCTCCCGCCGCGGGTCAAACGAGGGTAGACCGGTGGAACCCTGGGCCTATCCTTGGTTTTCCATGTAGATATGACCTAAACAAGCCTAAACCACCAAGATAGTGCGTTGTTCAACCCTCGTACGGAGAATGCTACGGGTAGACCATGGTCCCTCGGATTAGGGTTTCGTCGGAAAAGGACCGCCTGAGTGCCGGGATGCCACGGGAACATGCGTGTGGCCCTAGCATACATGCACAAGGGTGGTGGATTGCCCCTAGACGGAAAACCTAGCTCCCGGGTGTGACCGTCCACGTTGCATGCGATAACACCTATAGAAGTGTGCTGGACATGTAGGAGTAGGCTCCCGCCGCGGGTCAAACGAGGGTAGACCGGTGGAACCCTGGGCCTATCCTTGGTTTTCCATGTAGATATGACCTAAACAAGCCTAAACCACCAAGAGAGTGCGTTGTTCAACCCTCGTCTGAACCTCGGAGAATGCTACGGGGGTAGACCCGCGGGTCCCTCGGATTAGGGTTTCATCGGAAAAGGACCGCCCGAGTGCCGAGATGCCACGGGAACATGCGTGTGGCCCTAGCATACATGCACAAGGGTGGTGGATTGCCCTAGAAGGAAAACCTAGCTCCCGGGTGTGACCGTCCACGTTGCATGCGATAACACCTATAGAAGTGTGCTGGACATGTAGGAGTAGGCTCCCGCCGCGGGTCAAACGAGGGTAGACCGGTGGAACCCTGGGCCTATCCTTGGTTTTCCATGTAGATATGACCTAAACAAGCCTAAACCACCAAGAGAGTGCGTTGTTCAACCCTCGTACGGAGAATGCTACGGGGGTAGACCCGCGGGTCCCTCGGATTAGGGTTTCGTCGGAAAAGGACCGCCCGAGTGCCGGGATGCCACGGGAACATGCGTGTGGCCCTAGCATACATGCACAAGGGTGGTGGATTGCCCCTAGACGGAAAACCTAGCTCCCGGGTGTGACCGTCCACGTTGCATGCGATAACACCTATAGAAGTGTGCTGGACATGTAGGAGTAGGCTCCCGCCGCGGGTCAAACGAGGGTAGACCGGTGGAACCCTGGGCCTATCCTTGGTTTTCCATGTAGATATGACCTAAACAAGCCTAAACCACCAAGAGAGTGCGTTGTTCAACCCTCGTACGGAGAATGCTACGGGGTAGACCCGCGGGTCCCTCGGATTAGGGTTTCGTCGGAAAAGGACCGCCCGAGTGCCGGGATGCCACGAGAACATGCGTGTGGCCCTAGCATACATGCACAAGGGTGGTGGATTGCCCCTAGACGGAAAACCTAGCTCCCGGGTGTGACCGTCCATGTTGCATGCGATAACACCTATAGAAGTGTGTGGACATGTAGGAGTAGGCTCCCGCCGCGGGTCAAACGAGGGTAGACTGGTGGAACCCTGGGCCTATCCTTGGTTTTCCATGTAGATATGACCTAAACAAGCCTAAACCACCAAGATAGTGTGTTGTTCAACCCTCGTACGGAGAATGCTACGGGGGTAGACCCGCGGGTCCCTCGGATTAGGGTTTCGTCGGAAAAGGACCGCCCGAGTGCCGGGATGCCACGGGAACATGCGTGGCCCTAGCATACATGCACAAGGGTGGTGGATTGCCCCTAGACGGAAAACCTAGCTCCCAGGTGTAACCGTCCACGTTGCATGCGATAACACCTAGAGAAGTGTCTTTGGACATGTAGGAGTAGGCTCGCCGCTGGTCAAGCGAGGGTAGACGGTGGAACCCTGGGCCTATCCTTGGTTTTCCATGTAGATATGACCTAAACAAGCCTAAACCACCAAGAGAGTCGTTGTTCAACCTCGCACGGAGAATGCTACGGGGTAGACCCGGGTCCCTCGGATTAGGGTTTAAATGGAAAAGGACCGCCTGAGTGCCGGGATGCCACGGGAACATGCGTGTGGCCCTAGCATACATGCACAAGGGTGGTGGATTGCCCCTAGACGGAAAACCTAGCTCCCGGTGTGACCGTCCACGTTGCATGCGATAACACCTATAGAAGTGTGTGGACATGTAGGAGTAGGCTCCGCCATGGTCAAACGAGGGTAGACCGGTGGAACCCTGGGCCTATCCTTGGTTTTCCATGTAGATATGACCTAAACAAGCCTAAACCACCAAGAGAGTGCGTTGCTAAACCCTCGTACGGAGAATGCTACGGGGGTAGACCCGCGGGTCCCTCGGATTAGGGTTTCGTCGGAAAAGGACCGCCAGTGCCGGATGCCACGGAACATGCGTGGCCCTAGCATACATGCACACGGGTGGTGGATTGCCCCTAGACGGAAAACCTAGCTCCCGGTGTGACCGTCCACGTTGCATGCGATAACACCTATAGAAGTGTGCTGGACATGTAGGAGTAGGCTCCCGCCGCGGGTCAAACGAGGGTAGACCGGTGGAACCCTGGGCCTATCCTTGGTTTTCCATGTAGATATGACCTAAACAAGCCTAAACCACCAAGAGAGTGCGTTGTTCAACCCTCGTACGGAGAATGCTACGGGGGTAGACCCGCGGGTCCCTCGGATTAGGGTTTCGTCGGAAAAGGACCGCCCGAGTGCCGAGATGCCAGTGGAACATGCGTGGCCCTAGCATACATGCACAAGGGTGGTGGATTGCCCTAGACGGAAAACCTAGCTCCAGGTGTGACCGTCCACGTTGCATGCGATAACACCTATAGAAGTGTCTTTGGACATGTAGGAGTAGGCTCCTTGGCAGGTCAAACGAGGGTAGACCGGTGGAACCGTGGGCCTATCCTTGGTTTTCCATGTAGATATGACCTAAACAAGCCTAAACCACCAAGAGAGTGCGTTGTTCAACCCTCGTACGGAGAATGCTACGGTGGTAGACCCGCGGGTCCCTCGGATTAGGGTTTCGTAAGAAAAGGACCGCCCGAGTGCCGGGATGCCACGGGAACATGCGTGTGGCCCTAGCATACATGCACAAGGGTGGTGGATTGCCCCTAGACGGAAAACCTAGCTCCCGGGTGTGACCGTCCATGTTGCATGCGATAACACCTATAGAAGTGTGTGGACATGTAGGAGTAGGCTCCCGCCATGTGGTCAAGCGAGGGTAGACGGTGGAACCCTGGGCCTATCCTTGGTTTTCCATGTAGATATGACGTAAACAAGCCTAAACCACCAAGAGAGTGCGTTGTTCAACCCCGCGTACGGAGAATGCTACGGGGTAGACCCGGTCCCTCGGATTAGGGTTTCGTGGAAAAGGACCGCCTGAGTGCCGGATGCCAGGAACATGCGTGGCCCTAGCATACATGCACAAGGGTGGTGGATTGCCCCTAGACGGAAAACCTAGCTCCCGGGTGTGACCGTCCACGTTGCATGCGATAACACCTATAGAAGTGTGCTGGACATGTAGGAGTAGGCTCCCGCCGCGGGTCAAACGAGGGTAGACCGGTGGAACCCTGGGCCTATCCTTGGTTTTCCATGTAGATATGACCTAAACAAGCCTAAACCACCAAGAGAGTGCGTTGTTCAACCCTCGTACGGAGAATGCTACGGGGGTAGACCCGCGGGTCCCTCGGATTAGGGTTTCGTCGGAAAAGGACCGCCCGAGTGCCGGGATGCCACGGGAACATGCGTGTGGCCCTAGCATACATGCACAAGGGTGGTGGATTGCCCTAGAAGGAAAACCTAGCTCCCGGGTGTGACCGTCCACGTTGCATGCGATAACACCTATAGAAGTGTGCTGGACATGTAGGAGTAGGCACCGCCGTGGTCAAACGAGGGTACCGGTGGAACCCTGGCCTATCCTTGGTTTTCCATGTAGATATGACCTAAACAAGCCTAAACCACCAAGAGAGTCGTTGTTCAACCCTCGACGGAGAATGCTACGGGGTAGACCCGGGTCCCTCGGATTAGGGTTTAAATGGAAAAGGACCGCCAGTGCCGGATGCCACGGAACATGCGTGGCCCTAGCATACATGCACAAGGGTGGTGGATTGCCCCTAGACGGAAAACCTAGCTCCCGGGTGTGACCGTCCATGTTGCATGCGATAACACCTATAGAAGTGTGTGGACATGTAGGAGTAGGCTCCCGCCGCGGGTCAAACGAGGGTAGAACGGTGGAACCCTGGGCCTATCCTTGGTTTTCCATGTAGATATGACCTAAACAAGCCTAAACCACCAACAGAGTGCGTTGTTCAACCCTCGTACGGAGAATGCTACGGGGGTAGACCCATGGTCCCTCGGATTAGGGTTTCGTCGAAAAGGACCGCTTGAAAGTGCCGGATGCCACGGGAACATGCGTGGCCCTAGCATACATGCACAAGGGTGGTGGATTGCCCCTAGGCGGAAAACCTAGCTCCAGGTGTGACCGTCCACGTTGCATGCGATAACACCTATAGAAGTGTCTTTGGACATGTAGGAGTAGGCTCCATGGTCAAGCGAGGGTAGACCGTGGAACCCTGGGCCTATCCTTGGTTTTCCATGTAGATATGACCTAAACAAGCCTAAACCACCAAGAGAGTGCGTTGTTCAACCCTCGCACGGAGAATGCTACGGGGTAGACCCATGGTCCCTCGGATTAGGGTTCGTCGGAAAAGGACCGCCCGAGAGTGCCGGATGCCACGGAACATGCGTGGCCCTAGCATACATGCACAAGGGTGGTGGATTGCCCCTAGACGGAAAACCTAGCTCCGGTGTGACCGTCCACGTTGCATGCGATAACACCTATAGAAGTGTCTTTGGACATGTAGGAGTAGGCTCCCGCTGGTCAAGCGAGGGTAGACGGTGGAACCCTGGGCCTATCCTTGGTTTTCCATGTAGATATGACCTAAACAAGCCTAAACCACCAAGAGAGTGCGTTGTTCAACCCTCGACGGAGAATGCTACGGGTAGACCCGGGTCCCTCGGATTAGGGTTTTCGGAAAAGGACCGCCGAGTGCGGGATGCCACGGGAACATGCGTGTGGCCCTAGCATACATGCACAAGGGTGGTGGATTGCCCTAGGCGGAAAACCTAGCTCCCGGTGTGACCGTCCACGTTGCATGCGATAACACCTATAGAAGTGTCTTTGGACATGTAGGAGTAGGCTCCGCCGCGGGTCAAGCGAGGTAGACGGTGGAACCCTGGGCCTATCCTTGGTTTTCCATGTAGATATGACCTAAACAAGCCTAAACCACCAAGAGAGTGCGTTGTTCAACCCTCGCACGGAGAATGCTACGGGTAGACCCAGGTCCCTCGGATTAGGGTTTCGTGGAAAAGGACCGCCGAGTGCCGGATGCCACGGAACATGCGTGGCCCTAGCATACATGCACAAGGGTGGTGGATTGCCCTAGACGGAAAACCTAGCTCCCGGTGTGACCGTCCACGTTGCATGCGATAACACCTATAGAAGTGTCTTTGGACATGTAGGAGTAGGCTCCGCCAGGTCAAGCGAGGGTGACCGGTGGAACCCTGGGCCTATCCTTGGTTTTCCATGTAGATATGACCTAAACAAGCCTAAACCACCAAGAGAGTGCGTTGTTCAACCCTCGTCACGGAGAATGCTACGGGTAGACCCTTGGTCCCTCGGATTAGGGTTTCGTCGGAAAATGACCGTCCGAGTGCCGGATGCCACGGGAACATGCGTGTGGCCCTAGCATACATGCACAAGGGTGGTGGATTGCCCTAGACGGAAAACCTAGCTCCAGGTGTGACCGTCCACGTTGCATGCGATAACACCTATAGAAGTGTCTTTGGACATGTAGGAGTAGGCTCCCGTGAGTCAAACGAGGGTAGTCCGGTGGAACCCTGGGCCTATCCTTGGTTTCCCATGTAGATATGACCTAAACAAACCTAAACCACCAAGTGAGTGCGTTGTTCAACAATCGTACGGAGAATGCTACGGGTAGACCCTTGGTCCCTCGGATTAGGGTTTCGTCGGGAAAAGGACCGCCCGAGTGCTCGGATGCCACGGAACATGCGTGGCCCTAGCATACATGCACAAGGGTGGTGGATTGCCCTAGACGGAAAACCTAGCTCCCGGTGTGACCGTCCACGTTGCATGCGATAACACCTATAGAAGTGTCTTTGGACATGTAGGAGTAGGCTCCTTGTGGGTCAAACGAGGGTAGACCGGTGGAACCCTGGGACTATCCTTGGTTTTCCATGTAGATATGACCTAAACAAGCCTAAACCATCAAGAGAGTGCGTTGTTAAACCCTCGTACGGAGAATGCTACGGGTAGACCCATGAGTCCCTCGGATTAGGGTTTCGTCGGAAAAGGACCGCCAGTGCCGGATGCCACGGAACATGCGTGTGGCCCTAGCATACATGCACAAGGGTGGTGGATTGCCCCTAGACGGAAAACCTAGCTCCCGGTGTGACCGTCCACGTTGCATGCGATAACACCTATAGAAGTGTCTTTGGACATGTAGGAGTAGGCTCCTTGCAGGTCAAGCGAGGTAGACGGTGGAACCCTAGGCCTATCCTTGGTTTTCCATGTAGATATGACCTAAACAAGCCTAAACCACCAAGAGAGTCGTTGTTCAACCCTCGTCGGAGAATGCTACGGGGTAGACCATGAGGTCCCTCGGATTAGGGTTTAGTCGGAAAAGGACCGCCCGAGTGCTTGGGATGCCACGGAACATGCGTGTGGCCCTAGCATACATGCACAAGGGTGGTGGATTGCCCTAGGCGGAAAACCTAGCTCCCGGGTGTGACCGTCCACGTTGCATGCGATAACACCTATAGAAGTGTCTTTGGACATGTAGGAGTAGGCTCCGCTGTGGTCAAGCGAGGGTAGACGGTGGAACCTGGGCCTATCCTTGGTTTTCCATGTAGATATGACCTAAACAAGCCTAAACCACCAAGAGAGTCGTTGTTCAACCCTCGACGGAGAATGCTACGGGGTAGACCCAGGTCCCTCGGATTAGGGTTTATCGGAAAAGGACCGCTTGAGTGCTTGGGATGCCACGGGAACATGCGTGTGGCCCTAGCATACATGCACAAGGGTGGTGGATTGCCCCTAGACGGAAAACCTAGCTCCCGTGTGTGACCGTCCACGTTGCATGCGATAACACCTATAGAAGTGTGTTGGACATGTAGGAGTAGGCTCCATGTGGTCAAGCGAGGGTAGACCGTGGAACCCTGGGCCTATCCTTGGTTTTCCATGTAGATATGACCTAAACAAGCCTAAACCACCAAGAGAGCGTTGTTCAACCCTCGTGCGAGAATGCTACGGGGTAGACCCATGGTCCCTCGGATTAGGTTTCGTCGGAAAAGGACCGCCCAGTGCGGGATGCCACGGAACATCGTGTGGCCCTAGCATACATGCACAAGGGTGGTGGATTGCCCCTAGGCGGAAAACCTAGCTCCAGGTGTGACCGTCCACGTTGCATGCGATAACACCTATAGAAGTGTCTTTGGACATGTAGGAGTAGGCTCATGCCATGGTCAAGCGAGGGTAGACCGGTGGAACCCTGGGCCTATCCTTGGTTTTCCATGTAGATATGACCTAAACAAGCCTAAACCACCAAGAGAGTCGTTGTTCAACCCTCGTCACGGAGAATGCTACGGGTAGACCCTTGAGTCCCTCGGATTAGGGTTTAAATCGGAAAAGGACCGCCCGAGTGCGGGATGCCACGGAACATGCGTGTGGCCCTAGCATACATGCACAAGGGTGGTGGATTGCCCTAGACGGAAAACCTAGCTCCAGGTGTGACCGTCCACGTTGCATGCGATAACACCTATAGAAGTGTCTTTGGACATGTAGGAGTAGGCTCCGCCATGGTCAAGCGAGGTAGACGGTGGAACCCTGGGCCTATCCTTGGTTTTCCATGTAGATATGACCTAAACAAGCCTAAACCACAAAGAGAGTGCGTTGTTCAACCTCGACGGAGAGAATGCTACGGGGTAGACCCATGGGTCCCTCGGATTAGGGTTTAAATGGAAAAGGACCGCCGAGTGCTAGGGATGCCACAGGAACATGCGTGTGGCCCTAGAATACATGCACAAGGGTGGTGGATTGCCCCTAGACGGAAAACCTAGCTCCCGGGTGTGACCGTCCATGTTGCATGCGATAACACCTATAGAAGTGTGTGGACATGTAGGAGTATGCTACCTGGTGGTCAAACGAGGGTAGACCGGTGGAACCCTGGGCCTATCCTTGGTTTTCCATGTAGATATGACCTAAACAAGCCTAAACCACCAAGAGAGTGCGTTGTTCAACCCTCGTACGGAGAATGCTACGGGGGTAGACCCGCGGGTCCCTCGGATTAGGGTTTCGTCGGAAAAGGACCGCCCGAGTGCGGGATGCCACAGGAACATGCGTGTGGCCCTAGCACACATGCACAAGGGTGGTGGATTGCCCCTAGACGGAAAACCTAGCTCCCGGGTGTGACCGTCCACGTTGCATGCGATAACACCTATAGAAGTGTCTTTGGACATGTAGGAGTAGGCTCCCTTGGCAGGTCAAGCGAGGTAGACTGGTGGAACCCTGGGCCTATCCTTGGTTTTCCATGTAGATATGACCTAAACAAGCCTAAACCACCAAGAGAGTGCGTTGTTCAACCCTCGTACGGAGAATGCTACGGGGGTAGACCCGCGGGTCCCTCGGATTAGGGTTTTGTCGGAAAAGGACCGCCCGAGTGCCGGGATGCCACGGGAACATGCGTGTGGCCCTAGCATACATGCACAAGGGTGGTGGATTGCCCCTAGACGGAAAACCTAGCTCCCAGGTGTGACCGTCCACGTTGCATGCGATAACACCTATAGAAGTGTCTTTGGACATGTAGGAGTAGGCTCACTTGTGGTCAAGCGAGGTAGACGGTGGAACCCTGGGCCTATCCTTGGTTTTCCATGTAGATATGACCTAAACAAGCCTAAACCACCAAGAGAGTGCGTTGTTCAACCCTCACGGAGAATGCTACGGGTAGACCCATGAGTCCCTCGGATTAGGGTTTCGTCGGAAAAGGACCGCCCGAGTGCTGGGATGCCACGGGAACATGCGTGTGGCCCTAGCATACATGCACAAGGGTGGTGGATTGCCCCTAGACGGAAAACCTAGCTCCAGGGTGTGACCGTCCACGTTGCATGCGATAACACCTATAGAAGTGTGCTGGACATGTAGGAGTAGGCTCCCGCCAGGTCAAGCGAGGTAGACGGTGGAACCTGGGCCTATCCTTGGTTTTCCATGTAGATATGACCTAAACAAGCCTAAACCACCAAGAGAGTCGTTGTTCAACCCTCGTCGGAGAATGCTACGGGGGTAGACCATGGTCCCTCGGATTAGGGTTTCGTCGGAAAAGGACCGCCAGTCTTGGGATGCCACGGGAACATGCGTGTGGCCCTAGCATACATGCACAAGGGTGGTGGATTGCCCCTAGACGGAAAACCTAGCTCCAGGGTGTGACCGTCCACGTTGCATGCGATAACACCTATAGAAGTGTCTTTGGACATGTAGGAGTAGGCTCCCTTGTGAGTCAAGCGAGGGTAGACCGGTGGAACCCTAGGCCTATCCTTGGTTTTCCATGTAGATATGACCTAAACAAGCCTAAACCACCAAGAGAGTGCGTTGTTCAACCCTCGTACGGAGAATGCTACGGGGGTAGACCCGCGGGTCCCTCGGATTAGGGTTTATTCGGAAAAGGACGCCCGAGTCGGGATGACACAGGAACATGCGTGTGGCCCTAGCATACATGCACAAGGGTGGTAGATTGCCCCTAGGCGGAAAACCTAGCTCCAGGTGTGACCGTCCACGTTGCATGCGATAACACCTATAGAAGTGTCTTTGGACATGTAGGAGTAGGCTCCTTGTGAGTCAAGCGAGGTAGACCGGTGGAACCCTGGGCCTATCCTTGGTTTTCCATGTAGATATGACCTAAACAAGCCTAAACCACCAAGAGAGTGCGTTGTTCAACCCTCGTACGGAGAATGCTACAGGGGTAGACCCGCGGGTCCCTCGGATTAGGGTTTCGTCGGAAAAGGACCTTGAGTGCTTGGGATGCCACGGGAACATGCGTGTGGCCCTAGCATACATGCACAAGGGTGGTGGATTGCCCCTAGGCGGAAAACCTAGCTCCAGGTGTGACCGTCCACGTTGCATGCGATAACACCTATAGAAGTGTCTTTGGACATGTAGGAGTAGGCTCCCTTGGGTCAGCGAGGTAGACCGGTGGAACCACAGGCCTATCCTTGGTTTTCCATGTAGATATGACCTAAACAAGCCTAAACCACCAAGAGAGTGCGTTGTTCAACCCTCGTACGGAGAATGCTACGAGGTAGACCCAGAGTCCCTCGGATTAGGGTTTAAATCGGAAAAGGACCGCCAGTCTTGGGATGCCACGGGAACATCGTGTGGCCCTAGCATACATGCACAAGGGTGGTGGATTGCCCTAGGCGGAAAACCTAGCTCCAGGTGTGACCGTCCACGTTGCATGCGATAACACCTATAGAAGTGTCTTTGGACATGTAGGAGTAGGCTCCCGCATGGTCAAGCGAGGTAGACCGGTGGAACCACAGGCCTATCCTTGGTTTTCCATGTAGATATGACCTAAACAAGCCTAAACCACCAAGAGAGTGCGTTGTTCAACCCTCGTACGGAGAATGCTACGGGGTAGACCCATGGTCCCTCGGATTAGGGTTTCGTCGGAAAAGGACCGCCCAGTCTTGGGGATGCCACGGGAACATCGTGTGGCCCTAGCATACATGCACAAGGGTGGTGGATTGCCCTAGGCGGAAAACCTAGCTCCCGGGTGTGACCGTCCACGTTGCATGCGATAACACCTATAGAAGTGTCTTTGGACATGTAGGAGTAGGCTCCCTTGGCAGTCAAGCGAGGTGAACCGGTGGAACCCTGGGCCTATCCTTGGTTTTCCATGTAGATATGACCTAAACAAGCCTAAACCACCAAGAGAGTCGTTGTTCAACCCTCGTGCGGAGAATGCTACGAGGTAGACCCATGGTCCCTCGGATTAGGGTTTAAATCGGAAAAGGACCGCCCGAGTGCCGGGATGCCACAGGAACATGCGTGTGGCCCTAGCATACATGCACAAGGGTGGTGGATTGCCCCTAGACGGAAAACCTAGCTCCCAGGTGTGACTGTCCATGTTGCATGCGATAACACCTATAGAAGTGTGCTGGACATGTAGGAGTAGGCTCCCTTGTGGTCAAACGAGGGTAGACCGGTGGAACCCTATGCCTATCCTTGGTTTTCCATGTAGATATGACCTAAACAAGCCTAAACCACCAAGAGAGTGCGTTGTTCAACCCTCGTACGGAGAATGCTACGTGGGTAGACCCGCGGGTCCCTCGGATTAGGGTTTCGTCGGAAAAGGACCAGAGTCTTGGGATGCCACGGGAACATGCGTGTGGCCCTAGCATACATGCACAAGGGTGGTGGATTGCCCCTAGGCGGAAAACCTAGCTCCAGGTGTGACCGTCCACGTTGCATGCGATAACACCTATAGAAGTGTCTTTGGACATGTAGGAGTAGGCTCCGCATGGTCAAGCGAGGTAGACCTGTGGAACCCTGGGCCTATCCTTGGTTTTCCATTTATATATGACCTAAACAAGCCTAAACCACCAAGAGAGTCGTTGTTCAACCCTCGTCTGGAGAATGCTACTGAGGGTAGACCAGCAGTCCCTCGGATTAGGGTTTAAATCGGAAAGGACCGCCCAGAGTGCGGGATGCCACGGGAACATGCGTGTGGCCCTAGCATACATGCACAAGGGTGGTGGATTGCCCTAGGCGGAAAACCTAGCTCCAGGTGTGACCGTCCACGTTGCATGCGATAACACCTATAGAAGTGTCTTTGGACATGTAGGAGTAGGCTCCTTGTGAGTCAAGCGAGGTAGGCCGGTGGAACCCTGGGCCTATCCTTGGTTTTCCATGTAGATATGACCTAAACAAGCATAAACCACCAAGAGAGTCGTTGTTCACCCTCGTCTGGAGAATGCTACGGGGGTGAACCATGGTCCCTCGGATTAGGGTTTAAATCGGAAAAGGACCGCCCGAGTCTTGGGATGCCACGGGAACATGCGTGTGGCCCTAGCATACATGCACAAGGGTGGTGGATTGCCCCTAGGCGGAAAACCTAGCTCCAGGTGTGACCGTCCACGTTGCATGCGATAACACCTATAGAAGTGTCTTTGGACATGTAGGAGTAGGCTCCCTTGGCAGGTCAAGCGAGGTAGACCGGTGGAACCCTGGGCCTATCCTTGGTTTCCATGTAGATATGACCTAAACAAGCCTAAACCACCAAGAGTGCGTTGTTCAACCCTCGTACGGAGAATGCTGAGGGGTAGACCCATGAGTCCCTCGGATTAGGGTTTCGTCGAAAAGGACCGCCCAGTCTTGGGATGCCACGGGAACATGCGTGTGGCCCTAGCATACATGCACAAGGGTGGTGGATTGCCCTAGGCGGAAAACCTAGCTCCGGGTGTGACCGTCCACGTTGCATGCGATAACACCTATAGAAGTGTCTTTGGACATGTAGGAGTAGGCTCCCTTGTGCAGTCAAGCGAGGTAGACCGGTGGAACCCAGGCCTATCCTTGGTTTTCCATGTAGATATGACCTAAACAAGCCTAAACCACCAACAGAGTCGTTGTTCAACCCTCGTCACGGAGAATGCTACGGGGTAGACCCATGAGTCCCTCGGATTAGGGTTTCGTCGGAAAAGGACCGCCCAGAGTCTTGGGGATGCCACGGGAACATGCGTGTGGCCCTAGCATACATGCACAAGGGTGGTGGATTGCCCCTAGGCGGAAAACCTAGCTCCGGGTGTGACCGTCCACGTTGCATGCGATAACACCTATAGAAGTGTCTTTGGACATGTAGGAGTAGGCTCACTTGCAGGTCAAGCGAGGTAGACCGGTGGAACCCTGGGCCTATCCTTGGTTTTCCATGTAGATATGACCTAAACAAGCCTAAACCACCAAGAGAGTCGTTGTTCAACCCTCGTCACGGAGAATGCTACGAGGGTAGACCCATGAGTCCCTCGGATTAGGGTTTCGTCGGAAAAGGACCGCCCGAGTCTTGGGGATGCCACGGAACATGCGTGTGGCCCTAGCATACATGCACAAGGGTGGTGGATTGCCCTAGGCGGAAAACCTAGCTCCAGGTGTGACCGTCCACGTTGCATGCGATAACACCTATAGAAGTGTCTTTGGACATGTAGGAGTAGGCTCCCATGGCAGTCAAGCGAGGTAGACCGGTGGAACCCTGGGACTATCCTTGGATTTCCATGTAGATTTGACATAAACAAGACTACACCATCAAGAGAGTCGTTGTTCAACCCTCGTGCGGAGAATGCTACGAGGGTAGACCCATGAGTCCCTCGGATTAGGGTTTAGTCGGAAAAGGACCGCTTGAGTGCCGGGATGCCACGGGAACATGTGTGTGGCCCTAGCATACATGCACAAGGGAGGTGGATTGCCCCTAGACGGAAAACCTAGCTCCAGGTGTGACCGTCCACGTTGCATGCGATAACACCTATAGAAGTGTCTTTGGACATGTAGGAGTAGGCTCCCTTGTGGCAGGTCAAGCGAGGTAGGCCGGTGGAACCACAGGCCTATCCTTGGTTTTCCATGTAGATATGACCTAAACAAGCCTAAACCACCAAGAGAGTCGTTGTTCAACCCTCGTCACGGAGAATGCTACGAGGGTAGACCATGAGTCCCTCGGATTAGGGTTTCGTCGGAAAAAGGACCGCCCGAGTCTTGGGATGCCACGGGAACATGCGTGTGGCCCTAGCATACATGCACAAGGGTGGTGGATTGCCCCTAGGCGGAAAACCTAGCTCCAGGTGTGACCGTCCACGTTGCATGCGATAACACCTATAGAAGTGTCTTTGGACATGTAGGAGTAGGCTCCTGCATGGAGTCAAACGAGGGTAGAACGGTGGAACCCTAGGCCTATCCTTGGTTTTCCATGTAGATATGACCTAAACAAGCCTAAACCACCAACATAGTGTGTTGTTCAACCCTCGTACGGAGAATGCTACGAGGGTAGACCCGCGGGTCCCTCGGATTAGGGTTTAAATCGGAAAAGGACCGCCCGAGTCTTGGGATGCCAGGGAACATGCGTGTGGCCCTAGCATACATGCACAAGGGTGGTGGATTGCCCCTAGGCGGAAAACCTAGCTCCAGGTGTGACCGTCCACGTTGCATGCGATAACACCTATAGAAGTGTCTTTGGACATGTAGGAGTAGGCTCCCTTGTGGGTCAAACGAGGGTAGACTGGTGGAACACTGGGCCTAACCTTGGTTTTCCATGTAGATATGACCTAAACAAGCCTAAACCACCAAGAGAGTGCGTTGTTCAACCCTCGTACGGAGAATGCTACGGGGTAGACCCATGAGTCCTTCGGATTAGGGTTTCGTCGGAAAAGGACCGCCCGAGTGTCGGGATGCCACGGGAACATGCGTGTGGCCCTAGCATACATGCACAAGGGTGGTGGATTGCCCCTATATGGAAAACCTAGCTCCCGGTGTGACCGTCCACGTTGCATGCGATAACACCTATAGAAGTGTCTTTGGACATGTAGGAGTAGGCTCCCTGGCAGGTCAAACGAGGGTAGACCGGTGGAACCCTGGGCCTATCCTTGGTTTTCCATGTAGATATGACCTAAACAAGCCTAAACCACCAAGAGAGTGCGTTGTTCAACCCTCGTATGGAGAATGCTACGGGGGTAGACCCGCGGGTCCCTCGGATTAGGGTTTAAATCGGAAAAGGACCGCCCGAGTCTTGGATGCCAGGGAACATGCGTGTGGCCCTAGCATACATGCACAATGGTGGTGGATTGCCCTAGGCGGAAAACCTAGCTCCAGGTGTGACCGTCCACGTTGCATGCGATAACACCTATAGAAGTGTCTTTGGACATGTAGGAGTAGGCTCCTTGTGGTCAAGCGAGGGTAGACCGGTGGAACCCTAGGCCTATCCTTGGTTTTCCATGTAGATATGACCTAAACAAGCCTAAACCACAAAGAGAGTGCGTTGTTCAACCCTATGCGGAGAATGCTACGAGGTAGACCCATGAGTCCCTCGGATTAGGGTTTAAATCGGAAAAGGACCGCCCGAGTCTTGGGATGCCACGGGAACATGCGTGTGGCCCTAGCATACATGCACAAGGGTGGTGGATTGCCCCTAGATGGAAAACCTAGCTCCAGGGTGTGACCGTCCACGTTGCATGAGATAACACCTATAGAAGTGTGCTGGACATGTAGGAGTAGGCTCCCACTGTGGGTCAAACGAGGGTAACCGGTGGAACCTGGGCCTATCCTTGGTTTTCCATGTAGATATGACCTAAAAAAGCCTAAACCACCAAGAGAGTCGTTGTTCAACCCTCGTGCGGAGAATGCTACTGAGGGTAGACCAGCAGGTCCCTCGGATTAGGGTTTAAATCGGAAAAGGACCGCTTGAGTGCGGGATGCCACGGGAACATCGTGTGGCCCTAGCATACATGCACAAGGGTGGTGGATTGCCCCTAGGCGGAAAACCTAGCTCCGGGTGTGACCGTCCACGTTGCATGCGATAACACCTATAGAAGTGTCTTTGGACATGTAGGAGTAGGCTCCATTGCAGGTCAAGCGAGGTAGACCGGTGGAACCCTGGGCCTATCCTTGGTTTTCCATGTAGATATGACCTAAACAAGCCTAAACCACCAAGAGAGTCGTTGTTCAACCCTCGTGCGGAGAATGCTACGAGGTAGACCATGAGTCCCTCGGATTAGGGTTTAATCGGAAAAGGACCGCCCGAGTCTTGGGATGCCACAGGAACATGCGTGTGGCCCTAGCATACATGCACAAGGGTGGTGGATTGCCCCTAGGCGGAAAACCTAGCTCCGGGTGTGACCGTCCACGTTGCATGCGATAACACCTATAGAAGTGTCTTTGGACATGTAGGAGTAGGCTCCCTTGGAGTCAAGCGAGGTAGACGGTGGAACCACAGGCCTATCCTTGGTTTTCCATGTAGATATGACCTAAACAAGCCTAAACCACCAAGAGAGTCGTTGTTCAACCCTAAATGCGGAGAATGCTACGGGGTAGACCCATGAGTCCCTCGGATTAGGGTTTAAATCGGAAAAGGACCGCCCGAGTCTTGGGATGCCAAGGGAACATGCGTGTGGCCCTAACATACATGCACAAGGGTGGTGGATTGCCCCTAGGCGGAAAACCTAGCTCCCGGGTGTGACCGTCCACGTTGCATGCGATAACACCTATAAGTGTCTTTGGACATGTAGGAGTAGGCTCCTGGCTTGGTCAAGCGAGGTAGACCGGTGGAACCCTGGGCCTATCCTTGGTTTCCATGTAGATATGACCTAAACAAGCCTAAACCACCAAGAGAGTCGTTGTTCAACCCTCGTGCGGAGAATGCTACGAGGGTAGACCCATGAGTCCCTCGGATTAGGGTTTCGTCGGAAAAGGACGCCCAGAGTCTTAGGGATGCCACGGGAACATGCGTGTGGCCCTAGCATACATGCACAAGGGTGGTGGATTGCCCCTAGGCGGAAAACCTAGCTCCGGGTGTGACCGTCCACGTTGCATGCGATAACACCTATAGAAGTGTCTTTGGACATGTAGGAGTAGGCTCCCAGCATGGTCAAGCGAGGTAGACCGGTGGAACCTGGGCCTATCCTTGGTTTCCATGTAGATATGACCTAAACAAGCCTAAACCACCAAGAGTGCGTTGTTCAACCCTCGTCTGGAGAATGCTGAGGGGTAGACCCATGGTCCCTCGGATTAGGGTTTAATCGGAAAAGGACCGCCCGAGTCTTGGGATGCCACGGGAACATCGTGTGGCCCTAGCATACATGCACAAGGGTGGTGGATTGCCCTAGGCGGAAAACCTAGCTCCAGGTGTGACCGTCCACGTTGCATGCGATAACACCTATAGAAGTGTCTTTGGACATGTAGGAGTAGGCTCCCTTGGCAGGTCAAGCGAGTGAACCGGTGGAACCCTGGGCCTATCCTTGGTTTTCCATGTAGATATGACCTAAACAAGCCTAAACCACCAAGAGAGTCGTTGTTCAACCCTCGTCACGGAGAATGCTACGAGGGTAGACCATGAGTCCCTCGGATTAGGGTTTCGTCGGAAAAGGACCGCCCGAGTCTTGGGATGCCACGGGAACATGCGTGTGGCCCTAGCATACATGCACAAGGGTGGTGGATTGCCCCTAGGCGGAAAACCTAGCTCCAGGTGTGACCGTCCACGTTGCATGCGATAACACCTATAGAAGTGTCTTTGGACATGTAGGAGTAGGCTCCCTTGGCAGGTCAAGCGAGGTAGACCGGTGGAACCACAGGCCTATCCTTGGTTTCCATGTAGATATGACCTAAACAAGCCTAAACCACCAAGAGTGCGTTGTTCAACCCTCGTCTGGAGAATGCTACTGAGGTAGACCCATGAGTCCCTCGGATTAGGGTTTAAATCGGAAAAGGACGCCCGAGTCTTGGGATGCCAGGGAACATGCGTGTGGCCCTAGCATACATGCACAAGGGTGGTGGATTGCCACTAGGCGGAAAACCTAGCTCCAGGTGTGACCGTCCACGTTGCATGCGATAACACCTATAGAAGTGTCTTTGGACATGTAGGAGTAGGCTCCCTTGTGAGTCAAGCGAGGTAGACGGTGGAACCTGGGCCTATCCTTGGTTTCCATGTAGATATGACCTAAACAAGCCTAAACCACCAAGAGAGTCGTTGTTCAACCCTCGTCTGGAGAATGCTACGAGGGTAGACCCATGAGTCCCTCGGATTAGGGTTTAAATCGGAAAAGGACCAGAGTCTTGCGGGATGCCACGGGAACATGCGTGTGGCCCTAGCATACATGCACAAGGGTGGTGGATTGCCCCTAGGCGGAAAACCTAGCTCCAGGTGTGACCGTCCACGTTGCATGCGATAACACCTATAGAAGTGTCTTTGGACATGTGAGTAGGCTCCCTTGGCAGGTCAAGCGAGGTAGACGGTGGAACCCTGGGCCTATCCTTGGTTTTCCATGTAGATATGACCTAAACAAGCCTAAACCACCAAGAGAGTGCGTTGATCAACCCTCGTGCGGAGAATGCTACGAGGTAGACCCATGAGTCCCTCGGATTAGGGTTTAATCGGAAAAGGACCGCCGAGTCTTGGGATGCCAGGGAACATGCGTGTGGCCCTAGCATACATGCACAAGGGTGGTGGATTGCCCCTAGGCGGAAAACCTAGCTCCGGTGTGACCGTCCACGTTGCATGCGATAACACCTATAGAAGTGTCTTTGGACATGTAGGAGTAGGCTCCCGCATGGTCAAGCGAGGTAGCCGGTGGAACCCTGGGCCTATCCTTGGTTTTCCATGTAGATATGACCTAAACAAACCTAAACCACCAAGAGAGTGCGTTGTTCAACCCTCGTACGGAGAATGCTAAGGGGGTAGACCCGCGGGTCCCTCGGAGTAGGGTTTCGTGAGAAAAGGAACGCCCGAGTGCTGGGATGCCACGGGAACATGCGTGTGGCCCTAGAATACATGCACAAGGGTGGTGGATTGCCCCTAGATGGAAAACCTAGCTCCCGGGTGTGACCATCCACGTTGCATGCGATAACACCTATAGAAGCGTGCTGGACATGTAGGAGTAGGCTCCCTTGGCAGTCAAGCGAGGTAGACCGGTGGAACCCTGGTCCTATCCTTGGTTTTCCATGTAGATATAACCTAAACAAGCCTAAACCACCAAGAGAGTCGTTGTTCAACCCTCGTCTGGAGAATGCTACGAGGTAGACCCATGAGTCCCTCGGATTAGGGTTTCGTCGGAAAAGGACCGCCCAGTCTTGGGATGCCACGGGAACATGCGTGTGGCCCTAGCATACATGCACAAGGGAGGTGGATTGCCCCTAGGCGGAAAACCTAGCTCCGGGTGTGACCGTCCACGTTGCATGCGATAACACCTATAGAAGTGTCTTTGGACATGTAGGAGTAGGCTCCCTTGGGTCAAACGAGGGTAGACCGGTGGAACCCTAGGCCTATCCTTGGTTTTCCATGTAGATATGACCTAAACAAGCCTAAACCACAAAGAGAGTGCGTTGTTCAACCCTCGTACGGAGAATGCTACGGGGGTAGACCCGCGGGTCCCTCGGATTAGGGTTTATTCGGAAAAGGACCGCCCGAGTGCCGGGATGCCACGGGAACATGCGTGTGGCCCTAGCATACATGCACAAGGGTGGTGGATTGCCCTAGGCGGAAAACCTAGCTCCAGGTGTGACCGTCCACGTTGCATGCGATAACACCTATAGAAGTGTCTTTGGACATGTAGGAGTAGGCTCCGCGCATGGTCAAGCAGGGTGAGCCGGTGGAACCACAGGCCTATCCTTGGTTTTCCATGTAGATATGACCTAAACAAGCCTAAACCACCAAGAGAGTCGTTGTTCAACCCTCGTCACGGAGAATGCTCTGAGGTAGACCCATGAGTCCCTCGGATTAGGGTTTAATCGAAAAGGACCGCCCGAGTGCCGGGATGCCACGGGAACATGCGTGTGGCCCTAGCATACATGCACAAGGGTGGTGGATTGCCCCTAGACGGAAAACCTAGCTCCCGGGTGTGACCGTCCATGTTGCATGCGATAACACCTATAGAAGTGTGTGGACATGTAGGAGTAGGCTCCATGGCAGGTCAAGCGAGGGTAGACGGTGGAACCACAGGCCTATCCTTGGTTTTCCATGTAGATATGACCTAAACAAGCCTAAACCACCAAGAGAGTCGTTGTTCAACCCTCGTACGGAGAATGCTGAGGGGTAGACCCATGAGTCCCTCGGATTAGGGTTTAAATCGGAAAAGGACCGCCCAGTCTTGGGATGCCACGGGAACATCGTGTGGCCCTAGCATACATGCACAAGGGTGGTGGATTGCCCCTAGGCGGAAAACCTAGCTCCAGGTGTGACCGTCCACGTTGCATGCGATAACACCTATAGAAGTGTCTTTGGACATGTAGGAGTAGGCTCCTTGGCAGGTCAAGCGAGGTAGACGGTGGAACCCTGGGCCTATCCTTGGTTTCCATGTAGATATGACCTAAACAAGCCTAAACCACCAAGAGAGTCGTTGTTCAACCCTCGTCACGGAGAATGCTACGGGTAGACCCATGGTCCCTCGGATTAGGGTTTCGTCGGAAAAGGACGCCCAGTCTTGGGATGCCACGGGAACATGCGTGTGGCCCTAGCATACATGCACAAGGGTGGTGGATTGCCCCTAGGCGGAAAACCTAGCTCCAGGTGTGACCGTCCACGTTGCATGCGATAACACCTATAGAAGTGTCTTTGGACATGTAGGAGTAGGCTCCCTTGGAGTCAAGCGAGGTAGACGGTGGAACCCTGGGCCTATCCTTGGTTTTCCATGTAGATATGACCTAAACAAGCCTAAACCACCAAGAGAGTCGTTGTTCAACCCTCGTCACGGAGAATGCTACGAGGTAGACCAGCAGGTCCCTCGGATTAGGGTTTAAATCGGAAAAGGACCGCCCGAGTCCGGGATGCCACGGGAACATGCGTGTGGCCCTAGCATACATGCACAAGGGTGGTGGATTGCCCTAGGCGGAAAACCTAGCTCCAGGGTGTGACCGTCCACGTTGCATGCGATAACACCTATAGAAGTGTCTTTGGACATGTAGGAGTAGGCTCACTTGTGAGTCAAGCGAGGTAGACGGTGGAACCCTAGGCCTATCCTTGGTTTTCCATGTAGATATGACCTAAACAAGCCTAAACCACCAAGAGAGTGCGTTGTTCAACCCTCGTACGGAGAATGCTACGGGGGTAGACCCGCGAGTCCCTCGGATTAGGGTTTCGTCGGAAAAGGACCGCCCGAGTCTTGCGGGATGCCACAGGAACATGCGTGTGGCCCTAGCATACATGCACAACGGTGGTGGATTGCCCTAGGCGGAAAACCTAGCTCCGGGTGTGACCGTCCACGTTGCATGCGATAACACCTATAGAAGTGTCTTTGGACATGTAGGAGTAGGCTCCATGGCAGGTCAAGCGAGGGTAGACCGGTGGAACCTAGGCCTATCCTTGGTTTTCCATGTAGATATGACCTAAACAAGCCTAAACCACCAAGAGTGCGTTGTTCAACCCTCGTCACGGAGAATGCTACGGGGTAGACCCTGGGTCCCTCGGATTAGGGTTTAAATCGGAAAGGACCGCCCAGTCTTGGGATGCCACAGGAACATGCGTGTGGCCCTAGCATACATGCACAACGGTGGTGGATTGCCCCTAGGCGGAAAACCTAGCTCCAGGTGTGACCGTCCACGTTGCATGCGATAACACCTATAGAAGTGTCTTTGGACATGTAGGAGTAGGCTCCTTGGCAGGTCAAGCGAGGTAGACGGGTCGAACCCTCGGCCTATCCTTGGTTTTCCATGTAGATATGACCTAAACAAGCCTAAACCACCAAGAGAGTGCGTTGTTCAACCCTCGTACGGAGAATGCTACGGGGGTAGACCCACGGGTCCCTCGGATTAGGGTTTAAATCGGAAAAGGACACTTGAGTCTTGGGATGCCACGGGAACATGCGTGTGGCCCTAGCATACATGCACAAGGGTGGTGGATTGCCCTAGACGGAAAACCTAGCTCCAGGTGTGACCGTCCACGTTGCATGCGATAACACCTATAGAAGTGTCTTTGGACATGTAGGAGTAGGCTCCCTTGGCAGGTCAAGCGAGGTAGACGGTGGAACCCTGGGCCTATCCTTGGTTTTCCATTTATATATGACCTAAACAAGCCTAAACCACCAAGAGAGTGCGTTGTTCAACCCTCGTACGGAGAACGCTCTGAGGGTAGACCCATGAGTCCCTCGGATTAGGGTTTAGTCGGAAAAGGACCGCCCGAGTGCTTGGGATGCCACGGGAACATGCGTGTGGCCCTAGCATACATGCACAAGGGTGGTGGATTGCCCTAGGCGGAAAACCTAGCTCCGGGTGTGACCGTCCACGTTGCATGCGATAACACCTATAGAAGTGTCTTTGGACATGTAGGAGTAGGCTCCTTGTGAGTCAAGCGAGGGTGACCGGTGGAACCCTGGGCCTATCCTTGGTTTCCATGTAGATATGACCTAAACAAGCCTAAACCACCAAGAGAGTCGTTGTTCAACCCTCGTCACGGAGAATGCTACGGGTAGACCCATGAGTCCCTCGGATTAGGGTTTTCGTCGAAAAGGACCGCCCAGTCTTGGGATGCCACGGGAACATGCGTGTGGCCCTAGCATACATGCACAAGGGTGGTGGATTGCCCCTAGATGTAAAACCTAGCTCCCGGGTGTGAGCGTCCACGTTGCATGCGATAACACCTATAGAAGTGTGCTGGACATGTAGGAGTAGGCTCCCGCCGCGGGTCAAACGAGGGTAGACCGGTGGAACCCTAGGCCTATCCTTGGTTTTCCATGTAGATATGACCTAAACAAGCCTAAACCACAAAGAGAGTGCGTTGTTCAACCCTAAATGCGGAGAATGCTACGAGGGTAGACCCATGGTCCCTCGGATTAGGGTTTAAATCGGAAAAGGACCGCCCGAGTGCCGGGATGCCACGGGAACATGCGTGTGGCCCTAGCATACATGCACAAGGGTGGTGGATTGCCCCTAGACGGAAAACCTAGCTCCCGGGTGTGACCGTCCATGTTGCATGCGATAACACCTATAGAAGTGTGTGGACATGTAGGAGTAGGCTCCCTTGTGGTCAAGCGAGGTAGACGGTGGAACCACAGGCCTATCCTTGGTTTTCCATGTAGATATGACCTAAACAAGCCTAAACCACCAAGAGAGTCGTTGTTCAACCCTCGTCTGGAGAATGCTACGGGGGTAGACCATGAGTCCCTCGGATTAGGGTTTAAATCGGAAAGGACCGCCCGAGTGCGGGATGCCAGGAACATGCGTGTGGCCCTAGCATACATGCACAAGGGTGGTGGATTGCCCCTAGGCGGAAAACCTAGCTCCAGGTGTGACCGTCCACGTTGCATGCGATAACACCTATAGAAGTGTCTTTGGACATGTAGGAGTAGGCTCCGCTTGTGGTCAAGCGAGTGAACCGGTGGAACCCTGGGCCTATCCTTGGTTTTCCATGTAGATATGACCTAAACAAGCCTAAACCACCAAGAGAGTCGTTGTTCAACCCTCGTGCGGAGAATGCTGAGGGTAGACCCCAGGTCCCTCGGATTAGGGTTTAGTCGGAAAAGGACCGCCCAGTCTTGGGATGCCACGGGAACATGCGTGTGGCCCTAGCATACATGCACAAGGGTGGTGGATTGCCCCTAGACGGAAAACCTAGCTCCCGGGTGTGACCATCCACGTTGCATGCGATAACACATATAGAAGTGTGCTGGACATGTAGGAGTAGGCTCCATGGCAGGTCAAGCGAGGTAGACCGGTGGAACCTTAGGCCTATCCTTGGTTTTCCATGTAGATATGACCTAAACAAGCCTAAACCACCAAGAGAGTGCGTTGTTCAACCCTCGTACGGAGAATGCTACGGGGGTAGACCCGCGGGTCCCTCGGATTAGGGTTTCGTCGGAAAAGGACCGCCCGAGTGTCGGGATATCAGGGAACATGCGTGTGGCCCTAGCATACATGCACAAGGGTGGTGGATTGCCCCTAGGCGGAAAACCTAGCTCCGGGTGTGACCGTCCACGTTGCATGCGATAACACCTATAGAAGTGTCTTTGGACATGTAGGAGTAGGCTCCTTGGCAGGTCAAGCGAGGTGAGCCGGTGGAACCCTGGGCCTATCCTTGGTTTTCCATGTAGATATGACCTAAACAAGCCTAAACCACCAAGAGAGTGCGTTGCTCAACCCTCGTACGGAGAATGCTCTGAGGTAGACCCATGAGTCCCTCGGATTAGGGTTTAAATCGGAAAAGGACCGCCCGAGTCTTGGGATGCCACGGGAACATGCGTGTGGCCCTAGCATACATGCACAAGGGTGGTGGATTGCCCCTAGGCGGAAAACCTAGCTCCAGGTGTGACCGTCCACGTTGCATGCGATAACACCTATAGAAGTGTCTTTGGACATGTAGGAGTAGGCTCCCGCCATGGTCAAACGCGGGTCGACCGGTGGAACCCGGGGCCTATCCTTGGTTTCCATGTAGATATGACCTAAACAAACCGAAACCACCAAGAGAGTGCGTTGTTCAACCCTCGTACGGAGAATGCTACGGGGGTAGACTCGCGGGTCCCTCGGATTAGGGTTTTGTCGGAAAGGACCGCCCAGTGCGGGATGCCACAGGAACATGCGTGTGGCCCTAGCATACATGCACAAGGGTGGTGGATTGCCCCTAGGCGGAAAACCTAGCTCCGGGTGTGACCGTCCACGTTGCATGCGATAACACCTATAGAAGTGTCTTTGGACATGTAGGAGTAGGCTCCCTTGTGAGTCAAGCGAGGTAGACCGGTGGAACCCTGGGCCTATCCTTGGTTTTCCATGTAGATATGACCTAAACAAGCCTAAACCACCAAGAGAGTCGTTGTTCAACCCTCGTGCACGGAGAATGCTACGAGGGGTAGACCCTGAGGTCCCTCGGATTACGGTTTAGTCGGAAAAGGACCGCCCGAGTGTCGGGATGCCACGGGAACATGCGTGTGGCCCTAGCATACATGTACAAGGGTGGTGGATTGCCCTAGGCGGAAAACCTAGCTCCGAGGTGTGACCGTCCACATTGCATGCGATAACACGTATAGAAGTGTCTTTGGACATGTAGGAGTAGGCTCCATGGCAGGTCAAGCGAGGTAGGCCGGTGGAACCCTGGGCCTATCCTTGGTTTTCCATGTAGATATGACCTAAACAAGCCTAAACCACCAAGAGAGTGCGTTGTTCACCCTCGTGCGGAGAATGCTACGAGGTAGACCAGCAGGTCCCTCGGATTAGGGTTTCGTCGGAAAAGGACCGCCAGTGCTTGGGATGCCAGGAACATGCGTGTGGCCCTAGCATACATGCACAAGGGTGGTGGATTGCCCCTAGGCGGAAAACCTAGCTCCAGGGTGTGACCGTCCACGTTGCATGCGATAACACCTATAGAAGTGTGCTGGACATGTAGGAGTAGGCTCACTTGTGAGTCAAGCGAGGTAGACGGTGGAACCTTAGGCCTATCCTTGGTTTTCCATGTAGATATGACCTAAACAAGCCTAAACCACCAAGAGAGTGCGTTGTTCAACCCTCGTGCGGAGAATGCTACGAGGTAGACCCAGGTCCCTCGGATTAGGGTTTCGTCGGAAAAGGACCGCAGAGTGCGGGATGCCACGGGAACATGCGTGTGGCCCTAGCATACATGCACAAGGGTGGTGGATTGCCCCTAGACGTAAAACCTAGCTCCAGGGTGTGACCGTCCACGTTGCATGCGATAACACCTATAGAAGTTTGGTGGACATGTAGGAGTAGGCTCCCTTGTGGGTCAAGCGAGGTAGACGGTGGAACCCTCGGCCTATCCTTGGTTTTCCATGTAGATATGACCTAAACAAGCCTAAACCACCAAGAGAGTGCGTTGTTCAACCCTCGTCACGGAGAATGCTACGGGGGTAGACCCATGGTCCCTCGGATTAGGGTTTAAATCGGAAAAGGACCGCCCAGTCTTGGGATGCCACGGGAACATGCGTGTGGCCCTAGCATACATGCACAAGGGTGGTGGATTGCCCCTAGGCGGAAAACCTAGCTCCAGGTGTGACCGTCCACGTTGCATGCGATAACACCTATAGAAGTGTCTTTGGACATGTAGGAGTAGGCTCCTTGCAGGTCAAGCGAGGTAGACCGGTGGAACCCTGGGCCTATCCTTGGTTTCCATGTAGATATGACCTAAACAAGCCTAAACCACCAAGAGAGTGCGTTGTTCAACCCTCGTGCGGAGAATGCTACGAGGGGTAGACCCATGAGTCCCTCGGATTAGGGTTTCGTCGGAAAAGGACCGCCCAGTGCGGGATGCCACGGGAACATGCGTGTGGCCCTAGCATACATGCACAAGGGTGGTGGATTGCCCCTAGGCGGAAAACCTAGCTCCGGGTGTGACCGTCCACGTTGCATGCGATAACACCTATAGAAGTGTCTTTGGACATGTAGGAGTAGGCTCCCTTGGCAGGTCAAGCGAGGGTAGACCGGTGGAACCCTGGGCCTATCCTTGGTTTTCCATGTAGATATGACCTAAACAAGCCTAAACCACCAAGAGAGTCGTTGTTCAACCCTCGTGCGGAGAATGCTACGAGGGTAGACCCATGAGTCCCTCGGATTAGGGTTTAAATCGGAAAAGGACCGCTTGAGTCTTGGGATGCCACGGGAACATGCGTGTGGCCCTAGCATACATGCACAAGGGTGGTGGATTGCCCCTAGGCGGAAAACCTAGCTCCAGGTGTGACCGTCCACGTTGCATGCGATAACACCTATAGAAGTGTCTTTGGACATGTAGGAGTAGGCTCCCTTGTGAGTCAAGCGAGGTAGACGGTGGAACCCTGGGCCTATCCTTGGTTTTCCATGTAGATATGACCTAAACAAGCCTAAACCACCAAGAGAGTGCGTTGTTCAACCCTCGTCTGGAGAATGCTACGAGGGGTAGACCAGCAGTCCCTCGGATTAGGGTTTAAATCGGAAAAGGACCGCCCGAGTGTCGGGATGCCACGGGAACATGCGTGTGGCCCTAGCATACATGCACAAGGGTGGTGGATTGCCCCTAGACGGAAAACCTAGCTCCCGGGTGTGACCGTCCACGTTGCATGCGATAACACCTATAGAAGTGTGCTGGACATGTAGGAGTAGGCTCCTTGGCAGGTCAAGCGAGGTAGACCGGTGGAACCCTGGGCCTATCCTTGGTTTCCATGTAGATATGACCTAAACAAGCCTAAACCACCAAGAGAGTCGTTGTTCAACCTCGTGCGGAGAATGCTACGGGGTAGACCCATGGGTCCCTCGGATTAGGGTTTAATCGGAAAAGGACCGCCCGAGTGCTTTGGGATGCCACGGAACATGCGTGTGGCCCTAGCATACATGCACAAGGGTGGTGGATTGCCCCTAGACGGAAAAGCTAGCTCCAGGTGTGACCGTCCACGTTGCATGCGATAACACCTATAGAAGTGTCTTTGGACATGTAGGAGTAGGCTCACTTGGCAGGTCAACCGATGGTAGACCGGTGGAACCCTGGGCCTATCCTTGGTTTTCCATGTAGATATGACCTAAACAAGCCTAAACCACCAAGAGAGTGCGTTGTTCAACCCTCGTACGGAGAATGCTACGGGGGTAGACCCGCGGGTCCCTCGGATTAGGGTTTCGTCGGAAAAGGACCGCCCGAGTGTCGGGATGCCACGGGAACATGCGTGTGGCCCTAGCATACATGCACAAGGGTGGTGGATTGCCCCTAGACGGAAAACCTCGCTCCAGGTGTGACCGTCCACGTTGCATGCGATAACACCTATAGAAGTGTCTTTGGACATGTAGGAGTAGGCTCCTTGGCAGGTCAAGCGAGGTGAGCCGGTGGAACCCTGGGCCTATCCTTGGTTTTCCATGTAGATATGACCTAAACAAACCTAAACCACCAAGAGAGTGTGTTGTTCAACCCTCGTACGGAGAATGCTACGAGGGTAAGCCCACGGGTCCCTCGGATTAGGGTTTCGTCGGAAAAGGACTGCCCGAGTGTTGGGATGTCACGGGAACATGCGTGTGGCCCTAGCATACATGCACAAGGGTGGTGGATTGCCCCTAGACGGAAAACCTAGCTCCCAGGTGTGACCGTCCACGTTGCATGCGATAACACCTATAGAAGTGTCTTTGGACATGTAGGAGTAGGCTCCCGCCATGGTCAAACGAGGGTAGACCGGTGGAACCCTGGGCCTATCCTTGGTTTTCCATGTAGATATGACCTAAACAAGCCTAAACCACCAAGAGAGTGCGTTGTTCAACCCTCGTACGGAGAATGCTACGGGGGTAGACCCGCGGGTCCCTCGGATTAGGGTTTAAATCGGAAAAGGACCGCCGAGTGTAGGGATGCCACGGGAACATGCGTGTGGCCCTAGCATACATGCACAAGGGTGGTGGATTGCCCCTAGACGGAAAACCTAGCTCCCGGGTGTGACCGTCCACGTTGCATGCGATAACACCTATAGAAGTGTGCTGGACATGTAGGAGTAGGCTCCTTGCCAGGTCAAACGAGGGTAGACTGTGGAACCCTGGGCCTATCCTTGGTTTTCCATGTAGATATGACCTAAACAAGCCTAAACCACCAAGAGAGTGCGTTGTTCAACCCTCCGTACGGAGAATGCTACGGGGTAGACCCATGAGTCCCTCGGATTAGGGTTTCGTCGGAAAAGGACCGCCGAGTGCGGGATGCCACGGGAACATGCGTGTGGCCCTAGCATACATGCACAAGGGTGGTGGATTGCCCCTAGGCGGAAAACCTAGCTCCAGGTGTGACCGTCCACGTTGCATGATAACACCTATAGAAGTGTCTTTGGACATGTAGGAGTAGGCTCCCTTGTGAGTCAAGCGAGGTAGACCGGTGGAACCCTGGGCCTATCCTTGGTTTTCCATGTAGATATGACCTAAACAAGCCTAAACCACCAAGAGAGTGCGTTGTTCAACCCTCGTACGGAGAATGCTACGAGGGTAGACCCGCGGGTCCCTCGGATTAGGGTTTCGTCGGAAAAGGACCGCCCGAGTGCGGGAAGCCACCGGAACCTTCGTGTGGCCCTAGCATACATGAACAAGGGTGGTGGATTGCCCCTAGGCGGAAAACCTAGCTCCAGGTGTGACCGTCCACGTTGCATGCGATAACACCTATAGAAGTGTCTTTGGACATGTAGGAGTAGGCTCCCTTGTGGTCAAGCGAGGTAGACGGTGGAACCCTGGGCCTATCCTTGGTTTTCCATGTAGATATGACCTAAACAAGCCTAAACCACCAAGAGAGTCGTTGTTCAACCCTCGTCACGGAGAATGCTCTGAGGTAGACCCGGGTCCCTCGGATTAGGGTTTAAATCGGAAAAGGACCGCCCGAGTGGCGGGATGCCACGGGAACATGCGTGTGGCCCTAGCATACATGCACAAGGGTGGTGGATTGCCCTAGGCGGAAAACCTAGCTCCGGTGTGACCGTCCACGTTGCATGCGATAACACCTATAGAAGTGTGCTGGACATGTAGGAGTAGGCTCCCGCCGCGGGTCAAACGAGGTAGACCGGTGGAACCCTGGGCCTATCCTTGGTTTTCCATGTAGATATGACCTAAACAAGCCTAAACCACCAAGAGAGTGCGTTGTTCAACCCTCGTACGGAGAATGCTACGGGGGTAGACCCGCGGGTCCCTCGGATTAGGGTTTATTCGGAAAAGGACCGCCCGAGTGCCGGGATGCCACGGGAACATGCGTGTGGCCCTAGCATACATGCACAAGGGTGGTGGATTGCCCCTAGACGGAAAACCTAGCTCCCGGGTGTGACCGTCCACGTTGCATGCGATAACACCTATAGAAGTGTCTTTGGACATGTAGGAGTAGGCTCCCTTGCAGGTCAAACGAGGGTAGAACGGTGGAACCCTGGGCCTATCCTTGGTTTTCCATGTAGATATGACCTAAACAAGCCTAAACCACCAAGAGAGTGCGTTGTTCAACCCTCGTACGGAGAATGCTACGGGGGTAGACCCGCGGGTCCCTCGGATTAGGGTTTCATCGGAAAGGACCGCCCAGAGTCTTGGGATGCCACGGGAACATGCGTGTGGCCCTAGCATACATGCACAAGGGTGGTGGATTTCCCCTAGACGGAAAACCTAGCTCCCGGGTGTGACCGTCCACGTTGCATGCGATAACACCTATAGAAGTGTGCTGGACATGTAGGAGTAGGCTCCCTTGTGGTCAAGCGAGGTAGACGGTGGAACCCTGGGCCTATCCTTGGTTTTCCATGTAGATATGACCTAAACAAGCCTAAACCACCAAGAGAGTGCGTTGATCAACCCTCGTCTGCGGAGAATGCTACGGGGTAGACCAGAGTCCCTCGGATTAGGGTTTCGTCGGAAAAGGACCGCCCGAGTCTTAGGGATGCCACAGGAACATGCGTGTCGCCCTAGCATACATGCACAAGGGTGGTGGATTGCCCCTAGGCGGAAAACCTAGCTCCAGGTGTGACCGTCCACGTTGCATGCGATAACACCTATAGAAGTGTCTTTGGACATGTAGGAGTAGGCTCCCTTGCCAGGTCAAGCGAGTGTAACCGGTGGAACCCTGGGCCTATCCTTGGTTTCCCATGTAGATATGACCTAAACAAGCCTAAACTACCAAGAGAGTCGTTGTTCAACCCTCGTCACGGAGAATGCTACTGGGGGTAGACCCATGGTCCCTCGGATTAGGGTTTAAATCGGGAAAAGGACCGCCCAGAGTCTTGGGATGCCACGGGAACATGCGTGTGGCCCTAGCATACATGCACAAGGGTGGTGGATTGCCCCTAGGCGGAAAACCTAGCTCCGGGTGTGACCGTCCACGTTGCATGCGATAACACCTATAGAAGTGTCTTTGGACATGTAGGAGTAGGCTCCCTTGGCAGGTCAAGCGAGGGTAGCCGGTGGAACCCTGGGCCTATCCTTGGTTTTCCATGTAGATATGACCTAAACAAGCCTAAACCACCAAGAGAGTCGTTGTTCAACCCTCGTCACGGAGAATGCTACGAGGGTAGACCCATGAGTCCCTCGGATTAGGGTTTAAATCGGGAAAGGACCGCCAGAGTCTTGGGATGCCACGGGAACATGCGTGTGGCCCTAGCATACACATGCACAAGGGTGGTGGATTGCCCCTAGACGGAAAACCTAGCTCCAGGTGTGACCGTCCACGTTGCATGCGATAACACCTATAGAAGTGTCTTTGGACATGTAGGAGTAGGCTCCCTTGTGAGTCAAGCGAGGGTAGACAGGTGGAACCCTGGGCCTAGCCTTGGTTTTCCATGTAGATATGCCCTCAACGCGCCTAAACCACCCAGAGAGTCGTTGTTCAACCCTAAATGCGGAGAATGCTACGGGGGTAGACCCATGAGTCCCTCGGATTAGGGTTTAAATCGGAAAAGGACCGCCCAGTGCTTGGGATGCCACGGGAACATGCGTGTGGCCCTAGCATACATGCACAAGGGTGGTGGATTGCCGCTAGGCGGAAAACCTAGCTCCAGGGTGTGACCGTCCACGTTGCATGCGATAACACCTATAGAAGTGTCTTTGGACATGTAGGAGTAGGCTCCGCCTTGGAGTCAAGCGAGGTAGACGGTGGAACCCTGGGCCTATCCTTGGTTTTCCATGTAGATATGACCTAAACAAGCCTAAACCACCAAGAGAGTCGTTGTTCAACCCTCGTCTGGAGAATGCTGAGGGGTAGACCCATGGGTCCCTCGGATTAGGGTTTAGTCGGAAAAGGACACCAGTGCCGGGATGCCACGGGAACATGCGTGTGGCCCTAGCATACATGCACAAGGGTGGTGGATTGCCCCTAGACGGACAACCTTGCTCCCGGGTGTGACCTTCCGCGTTGCATGCGATAACACCTATAGAAGTGTCTTTGGACATGTAGGAGTAGGCTCCATGGTGAGTCAAGCGAGGTAGACGGTGGAACCCTGGGCCTATCCTTGGTTTTCCATGTAGATATGACCTAAACAAGCCTAAACCACCAAGAGAGTGCGTTGTTCAACCCTCGTGCGGAGAATGCTACGGGGGGTAGACCATGGGTCCCTCGGATTAGGGTTTAAATCGGAAAAGGACCGCCCAGTCGGGATGCCACGGGAACATGCGTGTGGCCCTAGCATACATGCACAAGGGTGGTGGATTGCCCCTAGGCGGAAAACCTAGCTCCGGGTGTGACCGTCCACGTTGCATGCGATAACACCTATAGAAGTGTCTTTGGACATGTAGGAGTAGGCTCCTTGTGAGTCAAGCGAGGTAGACGGTGGAACCACAGGGCCTATCCTTGGTTTTCCATGTAGATATGACCTAAACAAGCCTAAACCACCAAGAGAGTGCGTTGTTCAACCCTCGTACGGAGAATGCTACGGGGGTAGACCCGCGAGTCCCTCGGATTAGGGTTTCGTCAGAAAAGGACCGCCCGAGTCTTGGGATGCCAGGGAACATGCGTGTGGCCCTAGCATACATGCACAAGGGTGGTGGATTGCCCCTAGGCGGAAAACCTAGCTCCAGGTGTGACCGTCCACGTTGCATGCGATAACACCTATAGAAGTGTCTTTGGACATGTAGGAGTAGGCTCCCTTGGAGTCAAGCGAGGTAGACGGTGGAACCCTGGGCCTATCCTTGGTTTCCATGTAGATATGACCTAAACAAGCCTAAACCACCAAGAGAGTCGTTGTTCAACCCTCGTCACGGAGAATGCTACGAGGTAGACCCGGGTCCCTCGGATTAGGGTTTAAATCGGAAAAGGACCGCCCAGTCTTGGGATGCCACGGGAACATGCGTGTGGCCCTAGCATACATGCACAAGGGTGGTGGATTGCCCCTAGGCGGAAAACCTAGCTCCAGGTGTGACCGTCCACGTTGCATGCGATAACACCTATAGAAGTGTCTTTGGACATGTAGGAGTAGGCTCCCTTGTGAGTCAAGCGAGGTAGACGGTGGAACCACAGGCCTATCCTTGGTTTTCCATGTAGATATGACCTAAACAAGCCTAAACCATCAAGAGAGTGCGTTGTTCAACCCTCGTCACGGAGAATGCTACGAGGTAGACCATGAGTCCCTCGGATTAGGGTTTTGTCGGAAAAGGACCGCTTGAGTGCTAGGGATGCCACGGGAACATGCGTGTGGCCCTAGCATACATGCACAAGGGTGGTGGATTGCCCCTAGGCGGAAAACCTAGCTCCGGTGTGACCGTCCACGTTGCATGCGATAACACCTATAGAAGTGTCTTTGGACATGTAGGAGTAGGCTCCTTGCCAGTCAAGCGAGGGTAGACCGGTGGAACCCTAGGCCTATCCTTGGTTTTCCATGTAGATATGACCTAAACAAGCCTAAACCACCAAGATAGTCGTTGTTCAACCCTCGTCACGGAGAATGCTACGAGGGTAGACCCATGGGTCCCTCTGATTAGGGTTTAGTCGGAAAAGGACCGCCCAGTCTTGGGATGCCACAGGAACATGCGTGTGGCCCTAGCACACATGCACAAGGGTGGTGGATTGCCCCTAGGCGGAAAACCTAGCTCCAGGTGTGACCGTCCACGTTGCATGCGATAACACCTATAGAAGTGTCTTTGGACATGTAGGAGTAGGCTCCATGCATGAGTCAAACGAGGGTAGACCGGTGGAACCCTGGGCCTATCCTTGGTTTCCATGTAGATATGACCTAAACAAGCATAAACCACCAAGAGAGTGTGTTGTTCAACCCTCGTACGGAGAATGCTACGGGGGTAGACCCGCGGGTCCCTCGGATTAGGGTTTATTCGGAAAGGACCGCCCGAGTCTTGGGATGCCAGGAACATCGTGTGGCCCTAGCATACATGCACAAGGGTGGTGGATTGCCCCTAGGCGGAAAACCTAGCTCCGGGTGTGACCGTCCACGTTGCATGCGATAACACCTATAGAAGTGTCTTTGGACATGTAGGAGTAGGCTCCCTTGTGAGTCAAGCGAGGTAGACCGGTGGAACCCTGGGCCTATCCTTGGTTTTCCATGTAGATATGACCTAAACAAGCCTAAACCACCAAGATAGTGCGTTGTTCAACCTCGTCACGGAGAATGCTACGAGGGTAGACCCATGGTCCCTCGGATTAGGGTTTAAATCGGAAAAGGACCGCCCAGTGCCGGGATGCCAGGGAACATGCGTGTGGCCCTAGCACACATGCACAAGGGTGGTGGATTGCCCCTAGGCGGAAAACCTAGCTCCCGGGTGTGACCGTCCACGTTGCATGCGATAACACCTATAGAAGTGTCTTTGGACATGTAGGAGTAGGCTCACTGGCAGTCAAGCGAGGTAGACCGGTGGAACCACAGGCCTATCCTTGGTTTTCCATGTAGATATGACCTAAACAAGCCTAAACCACCAAGAGAGTGCGTTGTTCAACCCTCGTCGGAGAATGCTCTGAGGTAGACCCATGGTCCCTCGGATTAGGGTTTCGTCGGAAAGGACGCCCGAGTGCTTAGGGATGCCACGGGAACATGCGTGTGGCCCTAGCACACATGCACAAGGGTGGTGGATTGCCCCTAGGCGGAAAACCTAGCTCCGGGTGTGACCGTCCACGTTGCATGCGATAACACCTATAGAAGTGTCTTTGGACATGTAGGAGTAGGCTCCCTTGTGGTCAAGCGAGGTAGACCGGTGGAACCCTGGGCCTATCCTTGGTTTTCCATGTAGATATGACCTAAACAAGCCTAAACCACCAAGATAGTCGTTGTTCAACCCTCGTCACGGAGAATGCTCGAGGGGGTAGACCCTTGAGTCCCTCGGATTAGGGTTTATCGGAAAAGGACCGCCCAGTGCGGGATGCCACGGGAACATGCGTGTGGCCCTAGAACACATGCACAAGGGTGGTGGATTGCCCCTAGGCGGAAAACCTAGCTCCGGGTGTGACCGTCCACGTTGCATGCGATAACACCTATAGAAGTGTCTTTGGACATGTAGGAGTAGGCTCCCTTGCAGGTCAAGCGAGGTAGACCGGTGGAACCCTGGGCCTATCCTTGGTTTTCCATGTAGATATGACCTAAACAAGCCTAAACCACCAAGATAGTCGTTGTTCAACCCTCGTCACGGAGAATGCTATGAGGTAGACCCGCGGGTCCCTCGGATTAGGGTTTCATCGGAAAAGGACCGCCCGAGTGCCGGGATGCCACGGGAACATGCGTGTGGCCCTAGCACACATGCACAAGGGTGGTGGATTGCCCCTAGACGGAAAACCTAGCTCCCGGGTGTGACCGTCCACGTTGCATGCGATAACACCTATAGAAGTGTGCTGGACATGTAGGAGTAGGCTCCCTTGAGTCAAACGAGGGTAGACCGATGGAACCCTGGGCCTATCCTTGGTTTTCCATGTAGATATGACCTAAACAAGCCTAAACCACCAAGAGAGTGCGTTGTTCAACCCTCGTACGGAGAATGCTACGGGGGTAGACCCGCGGGTCCCTCGGATTAGGGTTTCGTCGGAAAAGGACCGCCCGAGTTCCGGGATGCCATGGGAACATGCGTGTGGCCCTAGCACACATGCACAAGGGTGGTGGATTGCCCCTAGACGGAAAACCTAGCTCCCGGGTGTGACCGTCCACGTTGCATGCGATAACACCTATAGAAGTGTGCTGGACATGTAGGAGTAGGCTCCCGCCGCGGGTCAAACGAGGGTAGACCGGTGGAACCCTGGGCCTATCCTTGGTTTTCCATGTAGATATGACCTAAACAAGCCTAAACCACCAAGAGAGTGCGTTGTTCAACCCTCGTACGGAGAATGCTACGGGGGTAGACCCGCGGGTCCCTCGGATTAGGGTTTCGTCGAAAAAGGACCGCCCGAGTGCCGGGATGCCACGGGAACATGCGTGTGGCCCTAGCACACATGCACAAGGGTGGTGGATTGCCCCTAACGGAAAACCTAGCTCCCAGGTGTGAGCGTCCACGTTGCATGCGATAACACCTATAGAAGTGTGCTGGACATGTAGGAGTAGGCTCCCTTGTGAGTCAAGCAGGGTAGACGGTGGAACCCTGGGCCTATCCTTGGTTTTCCATGTAGATATGACCTAAACAAGCCTAAACCACCAAGAGTGCGTTGTTCAACCCTCGTGCGGAGAATGCTACGGGGTAGACCCTGAGTCCCTCGGATTAGGGTTTCGTCGAAAAGGACCGCTTTGAGTCTTGGGATGCCACGGGAACATGTGTGTGGCCCTAGCATACATGCACAAGGGTGGTGGATTGCCCCTAGACGGAAAACCTAGCTCCCGGGTGTGACCGTCCACATTGCATGCGATAACACCTATAGAAGTTGTGTTGGACATGTAGGAGTAGGCTCCCTTGCAGGTCAAGCGAGGTGAACCGGTGGAACCCTGGGACTATCCTTGGTTTTCCATGTAGATATGACCTAAACAAGCCTAAACCATCAAGAGAGTGCGTTGTTCAACCCTCGTACGGAGAATGCTACGGGGGTAGACCCGCGGGTCCCTCGGATTAGGGTTTTGTCGGAAAAAGGACCGCCCAGTGCTTGGGATGCCAGGGAACATGCGTGTGGCCTAGCACACATGCACAAGGGTGGTGGATTGCCCCTAGGCGGAAAACCTAGCTCCCGGGTGTGTGACCGTCCACGTTGCATGCGATAACACCTATAGAAGTGTCTTTGGACATGTAGGAGTAGGCTCCCTTGGCAGGTCAAGCGAGGTAGACCGGTGGAACCCTGGGCCTATCCTTGGTTTTCCATGTAGATATGACCTAAACACTCCTACACCACCAAGAGAGTTCGTTGAGAATGCTCCGGGGTAGACCCGCGGGTCCCTCGGATTAGGGTTTCGTCGGAAAAGGACCGCCAGTCCGGGATGCCACGGGAACATGCGTGTGGCCCTAGCACACATGCACAAGGGTGGTGGATTGCCCCTAGGCGGAAAACCTAGCTCCGGGTGTGACCGTCCACGTTGCATGCGATAACACCTATAGAAGTGTCTTTGGACATGTAGGAGTAGGCTCCCTTGGCAGTCAAGCGAGGTAGACCGGTGGAACCCTGGGCCTATCCTTGGTTTCCATGTAGATATGACCTAAACAAGCCTAAACCACCAAGAGAGTCGTTGTTCAACCCTCGTCACGGAGAATGCTCTGAGGGTAGACCCAGAGTCCCTCGGATTAGGGTTTCGTCGGAAAAGGACACCCAGAGTCTTGGGGATGCCACAGGAACATGCGTGTGGCCCTAGCACACATGCACAAGGGTGGTGGATTGCCCCTAGGCGGAAAACCTAGCTCCGGGTGTGACCGTCCACGTTGCATGCGATAACACCTATAGAAGTGTCTTTGGACATGTAGGAGTAGGCTCATGCCAGGTCAAGCGAGGTAGACGGTGGAACCCTGGGCCTATCCTTGGTTTTCCATGTAGATATGACCTAAACAAGCCTAAACCACCAAGAGAGTCGTTGTTCAACCCTCGTCACGGAGAATGCTACGGGGTAGACCCATGAGTCCCTCGGATTAGGGTTTAAATCGGAAAAGGACCGCCCGAGTCTTGGGATGCCACGGGAACATGCGTGTGGCCCTAGCATACATGCACAAGGGTGGTGGATTGCCCCTAGGCGGAAAACCTAGCTCCGGGTGTGACCGTCCACGTTGCATGCGATAACACCTATAGAAGTGTCTTTGGACATGTAGGAGTAGGCTCCCTTGCAGGTCAAGCGAGGGTGACGGTGGAACCCTGGGCCTATCCTTGGTTTTCCATGTAGATATGACCTAAACAAGCCTAAACCACCAAGAGAGTCGTTGTTCAACCCTCGTGCGGAGAATGCTACGGGGTAGACCCAGGTCCCTCGGATTAGGGTTTAAATCGGAAAGGACCTTTGAGTGCCGGGATGCCACGGGAACATGCGTGTGGCCCTAGCACACATGCACAAGGGTGGTGGATTGCCCCTAGACGGAAAACCTAGCTCTCGGGTGTGACCGTCCACGTTGCATGCGATAACACCTATAGAAGTGTGCTGGACATGTAGGAGTAGGCTCCACTTGAGTCAAGCGAGGTAGACGGTGGAACCACAGGGCCTATCCTTGGTTTTCCATGTAGATATGACCTAAACAAGCCTAAACCATCAAGATAGTGCGTTGTTCAACCCTCGTACAGAGAATGCTACGGGGGTAGACCCACGGGTCCCTCGGATTAGGGTTTTGTCGGAAAAGGACCGCCCGAGTGCCGCGATGCCACGGGAACATGCGTGTGGCCCTAGCACACATGCACAAGGGTGGTGGATTGCCCCTAGACGGAAAACCTAGCTCCCGGGTGTGACCGTCCACGTTGCATGCGATAACACCTATAGAAGTGTGCTGGACATGTAGGAGTAGGCTCACTTGCAGGTCAAGCGAGTGAACCGGTGGAACCCTGGGCCTATCCTTGGTTTTCCATGTAGATATGACCTAAACAAGCCTAAACCACCAAGAGATTGCGTTGTTCAACCCTCGTACGGAGAATGCTACGGGGGTAGACCCGCGGGTCCCTCGGATTAAGGTTGATTCAGAAAAAGGACCGCCCGAGTGCCAGGATGCCACGGGAACATGCGTGTGGCCCTAGCACACATGCACAAGGGTGGTGGATTGCCCCTAGACGGAAAACCTAGCTCCCGGGTGTAACCGTCCACGTTGCATGCGATAACACCTATAGAAGTGTCTTTGGACATGTAGGAGTAGGCTCCCTTGTGAGTCAACGAGGGTGACGGTGGAACCCTGGGCCTATCCTTGGTTTCCATGTAGATATGACCTAAACAAGCCGAAACCACCAAGAGAGTGCGTTGTTCAACCCTCGTCACGGAGAATGCTACGGGGTAGACCCTGAGTCCCTCGGATTAGGGTTTAAATCGGAAAAGGACCGCCCGAGTCTTGGGATGCCACGGGAACATGCGTGTGGCCCTAGCATACATGAACAAGGGTGGTGGATTGCCCTAGGCGGAAAACCTAGCTCCAGGTGTGACCGTCCACGTTGCATGCGATAACACCTATAGAAGTGTCTTTGGACATGTAGGAGTAGGCTCCATGGCAGGTCAAGCAGGTAGACCGGTGGAACCTGGGCCGATCCTTGGTTTTCCATGTAGATATGACCTAAACAAGCCTAAACCACCAAGAGAGTGCGTTGTTCAACCCTCGTACGGAGAATGCTACGGGGGTAGACCCGCGGGTCCCTCGGATTAGGGTTTCGTCGAAAAAGGACCGCCCCAGTGCCGGGATGCCACAGGAACATGCGTGTGGCCCTAGCACACATGCACAAGGGTGGTGGATTGCCCCTAGACGGAAAACCTAGCTCCCGGGTGTGACCGTCCACGTTGCATGCGATAACACCTATAGAAGTGTGCTGGACATGTAGGAGTAGGCTCCCGCCGCGGGTCAAACGAGGTAGACCGGTGGAACCCTGGGCCTATCCTTGGTTTTCCATGTAGATATGACCTAAACAAGCCTAAACCATCAAGAGAGTGCGTTGTTCAACCTCGTCACGGAGAATGCTACGAGGTAGACCATGAGTCCCTCGGATTAGGGTTTCGTCGGAAAGGACCGCCCAGTCTTGGGATGCCACGGGAACATGCGTGTGGCCCTAGCATACATGCACAAGGGTGGTGGATTGCCCCTAGGCGGAAAACCTAGCTCCAGTGTGACCGTCCACGTTGCATGCGATAACACCTATAGAAGTGTCTTTGGACATGTAGGAGTAGGCTCCTTGGCAGGTCAAACGAGGGTAGACCGGTGGAACCCTGGGCCTATCCTTGGTTTTCCATGTAGATATGACCTAAACAAGCCTAAACCACCAAGATAGTGCGTTGTTCAACCCTCGTACGGAGAATGCTACGGGGGTAGACCCACGGGTCCCTCGGATTAGGGTTTCGTCGGAAAAGGACCGCCCAGAGTCTTGGGATGCCACAGGAACATGCGTGTGGCCCTAGCATACATGCACAAGGGTGGTGGATTGCCCCTAGGCGGAAAACCTAGCTCCGAGGTGTGACCGTCCACATTGCATGCGATAACACGTATAGAAGTGTCTTTGGACATGTAGGAGTAGGCTCCCGCATGGTCAAGCGAGGTGAACCCGGTGGAACCCTGGGCCTATCCTTGGTTTTCCATGTAGATATGACCTAAACAAGCCTAAACCACCAAGAGAGTGCGTTGCTCAACCCTCGTACGGAGAATGCTCTGAGGTAGACCAGCAGGTCCCTCGGATTAGGGTTTAAATCGGAAAAGGACCGCCCAGTCTTGGGATGCCACGGGAACATGCGTGTGGCCCTAGCACACATGCACAAGGGTGGTGGATTGCCCCTAGACGGAAAACCTAGCTCCCGGGTGTGACCGTCCACGTTGCATGCGATAACACCTATAGAAGTGTGCTGGACATGTAGGAGTAGGCTCACTTGTGAGTCAAGCGAGGGTAGCCGGTGGAACCACAGGCCTATCCTTGGTTTCCATGTAGATATGACCTAAACAAGCCTAAACCACCAAGAGAGTGCGTTGTTCAACCCTAAACGGAGAATGCTACGAGGGGTAGACCCGAGTCCCTCGGATTAGGGTTTCGTCGGAAAAGGACCGCCCGAGTGCGGGATGCCACGGAACATGCGTGTGGCCCTAGCACACATGCACAAGGGTGGTGGATTGCCCCTAGGCGGAAAACCTAGCTCCGGGTGTGACCGTCCACGTTGCATCGATAACACCTATAGAAGTGTCTTTGGACATGTAGGAGTAGGCTCCTTGTGGTCAAGCGAGGTAGACCGGTGGAACCCTGGGCCTATCCTTGGTTTTCCATGTAGATATGACCTAAACAAGCCTAAACCACCAAAGATAGTCGTTGTTCAACCCTCGTGCGGAGAATGCTACGGGGGTAGACCATGGTCCCTCGGATTAGGGTTTCGTCGGAAAGGACCGCCCGAGTGCGGGATGCCAGGGAACATGCGTGTGGCCCTAGCATACATGCACAAGGGTGGTGGATTGCCCCTAGGCGGAAAACCTAGCTCCGGTGTGACCGTCCACGTTGCATGCGATAACACCTATAGAAGTGTCTTTGGACATGTAGGAGTAGGCTCCCTTGTGAGTCAAGCGAGGTGACCGGTGGAACCCTGGGCCTATCCTTGGTTTTCCATGTAGATATGACCTAAACAAGCCTAAACCACCAAGAGAGTGCGTTGTTCAACCCTCGTCACGGAGAATGCTACGAGGTAGACCATGAGTCCCTCGGATTAGGGTTTCATTGGAAAAGGACCGCCCGAGTGTCGGGATGCCACGGGAACATGCGTGTGGCCCTAGCACACATGCACAAGGGTGGTGGATTGCCCCTAGACGGAAAACCTAGCTCACGGGTGTGACCGTCCACGTTGCATGCGATAACACCTATAGAAGTGTGCTGGACATGTACGAGTAGGCTCCCTTGCAGGTCAAGCGAGGTAGACGGTGGAACCTGGGCCTATCCTTGGTTTCCATGTAGATATGACCTAAACAAGCCTAAACCACCAAGAGAGTCGTTGTTCAACCCTAAATGCGGAGAATGCTACGGGGTAGACCCTTGGGTCCCTCGGATTAGGGTTTAAATGGAAAGGACCGCCCCAGTGCCGGGATGCCACGGGAACATGCGTGTGGCCCTAGCACACATGCACAAGGGTGGTGGATTGCCCCTAGACGGAAAACCTAGCTCCCGGGTGTGACCGTCCATGTTGCATGCGATAACACCTATATAAGTGTCTTTGGACATGTAGGAGTAGGCTCCATGTGAGTCAAGCGAGGTAGACCGGTGGAACCCTGGGCCTATCCTTGGTTTTCCATGTAGATATGACCTAAACAAGCCTAAACCACCAAGAGAGTGCGTTGTTCAACCCTCGTACGGAGAATGCTACGGGGGTAGACCCGCGGGTCCCTCGGATTAGGGTTTCATCGGAAAAGGACCGCCCGAGTGCCGGGATGCCACGGGAACATGCGTGTGGCCCTAGCACACATGCACAAGGGTGGTGGATTGCCCCTAGACGGAAAACCTAGCTCCCAGGTGTGAGCGTCCACGTTGCATGCGATAACACCAATAGAAGTGTGCTGGACATGTAGGAGTAGGCTCCATGTGGGTCAAGCGAGGTGGAACCCTAGGCCTATCCTTGGTTTTCCATGTAGATATGACCTAAACAAGCCTAAACCACCAAGAGAGTGCGTTGTTCAACCCTCGTACGGAGAATGCTACGGGGGTAGACCCGCGGGTCCCTCGGATTAGGGTTTTGTCGGAAAAGGACCGTCCAGTCTTGGGATGCCACGGGAACATGCGTGTGGCCCTAGCACACATGCACAAGGGTGGTGGATTGCCCTAGGCGGAAAACCTAGCTCCAGTGTGACCGTCCACGTTGCATGCGATAACACCTATAGAAGTGTCTTTGGACATGTAGGAGTAGGCTCCCTTGTGGGTCAAGCGAGGGTAGTCGGTGGAACCCTGGGCCTATCCTTGGTTTCCATGTAGATATGACCTAAACAAGCCTAAACCACCAAGAGAGTCGTTGTTCAACCCTCGTGCGGAGAATGCTACGAGGGGTAGACCATGAGTCCCTCGGATTAGGGTTTCGTCGAAAAGGACCGCCGAGTCTAGGGATGCCACGGAACATGCGTGTGGCCCTAGCATACATGCACAAGGGTGGTGGATTGCCCCTAGGCGGAAAACCTAGCTCCGGGTGTGACCGTCCACGTTGCATGCGATAACACCTATAGAAGTGTCTTTGGACATGTAGGAGTAGGCTCACATGAGTCAAGCGAGGTAGACCGGTGGAACCCTGGGCCTATCCTTGGTTTTCCATGTAGATATGACCTAAACAAGCCTAAACCACCAAGATAGTCGTTGTTCAACCCTCGTGCGGAGAATGCTACGGGGGTTAGACCATGGTCCCTCGGATTAGGGTTTCGTCGGGAAAGGACCGCCCAGTGTCGGGATGCCACAGGGAACATGCGTGTGGCCCTAGCACACATGCACAAGGGTGGTGGATTGCCCCTAGGCGGAAAACCTAGCTCCAGGTGTGACCGTCCACGTTGCATGCGATAACACCTATAGAAGTGTCTTTGGACATGTAGGAGTAGGCTCCATGGCAGGTCAAACGAGGGTAGACCGGTGGAACCCTGGGCCTATCCTTGGTTTTCCATGTAGATATGACCTAAACAAGCCTAAACCACCAAGATAGTGCGTTGTTCAACCCTCGTACGGAGAATGCTACGGGGGTAGACCCGCGGGTCCCTCGGATTAGGGTTTCGTCAGAAAAGGACCGCCCGAGTGCCGGGATGCCACGGGAACATGCGTGTGGCCCTAGCACACATGCACAAGGGTGGTGGATTGCCCCTAGACGGAAAACCTAGCTCCCGGGTGTGACCGTCCACGTTGCATGCGATAAGACTTATAGAAGTGTCTTTGGACATGTAGGAGTAGGCTCCATGGCAGGTCAAGCGAGGTAGACCGGTGGAACCCTGGGCCTATCCTTGGTTTTCCATGTAGATATGACCTAAACAAGCCTAAACCACCAAGATAGTGTTGTTCAACCCTCGTCACGGAGAATGCTACGTGGGTAGACCCGCGGGTCCCTCGGATTAGGGTTTCGTCGGAAAAGGACCGCCCGAGTGCCGGGATGCCACGGGAACATGCGTGTGGCCCTAGCACACATGCACAAGGGTGGTGGATTGCCCCTAGACGGAAAACCTAGCTCCCGGGTGTGACCGTCCACGTTGCATGCGATAACACCTATAGAAGTGTGCTGGACATGTAGGAGTAGGCTCCCTTGCATGGTCAAACGAGGGTAGACTGGTGGAACCCTGGGCCTATCCTTGGTTTTCCATGTAGATATGACCTAAACAATCCTAAACCACCAAGATAGTGCGTTGTTCAACCCTCGTACGAAGAATGCTACGGTTGTAGACCCGCGGGTCCCTCGGATTAGGGTTTAAATCGGAAAAGGACCGCCCAGTGGGGATGCCACGGAACATGCGTGTGGCCCTAGCACACATGCACAAGGGTGGTGGATTGCCCCTAGGCGGAAAACCTAGCTCCGGTGTGACCGTCCACGTTGCATGCGATAACACCTATAGAAGTGTCTTTGGACATGTAGGAGTAGGCTCCATGTGGAGTCAAGCGAGGGTGACGGTGGAACCTGGGCCTATACTTGGTTTTCCATGTAGATATGACCTATACAAGCCTAAACCACCAAGATAGTGCGTTGTTCAACCCTCGTCACGGAGAATGCTACGAGGGGTAGACCCATGAGTCCCTCGGATTAGGGTTTAAATCGAAAAGGACCGCCCAGTGCGGGATGCCACGGGAACATGCGTGTGGCCCTAGCACACATGCACAAGGGTGGTGGATTGCCCCTAGATGGAAAACCTAGCTCCCGGGTGTGACCGTCCACGTTGCATGCGATAACACCTATAGAAGTGTGCTGGACATGTAGGAGTAGGCTCACTTGGCAGGTCAAGCGAGGTAGACCGGTGGAACCCTGGGCCTATCCTTGGTTTTCCATGTAGATATGACCTAAACAAGCCTAAACCACCAAGATAGTGCGTTGTTCAACCCTCGTCTGCGGAGAATGCTACGGGGTAGACCCATGAGTCCCTCGGATTAGGGTTTCGTCGGAAAAGGACCGCCCGAGTGCGGGATGCCAGGAACATGCGTGTGGCCCTAGCACACATGCACAAGGGTGGTGGATTGCCCTAGGCGGAAAACCTAGCTCCGGGTGTGACCGTCCACGTTGCATGCGATAACACCTATAGAAGTGTCTTTGGACATGTAGGAGTAGGCTCCTTGGTCAAGCGAGGTAGACGGTGGAACCCTGGGCCTATCCTTGGTTTAACATGTAGATATGACCTAAACAAGCCTAAACCACCAAGATAGTGTGTTGTTCAACCCTCGTACGGAGAATGCTACGGGGTAGACCCATGAGTCCCTCGGATTAGGGTTTAATCGGAAAAGGACCGCAGAGTCGGGATGCCACGGGAACATGCGTGTGGCCCTAGCATACATGCACAAGGGTGGTGGATTGCCCCTAGACGGAAAACCTAGCTCCCAGGTGTGACCGTCCACGTTGCATGCGATAACACCTAGAGAAGTGTCTTTGGACATGTAGGAGTAGGCTCATGGCATGGTCAAGCGAGGGTAGACCGGGTGGAACCCTGGGCCTATCCTTGGTTTTCCATGTAGATATGACCTAAACAAGCCTAAACCACCAAGATAGTGCGTTGTTCAACCCTCGTACGGAGAATGCTACGGGGGTAGACCCGGGGTCCCTCGGATTAGGGTTTCGTCGGAAAAGGACCGCCCGAGTGCCGGGATGCCACGGGAACATGCGTGTGGCCCTAGCACACATGCACAAGGGTGGTGGATTGCCCCTAGATGGAAAACCTAGCTCCCGGGTGTGACCGTCCACGTTGCATGCGATAACACCTATAGAAGTGTGCTGGACATGTAGGAGTAGGCTCCCGCTGTGGGTCAAACGAAGGTAGACCGATGGAACCCTAGGCCTATCCTTGGTTTTCCATGTAGATATGACCTAAACAAGCCTAAACCACCAAGATAGTGCGTTGTTCAACCCTCGTACGGAGAATGCTACGGGGGTAGACCCGCGGGTCCCTCGGATTAGGGTTTCGTCGGAAAAGGACCGCCCGAGTGCCGGGATGCCACGGGAACATGCGTGTGGCCCTAGCACACATGCACAAGGGTGGTGGATTGCCCCTAGACGGAAAACCTAGCTCCCGGGTGTGACCGTCCACGTTGCATGCGATAACACCTATAGAAGTGTGCTGGACATGTAGGAGTAGGCTCCCTTGCCAGGTCAAGCGAGGTAGACGGTGGAACCCTGGGCCTATCCTTGGTTTTCCATGTAGATATGACCTAAACAAGCCTAAACCACCAAGATAGTCGTTGTTCAACCCTCGTCTGGAGAATGCTACTGAGGTAGACCATGAGTCCCTCGGATTAGGGTTTAAATCGGAAAAGGACCGCCCAGTCTTGGGATGCCACGGGAACATGCGTGTGGCCCTAGCACACATGCACAAGGGTGGTGGATTGCCCCTAGAAAACCTAGCTCCGGGTGTGACCGTCCACGTTGCATGCGATAACACCTATAGAAGTGTCTTTGGACATGTAGGAGTAGGCTCCCTTGGCAGGTCAAGCGAGGTAGACCGGTGGAACCCTGGCCTATCCTTGGTTTTCCATGTAGATATGACCTAAACAAGCCTAAACCACCAAGATAGTCGTTGTTCAACCCTCGTCACGGAGAATGCTACAGGGGTAGACCCATGAGTCCCTCGGATTAGGGTTTAAATCGGAAAAGGACCGCCCAGTGCGGGATGCCACGGAACATGCGTGTGGCCCTAGCACACATGCACAAGGGTGGTGGATTGCCCCTAGGCGGAAAACCTAGCTCCAGGTGTGACCGTCCACGTTGCATGCGATAACACCTATAGAAGTGTCTTTGGACATGTAGGAGTAGGCTCCTTGCCAGGTCAAGCGAGGTAGACGGTGGAACCTGGGCCTATCCTTGGTTTTCCATGTAGATATGACCTAAACAAGCCTAAACCACCAAGATAGTGCGTTGTTCAACCCTAAATGCGGAGAATGCTACGGGGTAGACCCATGGTCCCTCGGATTAGGGTTTCGTCGAGAAAGGACCGCCCGAGTCTTGGGATGCCACGGGAACATGCGTGTGGCCCTAGGACACATGCACAAGGGTGGTGGATTGCCCCTAGATGGAAAACCTAGCTCCGGGTGTGACCGTCCACGTTGCATGCGATAACACCTATAGAAGTGTCTTTGGACATGTAGGAGTAGGCTCCCTTGTGGTCAAGCGAGGGTAGACGGTGGAACCTGGGCCTATCCTTGGTTTTCCATGTAGATATGACCTAAACAAGCCTAAACCACCAAGATAGTCGTTGTTCAACCCTCGTCACGGAGAATGCTACTGAGGTAGACCCATGAGTCCCTCGGATTAGGGTTTCGTTAGAAAAGGACCGCCCGAGTCTTGCGGGATGCCACGGGAACATGCGTGTGGCCCTAGCACACATGCACAAGGGTGGTGGATTGCCCCTAGACGGAAAACCTAGCTCCGGGTGTGACCGTCCACGTTGCATGCGATAACACCTATAGAAGTGTCTTTGGACATGTAGGAGTAGGCTCCATGGCAGGTCAAGCGAGGGTAGACGGTGGAACCCTGGGCCTATCCTTGGTTTTCCATGTAGATATGACCTAAACAAGTCTAAACCACCAAGATAGTGCGTTGTTCAACCCTCGTCACGGAGAATGCTACGGGGTAGACCCATGAGTCCCTCGGATTAGGGTTTCGTCGGAAAAGGACCGCCCGAGTCTTGGGATGCCACGAGAACATGCGTGTGGCCCTAGCACACATGCACAAGGGTGGTGGATTGCCCCTAGGCGGAAAACCTAGCTCCGGGTGTGACCGTCCACGTTGCATGCGATAACACCTATAGAAGTGTCTTTGGACATGTAGGAGTAGGCTCCACTTGGCAGGTCAAGCGAGGGTAGACGGTGGAACCCTGGGCCTATCCTTGGTTTTCCATGTAGATATGACCTAAACAAGCCTAAACCACCAAGATAGTGCGTTGTTCAACCCTCGTGCGGAGAATGCTACGGGGTAGACCCTGGTCCCTCGGATTAGGGTTTCGTCGGAAAGGACCGCCCAGTCGGGATGCCACGGGAACATGCGTGTGGCCCTAGCACACATGCACCAGGGTGGTGGATTGCCCCTAGATGGAAAACCTAGCTCCGGTGTGACCGTCCACGTTGCATGCGATAACACCTATAGAAGTGTCTTTGGACATGTAGGAGTAGGCTCACTTGTGAGTCAAGCGAGGGTAGACGGTGGAACCTAGGCCTATCCTTGGTTTTCCATGTCGATATGACCTAAACAAGCCTAAACCACCAAGATAGTGTTGTTCAACCCTCGTCACGGAGAATGCTACGAGGTTAGACCAGGTCCCTCGGATTAGGGTTTCGTCGGAAAAGGACCGCCAGTCTTGGGGATGCCACGGGAACATGAGTGTGGCCCTAGCACACATGCACAAGGGTGGTGGATTGCCCCTAGGCGGAAAACCTAGCTCCAGGTGTGACCGTCCACGTTGCATGCGATAACACCTATAGAAGTGTCTTTGGACATGTAGGAGTAGGCTCCGCCGTGGTCAAGCGAGGTAGACGGTGGAACCCTGGGCCTATCCTTGGTTTTCCATGTAGATATGACCTAAACAAGTGTAAACCACCAAGATAGTCGTTGTTCAACCCTCGTCTGGAGAATGCTACGAGGGGTAGACCCACGGGTCCCTCGGATTAGGGTTTCGTCGGAAAGGACCGCCGAGTCTTGGGATGCCATGGGAACATGCGTGTGGCCCTAGCAAACATGCACAAGGGTGGTGGATTGCCCCTAGACGGAAAACCTAGCTCCCGGGTGTGACCGTCCACGTTTCATGCGATAACACCTATAGAAGCATTTTGGACATGTAGGAGTAGGCTCCCGCCGCGGGTCAAACGAGGGTAGACCGGTGGAACCCTGGGCCTATCCTTGGTTTTCCATGTAGATATGACCTAAACAAGCCTAAACCACCAAGATAGTGCGTTGTTCAACCCTCGTACGGAGAATGCTACGGGGTTAGACCCGCGGGTCCCTCGGAATAGGGTTAACACAGAAAAGGACCGCCCGAGTGCCGGGATGCCACGGGAACATGCGTGTGGCCCTAGCACACATGCACAAGGGTGGTGGATTGCCCCTAGACGGAAAACCTAGCTCCCGGGTGTGACCGTCCACGTTGCATGCGATAACACCTATAGAAGTGTGCTGGACATGTAGGAGTAGGCTCCCTTGGAGTCAAACGAGGGTAGACCGGTGGAACCCTGGGCCTATCCTTGGTTTTCCATGTAGATATGACCTAAACAAGCCTAAACCACCAAGATAGTGTGTTGTTCAACCCTCGTACGGAGAATGCTACGGGGGTAGACCCGCGGGTCCCTCGGATTAGGGTTTCGTCAGAAAAGGACCGCCCGAGTCTTGGGATGCCACGGGAACATGCGTGTGGCCCTAGCACACATGCACAAGGGTGGTGGATTGCCCCTAGACGGAAAACCTAGCTCCCGGTGTGACCGTACACGTTGCATGCGATAACACCTATAGAAAGTGTGCTGGACATGTAGGAGTAGGCTCCTTGTGAGGTCAAACGAGGGTAGACCGATGGAACCCTGGGCCTATCCTTGGTTTTCCATGTCGATATGACCTAAACAAGCCTAAACCACCAAGATAGTGTGTTGTTCAACCCTCGTACGGAGAATGCTACGGGCGTAGACCCGCGGGTCCCTCGGATTAGGGTTTCGTCGGAAAAGGACCGCCTTGGTGCAGGATGCCACAGGAACATGCTTGTGGCCCTAGCACACATGCACAAGGGTGGTGGATTGCCCTAGGCGGAAAACCTAGCTCCAGGTGTGACCGTCCACGTTGCATGCGATAACACCTATAGAAGTGTCTTTGGACATGTAGGAGTAGGCTCCCTTGGCAGTCAAGCGAGGTAGACCGGTGGAACCTGGGCCTATCCTTGGTTTTCCATGTAGATATGACCTAAACAAGCCTAAACCACCAAGATAGTCGTTGTTCAACCCTCGTGCGGAGAATGCTACGGGGGTAGACCCATGGTCCCTCGGATTAGGGTTTCGTCGGAAAGGACCTTAGAGTCTTGGGGATGCCACGGGAACATGCGTGTGGCCCTAGCACACATGCACAAGGGTGGTGGATTGCCCCTAGATGGAAAACCTAGCTCCCGGGTGTGACCGTCCACGTTGCATGCGATAACACCTATAGAAGTGTGCTGGACATGTAGGAGTAGGCTCCCGCCGCGGGTCAAACGAGGGTAGACTGATGGAACCCTAGGCCTATCCTTGGTTTTCCATGTAGATATGACCTAAACAAGCCTAAACCACCAAGATAGTGCGTTGTTCAACCCTCGTACGGAGAATGCTACGGGGTTAGACCCGCGGGTCCCTCGGATTAGGGTTTCGTCAGAAAAGGACCGCCCGAGTGCCGGGATGCCACGGGAACATGCGTGTGGCCCTAGCACACATGCACAAGGGTGGTGGATTGCCCCTAGACGGAAAACCTAGCTCCCGGGTGTGACCGTCCAGGTTGCATGCGATAACACCTATAGAAGTGTGCTGGACATGTAGGAGTAGGCTCATTGGCAGGTCAAGCGAGGTAGACCGGTGGAACCCTGGGCCTATCCTTGGTTTTCCATGTAGATATGACCTAAACAAGCCTAAACCACCAAGAGAGTGCGTTGTTCAACCCTCGTACGGAGAATGCTACGGGGGTAGACCCGTAGGTCCCTCGGATTAGGGTTTCGTCGGAAAAGGACCGCCCGAGTGCCGGGATGCCACGGGAACATGCGTGTGGCCCTAGCACACATGCACAAGGGTGGTGGATTGCCCCTAGACGGAAAACCTAGCTCCCGGGTGTGACCGTCCATGTTGCATGCGATAACACCTATAGAAGTGTGCTGGACATGTAGGAGTAGGCTCCCGCCGCGGGTCAAACGAGGGTAGACCGGTGGAACCCTGGGCCTATCCTTGGTTTTCCATGTAGATATGACCTAAACAAGCCTAAACCACCAAGATAGTGCGTTGTTCAACCCTCGTACGGAGAATGCTACGGGGTTAGACCCGCGGGTCCCTCGGATTAGGGTTTCGTCAGAAAAGGACCGCCCGAGTGCCGGGATGCCACGGGAACATGCGTGTGGCCCTAGCACACATGCACAAGGGTGGTGGATTGCCCCTAGACGGAAAACCTAGCTCCCGGGTGTGACCGTCCACGTTGCATGCGATAACACCTATAGAAGTGTCTTTGGACATGTAGGAGTAGGCTCCTTGGCAGGTCAACCGAGGGTAGACCGGTGGAACCCTGGGCCTATCCTTGGTTTTCCATGTAGATATGACCTAAACAAGCCTAAACCACCAAGATAGTGCGTTGTTCAACCCTCGTACGGAGAATGCTACGGGGGTAGACCCGCGGGTCCCTCGGATTAGGGTTTCGTCGGAAAAGGACCGCCCGAGTGCCGGGATGCCACGGGAACATGCGTGTGGCCCTAGCACACATGCACAAGGGTGGTGGATTGCCCCTAGACGGAAAACCTAGCTCCCGGGTGTGACCGTCCACGTTGCATGCGATAACACCTATAGAAGTGTCTTTGGACATGTAGGAGTAGGCTCACTTGGCATGGTCAAACGAGGGTAGACCGGTGGAACCCTGGGCCTATCCTTGGTTTTCCATGTAGATATGACCTAAACAAGCCTAAACCACCAAGATAGTGCGTTGTTCAACCCTCGTACGGAGAATGCTACGGGGGTAGACCCGCGGGTCCCTCGGATTAGGGTTTCGTCAGAAAAGGACCGCCCGAGTGCCGGGATGCCACGGGAACATGCGTGTGGCCCTAGCACACATGCACAAGGGTGGTGGATTGCCCCTAGATGGAAAACCTAGCTCCCGGGTGTGACCGTCCACGTTGCATGCGATAACACCTATAGAAGTGTGCTGGACATGTAGGAGTAGGCTCACTTGTGGTCAAACGAGGGTAGACCGGTGGAACCCTGGGCCTATCCTTGGTTTTCCATGTAGATATGACCTAAACAAGCCTAAACCATCAAGAGAGTGCGTTGTTCAACCCTCGTACGGAGAATGCTACGGGGGTAGACCCGCGGGTCCCTCGGATTAGGGTTTCGTCAGAAAAAGGACCGCCCGAGTGCCGGGATGCCACGGGAACATGCGTGTGGCCCTAGCACACATGCACAAGGGTGGTGGATTGCCCCTAGACGGAAAACCTAGCTCCCGGGTGTGACCGTCCACGTTGCATGCGATAACACCTATAGAAGTGTGCTGGACATGTAGGAGTAGGCTCCCGCCGCGGGTCAAACGAGGGTAGACCGATGGAACCCTGGGCCTATCCTTGGTTTTCCATGTAGATATGACCTAAACAAGCCTAAACCACCAAGATAGTGCGTTGTTCAACCCTCGTACGGAGAATGCTACGGGGTTAGACCCGTGGGTCCCTCGGATTAGGGTTCCGTCAGAAAAGGACCGCCCGAGTGCCGGGATGCCACGGGAACATGCGTGTGGCCCTACCACACATGCACAAGGGTGGTGGATTGCCCCTAGACGGAAAACCTAGATCCCGGGTGTGACCGTCCACGTTGCATAGGTTTGGAGTGATAAACTATTTGGAGCTAGAAAAAATAAGGAGACTAGGGTGAGATCAACGAAGGAGAGCTGCTTAAAGGATGTAATAATAAAAAAACTAATCAACGTAAGAAAGAAAAGCTAGCTGGCTAGCTCGCATGCAAGAAGAGGATCAACAGGGACGGCTGAGCAACTTAATATACAACCAAAGGTATTCCCAAGTAAGCATTAGCCGGCTAGCTCGTATGTATTTTCAGGCTTATACTAGCTAGCCCTATCTAGTACTGGGACACATGTAGCTGATATGGGAAAACACAAAAAACAACATACCAACAAAGCACGGGTTTCCATGCTCTTCACACACGCAATGCCAACCGAGAGGGTGCATGCAGACTACTGACAAGGTCCGGCGGTCCAAGCATACTCTAATCACTGATTAGTGTCACATCGTCCGGAATACAACAAATGACAGTCAGATGCATGTACATATCTCAACACGGATCGTACGGTGTTGGCTTGGAGGGCAGCTATCCCCCTTGGCAGCAAATTCACACTCTATACTAAAAGCAACATAAAACTTTTTTAGAAGACACCAGGTTAATCCACATCATTAGAATTAATTTTGGATGTTAGATCTGTAATTTATGGTTAAGATTTAATCTTAGATTAAAATATAAATAGTGTTACGTAGCACATACAATCTATCTATTATATACTAAAAGTAATATAATGAAGGATGTTTTTCCAGGCATTAGGTTGATTCACATCATCTGAATTATTTTGATCATTAGATTTAAAATTTGTGGTTAGGATTCAATAAGATATTATTAATTACGTAACTGTGTAGTTCCGGTTGTCACGTCTTAAATCTATATAACGCAAGGTACGTTGTTCCATGAAAAAACACATTACGTAGTAAGTTGTATACGTTTCCATATTTTTCCTTTGAAAAATGGACTCCCGTGATTAGCCAAGCGTCCATCCAAAAGCAATTTTTTGCATGCAATACATCCCACAGTTACCAAACCGAGTCCGTTTGAACGTAAATAAATGACCAGACTAGCTGACTCCGTTCCTAGAAAAAAGTCTGGCCACGTGACATACGTGGTAAGCAACCCCAAAAAAGGGTTCGTTTAAATATAAAAAAGGAGATCAGCTAGCTTTTTTTTCTCTGGGAAAGAGGAGATGAGCTAGCTAGCCTAGCCAAGTCCCTTTTAATAAAAAAAAAGTACAATGACTATTTTTTTCATATTTCATTACTCTAACCATCTTAACACTTGTAGTACAATAAGTATTTGTTTCATATTGTCTATGTACCAAGTGCTATGTTGATATACAATGTCCATCATTCCAACAATGTCCAGAAGATTTATAGTAATTTTAACTGTGTTTGGTAGCAAATTTTGTTAATTTTGTTTTTTGAGATTAGTGTGATTTCTAAAAAATACCATGGTGTAATGTACTTTGAGGTGTTTGGTTTTAGTAAACAATGCATTTTTATTTGTGTGACACTGCACTGATTTTGCAGTATAGAAAAAAGTGGCCATGACCTATTTTTCCCAAAATTGTAGTGTTTGTTGGCTAGCCATGTAAATACTATGGTTTTACAATAATTTTGTTTGGAAACACTTGGGTTCCAAAAAGAGCCTTAAAATTATAACATAATGAAGTACATATGATCAATAGGTACAAAGTTACGCCGAGTGTACAAATTTACACATGCGTGTCACTCGGTACATAGAAATAGGAAAAAGACATGTACTTCTTTAATTTAATTAAAAAACACAAATATTCCAAAACTCAGTTTACTTTAACATTTAGCAGAAGGCGTAATTTGAAACTGTTTAAATATAAATACATAAACTAAAAACACATATTGACACATGTAGCATCTTTGTTAACCTTATACAAATTTTAAAACTAGCCTAGCACCCTTTTGGGCATCAACAGAGGAGCACATGTTTGAAACTAAAATAATGGTTGTGTGCAAGGAGATATGACAATTTTTATGTACATGAGAGCAAAATTATATGCCTTATATTAGCAAAAGGTTAAGAGAAGGTATATTTAGGACTTAGTGTTATCGTCAGGTGAATTAATTGATATACTTCATTTTTGTTATCCACATTGGAAATCTAGGCACTAATTATTTTTTAGAGGACATAAAATGTGCACATTTTAATTATTAGAATTTCCAATGGGTATTGTTTAGTTTTCATGATTTGACATACTTAGATTTTATTTCCCATGTCTTCTCTATGATATAGTGTAGTCAAAATAAGAGCACATATCACTCAATCAAATCGAATAGAGATTAAGAGACTAGAACTATATTATCCAAGATTGTATTCGTATTACATGGAACCACAAATGCTTAACGATTGTGTATAAAAATGAATTGATTATCGACATAACATCTAAATAATTAAATAATAGAAAAAGTACAGTATCAAAATAGACGACATTATGAAACTTAAACTCATAATAGATGACTTTTTGAAACTTACACTCATACTTCCTAACTTTAACTAACAACGTAGAAACATGTTAATGGATCCGCTAGAATTTTTTGCCTAATATAGTACTAATTTTGTATCTTTGTTTTTGTAAGATCATATTAATATAAAAAATAATGTGAAATTTTAACCATGGAACTTTATTGAAGTCTATAAGTTTTTATGTTTTGAGGCAGAGCTGGCTACATGCATGGATGCATGTTAGTTATCATCGAGATGGACTACTTGGAAGCAGTAGCCATGATAAAGAGTGAAGAAAAAGATTAGTCGGTTGTCACCCATCTTCTGATGGAAATAAAACGTTTGCTCCATAACGCGGTAGATTTTTAGGCTTAGCGTGTTACTTCATCATGTGCAGAACTTGGTGTGCCATGCTCTTGCCACTACTAGGCCACTCGGAAGCCACAACTGTGTGGCTATATATGATTGGACCATTTACATATAGCCAAACTCGGTAAGTATGATTGTAATTCTAACTTTTAGCAAATTCCCATTCGCAGAAAAAAAGGATTCATGTTTTGAAACCAATATAAGTAATTGTGAGGAAGAAACTTGGACCAAGGTAACAATTCTAATTATTTAATTTGGCTGAGCTATTAATGAGGATGGATTATTTACAATGTTAATTAAGCTCGCATAATGACCTGGCATCACTCATAGTTTTACCATTGAGCTAATATTACATAGAACCAGCACACATATATATTTTGACAGATGACATACCAATTTCCAGCCAACAATTTAAGTTGGTTAAATCTCTTGCTTGCATATGCCGTAATAGTTTGACCATAACAATTTTGTAGTCCTCGATCCATATTATTTCTTATGGTAAAATTCAATATCCATAAAACCACAAGTCGATTTATCATATCTCTTCTACACACTAAAGATGGTACCCTCGCATTTGCGAGGGTCACCATGCTAGTTATATACTAAAAGCAACATAAATTGTTTTTAGAAGACACCAGGTTAATCCACATCATTAGAATTAATTTTGGCTGTTAGATCTGTAATTTATGGTTAAGATTTAATCTTAGATTAAAATATAAGTAGTGTTACGTAGCACATATAAGTGTATAAAAGTCTTATGTCATGGTAAATGCTACCACCGGCCACCTGCTTTGTAAAATTGATCATGAAGTTTATACAATTTTAACAGTGCACATATGCCCTGATCACCTGTGCTTTATGGAGCAACAAGCCTCCTAAAGTATAGTCCGCGAAGGATCAGTGGTACCCTTCGAGATAGGCGGAGAAAAGTATCTACACCTAGAATATCACCTTCTCTCTGGTGCTGGTCACCGGCTAAATACAAACAGATGGGTCAGAGCGCATTACCATCGTCTCAGGCGCATTCTCAGTGGTCGGAGATGTCATGGCGTTGCAACAGAGCAACATCCAGTTCAACACTAAACGGTTTCTCCGAACTCAGAGTTCCCTTCCCGACAGCTCCTATTCTCAATCTAATCTTTACTTTCTTTTTTCTCAAATTTTAGTGCATTGTTTTTTTCTAACCGTGGGTGTACCAGAGGTGTTGAAACTTGGGTGACTCTGAACTCTGAAGCATAGAAAAAACGTAAGCCGCTAGTTGTGGTATATATAAGTAATTAGTCAAGGTGTGGTTACTAGGAGCATTTATCTCATATTTATTTCTGCCTCCAGTGCATGTGATTGGATGAAATGAGAGCGAGAAGGTTTTCTATGGTAGTACCATTCAGGACACCTGCTCTGTCAAGCAGCCAATCAAATCCACCCACCATGGTACCATTACAAATCAATGGTATACTATATATTCAGTCCCATTGCATGCTTTTATCCTACTTCATTTCTGTTAACATAGCAAAGAGTATAGTTAAGTACCACGACAAAAGTTTTTTTAATGTTAGCAGGAGAGCTGCTAAATTCATTGAACGAATAAAAGATTGATCTATTTTATAAGGAAAACTAGACCAAACACCATACGGATGATGTCTGGAAAAACTACTGACCGAAGATGGTGTCCGACAAACTATTTTATAAAGAAAATATCGGGTTCCAAAGTTGTGTTTTAAATGGTTTGGAAACTAGGTGGCCTTTACATTTTGTGGGACTGATGGCGTCGAAAACATTTCTTCCGCTTTTGGTGCTTTTAATATTAAGGATGGATCGCATATTAGATTTTGAGATGATAAGTGGCTTGACCAAACTTCTCTTCGCGAACAATATCCTGTTCTATATACACTTTCCACTGTAATGAAAATCTAATCCTCCCAACGTGTCTTTTAGAAGAAGTCTCGTAGATTCTCATTAATATCTTGAAACAATGTTTTATTACGGTTATCCATGATACAGCTGTCAAGCGGGATGTACGAGTTCAAATATAAATTACTAGAGAGTGGTAAATTTTCAGTTGACTCATTGTATAGAGGATTGATTTAACCTGATTTTCTGATCGATAATAATAGTAAAATTTGAAAATGAAAATATCCTTAAAGGCAAAGATTTAGCATGGTATCTCCATAAGGATGTAATTCTTACTAAAGATATATTGTAAAGACAAATTTGCATGAAAGTGCATAATGTATTTTTCACCGTGATGATACAATCCATTTATTCTTCTATTGTAAATTTGCGTCTCTGGTTTATCTTCCTCACGTTTAGTGGACAATGTTTTTGGTAACTGGCTGCATCTGATAGATGATAAATACAATATTTTATTTAAGGTGGGAGCACTTGCCATTATTTGGTCGCTATGGCTATGTAGAAATGACAAGATCTTTAATAACATTATGTCTTCTCCCTTGCAGGTTATATATCGGGCCATGGTTATCCTCCGATCATGGACTACTCTCTAATGTATGGAGTTTTATGACTTGTTTGTGGAGGGATGTACGCGTTTGGAGATACTGCGAGGGATATTTTCTCCCGGCATGGATGGCCGCTTGATTTGCGGATTGATCTACCATAGCTCAAGACGTTTATTTTGAGTGCGATTTTGTAATTTTAGTTTACTTTTCTTTATTCTATAGTTGTATGGTTTGTGCAGCCGTGTGCATCCTAGTCATGCAGAGGACAGGTGTAAACATTACTTAAAATAATAAAGCACCCATTTCCAAAAAAAATACAGATAATGTCTTTCGGATTACAACGCACGACAATAAGCACCCAACATGACTCGCCTTGCCCGACCCCGACCAAGAAGGCGAGAGGTCAGAAACAGAGCCACTAGACCACTTCAAACCGAAGCAAGACAACTTGAAAAACACATCCCTTGATGCCTAGAAGAGGAAGTGGCAAGTGGGCAGCAGAACTTGACCGAACCTAAGGATAACTCCATCAAAGAGAAGTTGCATCGGTTTACATTGCGCCCAAGAGGCGCACACTCCGAGTAGCGGCCAACCTTGACTCCAACTGCTGCCTTTAGACTTCTCGAGCAACCTGGACAGTGCCAACAAGGAGGGGACGATGTTGTAGCGCCATCACTGCCTGAGCCAGCAAGATGGACTTGGGATTTCTCCCATTGCCTAGGAGGGGGCATGATAAAAAACAGCCTAACGATTCCTTCAAGAAGGTGACGGTGCCCCAGGCATCGCCGTCAACCGCTTAGGTTTTTCTCCTAGCCCTAACATCAGTTCCACTGTCCACAAGATCGATCAGGCAGAGGACGTACACATCACCTATGAGAGACCAACACTTGTCACTGGCTAGCCAATGTGCATCACCGATGAGAGAGCAACACTTCTCACCGTCTAGCCAATGTGCTGCAGATTCTTCTTCCTCATCCATGTATTAGCCGGATGGATGCAACCCCCAACATTGTGGCGCAATTCTTCTTCCTCTAACCTCCACCACCTCACAACCACATGCGGCAGCAACCCCGGTCTATCCTTCTTCCTCTTCCTTGCATTGGATAGGAGGATGCAACACGGCGCCGCCATTTTTATCCTTCCACCTACCAAGCCCCAGCTACTTCTGCCTCCACGGCCAGCTTCTCTCCTCCCTATCGCTGATGCACAACATGCGAGGCTACAAGACACAACCACAACGTCCATGGCCACATGCAAGGGGTTGCACGAGCCAGCCTGAGCCCTCCGACATCGCCGTAACAGCTATGTCCACAGGCTTAGCTCAGGCCGATGCCGATGCCGTGATGATGGACACACTATTGACATGGAACGCTTCGTTAGAAACCCCAAGAGCAAGGTGTGAAGAGCACAACAACAAGTCTTCCCTCAGTAGAAACTGAGGTGATCGAACCAGTAGGAGAAAGGAAATGTCTCAAAGGTGTTGCAAGAAACGTAGAAACCTGCACAACACAAACTCAAGACTTTGCCCCAACGAACAGTGAGGTTGTCAAGCTCGCCGGTTTGCTAGAACAAAGGATAAAATGTACGGTGTGGAAGGTGATGATGGTTTGCAGCAAGTAAGCACTAGTAACGATGGAAGATGTATCAATGGTAAAGATTGGACCGGGGTCCATAGTTCACTAGAGGTGCTCTCCTTAGATAAACAAACATGGCATGCGGTAAACAAATTACAGCAGGACAATTGGATGATCGAGCACGGCATAACAATGCAATACTAGAAAAAAAGATCCTATGAGATTCGATTGGGAAATACAACAATATACATAGACTGCCATCCAACTGCATCTATGACTAGAAGTCCACCTTTAGGTTATCATCGAACCCCTCCGATTAAGTTGCAAGCAACAGATAATCGCTTTAAGCAAAGTGTGTAAGGTAAACAATCACTTGTTCCATGAAGAAGAGACCGTTGTTTTCTCCTAGTGGCAACAACACATCTACATCCGAAAAGATTTCTGTCACTTTCCTTGGAAACTAGAGGCATGAACCCACTATCGAGCATAAATACCCCTTCTTGGAGTCACGAGCAACTAT